>LR738709.1:100131461-100162901 GCA_902687465.1 Secale cereale
ATCATGTAATAGTTTGTCAGATCGTTGGGGGCATGTTGCCTATCATCTACTATGGTGTTTATCATCTTTGCTTCAACTTGTTATTCTTAATGCTTGTCACTTAGGGCCCGAGTGCCATGATTTCAGATCTGAACCATATGTGTTTGCATGAATATATTTGTGTTCTTGATCCTATCTATGAGTTGTTTGCACCTATTACGGTTCGGAACCGGCGATCCCAAAAGTGACAGCTTGGGACACCAAAGGGGATGGTCCGTAGTTTGAGGATTACATGTATCCATTGAGTTTATTGCTTTGTTCCGGTGCTCTCTGACAGGAGCACCTTAATCTCCATAAGTTCCTTTTGGCCCCGTTCGTAGCGGGATGGTAGGACAAAAGATGTTGTGCAAGTTCTTATTGCAAGCACGTACAACTACCTACGGGATACATGCCTAATGTTTGATATTTGCCTAGATGATCATTACTTTTCCGTTGCCTTGCCCCAAGTTGGAATCATGATATATCTCATCCATGCTGAGCCCAACCATCCGTCTCCCTAGCCTACAGTGTTTTAAATCCTGCTGGTTACTAGTTGCTACTTTTGCTATTTACTCTTGCTATTTAATTTTGATGTTTGCTTTTACTATCACTATCATCACTATCATATCACTGTTACCACTTATCTTTTGTTGCAAATAAGTATATTTCAGGTGCGGTTGAATTGACAACTCAACTGTCAAAGCTTATAAATACTCTTTGGCTCCCCGTGTGTCGAATCAATAAATTGGGTTATTCTTACCCGCGAAGACTATCTCGATCCCTTACGGTTGAGGGTTATCATGCCTTCATTGTTGATGACGCGGTCCATCAGTCCTTCGGTCGACGACATAGTGGAACTCTCAACGAAAGCACCAATGTCCGTGTCAAAACCGGCGGATCTCGGGTAGGGGGTCCCGAACTATACGTCTGAGGATTGATGGTAACAGGAGGCTGGGGACACGATGTTTACCCAGGTTCAGGCCCTCTCGATCGAGGTAAAACCCTACTTCCTGCTATATTAATATGGATGAATATGAATACAAGACTTGATCTACCTCGAGATCGTATGGGCTAAACCCTAAAGTCTAGCCTATGAGGATTTGTGATTCTCTATTAGCCTCTACGGACTAAACCCTCAGGTTTATATACACACCAGAGGGGCCTAGGGTTTGTACTTACCATCTTGCAGAGGAAGGAAAGATTACACCCGAACCTAAAACTTGCCATTATACGAATACATGAGTCCTATCCGGATACGAGAGATGATCTTCGTCTATGATCTTCACGGCCCACCAGTCATGTAACGCCCCGGACACACCCGCCGGTGGTCGTTACTCCTGGCGGGATCTAGACTGGCCCCACATATCAATACTAGTCATTTCTGCGCACTTTGTCGTCACTCGTGCGCACCCGGGAACAACTTCCCAGTCGGTCACCCATCCTGAAACTACTCCAAGGAGAGCATGCTTAACTTTGGATTTCTATCCGAATGGGCTCCCGGAAAAGAAGGAATTCCTTATTGATATGAGTAGTCTATCATCCCTAATAAGCCAAGCTATCACAAGTCCAGCCTACCAAGAGTTATATGGCCTCCCGAGGACCCCTCTATCAAGAACTCCCTCAGAAGTCACCAGATCCGGGTCAGGCGGCGCGGTGGGCGAACTTCAGGACGACGAACCCGTCCCATCTCAACATCAGACCGCCATCAGTGGAAGGGATTGCTAGAATCGCGCCAGAATTCCTTTCGTCGGGGGTTCTCCTGCCTCGCCGTCGCAAGTGAAGAGGTCAGTGACCGAGTGGATCCAGCATCAGCGATGACCCATCGAGCCCTGTCCTTGGCTGGGTGAGGGAGGTATGCACTCTATCCCTCTCAATCCATTGATGCGTGCTCATCTGCTGAAATTTCGTCTCTGTTGAGGACGAGTTTTGAATCTTGTTACCATTTCTGACCCCCACCCATGTGAGAATAGAGTAAAATGTTTCAGGGTTCTCCCTGATGTTTCGACTAACTTAGTGCGTGATGATGTTGTTTCTATGGTCACTGGCGCGAGGGTAAGCGTGTTTTCCGGCGAGGGGTCCCAACCAAATTCATGCTCGCCCGCAAGGCTGGGGACGGCGACCAAGGATCAATCTCCATCATGTCCATCCCCTCCAATCGTTGCAGGTCCCACCTTCAGGGTGCGTGATCCAAAGGATATAACAGATAATAAGTTTATGCGTTCGCGTAGTGTGGAAGCCCTAGAATGTTCGGAGGAGCATTTTGGCCAGTTGTGGCTCATTCCCTCCCCTCCCTAACGCCGCCACCATTTCACCCAACCCCCACCCTCACAAAACCATCCCCTCCTCTGGTTTACAGTGTTGGATCCGGAAGGATTTTATCAACTCTAGGTCATTCATCGCTACTGATTTCCACCCACCAATCGTCGCAAATTTGACCCGGTGCCAAAAACTTTGAAAGTTTCTCACGAGGGGTTAGGCCAGGTTCACGATACTTTGTTGAAGTTGTTAAGCAAGGCCTGAGGATGTCAGACCACCGAGTGGGTGGAAGCAGTGCTGGTATGGCTAGCCAGTCCAAGGCAGTCATGCAGAAATCCAGTTTCTTCGTGGGCGAAAGCAGCCATCTGCTAAGCCTGCCAAAGATCAAGCCCCTGCACCAAAACCAACCAAATCCATGACATCTACGACCGCCTCCTCTCAGGTACAATCATCCCAGGTTATCGAGGTAGAGATTGAGCAAGTATTGGATCCAATGTATAAGGACATGTTCTGTTTTAACTGCGGGGTCTAGGGCATTATGTGGGGAATATTGTGCGGAACCGAAGCCATGCTTCATATGCTAGCAGAATCACAATGTGAACAATTGCGCTGCATGGTCGAAAGTTCAACACCGGCATTGTTGCCGGCATAACTGACAAGCTATCCTCCAATATACATGTCTATCATGACAGTGGAAGATGTGTGCACCCTCTCTACTTTTAACCCACATGGTGGGCCCATAACCCATAGTTCCACATGATCAAAACCCGACTCTCCTGTACACCCCCTGTTTCCAAAGTTATTCCTCACACTTGGCATCATATATAGATCACGAGCCACATTCCTAGAGATGATCTACTCTAGTATAAGACACAATATTTATTCTCATTGCCCTGAACCCCTTTCATCTTTTGGTTAGGCATCGAACAATTGCCTACCCATATGAATCTTTTTATACCTTCTTATATTACAAGTTTTGTACCCCCTCTTTCTCTTACTTCACGTCTTGAATCTCGGGAAGAGATTCTTGTTTAGTGGGGGTGAGTTGTCACATCCCTAGAAGTTGTTTGTAAATAGTTGCATTAGCATTCATGCATCATGGTTAAATTTCATTTAAAATATGAAATGGGGATTGATAAACCCTAGCACCAAATGTAATTCAACTAGGTTAAAATAAAATCTTTTTCAATGAACCCAAAATGCCCTTAATATTTTTCACATTTTTCAAATAATGTCAAGCACCCAACAAAATTGGTTTCATATTATTTAGATACATTTTTGTCATTGAATTAAATCATAAATGTATTTGTGTTGCAGGTTAAAATTTACCATTAAATATTGCTTGCTCCAAATATTCTGGAACTTATTGTATCGTTTCAAAATAATTCAAATATGTCCCACAGAAGTTTACAAAATTAACCAAAGTGTTTTGGTTTATAATTTAGATATAAAACAGATGGAAATAAATAGAAAACAGAAAACAAACTATAAACAGATACACACACAGAGAGCGAGAGATAGAGAACTGACATGGCCTTACCTGGCGGCCCAGTTGCATCGCCCAGCCCACTAGGGGCATACCAATGCATGAAGCAGCTCGATGGTGAGCGCCGATGTCGCGCTTGGCCACCTCCTACTTGGTTGCCTCCCTCCCTGACCCTTGGATAATGCCACTCACCCCCTGGTCTCTTTCTCACTCTCCCCATGATCTCCCCCCTCCTCTACCTCTCTCCCTCGCACCACCCGAGCGCCACCGTCATCGTCGCTCGTTGTTGCCGCAGCCACTGCCACTGCCACTGCCTCACCTCGTCGATGATGGAAATAGGCCTTAGAGGCAATAATAAAATGGTTATTATTATATTTAATTAATCGTGATAAAGGTTTATTATTCATGCTAGAATTGTATTGACCGAAAACATAAATACATGTGTGAATACATAAACAAATACCGTGTCCCTATTGAGCCTCTACTAGACTAGCTTGTTGATCAAATATGGTTAAGGTTTCCTAACCATAGACATGAGTTGTCATTTGATAACGAGATCACATCATTAGGCGAATGATGTGATGGACAAGTGTAGGATCGAAAGTATGTCTAGAGGGGGGGTGATTAGACTACTTGTAAATATAAAAATTCTGCCTTTTGATCAAGAACAGTTTTTGGCAGTTTCACAATTAAGATCAAGTCAAGCATCACCCTACACATGCAATTCTAGAGTATAAGCAGTGGAAAGTAAATTGCACATGTAGTAAAGAGAGGTGGAGAAGATCAAACGCAATTTGGAGACGCAATGATTTTTCCCGTGGTTCCGATAGGTAGTGCTATCGTACATCCACGTTGATGGAGACTTCAACCCACGGAGGGTAACGGCTGCGCGAGTCCACGGAGGGCTCCACCCACGAAGGGTCCACGAAGAAGCAACCTTGTCTATTCCATCATGGCCTACGCCCACGGAGGGCTAGCCTTACTCGGGGTAGATCTTCACGAAGTAGGCGATCTCCTTGCCCTTACAAACTTCTTGGTTCAACTCCACATCTCGATGACGGAGGCTCCCAAGCGACACCTAACCAATCTAGGAGGCACCACCCTCCAAAAGGTAATAGATGTTGTAGATGATGATGAACTCCTTGCTCTTGTGCTTCAAATGATAATCTCCCCAACACTCAACTCTCCTCACTGATTTGGCTTTGGTGGAAGAAAGTATTGAGTGGAAAGCAACTTGGGAAGGTTAGAAATCAAGTTTCATATGGTAGGAATGGAGCAACTTGATCTCAACACAAGGGTAGGTAGTTCTCTTCTCAGAAAGTGTAAGGTAGGAGTGGTAGTTCTTTCTGATGGCTCTCTTCACGAATTAAGAGGGGGTGGAGGGGTATATATAGCCTCCACACAAAATCCAACCGTTACACACATAATTGAGCAATCTCGGTGAGACCGAAGTGGAAACTCGGTCAGACCGAAAGTTCAAATATAGTGAACGTTGGGGTTTTCGGTGGGACCGAAAATACCATCTCGGTTTGTCCGATTTGAGTCAAGGTAGGAACTTGCCAGTTTCGGTGAGACCGAAATCATCAACTCGGTTATTCCGAAATGATGACAAACGGTTACAGAAGGTTGGCAGCCCGTATTTCGGTGAGACCGAACTCAAACTCGGAATGACCGATTTTTCTAGGGTTTGGCTTATGGCTGAGGTGGTTCATCTCGGTGGGACTGAGTTTGGAAAATCGGTTTGTCCGAGATTACTTATGGGTTTGTATTGTTGAAAGTGCAACTAATCCCCGGGTGGTTTTGGTAATTAATAACAACATATATATCATTGAACTAATATTATCTTGAGAATCATTTCAGAGAAGTTCGATGATATGGGTATGGAAATGTCTGAAGAAGTGGACCCCTCAAAATGCTAAGACAAGCATTGGCAAAAGCTCAAGACTCCATTTTTGGTTTAGTGATCAAAGATCACATTGAGTCCATAGGAAAAGCCAATACTATTAAAAGGGGATGAGGTTGTGTTAATGTTCTTGTTGCTCAAGTGCTTGGTGATCTAACTCCCTCAACTATCAGCACTATTCACTACTTAACACACACCCATAAGTAATCTCGGTCACACCGATTTCTCCAACTTAGTCCCACCGAGATGAACCACTTCAGTTGTTTCTCCAAACCCTAGTTTCTCGGTCAAACCGATTTTGAGTTTCGGTCTCACCGAAAAAGGGCTGCCAACCTTCTGTGATCAGTTGACATCAATTCGGAATATCCGAGTTTATATTTTCGGTCTCACCGAAATGGCAAACCCTAACCTTTGACTCACTTCGGTCTCACCGAGATGGTATTTTCGGTCCCACCGAAAATCCCAACGTTCACTATATTTGAACTTTCGGTCTGACCGAGATTTAACTTCGGTCTCACCGAGATTGGTCAAATGTGTGTGTAACGGTTGGATTTTGTGTGGAGGCTATATATACCCCTCCACCCCCTCCTCATTCGTGAGGAGAGCCATCAGAAAGTCTACCACTCACACCATATACTTTCTGAGAAGTGAACCACCTACCCTTGTGTTGAGATCAAGCCATTCCATTCCTACCATATGAAACTTGATCTCTAGCCTTCCCAAGTTGCTTTCCACTCAAATCTTTCTTCCACCACAGCCATATCAGTGAGGAGAGTTGAGTGTTGGGGAGTTTATCATCTGAAGCACAAGAGCAAGGAGTTCATCATCATCAACACCGTCTATTACCTTTTGGGGGGTGGTGCCTCCTAGATTGGTTAGGTGTCGCTTGGGAGCCTCCGTCGTGATGTGGAGTTGAACCAAGAAGTTTGTAAGGGCAAGGAGATCGCCTACTTCGTGAAGATCTACCCCGAGTAAGGCTAGTCCTCCGTGGGCGTAGGCCGTGATGGAATAGACAAGGTTGCTTCTTCGTGGACCCTTCGTGGGTGGAGCCCTCCGTGGACTCGCGCAACCGTTACCCTCCGTGGGTTGAAGTCTCCATCAACGTGGATGTACGATAGCACCACCTATCGGAACCACGACAAAAATCTCCGTGTCACCAAACTGCGTTTGATCTTCTCCACCTCTCTTTTACATGTGCAATTTACTTTCCGCTGCATATACTCTAGAATTGCATGTGTAGGGTGTTACTTGAATTGATCTTAATTGTGAAACTGCCAAAAACATTGCATGATCTAAAGGCAGATTTTTATTTTGTCAAGTAGTCTAATCACCCCCCTCTAGACTTACTTTCGATCCTACAAGTGGTATCAGAGCTTTGGTCTCCATTGCCTTGGTTTCCATTGCATTGGACTCCATAAGCTTGGTTTCACAACCTAGGAGAGTATGGCGTCTAGTGAGGGTAATTATCGTAGAGGTCCTTACTTTGATGGTACAAATTTTGCTAGTTGGAAGCATAAAATGAAAATGCATATTCTTGGTCATAACCCAGCCGCATGGGGCATTATTTGTGTTGGCATGCAAGGTGACTTCTTTGAAGAAGGAAAAGTTCCGGATCGCGAAGCTACACCCGAAGAGTTGCGGATGTTGCAAAACAATGCTCAAGCTTGTGACATTCTCTTCAATGCTTTGTGTCCCGAAGAGTTCAACAAAATCAGTCGTCTTGAGAATGCTAAGGAGATTTGGGATACTTTGGTTGAAATGCACGAAGGTACTGAATCTGTAAAGGAATCAAAGCTAGATATTCTTCAAGGTCAACTTGACAAATTCAAGATGAAGGATGGTGAAGGAGTCGCTGAAATGTACTCTAGGCTTGCTCTCATCACAAATGAGATTGCTGGCTTAGGAAGCGAAGAAATGACCGACCGATTCATCATTAAGAAGATTCTCAGAGCTTTGGATGGAAAGTATGACACCGTGTGCACTTTGATCCAAATGATGCCAAACTACAAGACTCTCAAGCCAACTGAAGTCATTGGAAGAATCGTTGCTCATGAGATGACACTTAAGGATAAGGAAGAGCTTCACAACAAGTCAAGTGGTGCTTACAAAGCTACAAGTGATGCTCCTACTACCTCAAGTGACAAGTTAGTTTCCAATGAAGACATAAGCCTAATGGTCAGGAACTTCAACAAGTTCTACAAGAATAGAGGCAAAGAAAGAAGCTCAAAGTCTAGATCATATGATGGAAAGAGATCTTCTAGTCGTGATCGAAACTGCTACAATTGTGGAAGACCCGGACACTTCTCAAATGAGTGTACGGCTCCCCACAAGAGAAGAGAAGAATCTCCAAGAAGAAGAGCAAGAGATGAGTCACCTCGGAGAGAGAGAAGGAGCAGAGATGATCGTTATGAACGAAGACCTTCTCGGAGAAGCAAGGATTCGGAGAGGAAAGACAAGTCATCAAGGAGCTACACAAGAAGAAGACATCAAGCTCATGTTGGTGAATGGGTCTCCGGCTCCGACTCTGACAGTCAATCCGATAACAGCTATCACTCCGACTCCGACTATAGTCAAGATGAAGGTGTTGCCGGACTTGCACTAGTATCCTCCAACTCCAACTCCTACGACTTATTTGATTCACCAAATGAGGGAATTGGAAGATGCTTCATGGCTAAAGGCCCCAAGGTAACACACCCTGAATTCATTGACTTTGATAGTGATGAGGATGACTTACTTGGTGAAGATGAGCTCTTGCATGATAAATCTAGTGAGCCTAGTAATGATGAAAATGCTAGTAGTCTTTATAGTCGAGAAGAGTCGAATGACAATGCTATGAAGGAAATTGAGCGTCTAACTAAAGAACTAAACACTCTTAAGTTAGCTCATGAAACAACTCAAGAAGATCATAGAGAGCTCCTAAGATCTCATGAGAAGCTACGCTTCGAGAAGCTCACTCTAGAGCAAGAACATGAGTTTCTAAAAGCGATCAATGACGATCTTCGAAAGAAGAGTTCTTCATATCTTGCCAAACGACTTCTCTTGTCTAATTTCTTGCCACCTATTAAGACTAAGCATGACAAGCATAAGAAAAATTCTTCCTCTAGTAGTAACAATAACAATGTTAAATCCAATATTGTTGCTTCTAGTAGTTCTCTTGATTCCACTAACAATGTTTCAAGCCAAGTTACACTTGAGCAAGAAAATAGCTTATTGAAGGAAATCATAGAGAAAGGTGTCTACAAGAGTCTTGCCGGAAGCAAGAACTTTGAGGAGATTGTTCGCAAACAAGGAAGACACCGGAAGAATCAAGGGATTGGTTTTGAGCGAAAGTTCAACGCCAAAGGTGTTGAGTGGGAAGAAGGTCAATACCCTACTCCACAGTTTGTCTCACAAAAGGAGAAGCATGATCCTACTTCTTCCAATGTGGAACAAGCTCAAGATGACCTTCCACCACAAGACCACAAGCTAAAGGCCAAGGACAAGCTTCAAGAGGAGATTGATGCATTCATTGAAGCACCTCAAGCCATGGTCAAGTGGGTTCCCAAGGACACATCAAGTTCTACTTCGTCAAGCTCAACTACAACACCAAGGATTCCCATCAAGATGATGTGGATCCCAAAGAAGAAGAACTAGTAGGTTCTTGAGGGTGACTCCGCCAACAAACTTCACTCATATTCATTTTGGCAAGAACTTGTGCAATCAACTTCCACATCATGCACTTGTTCATGGAGTCACAAACCCTCTTGTTGGTAAGTCAAGGGACAAGGTAATCATTGCTTTCATGGACATCATCTTTTGTGTACTTCACTCTATGTCTATGGATATTCTTGTTTGTTCCTTGTGGGACTAACCCATGTAGGTATTGAAAGTGCCCTAATCCAAAGGATTGCTCCCAACTCTTGATGGTCTACATCAACATTGAGCATCCACATCTTCAACATCTACATGAAGTCTTCTACGACAACCCAAGGTTAGTTTGACCCTTTTAAAGGGGTTCTCACATCTAGGGGGAGCTTTGCTCTAAAAATTGAGCTAAAGCATCTTCAAATGATGTGAACACATAAATGCTTTATGTAAAAGTGGTAACCCCACTTGTGCTTAAACGATGAGTATGACCTATGATCAAATGTTCTCATTTGACTCCTAAGTCAATATACTCATATATAGATGACCTAGTCATCGACAATTTGTGTGCTAGTAGCTAGAGTTTTGGTTGTGCATGTTTGACACATATTTCAGTTGCTATCTTATTGTGTGAGCATGTTGGATGCATGATTTTATCCATTCAAGGACATCCATTTGTTGTTTTGATTGTTTTGGTTTCTTTTTCTGGCCAAATGGATGGACAAGAATGCCTAAGCACTTTCCCTAGCTATCTATGCTATCTTGTCTCAAATTCTTTTCATGCTCATATCACAACTTTGAACAAGTCTTTTTCGGACAGTCCGAGTGAGGAGCACTCGGAACCACCGATTCGTCTAAGGCTGACTTCCAAAACCTTCTAAGTCTATTTCGGTCTGACCGGTTTCTCAATCTCGGTCCAACCGAAACACTTAGATTGATCTAGGTTTCATCTCGGTGAAACCGAGTTCAAAATCTCGGTCTGACCGATATGTGTAACTGCTAGCAGATATACATCTCGGTGACACCGAGTTTTTCAACTCGGTCCCACCGACAGTACGGGGTTATATATACTGAGGGCTGCGCGCGATCTATTCCTTTCAAACCGTTCGCCCTCCAAGACCCCTGCTGCCGCCGCCCTGATCTAAGGATCGTCGCCGTCGTCGCCTGTGTGCCCTTGCCGCAGGTCTCCGCCGCCGTCAACGGTAATCTTCTCCGCCGTTGCCGCCGTAGAGGGACACCACCAAGTTAGGGTGTGTCCCGATCCCTTTTCATGCTCCACTTCTGATTCTTGCATGATAGGACTGCCCTGATTCAATCCACGTTTGATATGATCCCAATACATTGTTCAGATCTTCTAGTTTCGAGGAAAATTCTTAGGTTTAGGTTTCCACGGAATGCATCTCGGTGAAGCCGATTCCTGAAACTCGGACTGACCGATTTGGTCTCTGACCATTGCACTACACAGTTCGGTCTGACCGAGTTGTGAAAATCGGAATGTCCGAATTGAAGTTTCTGTGAAACCCTAAGTTTTCGGTAGGACCGAAACCCATTTCGGTCTGACCGAAAGTGGTGTGTAGGTTCTGTTGAACACTTCGGTTACACCGAAACTTGAAATCGGTTTGACCGAAATACATTCTGTGAAAACTCAAAACTAAGTTTTTAACTCATTTTTTTTGCAAAAACTTCTGCAGTTGTGATAACTCTTCTACTCTGCCTATACCTTATCTATTCACAGGTCTTTCAGCCATGTCAGATGTCAGTGACAGCCAGAACAGGTCTGATTCACCGTTTGCTGAGATTCCAGAGGCAGGTACAAGTCCTGAGGCTAGCAGCTCCAGTGATGATGGTGAGAGGAGCACCCCTAGTGGTCTGCCTCCCGCAGCTACGAGAACCAGGAAGAAGAGAACGTCTGATTCTGAGGATTCCGACTTTGTTGCTGAGGAAGTTACCTCCAAGCCAAAGAGGCAAGTGGTTGCCAAAGAGCTCCAAGGGCAGCAGCCAAGGAAAGGCACGAGCAAAGTGAAGCAGTCTGCAGTTGCCAAGAAGCTCAACTTGGAAGAACCAGCTCCAAGCAAGGTGAAGAAGACTTCCAAGAGGAAGAGAGTTGTATATGCTGAACCTCAAGTTGATGCTGCTGAAGAAGAAGAAGAAGAAGATGCACCCCAGCCTCCTCCTCAGAAAGCTAAGTTCATGGGTGATGCTATTCGGGCTCAAGCCTCCTCCAAGCCCAAGAAGCCTGCTCAAGCTAAGGCAGCTCCAGCGAAGCCCAAAAGGACAACCAGAAGCATTCCAGCTTCTGAGAAGAACAAAGGTGAGATGCCACCGTCTGAGTCAGATGAAGAGCATGTGTTGCTCAAGCTCCGTCCAAAGTTGCCACTCCACAATGATGCTCATCCTCAAGCTGAGGACATGAAGGCAAGGAAGGACAAAGGTCTCAGGCTATGGAGACAGTCTGATCCATATGCCGTAAGAAGAAGGACTGCTGTGGACCCCAGATTCCACACCAGAGAGCAGCAGGATTTCTATGAGACCGTGCTAATGGATAAGAAGCCCATTGTTGCTGACACCAGGTATGTTGACTGGAAGTACATTGACAGCAGAGAGCATCGGGACTTCTTTCCCCATGTGCATGAGAGCTTTACTGCATGTGGAGTTGCTGATTTCGTGGGTCAAGAACTGACAGCCTGGAACGACGAGATGATCATGCAGTTCTATGCCACAGCCCATTTCTACCCCGATGGCAAGATCACCTGGATGACTGAAGGTCAACGGTTTTCTTCAACTGTTGCAGAATGGGCAGAAATTCTGAACGCTCCAGAGCAAAGAGAGGACGACATTGATGTCTATGGGATTCCTAAGAAGAGTCATGATTCCATGAAGAATATGTACAAGGAGATCCCAGCTGCTGATTTGGAGGGATGGAAGCTCGGCTCAGTGTATTATCTCCAGGCAGGTCTGACCACCACCAACACTATTCTGAGGCATACTTTGATGCCTAAGTCAGGTGACCACCGGATGATACGAGGCTATTCTATCAACATGCTGCACATTCTCGATGAGAAGGCACCTTTTAAGGTGATGGACTTGATGGTTGAAACCATTAAGAGGACTGCAGCTGACCAGAAGAGGTCATGTGGGTTTGCACCGCAGATACAGATGCTTATCAACGCCAAGTTTGGCACGGGCAAATTCATGTTGGATAGGAAGCACTTGCCACTGCAGCCAGAGCATGAGGACAACGTAGTTGTGATGGATGAAGAGGATCCCACCTCAGTTGAAGGGCAAGCCAAGATCGAAGCTGCAAAGAAAGCCAAAGCTGACAGAGAGGCAGCAGCCGCAGCAGCTAAGCCAAAGAGCTTTGGAGAACAAATCCTTGAAGCAACCCAGAGAATTGAACAACGCCTGGCCAGCATTGAGCAATCTCAGGAGAGCCTCGAGAGGATTGTCGAGGACAAGATCCACGCTCTAGACGTGAAGCTGACTGAGATTCAGGTGTCTGTCAACAAGCTTGAGGCAGACATGGAGGAGACTAGGCAGGAGAGAGCAGAGCTTATGCAGGATGATATAGTCCAGGACTCTCATCGCCAGACTGCTCCGGTTCCCAGAGGATCCAGATCTGCAGCTATCCCAGTGACAGACTCCAGGGCTACCACTTCAGCACCAGCTACAGCTCCAGCAGTTCCTTCAGCTCCAGCATCCACTCCTCCACCGCAGACATCAGCAGAGGTCTTCACAGATGCAGCTATCTCTACACCGACATCGACCCAGACGGGAGCAGCCAGCCGAGCCCGCAGTGACGTTTAGCTCTATACCTTTTCGAACTTTTTGGTAACTTGTTGCCAAAGGGGGAGAAATTGTTATAGATCATAGGGCTTCGAGAGAGAGAGTGCTCTTTCGTCTTTTCGTTCTTTTGCCGGTTTTCCTTGAGATACATTGGTTTCTTTTGGTTCCAGATACTTTATATGTGCTTGCTACTACGTTTGATGCTACCTTAATGAGTGCTTAGTCATACTATGCCTTAATGTGTGCTTATTGCTTATCATATGCTATTTCTTATTGTATGGCTATTTACTCTTGTCTTGGTGATTGGGTGCATGTTATTCATTCTTATCATTTTGTGCGCTCCACCAAGATGTATGTGACATGGAAGAGTGACCCATAATCCTAATCGATTGTGCATTTGCATTCAAACGCAAATTTTAAATAATGCACAAATTTAGGGGGAGCTCTTGTTTATCACATACTTCTCAAAGCGACGATATTATTCATTGATTATATCTCTTGTCGAAGCTTTGATCTATATGTTGTCATCAATTACCAAAAAGGGGGAGATTGAAAGTGCAACTAATCCCCGGGTGGTTTTGGTAATTAATAACAACATATATATCATTGAACTAATATTATCTTGAGAATCATTTCAGAGAAGTTCGATGATATGGGTATGGAAATGTCTGAAGAAGTGGACCCCTCAAAATGCTAAGACAAGCATTGGCAAAAGCTCAAGACTCCATTTTTGGTTTAGTGATCAAAGATCACATTGAGTCCATAGGAAAAGCCAATACTATTAAAAGGGGATGAGGTTGTGTTAATGTTCTTGTTGCTCAAGTGCTTGGTGATCTAACTCCCTCAACTATCAGCACTATTCACTACTTAACACACACCCATAAGTAATCTCGGTCACACCGATTTCTCCAACTTAGTCCCACCGAGATGAACCACTTCAGTTGTTTCTCCAAACCCTAGTTTCTCGGTCAAACCGATTTTGAGTTTCGGTCTCACCGAAAAAGGGCTGCCAACCTTCTGTGATCAGTTGACATCAATTCGGAATATCCGAGTTTATATTTTCGGTCTCACCGAAATGGCAAACCCTAACCTTTGACTCACTTCGGTCTCACCGAGATGGTATTTTCGGTCCCACCGAAAATCCCAACGTTCACTATATTTGAACTTTCGGTCTGACCGAGATTTAACTTCGGTCTCACCGAGATTGGTCAAATGTGTGTGTAACGGTTGGATTTTGTGTGGAGGCTATATATACCCCTCCACCCCCTCCTCATTCGTGAGGAGAGCCATCAGAAAGTCTACCACTCACACCATATACTTTCTGAGAAGTGAACCACCTACCCTTGTGTTGAGATCAAGCCATTCCATTCCTACCATATGAAACTTGATCTCTAGCCTTCCCAAGTTGCTTTCCACTCAAATCTTTCTTCCACCACAGCCATATCAGTGAGGAGAGTTGAGTGTTGGGGAGTTTATCATCTGAAGCACAAGAGCAAGGAGTTCATCATCATCAACACCGTCTATTACCTTTTGGGGGGTGGTGCCTCCTAGATTGGTTAGGTGTCGCTTGGGAGCCTCCGTCTTGATGATGTGGAGTTGAACCAAGAAGTTGGTAAGGGCAAGGAGATCGCCTACTTCGTGAAGATCTACCCCGAGTAAGGCTAGTCCTCCGTGGGCGTAGGCCGTGATGGAATAGACAAGGTTGCTTCTTCGTGGACCCTTCGTGGGTGGAGCCCTCCGTGGACTCGCGCAGCCGTTACCCTCCGTGGGTTGAAGTCTCCATCAACGTGGATGTACGATAGCACCACCTATCGGAACCACGACAAAAATCTCCGTGTCACCAAACTGCGTTTGATCTTCTCCACCTCTCTTTTACATGTGCAATTTACTTTCCGCTGCATATACTCTAGAATTGCATGTGTAGGGTGTTACTTGAATTGATCTTAATTGTGAAACTGCCAAAAACATTGCATGATCTAAAGGCAGATTTTTTATATTGTCAAGTAGTCTAATCACCCCCCCTCTAGACCTACTTTCGATCCTACAATTGTAGTGAAAGTTGCTGATAGTTGAAGGAGATATATCACTAAGCACTTGAGCAACCAGATCATCAACACAACCCCATCCCCTTTTAATAGTATTGGCTTTTCCTATGGACTCAATGTGATCTTTGATCACTAAACCAAAAATGGAGTCTTGAGCTTTTGCCAATGCTTGCCTTAGCATTTTGAGGGGTCCACTTCTTCAGTCATTGCCATACCCATATCACTGAACTTCTCTGAAATGATTCTCAAGTAACTATTAGTTCAATGATATATATGTTGTTATTAATTGCCAAAACCACCCGGGGATTAGTTGCACTTTCAATCTCCCCCTTTTTGGTAATTGATGACAACATATAGATCAAAGCTTCGACAAAGGATATAATCAATGAATAATATCGTCGCTTTGAGAAGTATGTGATAAGCAAGAGCTCCCCCTAAATTTGTGCATTATTTAAAATTTGCGTTTGAATGCAAATGCACAATCGATTAGGATTATGAGTCACTCTTCCATGTCACATACATCTTGGTGGAGCGCACAAAATAATAAGAATGAATAACATGCACCCAATCACCAAGACATGAGTAAATAGCCATATAAGATAGGAATAGCATATGATAAGCATTAAGCACACATTAAAGCATAGTATGACCAAGCACTCATTAAGGTAGCATCAAACGTAGTATCAAGCACACTGAAAGTTTTCAAGAACCAAATGAAACTCAAAGAAACCGCAAAAGAACGAAAGAGCACTCTCTCTCTCGAAGCCCTATGATCTATACAATTTCTCCCCCTTTGGCAACAAGTTACCAAAAAGTTCGAAAAAGCATAGAGCTAAACGTCACTGTGGGCTCTGCTGGCGGCTCCCGTCTGGGTAGATGTCGGAGTAGATATGACGGCATCGGCGAAGACTTCAGCTGATGTCTGCGCTGGAGGAGTGGATGCTGGAGCTGTGGCTGGAGTGACTGCTGGAGCTGTAGGAGGTGCTGAAGTGGTAGTCCTGGAGTCAGTCACTGGGATAGCAGCTGATCGGGATCCTCTGGGAACCGGAGCAGTCTGGCGATGAGAGTCCTGGACTAGGTCATCCTGCATGAGCTCTGCCTTGTCCTGCCTAGCTTCCTCCATGTCTGCCTCAAGCTTGTTGACGGTCACCTGAAATTCAGTCAGCTTCACGTCCAGAGCGTGGACCTTCTCGTCAACAATCCTTTCCAAGCTTTCCTGAGATTGTTCAATGCTGGCCAGGCGTTGTTCAATCCTCTGGGTAGCTTCAAGAATCTGCTCTCCGAAGCTCTTTGGTTTAGCTGCTGCTGCTGCTGCCTCTTTGTCAGCTTTGGCTTTCCTAGCAGCGTCAATCTTGGCTTGACCTTCAACCGAAGTTGGATCCTCCTCGTCCATCACAACAACGTTATCTTCATGCTCTGGCTGCAGTGGTAAGTGCTTCCTATCCAACATGAATTTGCCCGTGCCAAACTTGGCATTGATAAGCATCTGAATCTGCGGGGCAAATCCACATGACCTCTTCTGGTCAGCTGCAGTCCTCTTAATGGTCTCTACCATTAAGTCCATCACCTTGAAAGGTGCCTTCTCATCAAGTATGTGCAGCATGTTGATAGAATAGCCTCGGATCATGCGATGGTCTCCAGACTTGGGCATCAAGGTATGCCTCAGAATAGTGTTAGTGGTAGGTAGACCTGCCTGGAGATAGTACACTGAGCCAAGCTTCCACACTTCCAAATCTGCTGCGGGGATCTCCTTGTACATGTTCTTCATGGAATCATGGTTCTTCTTAGGAATCCCATAGACATCAATGTCGTCCTCTCTTTGCACTGGAGCATTCAGAAGTTCTGCCCATTCTTCAACAGACGAAGAAAACCTTTGACCTTCAGTCATCCAGGTGATCTTCCCATCAGGATAGAAGTGGGCTGTGGCGTAGAACTGCATAATCATCTCATCGTTCCAATCTGTCAGTTTCTGACCCACAAACTCATCAACTCCACATGCAGTGAAGCTCTCATGCACATGGGGAAAGAAGTCTCGGTGCTCTTCACTGTCAATGTACTTCCAGTCAACGTATCTGGTATCTGCAACTATAGGCTTCTTATCCATCAGCACGGTCTCATAGAAGTCCTGCTGCTCTCTGGTGTGGAATCTGGGGTCCACAGCAGTCCTTCTCCTCACGGCATATGGGTCAGTCTGTCTCCATAGCCTGAGACCTCTATCCTTCCTTGCCTTCATATCCTCAGCTTGAGGATGAGCATCGTTGTGGAGTGGCAATTTTGGACGGAGCTTCAGCAACACATGTTCTTCTTCATCAGACTCAGACGGTGGCACATCACCTTTGTTCTTCTCAGAGGCTGGGATGTTCCTGGTAGTCCTCTTGGGCTTGGCAGAAGGCTTTGCTGGAGCTGCCTTAGCTTGAGCAGGCTTCTTGGGCTTAGAAGTGGCTTGAGCCCTAATTGCATCACCCATGAGTTTCTGCTTCTGAGGAGCAGGCTGGGGTGCTTCTTCTTCTTCTTCCTCAACTGCTGCTTCTGTACGAGGTTCAGCATACACTACCCTCTTCCTCTTGGAAGTTTTCTTCACTTTACTTGGGGCTGGCTCTCCCAAGTTCAGCTTCTTGGCAACAGCTGATTGCTTGACCTTGCTGGTGCCTTTCTTCGACTCCTGCCCTTGTTGCTCTTTGGCAACAACCTTTCTCTTGGGCTTGGAGGTTACTTCCTCAGCAATGAAGTCAGAGTCCTCATCATCAGAATTTCTCTGCTTTCTGGTTCTGGTGGCTGCAGGAGGCAAACCACTAGGTGTACTCCTCTCACCATCATCAATAGGACTACTAGCCTCAGGACTAGTATCTGCCTCAGGAATCTCTGCAAAAGGTGATTCTGACCTGTTCTGGCTGTCACTGGCATCTGACATGGCTGACAACCTGTGAATAGATAAGGTATAGGCAGAGTAGAAGAGTTATCACAAACTGCAGAGGTTTTTGCAAAAAAATGAGTTCAAATCTTAGTTTTAAGTTTTCACAGAATGCATTTCGGTCAAACCGATTTTCAGTTTCGGTGAATCCGAAGTGTATAACAGAAACTTACACACCACTTTCGGTTGGACCGAAATGGGTTTCGGTCCTGCCGATACTCTAGGGTTTCACTAAAACCATACTTCGGTCACACCGATTTGCACAACTCGGTTAGACCGAAAGTGCAGTGCAATGGCGAGAGGCCAAATCGGTCACACCGAAAATTTAAAACCGGTTTCACCGAGATGTGTTCCGTGGAAACCTAAACCTAAGAATTTTACTCGAAACTAGAAACGATCTGATGGAAAGGAAGTTTTTCAATCGTGGCTAGATGCAGGGCAAACCAATCGTGCAATGAATCGGATGGGGAGCACGAGAGGGATCGAGACTCACCCTAACTTGGTGGAGTCCCTCTACGGCGGCAACGGCGCGGAGGAGAAGACCGTTGACGGCGGCGGAGACCTGCGGCGAGGGCGCACAGGCGACGACGGTGATGATCCGGAGATCAGGGCGACGGCAGCAGGGGACTTGGGGGCGAAAATGTTTGAAGGAAAAATCGCGCGCTGCCCTCAGTATTTATATCCCCTTGCTGTCGGTGGGACCGAGTTGAAAAACTCGGTGACACCGAGATGGATAACTGCTATGCAGTTACGCATATCGGTCACGCCGAGATTTAGAACTCGGTTTCACCGAGATGAAACCTAGATCAGTCTAAGCGTTTCGGTTGGACCGAGTGGGAGAAGTTGGTCTGACCGAAATTGACTTAGAAGGTTTTGGAAGTCAGCCTTAGACGGATCGGTGGCTCCGAGTGCTCCTCACTCGGAGAGTCCGAAAATGACTTGTTCAAAGTTTGTGATGTGAGCATGAATAGAATTTGAGACAAGAAAGCATAGATAGCTAGGGGAGGTGCTTAGGCATTCTTGTCCATCCATTTGGCCAGAAAAATCAAAACAATCAAATGGATGTCCTCGAATGGATAAAATCATGCATTCAACATGCTCACACAATAAGATAGCAAAATGAAATATGTGTCAAACATGCACAACCAAAACTCTAGCTACTAGCACACAATTTGTCGATGACTAGGTCATCTATATATGAGTATTTTGACTTAGGAGCCAAATGAGAACATTTGATCATAGGTCATACTCATCGTTTAAGCACAAGTGGGGTTACCACTTTTACATAAAGCATTGATGTGTTCACATCATTTGGAGATGCTTTTAGCTCAATTTTTAGAGCAAAGCTCCCCCTAGATGTGAGAACCCCTTTTAAAGGGTCAAACTAACCTTGGGTTGTCATAGAAGACTTCATGTAGATGTTGAAGATGTGGATGCTCAATGTTGATGTAGATCATCAAGAGTTGGGAGCTATCCTTTGGATTAGGGCACTTTCAATACCTACATGGGTTAGTCCCACAAGGAACAAACAAGAATATCCATGGACATAGATTGAAGTTCACAATCGATGATGTCCATGAAAGCAATGATTACCTTGTCCCTTGACTTACCAACAAGAGGGTTTGTGACTCCATGAACTAGTGCATGATGTGGAAGTTGATTGCACAAGTTGCCAAAATGAATGTGAGTGAAGTATGTTGGCGGAGTCACCCTCAAGAACCTTCTAGTTCTTCTTCTTTGGGATCCACATCATCTTGATGGGAATCCTTGGGGTTGTAGTTGAGCTTGATGAAGTAGAAGTTGACGTGTCCTTGGGAACCCACTTGACCATGGCTTGAGGTGCTTCAAAGAATGCATCAATCTCCTCTTGAAGCTTGTCCTTGGCTTTTAGCTTGTGGTCTTGTGGTGGAAGGTCATCTTGAGCTTGTTCCACATTGGAAGAAGTAGGATCATACTTCTCCTTTTGAGAAACAAACTGTGGAGTAGGATATTGACCTTCTTCCCACTCAACACCTTCGGCGTTGAACTTTCGCTCAAAACCAATCCCTAAATTCTTCCAGTGCCTTCCTTGTTTGCGAACAATTTCCTCAAAGTTCTTGCTTCCGGCAAGACTCTTGTAGACACCTTTCTCTATGATTTCCTTCAATAAGCTATTTTCTTGCTCAAGTGTAACTTGGCTTGAAACATTGTTAGTGGAATCAAGAGAACTACTAGAAGCAACAATATTAGATTTAACATGGTTATTGTTACTACTAGAGGAAGAATTTTTCTTATGCTTGTCATGCTTAGTCTTAATAGGTGGCAAGAAATTTGACAAGAGAAGTCGTTTGGCAAGATATGAAGAACTCTTCTTTCGAAGATCGTCATTGATCGCTTTTAGAAACTCATGTTCTTGCTCTAGAGTGAGCTTCTCGAAGCGTAGCTTCTCATGAGATCTTAAGAGCTCTCTATGATCTTCTTGAGTTGTTTCATGAGCTAACTTAAGAGTGTTTAGTTCTTTAGTTAGACGCTCAATCTCCTTCATAGCATTGTCATTCGACTCTTCTCGACTATAAAGACTACTAGCATTTTCATCGTTACTAAGCTCACTAGATTTATCATGCAAGAGCTCATCTTCACCAAGCAAGTCATCCTCATCACTATCAAAGTCAATGAATTCAGGGTGTGTTACCTTGGGGCCTTTAGCCATGAAGCATCTTCCAATTCCCTCATTTGGTGAATCAAATAAGTCGTAGGAGTTGGAGTTGGAGGATACGAGAGCAAGACCGGCAACACCTTCATCTTGACTGTAGTCGGAGTCGGAGTGATAGCTTCCATCGGATTGATTGTCGGAGTCGAAGCCGGAGACCCATTCACCTACATGAGCTTGATGTCTTCTTCTTGTGTAGCTCCTTGATGACTTGTCTTTCCTCTCCGAATCCTTGCTTCTCCGAGAGGGTCTTCGTTCATAACGATCATCTCTACTCCTTCTCTCTCTCCGAGGTGACTCATCTCTTGATCTTCTTCTTGGAGATTCTTCTCTTCTCTTGTGGGAAGCCGTACACTCATTTGAGTAGTGTCCGGGTCTTCCACAATTGTAGCAGTTTCGATCACGACTCGAAGATCTCTTTTCATCATATGATCTAGACTTTGAGCTTCTTTCTTTGCATCTATTCTTGTAGAACTTGTTGAAGTTCTTAACCATTAGGCTTATCTCTTCATTGGAAATTAACTTGTCACTTGAGGTTGTGGGAGCATCACTTTTAGCTTTGTAAGCACCGCTTGACTTGTTGTGAAGCTCTTCCTTATCCTTAAGTGTCATCTCATGAGCAACAATTCTTCCAATGACTTCAGTTGGCTTGAGAGTCTTGTAGTTTGGCATCATTTGGATCAAAGTGCACACGGTGTCATATTTTCCATCCAAAGCTCTGAGAATCTTCTTAATGATGAATCGGTCGGTCATTTCTTCGCTTCCTAAGCCGGCAATCTCATTTGTGATGAGAGCAAGCCTAGAGTACATTTCAGCGACTCCTTCACCATCCTTCATCTTGAATTTGTCAAGTTGTCCTTGAAGAATATCTAGCTTTGATTCCTTCATAGATTCAGTACCTTCGTGCATTTCAACCAAAGTATCCCAAATCTCTTTAGCATTCTCAAGACGGCTGATTTTGTTGAACTCCTCGGGACACAAGGCATTGAAGAGAATGTCACAAGCTTGAGCATTGTTTTGCAACATCCGCAACTCTTCCGGTGTAGCTTCGCGATCCGGAACTTTTCCTTCCTCGAAGAATTCACCTTGCATACCAACACAAATAATGCCCCATGCGGCTGGGTTATGACCAAGAATATGCATTTTCATTTTATGCTTCCAACTAGCAAAATTTGTACCATCAAAGTAAGGACCTCTACGATAATTACCCTCACTAGACGCCATACTCTCCTAGGTTGTGAAACCAAGCTTATGGAGTCCAATGCAATGGAAACCAAAACAATGGAGACCAAAGCTCTGATACCACTTGTAGGATCGAAAGTATGTCTAGAGGGGGGTGATTAGACTACTTGTAAATATAAAAATTCTGCCTTTGACAAAGAACAGTTTTAGGTAGTTTCACAATTAAGATCAAGTCAAGTATCACCCTACACATGCAATTCTAGAGTATAAGCAGCGGAAAGTAAATTGCACATGTAGTAAAGAGAGGTGGAGAAGATCAAACGCAATTTGGAGACGCAATGATTTTTCCCGTGGTTCCGATAGGTAGTGCTATCGTACATCCACGTTGATGGAGACTTCAACCCACGAAGGGTAACGGCTGCGCGAGTCCACGGAGGGCTCCACCCACGAAGGGTCCACGAAGAAGCAACCTTGTCTATTCCATCATGGCCTACGCCCACGGAGGGCTAGCCTTACTCGGGGTAGATCTTCACGAAGTAGGCGATCTCCTTGCCCTTACAAACTTCTTGGTTCAACTCCACATCTCGATGACGGAGGCTCCCAAGCAACACCTAACCAATCTAGGAGGCACCACCCTCCAAAAGGTAATAGATGTTGTAGATGATGATGAACTCCTTGCTCTTGTGCTTCAAATGATAATCTCCCCAACACTCAACTCTCCTCACTGATTTGGCTTTGGTGGAAGAAAGGATTGAGTGGAAAGCAACTTGGGAAGGTTAGAAATCAAGTTTCATATGGTAGGAATGGAGCAACTTGATCTCAACACAAGGGTAGGTAGTTCTCTTCTCAGAAAGTGTAAGGTAGGAGTGGTAGTTCTTTCTGATGGCTCTCTTCACGAATGAAGAGGGGGTGGAGGGGTATATATAGCCTCCACACAAAATCCAACCGTTACACACATAATTGAGCAATCTCGGTGAGACCGAAGTGGAAACTCGGTCAGACCGAAAGTTCAAATATAGTGAACGTTGGGGTTTTCGGTGGGACCGAAAATACCATCTCGGTTTGTCCGATTTGAGTCAAGGTAGGAACTTGCCAGTTTCGGTGAGACCGAAATCATCAACTCGGTTATTCCGAAATGATGACAAACGGTTACAGAAGGTTGGCAGCCCGTATTTCGGTGAGACCGAACTCAAACTCGGAATGACCGATTTTTCTAGGGTTTGGCTTATGGCTGAGGTGGTTCATCTCGGTGGGACTGAGTTTGGAAAATTGGTTTGTCCGAGATTACTTATGGGTTTGTATTGTAGTGAAAGTTGCTGATAGTTGAAGGAGATATATCACTAAGCACTTGAGCAACCAGATCATCAACACAACCTCATCCCCTTTTAATAGTATTGGCTTTTCCTATGGACTCAATGTGATCTTTGATCACTAAACCAAAAATGGAGTCTTGAGCTTTTGCCAATGCTTGCCTTAGCATTTTGAGGGGTCCAGTTCTTCAGTCATTGCCATACCCATATCACTGAACTTCTCTGAAATGATTCTCAAGTAACTATTAGTTCAATGATATATATGTTGTTATTAATTGCCAAAACCACCCGGGGATTAGTTGCACTTTCAACAAGACCCATCCGTTAGCTTAACATTTGATCGTACAATATATTGCTATTGCTTTTTGATGTCAAATACATATTCCTTTGACTATGAGATCATGCAACTCGCGGATACCGGAGGAATGCCTTGTGTGCTATCAAACGTCACAACGTAACTAGGTGATCATAAAGATGCTCTACAGGTATATAACATCCCAAAATTTCAATTTGGAATGTTATACATAGATCATACTGCATTACATATTTTTATTGCATTTGTGCATGGCGATCCTCGAAAAGTCTAAGCAACTCAAGGACCTACGAAGAGAGTTGGGAATTCTACCGTTTTCGTATTTGAGTTTTCTCGAATACCGGTACGGGGATCACTTTGGTTTTAATTATTTTTCTTCCCTAAAAATATTTCTTAATAAAATATATGAGCGGAGATAATATGACTTCTCTAAAACAAAAGAAATATTGGAGAAAAAAAATATTAAAATCACTTTTGGAATTTTATTCGGATTTATTTGCAATTTTATTTGCATAGAAAAAATGTGCGTTTTTTCAAAATTGCATTTAGGTTCGGGAAAAATCTTCACTTTGTCCTAAATATTATTAGAGGACGGTGAAAATTTATTTCGGAATATTTGGATTCCGTTTAGTATTTTTTTCGCCTGTTTTAGTGCGTCGGGACTGTTTAAAAAAAAGGGGGCAACCGACCTTTGGGCCCCCCGAAAGCCTAACCCGTCGCGCCGCCGCCTCGCCGCCGTGACGCCGCCGCACTGCCGCGCCGTCCCGCCGCCTCGCCGCCGCCGTCGCCGGAGCACCGCCGCCCCTTCGGAGTGCGCCGCCATCACCGTCCCGATCCGAGGTAGCCGCCGGATTTAAAAAAAAAACCGTTCAATTTTCTTTCTGAAACCCTAGATCTTTTTTATAGATCGGTTCGGTTTTTTTGGGTTTAATTAGTTAGCGGACGTTCGTCTGTACGTTCATTTGAACGAATACGGTTCGCCCGTTAGTCACAGTCAGCGAACGTTCGTTCGTTAGCCTGTTTGTCAGTTTTCTTTTTCGGGGCTTTTTCCGCGGTTATTTTCGATCGAGATTTCTGCCCTGATCTTGTTTTTAGTTTCTCTTTTCGCTCGAGAGTCGGATTCAGGCGATTCAAAAGCCCAGATCTTCGTCTCGATGCCCTCTTTTCGTTTAACCAACTTGAACAAGATTTTGCTACTGTAAAATTTGATCTTAGACCAATCTAGTAAATGGATCTTGTTTCTTTCGCAGTTTTGGTTTCGTTGCTCCATTTGATTTGATTCTTTTTGCAAACCGGAGTTCTTAAGTTGAACTTTCTGGTTAGATATTCTTATTTGGAGTTATGTTTGTGCATCCTTGCTTGATTGCTTATGTATGCTATTGTTTGCTTGTGATAGAATTCCCGGAGTGCGAAGCGTGCTACTACGAGTCTCTAGGTTTTGCGAATCATCAGCAAGGCAAGTAACACTTTGATCATACCCTTTATTACCCAGTTTTTATGCATTAGATCAAACCCTCACACATTGCATGAGTAGGATCTCTTAACTTGTGGGTCTGGGAAGTAGATTGAGGTAGAACCTATTACCTGCATTATTTTCAAACCCTTGGGAGTTACTTCTACGTTATGCTTAGGTTGCCATGCTATGCTCGTAGATGTGGTTTGGGTTTGAGTGCAATCCATGACAGATGTGAGTTGTTAATTAATGGTTCAACTTAAGGTGGCTACTTGAATACACATCTGGGTGGACTGGTTGCAGGGAACCTGGAGAATCCAGTGTTGTCCTAGGAAATCCCGGGGGTACCGTGTGATTATCCTACGGAATGCCACCTAGGCTCAAAGGGATCATAAAACTATTCATGCTAGAAACTTCCGTGTGCAGCCACAATGCCATTATGGGCTCTGGCATAGTATGAATAAGTTGTGTGAGCTGTTTCAGTGGTGGACTAGCAGATGTAGGGGAAAGTAGGTGTACCGGTCCACCCGGGGTAAAGAGTGAATGCTTCTGAAAGACTGTGTCTCGGTCATCCGTTTCTCAAACACCATGCAATGCGAGAAATCCAACGGAGGAGATCGAGTCTTGTGGGGAAAAGTATGCAAACGTCTGCAGAGTGTACAAACTAATCATGATTAGCCGTGTCCCAGGTTATGGACAATCTTGAGTATCTGGTACTTGAATTATTGGTTGATCTCATCACTCTAAAATTAATTTGTTGGGTTAATGATGACTACTTTAATTGGGATTGAGTTGGAGGTACCTTCTCAATGATGTTTCAACTACCATGACAGTTAAAAATAAAAGATATTCCTTTGTTGTAGGGAAAAATTGGCTTTACCAAAAACTTTAACCTTGGAGCCTCCACCAGCCAAATATGCATATAGTGTTATTCTGTTACTTGCTCTACTGTGTTATCTTGCCAGCATATTCCATGTGCTGACCCGTTTCGGGCTGCAACATGTTACGTTGCAGACTTTTCAGACCAGGAGTAAGACGTGCTAGGTCGTTTTTCATGCACTCAGCTATGCCGTTGGAGTTGATGGACTCACTTATCTTCCAAGCCTTCCGCTGTTATTTTGTTAGATGGCCTTATGCCATAGACTTTTGTAATAAGTTCTCTTTTGATACATTCATTGTAATAAGTATGTGATTGCCACTCTATTATAAATCCTTCAAGTACTGTGTGCGTCAGCATTACCGATCCAGGGATGACACGGAACACAGAGACTTTGGTCCATTCGGATCATGGTCGCTACAAGGTATCTCCGAAGGTGTCTGTTGAGTTGGCATGGATCGAGATTAGGATTTGTCACTTCGTGTTTCGGAGAGGTATCTTTGGGCCCACTCGGTAATACACATCATAAGGGGCCTTAGAATCATATGAATAATAAGTTAGTTATGAGATGATGTATTATGGAACGAGTAAAGAGACTTGCTGGTAACGAGATTGAACTAGGTATGGAGATACCAACGATCGAATCTCGAACAAGTAACATGCCGATCGACAAAGGAAATTACGTATGTTGTCATAACGGTTCGACCGATAAAGATCTTCGTAGAATATGTAGGAACCAATATGGGCATCCAGGTTCCGCTATTGGTTATTGATCGAAGAGGTGTCATGGTCATGTCTACATAGTTCTCGAACCGTAAGGTCCGCACGCTTAACGTCCGTTGATGATATAGTGTTATATGAGTTATATGATTTGGTGAATGTTGTTTGGAGTCCCAGATGAGATCACGAACATGACGAGGAGTCTCAAAATGGTCGAGAGGTAAAGATTGATATATAGGACGATGGTATTCGGACATCGGAATAGTTTTTGAGTGCACCTGGTACTCATCGAGTCACCGGAAAGGGTTCTGGGCACCCCCGACAAGTGTATGGGCCTTATGGTCCAAAGGAGGGGACAGACCAGCCCACTAGGGGGCTGGTGCACCCTATCCCATGGCTGGCCGACCCTAGGGGACACTGGTACGCGTCGGTGCTATACAAACGGTTTTAAACCCCTTTCCGCAACGACATTTGGAACCGTCGCCAAGTGAGTGTGGGCGATAGGGGGGTCCTTCCCACACGACCCAGAAACCGTCGGGGATAGGGCCCCTACAGTACTCCTACTCATTTCTGCTCGCATTGCCATTGCAGCCGGTACTCTGTGGTGCTACATTTACGATGCGCGGCCCATCACAAACGGTTCCCTATTATAGAACGTGTATGATGCGCGGCCCATCACAAACGGTTCACCGTTAAGAAGATTTGCCAATCATCATACGAGTGTCGGACATGATTACAAATTGTCAGACCGTCGTAACATCGTCGTACACGACAACTATCGCACACGCTATTCTGTGGTGCAATGTTTATGATGCATACTTCATCAGAAACAGTTCATGGTTGCGAATTGTGTATGATAAGGCAACTAACACAAACGTTTAGTTTGCCCGCACCGTTCGTGATATTATCTGACATCACACACGCTTTGCAAACGGCAACTGTGTGCATGCTTGCACACGTTTCCTCTCTGTGAACCGTCTCGGATTATGGTGCATATCGCAACGTTTGTGTTTTACCAACCGTGTGTGCCGTAGCAACCTGGAGAGCGTAAATTCACCGTAATTGAATTGCTGCTTTTCCAAATTTTACCGGATTTGGATTTGAATGTATGCTACAGCTTTATTCATATCCATCAGGTTCAAACAACCAATGCATTATTCAATTCATAGGTACATATGTTCAAGAATTACATAAGAACCAAGTAAAGAATGATGAACCACAGTTGTATATTTGTACTATTAAATACGGTAAAGAAAGAGGCCAAATATATTCTGGTTTCTGAACAAGGTGAAGCGGAATGCCCATATTGTGCCCTCGTCCATGCAGAAGGCATGCACAACTCTAGTCCAACCCCTTGTGATGGCCGACCGCCCACCCTTCACGGTCTTCAGGAAAACATCTAGGTAATCATCGTGTTCTGGTAGAAATACTTTAACCTTTGCATGCCCACCAATCATGTAGTTTGAGAGGTAATCTTGAGTAAACTGCTTTGGCAACCACTACAAAGGAAAAAGATTCAGACATTGTCATCTAACACAACTCATTATGGGCAGTAAAAAGAAGGCTGCAGAGTTCTTACTTACCATCCTGCTCGCTGTTGTCTTGCATAAAGTGTAAACAAATAGTTTAATTGCCATATTTTGACCCATTTTACTAACAATCTTTATCAGCTTCCTCACTTGATGCTGGTTCATCGATTTCTCATTGCCCCATACGTAGAAAGGGTCAAAACGCGGATCTTTACCAATGACATATGTACCTAAAAGTACCAAGTTAATATTAGAAGCTAAACATCAATTGCACAATGATGTAGTACAACACTCTTTTATAATATGTCTATATACATCTGTATGTGGTAGTCCATTTGAAATCTCTAAAATGACATATATTTAGGAATGGAGGGACTATCTTATAACATCCAATATACTCACATATTAGATGAATTAACATCTTATATAATGGGCTGGAAGGAGCCTAGTTCATTCTTACAAATTATCGGCTGATTAACTGCTGATGTATCCATTGGTTACAGTTAGTTTGAGATAGTTCGGGCTCAAATAGCCCTAAAGTATATCTAAACATGATGGTTGTGTTGTTGTTGTTGTTGTTGTTGCTGCTGCTCTTCTACGTATATCTAGACATCATTAGATCATTAATGTAACACTCTTCCTTGTTGCTATGTAGCTTAGGATTGCATATTTAGACATTAAGTACAATGCATGTTGCTATGTAGCCTCAGATATATTACATATGGCCCTAGTTAACCTAACAAAAAATGGGTTGCAGATATATTCAGTTAAAAGTCCGATTCACCGATTAGTCCCTTATCAGCCGCCGGCCTATATGTGTACCAGCTACCGATATCTTGAACAGTGAGCAGATATAAGCCACGGGATGAAACTAACCTCGATGGAAAACAACAGTCGTTCCCAAAATTATCATGTGTAGGAACATCGAGAAGCATGTTAAGCACAACAGGCTAAACATCAACCAAAATTATACATGGCAGACAAAATAATCTCCAAAAGATAGCTTCAGTGTGCAGGTTTAAGCACACTAGTAAAGCAAAGCAAGTGGAAAGGTGTGCTAACTCCAACAGGCCTAACATTTAACAACAAGCAATCACAGTCATTCAAACTGGTATTGTGCCGGTCTAAGTACACTAGTTATGGTTAAATAAAAATGGAAAGGCGTGTTAACTACAAGATGCAGCAACCAAATGTAGTCATTCATAGTGGTATTGTTGAAACTGGTACTGATGAAATTGAACTGCACGGTTCATACTTGCACATATAGAACACCGCGTTGTGAATAACTGGAATAAACAAGGCATACAACGAACAACCAAAGATAGCATTTGAAACTGAACATATGCAAACTACAAACAACCGAACAATAAAAAAATTTAAAAGAAGCATATGCTAGCTATAACAGGCTTAACAACAAGCAAATATATGCATTCCTATCGGTATGTTTAAAACGGGATTGATGAAATGTACCGCATAGTAAATAATTGCACATATAGAGCATCACATCGTGAACAATTGAAATAAACAAGGCATACTGGAAACAACCAGATATAGCAATTAAAACTGGACATATTCTCACTACACTACAAAAGGGACTCGACAAAACAAATCATGGGTTTTCCCCTGTGAAGAAGCACGGCAAAACAAATCATGGGTTTACTCACTTGTCACCGATGGGCTCGTTCCCGTGGGAAGAGAACGGACCCTGGATGCGCTCCATGTTGTCACAGATGGGCTCCTGCCCCTTGGAAGAGCACGGCTATAGGGTGCCCTCCCTCATGTCGCAGACATGCACTTTCCCCTTGGAAGAGCAGATGGGCTCTTTCGCCATGGAAGAGCCGGCGAGGTTGCCCTCCTCGTGGTTGCCGTCGATGAGGTCCTTCAGAAATGTCAAAAGGGGCTCGATGGCAATGTAGAATGGCAAATTGTTAACAGCGAGCCAAAGGAGATCTGCGGTGGGGCCATGGATGAAATCGACGGCGGTTGAATCTGAGGGGTTGGGGAGGGCCACTTAACCTGTGACACAGCCCGCCTGAGGCTGTCGCTGTCGATGACCTCGATGTCGTAGCCAGTGGCCGAGACATGCCTGCATAATCAAGTCCGCTGCTTGAATGCCTGCCACCATTAATGGTCGTCAGCTTCCTCGATGACGTCGGGCGAAGAGACCGCTATACACCTCTTTTGGGCCAGTCGCTCCTCGAGCTCTACGGGAAGTGTAGCCGGGCTTAGGCTGCGATGCTCTGGAGTAGGGGATGGGGATGGGGATCCGTGGGAATGTGGGCATTTGGCAGGCATCATCTAAGAAACTTAGTGCAGCCTGGGTATGGAGATCGGTGGCTAAGCTGCACGGGCAAACCGACAGATGTTGACAATAGAGGCCTTGCGGCGGTGGTGGTGGCGGCGACAGCGGCGGCTGGGACCTTGCTAGGGTTTCGAGCGAGGGAGGGGTGTGTGTGTATGCGCGCGTGCACACCCAAAGAGGTTTTGGTGTGTGTGTGTGTGTGTGTGTGTGTGTGTGTGTGTGTGGAGGGGGTGCGGGGTGTTTGAGGAAATGACATGGGTACTGAAAATTTTACTACGCGGGGTCAAACGCGGGAGTGAAATGCTGGGCTATTGAAAATTTTGATGATAGTGCATCGCACACGGTCCGGAGATAACAACCGTGTGTTATGAAATAGAAAAACCCTCAAGGCGGGCAGATATTTTCTAGGGGTGCAGGCGGGATTGGAAACTATAAAACATCGCACACGGTACAGAGATAACAACTGTGTGTTATGAAATAGAAAAACCCTCGAGGCTGGTAGATATTTTCTAGGGATGCAGGCGTGATTGGGAACAAGAAACATCGCACACAGTCCGGAGATAACAACCGTGTGTTATCAAACAGAAAAACCTCGAGGCGGGCGGATATTTTTGAGAGGAGGAGCCTCGTGGAGCCCAATGTACTGTGCGGATGTGCGCGTGACAGGTGCAACGGCGTGGCACACGTTTAGTTTGAATGAACCGTGTCTGTTGCGTCATCCGGCTTGTCCAATGTTCATAAATTCGGCAAAAATGACGCGGAAGAGGGTCAGAACACGAACACACTTGCATGTGGACCAAATTTATGTATCAAAAGGGTGGTTTGATTTTCAAATACCAAATGCAACTTCGATGTGGCACCTCCCTCGCACGCTATTGCTTGCCCCCACCCCCACCCCCCTCATGTCGGCACGAAGGGAATCCTAAACTATGAATGCATGCCCCCCCCCTAACCGAGGTTCACCTAGCAAAGTGCGAAGTAGCTAGCAGCCTCCCTCGTGTCGGCACGAATGAAATCCTAAGCTATGAATGCATGCCCC
>LR738709.1:100163082-100182348 GCA_902687465.1 Secale cereale
ACACACACACACACTTTCAGTCGGCGGGCCAGAGAGGCATATATCTCACCAAGATGGATCGTAAAACTGACCAAGAATAGTCCACCTCGGTCGTACAACCTCTCTCTTGTTGTTGGTCAAAGTGATGGCCGTCCATGCGACCCAGGAGATGGGCTAGCTCGCCAATAATCACGCAAGTAGCTAGTCCCCGAAGACAACCACTGCATGCGTGTGGCCCAAACATATGTATGGAGAGGTGTGTTTTTGAGTAACAATGGAACAACTTTGTTGTGGCACCGTGATTTCGAACTAGAAATCCCCACACTGGGTGAGGGTTAGGTTGACAATGCATATGTATGTTACACCACACTTCAAGCCAACGACGTGGATTCATGCATGCATGCATGTGTGCATAGTATATGCGCTCAAACTTAATTAGGTCTGAATCTCACCATGACCTATACTACGATAGCATGAACCAAATGAAGAATCCGCCATGGTAACCTATCTTGTTGTTGGTCAAGGTGATCATGGATGTCCACGTGGGCCCACAAATATATAGGCTTGTCGCTGATAACCACGCGAGGGAGTGTATCGCTCGAAGGCAACCACACATGCATATGTATGGAGGTGATGCGTTCATGCATGTTTGAATACACAACATTGATGTGGCACGTGTGTCAAAAATCATACACTAGCTCCCCACACAGAGCGAGATCGGTTCATGATATGTCGTTGTACTAGCCACTTTGACTCGATGGGAGGGATTCATGCGTACACATGCATGTGTGTGTGCTCAAACTGTATCATGCGTGCCATCCCAGAGCAAAAATAATAATCCCCTCCTAAGTCAAATTAACCTCTCTTGTTGTGAGGCAAAGAGTAGTGATGGGCCAAGCAGGACCACAGATGGAAAGCATCGATATCGCTGATAACCGCTTAAGTGGGTGTGAGAGGACAACCACCACCGCTTTGCATGTGGGCCAAACATATATATGTTGAATACCCAAAATGCACAACTTTGATGTGCCACATGCCTCAAAAACCGTAAACCATGCACCCACACAAAGTGAGGTTCATATCAAGAGTACTTCATATGATGGTCCCCTTCCCCCCTCTTCACCGCATACTATATGCTCCTGCCGTAATATATGTACAACCCAAAAGAATCCTCATCGATGGTGAAATTAATTAAGCTCTCCCGATGTAGGTCAAAGTGATGCATGCATGCATCGACGATGGCCTCATGGGCCCACAGATGGAAGCGTCACATGTGAGTGTCCTAGCTAGGATATGCATGTGGCCCAAAAAGGTGTTGTGTGATGTTTGAATAACTAATTTCACAATTTTGATGTGGCATGTGCCTCGATAACCAAAAAGTCCCGACACTCAGTGAGGTGTAATTATTTATGGACGCGTACGTATAGTATATATGCTTGTCCCCTCCCACCTCTTCGACGCGTACTATATACCACCATAACACAAACAAAAAAGATTCTACCTTGCTGGTCAAATTAACTTCACTGCCGGTTGTTCATCAAAGTAATGGACGACGACCTCGCGGGCCCACAGAAAGCGTCACACGCGAGTATCGAGTGGCATGTAGGACAACCATCGACTACATGTGGCCAAAACATTTATGTATGAAAGGGTTGTGTAATGTTTTAAATAACGATTTCACGACTCTGATGTGGCACCAGCCTGCCTAACAAAACGGCCAACCCACATGGTGGCTCACAACTCGTAGTGTACTGCGAGCCACTCGCCACCCCCAGACGTACACACCCACACACACACCGTGAATCCACCGCAACTATGATGCATGTTAAATTAATTATCCCGCGGTGAACATACATGTTACCAAAGGAGGGACGTTTTAATTTCAAAAAAATCACAGAGATCATTAAGACATTTTAGTACATTGATTGATTGATTTTCTACGGGTATAATGTGCAAAAATCAAATTTGAGCTACATGCACGCGTGATAGTGCACCTAAATGGATTGCAAAAACACATGTGTCTCACAGGGCACATATTTACTCCTTGTGCAACAAATTTCAAACATTGAGAATCTTGATTTTTAAATCCTAGTACATCCAAATCTTATTTGAAGTTCATGAAACTTATCGTGTTGTCATATGACACAAATACAAGGTGGCATTGTACTTTATTTTGTCAAATTTGAGACCTTTTTTGATGTAATCTTTATCTATTACAGACGGGAGATTATTAATAATTGGGAACCAATATCCCAAACGGATTATTTATTCGAACCGTGAGCGTTAGACCAACAATGGATACGTGGCATGCTTCGGTTAAGAAACAAAGCGATAGCAGTAATCATCCAAATAGAAAAACAATATACGTGCCGTCGCGCGACCCGTGTGGCGTGCGAGCAGGCGTGAGTTGACGGGACGCATGCGAGCAGTCCACCGCGCATGCAGACGGGGAGGCGTGCATGTAGGTGTGTGAATTGATGAAGGTGTGCTCGCCACGCAGTGTCATGGGGAGGCGTGCGAGTAGCTGTGTGAAACTTTGATAGGCATGCCAGCAGTCCGGCGCAGAGGCTCACCGATAGGCGAGTCATCGGTTTGACCACCGCCCGCCTCTCTCCCACAACTCCCACTACTCCATATTAATGGTGCGCCCGAGCGGCCGCACCCCTCATCCTCGCTACGCACACACAATGCTCTCTCTCCGCTTGCATCATCGACGCCGCTCTCAGTCCTGAAAGCCGTCAGAGGATGCCGCCGAAGCACCCCATCGAAGGGAGTGGCGACGCTGGGGCTGCTAAAGCACCGGAGCATGGCATGGAGATGGAGACAGAGGTTGCCATCACCGCCGGCGAGTTATCGCTGCACCTCGACATCATCGACGGTGTAGAGCTTCCACAACCAGAGGCGGAGTTCCACACCGACTCCGACGACCACTCCGCGACGACTCCGACGATGACGGACAACTAGTTAGTCATCTGTACCCATTTATGTGTCAAATAGATCATAGGGTTTCTCTAGTTACTCCTGCCTCCCCCTTTTTGGAATAGAAATCCTGTGGTTATGTTCTCCCAATCCATGAAATCTGAGTAAGTTTCGTTAGATCCGTGTAGTGTATTGATTGTTTGAATGGTACAGGTGATAAGTGATTAGTTGTTTCATGTGTGCAAATGATGCTAGTAATTCGACTAGGGTTAGTGTTCGTGCTAATAATTCCTAGCTAGTACTTGACAATTGATTTTGAATGACCTACATATGTTTGTGCCATTATTTTTCAAGATTGCTCTGTACATAGACAACTGTGCTCAAAAATCGAACCATAATCTCTGGATATGTATAAATAAATAGCCATAAATTCCTAATCCTACTTCATGGCATGTAATCAGTGATTTGATGCCAAATTTGTTTTACTATTTGTATAGGTGTTGTCTGACGATGTGGAAAGCGAGGATGAAGATGCCCAGAGGAGGTACAAGAGGCGAATCCTGAGGGAGCTTTATGCGGGAATGCATAACATGTGTATTAGGACCTGGAACAGCAGCTATGGATGCCCATTTTGCAACCACAAGCTTCATGACGTGTATCTAAGTGTTCTCGCGCATGCAAGAGGACGGGCTGCTGGCTCCTTCAAGCAGAAGTATTCTCGCAGGGTGGCGAGCGGCGCGTACGCCGAGTACCTGGAGAAGCTTCAGGATCGTGCCGGCCGCATGTGAGATGAGATGTGGGATGGATCGAACTATGTACGCTTGAGTATGCTTAATGACAGTTGAACTATGTACTTATGGTTGAACTATGCGTATGTACGTGTAAGCTTATTATCTATGTCTGAGTATGTTAAATATTTCGCCAAATTTTGTTAAAAATTAAAACGGGGACCAATAAACCAGGACGGAGGTAGTACGTCAATCACAAACGGTTCCCAAAATTGGAACCGTGTGCAATGACGTTCATTTTGCCTGCTGCGTCAATCACACACGATTAGCTCTAGCAAACCGTCGCCTCCAAAATTCTTTGTGGGACAGAAAACCCTCACCAGGCAATTCAAAAAACAAAAAGGAAAACCCTCATCGTCCCCACATAAAAAAAACCTCACCCCACCCTCCACCCCCTCGGCCCTTTCGATACATTCCCCATTCACACCTGCACAAGCTCATCCGCGTCTATGCCATGGCACCACCTATCGCGGCGGTAAACACTTAGCTCGACGCCTGCCACCGCCGCCAGGCTGCTGGAAAAGCCCACCGCATTTCGCCACTTCCGCTTGCCGCCGCCTATCGCCATCGACTTTCTCGACGCTGCTCGCGGTCGACCCAGCTCTGCTCGGTTGGGGAATCTGTCGTACTGAGGGTTCTTTCTCATGGACAACAAGGTAACTAATTTAACGAGATACTATCTCATCTCTTATCCCAATTCATCTGCCTCCTTTAATCACCCGGCGGAAATCGTTGTGAATTCATTTTTATCCGAGCTTATTTGAGGGTTTTCTTTCATACATAGAATGTACAGTGCGTCGACACTTCAGGACTTTGCGACTGCCGCCAGATATTCCATCTCATTGTACCAGATAACTTGAGGACGCGCACGGTATGTTAAATCTCACCCTAAATCGGCTGGCATGGCCTACTTTCCTGAACATATTCTAAATATTGCTACATTTGGATAAAAGGTGCCGCATGCACGATATACGTCAAAGGGGATTTTTTTCCCCGCTTCTCTCTATATTAAGCAAATTAATGATGTATTGTTCTTTCGATTACTCTCATTTTTCCATGACATCATGTTTACCCTATCTGTTTAATTAGATTTTTCCTTCAATTCCAACTATTGTATAGTTCTTTCAATTTGGGCCCATATTTGCATGTTACCATATTTTCTTTAACACTCCTACCATTTTCTGCAGAACATCCCTCTATATGCAACAAATTATATAGTGCACAATTTTTCCCTTTACATAGATCAAGAGTCCACGGATGTCATACTGCACACAAACCATGGATTTACATTTGTTGCTACTGTAAGCCTTGATGAACGTGGTGACTCTATTTTGGCACTGGCTTTTGGAATGAAATTGCAAAGTTTTATGTACTGAAAGCTGGCACTAAAATCGCACTGCACAGAAAAGGGCCTGGTCATGAGATATATGCTAACTTCCTCGACAAAATCATCCGTCCAGACTTTGTTCGAAGTAAGTTTTCTTTTCAGCTATCTGCATATGTTGACTTACCCAGCAATGTCAATTGAATTGTGTAGTATTTGAGAAACCAATTGTTATTCCCTTTTCTTACTATATTCCTACCTAATAACTTCTAGTTACCAATACACTTTTCTATTACCCTGTTATAACTAAATATTCCCTGTACTCCCATTTCTATCAGAAAGCGCCGCTGACAAGGAGACTCCATAGGTGGAGAACGGGGATGCCGACAAGCAGAGGCGGGGCGAGCTAGAACCGCAAGCGACTCTAGCAGGCCTATACTTAATGAGTAGCCTCCTCGATGATATGTTGAGAGTCATCATCTCCCTCCTCCCAATCAAATATGGGGCGCGGACAACCCTCCTTTCCTGGCGGTGGCGCCCCCTATGGAACTCTAGCCCTCTCGACCTCATCGACACCCACGAGCTCTGCCATGGCTATCGCAAAAGCTTAGCCCAATCAAAGGCCTTAGAATGGGCAAGTTCCGTTCCGTTCCAACAATAAGGACCGAGCCAAGCTTGACGACTGGTCCCGGTCTGCCGCCCTAGATCAGCTCGAGGAGCTCACTTTTGATGATGGGCATATGCGGTCGCTGCCAACGTCCGCACTCCGCCTCACGCCCACGCTGCGCATCGCCAAGTTCAGGAACTGCCATTTGCCGCCCCTTAATGATGCACCCGCTCTTATTCTACCACGACTGAAGCACCTCGAGCTCGTCGTCGTCTGCCTCTCAAAGGGTGACATGGAGAGCCTGCTCTGTGGCTGTACTGCACTCGAGTACCTTCGTCTTCAGGCAATCAATGGGTTGAGTACCTTCCACAGCACATCCATGACTCTCCAGACTATTTATGTGTGTTGCTGGTCCGGCAGGAAGACATCACAATATGTGTACCACGGTATGGTCATTGCTACCTCTTGAGCATGCGTTGTTTTTCCCTTGAAGAGGAAAGGGTGATGCAGCACAGTAGCGTAAGTATTTCCCTCGGTTTTTGAGAATCAAGGTATTAATCCAGTAGGAGACCATGCGCGAGTCCCTCGTACCTACACAAACAAATAAGAACCTTGCAACCAACGCGATAAAGGGGTTGTCAATCCCTTCTCGGTCACTTGCAAAAGTGAGATCTGATTGAGATAATAAGATAAATATTTTTCGTATTTCTGGTATATAGATTGAAATTAAAGATTGCAAAATTAAAGTAAAGTAAAGATAAATAGTTGATGGAAGATTTATATGATGGAAGATAGACCCGGGGGCCATAGGTTTCACTAGTGGCTTCTCTCAAGATAGCAGATTTCTACGGTGGGTGAACAAATTACTATCGAGCAATTGATAGAAAAGCGCATAGTTATGAGAATATCTAGGCATGATCATTGTATATAGGCATCGCGTCCGTGACAAGTAGACCGAAACGATTCAGCATCTACTGCTATTATTCCACACATCGACCGCTATCCATCATGCATCTAGAGTATTAAGTTCATAAGAACAGAGTAACGCTTTAAGCAAGATGACATGATGTACAGGGATAAACTCATGCAATATGATATAAATCCCATCTTTTTATCCTCGATAGTAATAATACAATACGTGCCTTGCTGCCCCTGCTTTCACTGGGAAAGGATACCGCAAGATTGAACGCAAAGCTAAGCACTTCTCCCATTGCAAGAAAGATCAATCTAGTAGGCCAAACCAAACTGATAATTTGAAGAGACTTGCAGAGATATTTAAATCATGCATAAAAGATTTCAGAGAAGAATCGAATATTGTTCATAGATAATCTTGATCATAAACCCACAATTCATCGGATCTCGACAAACACACCGCAAACAGAATTACATCGAATAGATCTCCAAGAAGATCGAGGAGAACTTTGTATTGAGATCCAAAGAGAGAGAAGAAGCCATCTAGCTAATAACTATGGACTCGAAGGTCTGTGGTAAACTACTCACAACTCATCGGAGAGGCCATGGTGTTGATGTAGAAGCCCTCCATGATTGATCCCCCTCCAGTGGAGCTCCGGAACAGGCCCCAAGATGGGATCTCACGGGTACAGAAGGTTGCGGCGGTGGAATTAGGGTTTCATGGTGCTCTCGGCTGTTTTCAGGGTATAAGAGTATATATAGGCTGAACAGGCACGTCGGTTGAGCAAGTGGGGGCCCATGAGGGTGGGGGCGCGCCTACCCCCTGGGCCCGCCCCTTGCCTCGTGGCGACACGTGGCTTCCCTGGCGTGTACTCCATGTCTTCCGTGTTGTATTTGTTCCAAAAACGATCCTCCCAAAGGTTTCATTCCATTTGGACTCCGTTTGATATTCCTTTTCTGCGAAACACTGAAATAGGCAAAAAAATAGCAATTTGCACTGGGCCTTGGTTTAGTAGGTTTCGAAAAATAATATAAGAGTGTATAATAAAGCCCATTAAACATCCAAAACAAATAATATAATAGCATGGAACAATCAAAAAGTATAGATACGTTGGAGACGTATCAGTCATCCAGGACACACCTGCACTTGAGAGATTACTTGTAGTTGATCAAGAAGGTCCAACAAGAATCAATGTCATTGCTGCGCCGAAATTGACAGTGGTGGGCTACTCGTCTGACAAATACTCTGAACTTGTTATTTGATCCACACCCGTTCAGGTACAACAACCGCCTTCTACCTCTCCTTCTACAAATTAATATTATTTCTAATTTTTAAGTTGTTTGTTCGTCTGGCATTCAGAAAATGATTCAGACAAGCTTGACCCCGAAACTGCGCACAGTGAAGGTCTTGGCACTAGAATCTATTGGGCCCGACCTGGAGCAAGTTGTCAGTTTCCTGAGATGCTTTCCGTGCCTGGAGAAGCTATATATTGAGGTGATGTTCCTTTCCTGTTAAATGTTAACCATAAGGGAGTTCAATTTGTGACACCTTTTTCCAAGTTTACAATGACAATGTACTGCGATTTCTGAAGGATTCTTTTGGAGGATTTCAGTACATACATGTTCCACCCCCCTCCCCCATATTGGTTGCTTGATCCATATGGTTACAATCAATAAGCATTTCTCCTTTGGATTCATCTGCCCATGTTAATCATGTCAGATCGAAGATGGCATGTTAGTGCATTTTACAAATCCTGCAAACCAAATAGGCACTAACACATCTTCTTCTTTTGTAGATAAGATTAGGCCCAGTGGTGGATAATGTGATAGAATATAACAATCACGTCGAATGCCTAGATCTGCATCTCTCAGAAATTACTTTGAACTCCTACCGAGGGACCTTACCGGAGATTATATTCGCCAGGTTCTTTGTTCTCAGAGCGAGGGTGCTGAAGGAAATGAGGTTTGCCCTACATTTATTTCGCAAAAATGAATGGTTTGTTAATCAGCGCCGGCGCGTGCGGCAGAATGGAATAGGCTCCAAAAATGCTGAATTTCATTTTGGAGCTTGAAATGACAGAGTAATCGGAAGTCATCGTGTCAACCCCATACATGACTTCTCAGTGGCTTACCTCTTTGCAAAAATTGTGAGGTTTCGAAACTAGACTAAGAAGTGGTACTATAAGTTTGAACATCTCTGATATCCATGTTCAGCGGATCAGCGTGAGCGTTTGCAACTGATGAGCTGAATTTCATTTCTAATATCAGTTTGAACCTTGTAATCTTCGAATTTGAGCCATATAACTCTGGAATTTGAACCATGTAATATTTCGAGGTTTTGTGGTACAATCGGTGAAATGGCATCGTATGAGACTCGTATATTTGTAGCACTATTTTGACCTGAATATGCAATGGTCTTAGATTTTATTAACCATTCTCAAATCTGTTTACCTTGTCGATCTCACAGCACATGATCTGTATAGCTAACTCGACTGCGATCTTCGACATTATTGCACACAGTTGGTTTCTTCCACTTCTAGCCGACGCTTGGCCAAACTAGCTGGGCGGGAACCTTGCGCGGTAAACTGCACAGTAGCGCCGGAACAAGCTCACTTATGATACATTTGGCGCCTCTTCGAGCCCACGCGTGCGGTGCAGTGTTGTCTAGCATGCACTAGAATCCTCCGCTATGAACACCGTGACAAGACGTGACGATTACAGGCCAGCTAGCCCCCATTTATTATAGCGGTCAACCTTTTGATCGCGCCCCACCATTGCAAGAAGCACACCCACCATGAGAAAATCTTAGAGGGTATCCTGCGCGGCTCCAATGGCGCCCCGAGCGGCTGCCGACGACGAGCAGCAGTTCACCATGCGTGCCGTGGTGGACACCCACAGAAGGTTCATGGACCTCTCAGTGGTGTACACCAATGACCCGGTCTGGGTGGAGCACTCCATCCACATCATGGAGCTGTTGCTTGCCGAGGAGAAGTACAAGGTGGTCGGGTTCAACCTCGAATACACCCGCGCTCGTGCCGGGTCTCGTCCAAGGTCACTGTCGCCTGCGTGCGCCACCATGTCCTTGTCTACCACTACTGCCTGGCCACAAGGCCTTGCGAGGGTTTCGCCAGGTTTGTCAACAGCCCCCACTACATGTTCGCTACAGTGGACATCACCAACGATGTAAAGGCACACGAGAATTCGGGCATCGCCTGCCAGAATCTTATCGACATCCAAGGCCAATACTAGGTCTGGGACAGCAAGGAGCATGAGAAGGACTCACTGGTTCACCTCGCCGAGGCCATCATCGACCCCTACTACAGAGACATGAAGGATTCGTGTAACAAGGACAAGCGTGCCTGGCACTCGACCTAGATGGAGAAACTCGATGAAGCTCACGTCATGTACGCAGCCAACGAGGCGTACACGAACTACGACATGTACAGGAGGATCGTTGACATGAGGAAGTGCCTCCTTCCCCAAAACGGCCAGGGATCCAGCCAGAAGCAGAGCAATGGCAAGCGTCATCGCAACAATAAGTAGATGATTAGATCCTCGTTTCTCCTAATTTAGTATGCATGTAATTGCTTACTTTAGTGTGTGGAAATGTTATGTGTGTAGTCACTTGTGTAGTTGTATGCTTAATTTAGTTACGCAATGCTGTCTTTTGAAGTATATATGTTGATGCTCTGTAGACAGAGCGTAGATGTTGTGAGGACATAGAACATCACATCGCACACGGACTAAACAATGGAACCCGTCGGTGATGTTTTCATCAGTCACTCACAATTGTATACCAACAATCGTTTGCTCGCAACACACACGGCTTGTTAGGAGTGATCGTCTGTGTTGTTATAGGTCTTCGCACATGTTTCCGATTTCAAACATGTTTGCCGCATATCACACACATCTTGTTAAGTTGAACCGTTTCTGTTCTCATCTCTCAACGCAAATAGTTCATCCGAGTGAACCGCATGTCGTATATAGCACACACCTTGATCTGGCTGGCCGTTTCTTTTGTGTTGCTTAATCACAAACAGTTCATCTGACTGAACCGTATGCTCTACATCGCACACGCCTTAATCTGGCAGCCGATTTATTTTGTTCCTCCTCATCGCAAACAGTCAATTGGACTGAACCATATGCCCCTCATCGCACACGCAACCAAAATCTGAACCATGTTTGATGCATCCTCCATTGCAAACGTTTTGCACCCTTTTTACGGGTTTTTACACCCCCGTTTGCGATTATGGCATAGCACACAGTTTCGTTGAAGGGTCTCTGATCGTAGTGTCGCATTAGCAGCAACCTGTAGTAGTGGGAAGGAAAGGGGTGACCCCTCCTGCCTTTCCCTCTTCGTGAGAGAAAGGAAAGGGGGTGGGACCTCCTCCTTCCTTCCTCCCACACTCCAAATAAGGAAAGGGAGGGGCGCATGGCAAGGCAGTGATAACCCACAAGTATAGGGGATCGCAACAGTTTTCGAGGGTAGAGTATTCAACCCAAATTTATAATTCAACAGCCATAGAATATTTGCAAGTATTAGCAACTGAGTTGTCAATTCAGCCACACCTGGAGATTAATTATCTGCAGCAAAGTGTTAAGTAGCACAATAGTTTGATAGTTTTGATAGCAGTGGTAGGAGCAATAGTAACGGTAACAGTGATAACAATGATTTTGTAGCAGTTGTAACAGTAACATCAGCAGTAGTAATTTAGCAAGATCAATATGTAGGAAAATCGTAGGCACTGGATCGGCAATAGTTTGGATGATATTCATCATATAACATTCATAACCTAGGGCGATACAAAACTAGCTCCAGTTCATAAATATAATGTAGTCATGTATTCCGTAAATAGTCATACGTGGTTATGGAAAGAACTTGTATGCCATCTTTTGTCTTACCCTCCAATGGCAGCGGGGTCCATAAGGAAACTAAGGGATATTAAGGCCTCTTTTTAATAGAGTACTAGAACAAAGCATTAACACGCAGTGAATACATGAACTCCTAAAACTAAGGTCATCACCGGAAAGTATCCCGAATACTGTCACTCCGGGGTTTGAGGATCATAACACATAGCAGGTGAATACGACTTACGTGATTGGATCTAGAACATAGATATAATGGTGATAACATAAATGGTTCAGATTTGAAATCATGGCACCCGGGCCCAAATGTCAAGCATTAAGCATAGGAAAGTCATAACAACATCAATCTCAAAACATGATGGATACTAGGGATCAAGACCTAACAAAACTAACTTGATTACATGATGAATCTCATCCAACTCCTCACCGACCAGCGATCCTACGAAGGAATTACTCACTCCCGGAGGAGAGCATCATGAAATTGGCGATGGAGGAGGGTTGGTGATGACGAAGACCAAAGATTCCCCTCTCCGGAGCCCCAAACGGACTCTAGATCTGGCCTCTCGATGAAGAACAGGAGGTGGTGGCGGCTCTGTATCACAAAACGAGATAATTCTTCCTCTCCGATTTTTATTCTAGAAAAATAGGATTTATAGCGTCGGTGATAGGGTCAGCGAGGCCACCAGGTGAGCACAACCCACCTGGGCGCGCCCTGGTGGGTTTTGCTCGCCCAGGTGCCCCCTCCGGTGGTTCTTGGCTCCGGTATTTTTCTTTTATTCTGAAATAATTCTCCGAAAAGTTTTGTTCCATTCCGAGAACTAGTATTTCTGCACAAAAACAACACCATGGTAGTTCTGCTGAAAACAACGTCAGTCCGGATAAGTTTCATTCAAATCATGCAAATTAGAGTCCAAAACAAGAGGAAAAGCGTTAGGAAAAGTAGATACGAAGGAGACATATCAACTCCCCCAAGCTTAAACCCTTGCTTGTCCCCAATCAATTCAGTTGATAAACTGAAAGTGAAAAAGAAAAAAATTACGAACTCTTTTGCTCTTGTTTACATAAATAAGCTTAAGTAGCACCTAGGTTTTCAGCAAAGATCATGACTAACCATGTCAACAATAACTCTTAGAAATTATATTAACTCATATCAATAGCATAAACAATTATATTAACTCTTAGAAATAAGATATCTCAAATTACAACAATTTATCAAAACAACCATGATATAATATGACAATAGTGTTATCTCGCTAGCCCTTTCTAGGATCGCAAAACATAAATGCAGAGCACCTCCAAAGTTCAAGCAGGGACAAAACATTGTAATTCATGGTAGAAAAGATCCAGACATGCTAAAACCCAACATTAACTACACACAATGCATGAGGATGACAATAGTGCTCTCAGATCTGGCGCTTTTTTGAGAAGGTGATCACTCAACATAAACATAAATAGATAGTCCCTTCACAGGGTGAAGCAATGATTTGCAGAGGTGCCAGTGCTCAAAATTTTAAAACAGAGATAAATGAAATTTTGAGAGATACACCCTTCATATTTACTTCGCGACTATTAGTTGTCAATATCTTCCATGCTAAACACATAGCGGTTCCCAAGCGGAAAAGTATGGTTCACAACGTAGGAGTTTTTATTTGATTATTTGTAAGTCTTTTTCTTTTTGAATTCGGGATTGGGATTTCCTATTACCGCCCCTCTCGTGCAAGGACAAGTGAAGTAACACTCGTCATGAGAATAACCCGCTTAGCATGGAAGATACCGACTACCTCCTGTCACTCTATGAATAATCTAGGCACACAAAAATGATGTTTATTTGAAGTTTTTAGATGTGGCACATGCAAATTTAGTTAGGACGGCAGGGTAATACCGCACATAGGTAGGTATGGTGAACTCATCTAGAATAACTTTGGTTTTGGGATTTTGATGCACAAGTAGTATTTCCTCTTAGTGCAGGCGAAGGCTAGCTAATAGGTTGGGAAGCGGCCAGCTAGAGAGCGAAAACGGTCATGAACATGCATTATGCATAATAGACATTGAACACTAGCATGAGTAGGATATGGACACCATGAACACAAATATCATAGCGGCTATGTTGATTTTGGCTCAACTACATGCGTGAACATGTGCCAAGTCAAGCCAGTTGAAACATTCAGAGGAGGATACCGTATCATCATACTACATCACAATCATTTTAATGCAATGTTGACATCCAAGATGAATCATTATCCACTCCTAGCTATTTAAACATGGTATGAGAAACTACAATCTCTAATTGTCATTGCAACATGTTTGATCATAATAGGATGAATCATGGATACTAGGTTAAACATATTTACAAAAACAAAAACAAGTTGAGTTCATACCCGTTTCTCTCTGCCACGGCAAGTTCATTTAATATCGTCATTATTGCCTTTCACTTGCATGACCGGATGATACGAGAATAATAATCGCTAGTGCAAGAGTACCATGGACTAAGCTGGAATATGTAAATATTTTATTCATAAAGGAGAAGACGAGGCAATTTGAGCTCTTTGTTAGAGAAACGATAATGCATATGAGAGCCACTCAACATTTTCATCGTGGTCTCCTCCTTGGTACAACTCAAAAACCAGAAAAGATTAGAGAAACGCACTAAAATATTTTTGGAGTTTTTGGTTATGCTCAAAGAAGGCAAAATAAAGAAAGAAAAAAACAAGAAAACTATTTACACTGGAGAGCTTCAAACAAAGAAAGAAGCGAGGAATCTTTTTGGGTTTTCTTTTAGTATTACGGCTAATTAAACCAGAAAGAAAGACCGAAAAGAAACAAGAATTTTTTTTTGGGCTTTCTCAAGGTTTTTCGAACACACAAGAAGAAAGAAAATCTAGCATGGATAAAACAATGAAAAAGTGTGAACACCAACAACTGGAATGAAATGTGTGAACATGAGTATAATGTCGGTGGAAACACGTACTCCCCCAAGCTTAGGCTTTAGGCCTAGCTTGGCAATCACCATCCGTAGTAGCCACTCGGTCCTATGTCAAAATGTTGTGGTGGAGACACCTAAGCGTCCCACTCTTGAGGCTCTTCCTCTGCAGCTGCCTGGGCGTTCCAATAGGAAACAATATCTGCTGGCATAATCTTGTATCTGCCCCTGGCAGTAGAATCAAACAAAGCAGGTGCAGGCAACGGAATAATATCACGTGCAATTTCACTAAAGACTAAGTTATAAGGAACATCCATAGTAGTGTTCTCTCCATCAATAAAGTGATGACGCGCTTCCAAGATCAGGAGCACTAGGAGAACTCTTCCCGGCACCCTGCCAGAGGGGAGGATCACCACCGGGAGCCTCTTCACCACCATGGACGCCTCCCGGATGAGTTGTGAGTAGTCTCCCTTGGACCATGGGTCCATGACCAGTAGCTATGTGATGTTCTCCTCCCCTTTTGTGCTTCACTAATTAGACCTCGTGAGCTGCCCTACATGATCGAGGCACATATGTAATCCTTATGCTGTTGCTATGTTGAGTTTGCTCGGATCCGATGTATTGTGAGATTATGTTCAGATTGTGTTTGAGTAATATATTTGATTCACCTCTTTTATATTTATGTTCGTAAGTAATTCTTGCATGTTCTCTGTTGCTATTTATTGCTTTGGCCAAGTAGTAGGTAGTGACTCCAAGAGGGAACGTTATGCTTGATTGTGGGTTCATGCCCCTCGATGACTAGCTTGAGTGACAGAAACATGAGTCTAGGGGATGTGCTGTTGCCACAAGGGGGAAAACAACGGTGCTTGTGCCCGCGGGTGCAAGGATTGTTTACTTTACGCAAAGTTCTTTTAATGCAGTTGTCGGTTGCTTTGAGTTTACACTATGGGTGGGACTCGCAACTTAATACCGGCGAGATGTTCTGGATAGATATCTCAAGGTGGATGATTAGTAGTATATGCAGATGGATTTCGGTCTACTTGCCTTGGCGTACCGCCCATGCTTTGAACCTCTACCTTTCTTGCAACATAGTTAGCATTGGTTTGCGCACATAATTCTGTCAATTGCCCAGCTGTAATTCGTTTACCTCACATAGCTGTTTTATCGTCTTTTGGGAGAGAGACATCACTAGTGAACATCATGGGACCCCGGTCCATATTACCATCACTGATCACATCCGCTATTTACTTTCTACTTTTACATACTAGTTACAGTTTTACCTATCACTATTATCACTTGCGTTTGATCCTTTGTAAACGACAAGGCCGGAGGGATTGACAACCTCTCTGTACTTGTTGGGAGCAAAGTTATTTGTATCTGTGTGCAGGTCCAAGTTGATTGCTAGTATCTGGCGCCGTTAGCAGTTGCCACCTTCTTGTTAAAACTAGGAGTCTCAGGGGAAATCGATCCTTGGTATCTTTGCCAAGGGAAAACTACCGCTACACTGCATCTCAAACCTTCCACTTGGGGTAACCAACGAGGGGCGAGAAGCCATCAAGCAAAGTTTTCTAGCGCCGTCGCCGGGGACTCCACTCTTCAAGATAGGGGAGTTGCACGCTATCTTTTACCTTTGCTTTTAGTCTTGTTAGTTTACCTTTCAGTTTTTGCTTTAGTATCTTTTATCAAAAATCACAAAAATAGTTATCTTGCTTGCTTGCTGCCATGGGTTCCACCGAGAACACCAAGTTGTGTGACTTCACTAGTCACAACAACGATGACTTTATCTGCACGCCTATCACTACACCTGCCACTTCAGCACCTTCTTATGAAATTAAACCTGCTTTACTGAATCTAGTTATAAAAGATCAATTCTCCGGTGCTGGAGATGATGCTGCTTTACACTTAAACAATTTTGTTGAACTCTGTGATATGCAAAAGTACCAAGAAATAGATGGTAATATTGTTAAGCTTAAGCTTTTTCCTTTCTCCTTGAGAGGAGGAGCTAAAATTTGGTTTCAATCTTTGCCTAGAAATAGCATAGATTCATGGGACAAGTGCAAAGATGCTTTTATTGGAAAATACTATCCACCTGCTAAAATTATCCAACTAAGGAGTAACATAATGAATTTTAAACAATTGGATAATGAACATGTTGCCCAAGCTTGGGAACGTATGAAATCTCTTGTAAAGAACTGCCCTACTCATGGTTTGACTACTTGGATGGTTATCCAAACTTTTTATGCAGGCTTGAACTTTACCTCGCGGAATTTGTTAGATTCGGCCGCGGGAGGAACCTTTATGTCAACTACACTTGGTGCTGCCACGAAGCTTCTCGATGAGATGATGACCAACTATTCCCAATGGCACACCGAACGCGCTCCAACAGGTAGGAAGGTAAACTCTGTCGAGGAGATTTCCTCCCTAAATGAAAAAGTTGACTTGATCATGTCTCTACTTTCGAAGCAATCTTCTATTGATCCTCGTGATGTTCCTTTAAATTCTTTGATTGCTCAAGAACAAGTAGATGTGAACTTTATCTCTAGAAACAATTTTAATAACAATGCTTATAGGAGTAATTTTGGTAGCAATCCTAGACCGTTCCCCTCTAATTCCTATGGGAACAACAATGCTTATCCTAGCACCAAGAACTCCACCCAAGGAGATAGAGACATGCCTGGTTATGAGAAACTTCTAGAAATAGAGAAGGCCACTAAGAACTACATGCACACCCAATATGAACAAAACAAAACCTTCTCGAGGCAATTAAATGAGCATACTGCTATCTTACGAGACATTGGTAGACAACTAGAGAGCCTAAATGTTGAGATTTCTAACCTCCAGACTAGGCTCACTATCACTGAGACCCAAGTTTCCAATATGTCCCACACACAAGCCACTTTGATAAACCAAATGGCAGCTAAACCCGAAGTGGTTGCACCCCTAGAGGAGGAAGAAGATAGAATTAAGAGCCTTCCTACCCACCACACTGTTGCTACTATCCAAGTTGTTGAGGATATCCAAACTCTTAGCACCCAATGCACTCCTGGTCCCATTGGACCTATTAATGGTGATGCTATGACCATAGAAACTACCAAACAAGTGAACCTAAAGGACACCACTACCACTTTACTTGATAGTAGTGACCTTGATTTTGATAATTGCACTCTTACCGAAGTTATTGATTTCCTTCACAAGATGTCTAGAGATCCCCGCACTAGCACGCTTAACCTTGCCTTCACAGAGCATATCACTAATGCTCTTATCAAAGCTAGGGAGGAGAAACTTAGAGTAGAAGCCTCCATACCTAGAAAGCTAGAAGATGGTTGGGATCCTATGATTAAAATTAAGTTGAATAACTTCTCTTGCTATGCTTTATGTGATGTTGGAGCTAGTACCTCCGTTATGCCCAAAAGAATATATGATATGCTTAAATTGAAACCTTTTGATTCTTGTTCTTTTGGTGTTCGTCTCGTTGATTCTTCCATAAAGAAACCTTTGGGGAGGATCGACGATGTTCTTATCGTTGTCAATGACAATTACGTTCCCGTTGATTTTACTATTATGGATATTGAATGTGAACCTTCGTGTCCAATTATTTTGGGACGTCCGTTTCTACGCACCGTTGGTGCTATCATTGACATGAAAGAGGGGAATATAAAATTCCAATTTCCTCTCAAGAAAGGGATGGAACACTTCCCTAGAAAGAAGATTAAGTTACCTTTTGAGTCCGTTATACGGGCTAGCTATTCTTTTACTCTTGATAAAACTTGATCTTTTTGCATTATGCCTAGCTTAAAGGCATAAAAGAAAGCGCTTTTGGGAGGCAGCCCACAATGAATAAATTTTTATTTTGCTTTTGTTGTGTCTTGATGTTGTTACTACAGTAGCATCATCATTGTATCTTTGCTTTTCAACTTTGTGCCAAGTGTAGCCTCTGATTGCAAGAAAGTTCAAAAGTTGTGACGTGCTGTCCAGGAAACAGATTCTGTCCTTGGACAGAAAAATTCGTATAAAATCACCAGATCATCTTTTTGGTCTGAATTTTTTCGACAGCGTGCTCTATACAATTTTCTTTTGGGCGTCTGTTCTGAGTTTTTTGATTAGAGTTGCAGAAGTGCCCCGAAAAAATCATTTACTACCTGCTGTTCTGTTTTTCACAGATTCTGTCCTGTTTTGCCTTTCCTTCATTTTGCAAACCTTGAGCTTGCTTTTTCTTTGCAAAAACCTTTTGGCAATCTTGAGAAACAGTAGACCTTCAAGAATATCCTTATTTCTAGCAAGGAACAATTATTTTATTAAGGGTACTAACCTCGCTAATCAGATTATGATGAGTTATGTATGAAGGGAGTTTTCAAGTGTGCGAGGGAAGATGATAAAAAGATTCAGGAGTGTCAAACGCTCAAGCTTGGGGATGCCCCCATGCACCCCCAAGAAATATTCAAGGAGACTCAAGCGTCTAAGCTTGGGGATGCCCCCGTGCATCCCCTTCTCCATCAACAATTATCAGTTCGTCTTTCGTTCCACTATAATTTTATCACTTCATGTGTTATGTGCTATGCTTGGAGCGTCTTGCTTTTTAGTTTTCCTTTTTAGTTTTTCTTTAGCTTTTCATAACGAGTTGGAACTCAGCTTTCTTTGTGTGGGAGAGAGACACGCTCCACTTCAACCTAGAACACAACATAGAATTTTCATGTTTATCTTTGCTGTGTATGTTCTTGGTCTTTCAATAGCTACTATCATGTTCAGCTCTTAGTTTTCATGCTTATCTTTTTAAAGATCTTTTGTTTAGTTGGTCGCTTGAACTCTCTTTAGTTATCATGCTTACCTTATTAAGAGAGTTTGCTTCTGTTGCATTGGTCGATATGTCTATGATAAAGAAGCTACGTGCATAATGGCGCTTAGTAGTTCATGTTTTCTTATGGTTAGTCTCAAATAGCTGGGGGGGGGGGGG
>LR738709.1:100182367-100194828 GCA_902687465.1 Secale cereale
TTGGAGTACCAACATGATTTGTTTGCCTATGATGTGGTATGGTTTAGTAATATCTTCCTTCAAGAATTTATTTTGATTGACTTGGCGTATGCTCACGCATATTTAAGACTGTAAAGAAAGTCTGTCAAGCCTTGATGATCTTTAATTTCTGAGTAGCGATATAACTTCCATGCCTGATTCAATGTTGCTTTGTCGCTCTGCATGATTATGACCGTCATTGCTCTCTTAGTTGGTCGCTCCCAGTCTTTTGCTAACCTCCACCTGTACTAAGCGGACTGACTGCTTGTGCATCCAAAATCCTTTAAACCAGTTATGACATATGAGTCCACCATACCTTCCTATACATGGTATTTACCTGCCATTCCTAACGAAGACTTTCATGTACCATCTCGAAATTATTCAAAAAAAAAGCATTTCTATTTTGTGCCTCTGTTTTAGTTCATGAGGAAGTAGTAGTTAATTCATGATCTTTTTAAGTTGGACAAGCTTCACCTCGGGATTGCATGTCTAATGTGCAAACCCATAATACGAGAAGGAACTGGCATAGAGTGCGCCCGGCTCAAAAATAATAAAACAAACAAACCCTCCTTCATGCTTTGTTCATGAGAAATCAGAAAACTTTGGCAGTGATAAACAAAGGAGATTAAGAGGATGTGATCGTCCTCATTCGGGAGCCGTTCCTCGAAACTTGTCCAGCTCAAGAAGTAATTGAGTTATCTGCTAGCATTCGTTGACGAAACATGCATAATCTAAAAAAATAATTATTACTTCTATTTTTAAAACCAAGAGCTCTGGTACATGCTTTGTCTTTGTTTCCGACCACGGGTTTTCAACCTTGCCAACAAAAGCCACGGTTCGAGAGTCTCCGCCTTCTTTAAGCACCAACTACTGAGAGCATGATAGTCATGCTGAGTGTAATGTGCATTGTCCCAAAGTACCATTGTCTTTTGCATGATTGTGTTATCGTTTATTCTGAAATCATTGTATCTAGTCATCACCTAAACCTTGGAGGTGCCCCTGCATTTATGTTTTGCTTCACTAAAGGGGGCAAGCGAGATATCAATTTATCATATTTGCACACCATGCTCATTACAAATCTATTTGATATTTCAGTATCATGTTGTAAAACTTTCAGTTCTTTGTGATTTTCTCATAAGGCAACTTAATTACTACAGATTCATTGTCTCAGTAAGCTTTTGTCATGTGACTATGAAAAAGTCCTTATATGGTTAATAGCATGTCACCACAGAAATTATGCTTGTTATCATTTACCTACTCGAGGACGAGCAGGAATTAAGCTTGGGGATGTTGATACGTCCAAAACGTATCTATAATTTCTGCTTGCTCCATGCCTCTTTTGTGTGATATTGCTATGATATTTATACACTTCCATACACTTTTGATCATATTTGGACTAACCTATTAACTCAGTGCACCCCAGTGCCAGTTTCTGTTTTCTGCTGTTTTTGTATTTCAGGTTTTCCCATCACGAAAACTGCCAGAAAAATCCTGGAAAAATTATATAAAAAATCAGCGTTCCGGAAGCTTCCACACGGCCGAAGTAGGGCCGGAGGGGGGCCACCAGGGCTCCAGGCGCCCTGGTGGCGCGGCCCCCCTCCTGGCCGCGCCGGGGGGGCGCCTGGGCCCCCCAGGCCTCCGCTGATGCCCCCCTTTGGCATATATTTAACACGCGTCCCGAAACCCTCGAGGACGGAACCCTTTTTCGCGATCTCATCTCTGTTCCACCGCCGCCGCGCTTCCAAGATCAGGAGCACTAGGAGAACTCTTCCCGGCACCCTGCCGGAGGGGAGGATCACCACCGGGAGCCTCTCCACCACCATGGACGCCTCCCGGACGAGTTGTGAGTAGTCTCCCTTGGACCATGGGTCCATGACCAGTAGCTATGTGATGTTCTCCTCCCCTTCGTGTGCTTCACTAATTAGACCTCGTGTGCTGCCCTACATGATCGAGGCACATATGTAATCCTTATGCTGTTGCTATGTTGAGTTTGCTCGGATCCGATGGATTGTGAGATTATGTTCAGATTGTGTTTGAGTAATATATTTGATTCACCTCTTTTATATTTATGTTCGTAAGTAATTCTTGCATGTTCTCTGTTGCTATTTATTGCTTTGGCCAAGTAGTAGGTAGTGACTCCAAGAGGGAACGTTATGCTTGATTGTGGGTTCATGCCCCTCGATGACTAGCTTGAGTGACAGAAACATGAGTCTAGGGGATGTGCTGTTGCCACAAGGGGGAAAACAACGGTGCTTGTGCCCGCGGGTGCAAGGATTGTTTACTTTACGCAAAGTTCTTTTAATGCAGTTGTCTGTTGCTTTGAGTTTACACTATGGGTGGGACTCGCAACTTAATACCAGCGAGATGTTCTGGATAGATATCTCAAGGTGGATGATTAGTAGTTGATGCAGATGGATTTCGGTCTACTTGCCTTGGCATACCGCCCATGCTTTGAACCTCTATCTTTTTGCAACATAGTTAGCATTGGTTTGCGCACATAATTCTGTCAATTGCCCAGCTGTAATTCGTTTACCTCACATAGCTATTTTATCGTCTTTTGGGAGAGAGACATCACTAGTGAACATCATGGGACCCCGGTCCATATTACCATCACTAATCACATCCGCTATTTACTTTCTGCTTTTACATACTAGTTACAGTTTTACCTATCACTATTATCACTTGTGTTTGATCCTTTGTAAACGACAAGGCCGGAGGGATTGACAACCTCTCTGTACTCGTTGGGAGCAAAGTTATTTGTATCTGTGTGCAGGTCCAAGTTGATTGCTAATGTCTGGCGCCGTTAGCAGTTGACACCTTCTTGTTGAAACTAGGAGTCTCAGCGGAAATCGATCCTTGGTATCTTTGCCAAGGGAAAACTACCGCTACACTGCATCTCAAACCTTCCACTTGGGGTAACCAACGAGGGGCGAGAAGCCATCAACGTGTCATAGCCTGACGATCTACGTAAACCTTAGGCAAACGATAATCATGCCAGCGTATCTGAATGTTAAAGTGACTCGCTAAACAAGTAGCATAAATACCTCCATGAATTTTACCCTTGGTACGGTTGAGGTGAACGCGGCATGCCACAATAGCTCCTAAGCTATACGTGTCATTGCCGTAAAGTGCGCGACGTAAGACAGCGAAATCTGGGGCACTTAGTGCAGCAACCTTTTCTCTAGCAAGTAAACACTTCGCAATGAATATAGCAAAATAATGCACAGAAGGAAAATGCACGCTAGTGGCAGTGACACTCGACACCCCTTTCTCATCTCCCACTGGCAGAGTACGATAAAAGTCCTCAAACTCCGAAGGCCTAGGGTCCCTTATTTCCCCATCAGAAGGAATCAAGCATATATCGCAAAATTCAGTAAGTGGTATCTGACGGGTCTCAACATATAAATTAAACTGCACTTCATGAGGGTTATTCCTGCTCAGAAAATGAGAATTTTGTACAAAGGAATTTTGTAAGGAGATGGTATTGTTCACACTCAGCTGGGATGTAGTCGGTGAGGCCATCATTAGCAGCAAATTGTGTGAATTCTTGACGAATTCCGGCTCCATCCATAAATGGGTGCTGCGGCCATTCACGCGGCCGCACCTCCACCATTCACCGGGTGCAGAGGTCATTGTATGATGACTCCCCAATAAGTCCCTTGGAGTTCTTCTTTGAAGCAAACTTCCTAAAGAAAGTCATCTTATTCCTATAAATAAAATTCTGAAATTTTTAATCCACAAAAATTTGTCAACAAAACTTCACAAGAATGATAGGAACTACTCATAAGCATGCATATAGGTCATTTTGAGCATTCAAACTACTTAGAACTCTAAGAATTCAACATGCAAGCTCATCTACAGCAGCACCAAGAGTAGCTAATTACTCAAAATATAAACCACTAAAGAAAAAACTAATTGGAGCAATGGGGGTGTCACATACCAAGTAGCAATCCCCCAAAACAGTTTTGGAAACGGAGCTTCGAGCAAAGAGATCGAAATCCGTGGGTTTGAGAGCAAGAACACGAGAGAGAGAGAGAGAGAGAGAGAGAGAGTGAGTGAGAGAGAGAGAGAGAGAGTAAAGGTGAATTTTTTTCTGGAGGTAGGGGATGGAGTGGACTACAGAGATAATTGAGGGGGCCCACACCTGGGGTTGCTGGCGCGCCCAGGTGGGTTCTGCCCACCTGGTGCACCCCCTCTGATGTTATTTGCACTAAAAATTCTAAAATAGGCATAAAAATCGTGTTAAATTTTCAGGACATTCTGAACACTTTTATTTTTGGGTCATTTTTTTATTGCACGGGAAAACAGTAAATAGACAAAGCATGGCACTTTATTTTTATTAAACTAAGAAAAACAGAGAATAAAAGGTAGGGACAGAAGCTAGTGCCTACTAAATTCATCAACTTCATACTTCTCAAAAATGATCGAATAATAAGGTTGATCAAGTCTTATTAACAACCACTTTCAATTAGCATGAAACTGAAGAACTTTCGTAAAACACTAAGTTACCTCAATGGGGATATGAACATCCCCCAATAATAAGTATATCATATCTCTTATTGATAGTAGGTAGAGGTAGCTATAAACTTCCAATAGTGAGCGTCGGAGGATTTTCAATAACATTAATACCGTTCACTTGGAATTGTTTCTTCGGAAAGTGCACTGTGTGCTAATTACCATTGATATGAAAAGTGACCTTGCTTTTATTGCATTCAATAACAGCCCCTGCAGTATTCAAGAAGGGTCTACCAAGGATAATCGACATGTTGTCGTCCTCGGGCATCTCTAATATAACAAAGTCAGTTAAAATAGTAACATTGGCAACAACAACGGGCACATGCTCACAAATACCGATAGGTATAGCAGTTGATTTGTCAGCCATTTGCAAAGATATTTCAGTAGGCGTGAGGTTGTTCAAATCAAGTCTCTTATATGAAGAGAAAGGCATAACACTAACACCAGAGCCCAGATCACACAAATCAGTTTTCACATAATTTCTTTTGATGGAGCAAGGTATACTTGGTATTCCAGGATCTCCCAGTTTTTCATGAACTCCATACTTAAAAGAATAATTAGCAAGCATGGTGGCGATTTCAGCTACTGGTATTTTTCTTTTATTAGTGATGATGTCTTTCATGTACTTTGCATATGGGGCCATCTTTAAGATATCAGTCAAGCGGGTGCGCAAAAAGACTGGCCTAAGCATTTCAGCAAAGCGTTCAAATTCTTCATCATATTTTTTCTTAGTTGATTTAGGTGGAAAGGGCATGGGCTTTTGTACCCATGGTTCTATTTTTTACCATGTTTTCTAGGAATAAAGTCTCTTTTATCATATCTTTTTTTGGTTGTGTGTTATGAAGATCAACAGCAGGTTCTATCTCAACATCGTTATCCGGTTATTTATCATTGTCTGGGTGAGTGTCTTTATGAACATCATCATTATCTTTTTCATTATTGTTAGGTGAATGTTCATTGCCAGATTGAGTTTCAGTATCAGAGATAGAAACATCATTACTGTTTTTAGGAGGTTTTTCGGGTTCACTAGAGGTGTGCACAGTCCTATCATTTTCCTTTTTATTTTTCCTTCTAGAAGGACTAGGTGCATTAGTGTTAAGTCTTTGTGAATCTTGTTCAATTCTCTTAGGGTGTCCCTCGGGATAAAGTGACTCCTGAGTCATTTTACCTCCTCTAGTTGCTACTCTAACGAAAAAATCATTTATACTATTATTCGTTTCATTTAGCAATTTTTTATGAGATTGAGCAACTTGTTTTGACTGAGTTTGAACCATAGAAGCATGTTTTCCCACACTCCTAACATCATTAGAGATTCCAAATAACAAGTCACTCAAGCAATAAATCATATCAGAGTTGTATTTCAATTGTTTCATGACATTGGCATTGAAGTGATCTTGTTTTCTAATATAACTAGTGGACCCGTTGCGCCAAATGGCGCAGAGACCTGCTGATTCCATGTTAGCGATGAAAAGAAACCCATGGTTTAGTTGATTTAGTTTCAGGCAAGCACATATGGCGACAAATTTAATGAATCATGTAATAAATAAATATAACACATAGATCTGTTTGAACTTCAAATACTATTTAATTAAAATAGAAAGAAATGACATCTACACCATCTCATTACTGAAAGGAGATAACACAAATGCAATATAACTTAATATAACATTGATATATCTTTGTTATATGCTGATAAGACCTTGTTTATTCTTAAACACAACCTAGCTATTAATTTGTACATGTATGTGACTTTTTCGCACCATTTGTATTTTTAATGTGGCTCAAATAATACGCATGAAACCATGTTTTCGGTGGAAATGACGCGCTACAATCAGGTCGTAAAGTAATAGCCGAACCGGTTTCAAAAGTGTGAGCCAAAGCTCACCTTGCTCTAATTTCTTTCATTTATTTGACCTACTATTTTCTCCTTGAAACAATAGACTAAGCTACACTCATAGGTAATGGAACAAATTTCAAAAAGAAAGGGCTATAAGTATTATCAAACAATTTTTCCGAATTGTGTATATGACATCATGCACTAATCTTTGAAGTGAAGAAATGCATACATATACTATGTACTACACAAAACCACACACATATGTCACTTTTAAATACACCGGGAAAAGGAACAGTTCAGTTATAGAACCGAAATTAGTCATACTGATAACACTAATGGTCTAAAGCAGTTTCAGATATGTAACTTATATAACCTCTGCTACTTTGCCAGCCTCGAGGACATGTTCTTCTAATGCAGAAGTCTATTTGGGATCAGCCACAAATAAGACCTGTCTAGCACTGTGCCAAGGGCATGGCGATTTTCTAGAATAGAAAACAGACACATGAAGCGCAAGCAAGCAGTCTAAGTATAAATCATTGTTCAATTGAAGTAGCAGTGCAGCTGGAAGGAGACCATCACTAATTTTTGAAGCGGGAGTGCGTGCATGTATGCAATCAGGGAGAAATGAAGCAATACATTAGCTGGCAGATCAAATACTCCCTCTGTCCCATATTATAAGAACGTTTTTGACACTAGTGTAGCGTCAAAAATGCTCTTATATATGGGACGGAGGGAGTAGATAGCATAATGCAGAGAAAATAAATTCAAGTGCATACCTCGCCTGCTAGTGTTTGGTAACCTATAGCAAGCCTTCCTGAGGAGTAGTTAGCTTGTGTCTGACTGGACTATCCTCTAAAGATTTTTAAGGATCGGCTATAGATGCTCTTACATCCACTAACCAATTGGCTGAAAGTTGACATCCGAAATATTGTGGAATACTCCACTGTAAAGAAATATAAGAGTGATTCGCTCTAAAATTTGTTTCCAGAGGGAGTATAACTTAACTACTCCATAATATAAGCACCAGAGCAATGCAGAGTCAGCTGCTACATTCTACATTGGAAAGAATACGCTATGTAACCTATACTGACATTGTTTAACAAAAATATATCATCTTTGCCCACTGAGGGATGACGGTCATTTTTTAGACATTGGAAGAGTTTGCATATACATCCATACATAGTTACAAAAAAAGGAAATAAACTACAATAGAGGATAATCAGATCATTTCTGATGGACACATCGTCGCCAAGTGTTAGCCAGTAATGACAAAACTTTTAGTCATCCTCCTTGAACTCCCTGCCAGCGAAATTAAGAAAACATCAGACATCTCCTTTGTTCAAGATACATCCATTTGGAATATCACCACTTAGCCAAAATATTTGAGCATAAGAAACAAGTATATTCAATACTTATATTATCAAGAAGAAGCACAAAACGTAAAGGCCCCGCATGACAGGTTCCTATCCAATGTGAGATACACTTAGGAGCATGAGGCTGAACAAAACATGACGCCTGACTAAATCCAGAAAATTATGACCAACAGTGAACCAAACACCAAGATAGTACACACAGAGAGGAAAATGTGGTATTTCTAGCTAGAAAGGAAGTGAGCAAACCCCGAGAAGCAGAACATAATGAACCAAATTTAAACAGCCTTCTAGAGGATCCTCTAATAAATGGCTCACCTGATATGTAATTTGCCTGAAGAATGAAGAAATCACATGGGATTTAGGACCACTAACCAATACATGAAATAGAAAATGATCAAAATATAAAAAGTAAATAAAATTCCCCATAGAATGAACAACCCAAACACTGGGGATGAACTAAACATGAATTAAATCTAAAAGGCACACCTAGTGCCCCTCTTGCTGGGCGGCAAGGAAGAGGTAGCGGTGGCCGTCGAACCTCTTGCTTAGCTAGGGAGGAGATGGTGGCTGGGTGCAGGAGCCGCATGAGATTCAAACCTATAGATTTAGCTGTCACGCCCAAGATGCGATTATATCCCGATCACGTGATAACTTCGTGACTGGGGCACAACCGCATTTCGGGCGCTTAGCAAGATGGATATCATTACATCGTACCATTACATAAATAGATGGGGATACATACAAGTCATACAATTGTCACATGAATACATCAACATCATATACAAGACATCCGACTATGGATGAAAACATGAAAAGCACAACGACATCCATCATGCTATCCCAGGCTGCCGACCAGGAACCTATCCCAAGATCGACGAAGAAGAAGAAAGAACTCCAACACAAGAAAACATCGCTCTCATGTCAAGTCATTGGAAACCTGCACCTGCAACTGTTGTTGTAGTATTTGTGAGCCACGAGGACTCAGCACTCCCATAACCATGGGTATCAAGACTAGCAAAGCTTAATGGGTATGGAGAGGTTAAGTGGTGAGGTTGCAGCAGCGGCTAAGCATTATATGGTGGCTAACTCACGAGTACAAGAATAAGAAGAGCCTCTACGCAAACGGTTGCAAACTAGTAATGACCGCTAAGTGACCCTGAACTACCTACAAGTCAAACATAACCCCACCGTGTTCTCTTCTCAAAATGAAAAGAGACGATCACGGTTACTCACGCAGTTTTTGTATTTTATTTCGGATCCTCTAACAAGTTTTCTACAACCAGACATTAACAAATTCCAATATGCCACATAACGTGGGCATGGCTTTTGAAAGATCATAACCCGGGGTGTCCCAACTTAGCCCATCACAAGCTCTCACGGTCAGCAGAGGTAAAAACCCCTTATCTTAGGGACAACCCGATCAGACTCGGAATCCCGGTGCACAACACATTTTGACAATGGTAAAACAAGTCCAGCAAGACCTCCTGGCGTGCCAACACCCTGATAGTAGCCGCATGTATCTCGTCTCAGACCACGACCGGATGAGCAGTATGTACAGCAACCGAAGACCCCAGATAACTGGGTGGCACCGCAAGTGGCTCTAGTTTGGGACCAACACCATCGGCACTAGCCCCCCCCCTGTATGTGGAAAAGAATACTCGAGGACACGACCCCCTATGCAAATTTATTAATTAAGTTTTTATTATGCTGCAAATTAATACCAAAGTTGGACCTTGCTGGAGGAGTTTTATTCAAAGCAAACTGTCAAGGGGTCCCCATATACCCAACCGTGTTAGGAACGCAAACTCAAGGAACATAACACCGGTTTATCAGTTCTTAAGGTGGCATGAGTGGAACAAAACACCAAGCAAAATGCCAAGCCTTCCACCCATTGCCAAGTATATACGTGTGTTAATTATAGTACTAGATATTGTGATATTCCCAAAAACCAAGTTCCGACATGGAGCAATCTTCATCTTCACCTGCAACTAACAACGCTATAACAGGGGCTGAGCAAGCGGGTAACATAGCCAAACAACGGTTTGCTGGGATGGTGTCAAAGGTTAGAGGGTGTTTCATGACAGCAATGAAAGGCTGACAACAAATAGATAGGTAGCGCGACATATAGTGATAGCATCCAGACAACTAGCATAGCAATGATAGTAATGAGATCCAAGGTGATGGTCATCTTGCCTGAAATCCCGCTAGGCAGAAGAACGAGTCCATGAAGAAGACGAAGAAGAAGCCACGAAGATGAACCAAGCGTAGTCAAACGAATCCTCGCGATCGCAACAAAACAAGCACTAACGAGAAGAAGCAAGCAACACAGTAAACACACCACACATAAACAAGACATGATGCTCAACCAAGTATGATGCATGACAAGGCTACATGATGTTAAACATGGCACGATATGAAGCACACAAGATCAATACGCAAAGCAAGTTTAAATGAGGCCGGAAACAACAGATAACAATTCTGGTAAGTCCTCATATGCAAATTTCGAAATTGGTCCAGATGTGAACAAACCTTGAGTTAATGTTGTTAAACAGCAAGTTAACATGCACCATGATGATATACTCGAAATTCTAGTCAAGTTACATATAAATTTCATTTAATTCGGAGCTACATCTTAGAAGATATGAGCAAAACAAGAAGAACATGGCAAAGATGCAAAATGCATTCAAGCATCAAGCAAACACACTCAAAACATGGATAAAACATGATATGATGCATCTACATGCAAAAACAAGCAAGTTCCATCTAGAGCATGCCCAAAATGGAGCAACGATCCAACACATACACACGAAACAAGATATAACAACAATGTGTCCCAAAACAACAACTAGGCACTTTGCAATCATCAAAACAACATGCTACATGAACATTTCATGGCATCAAAGGGCATGGTAAGCATGTACATGTCAAGCACTACAAGCATGATCACTGAGCTACTGCCAAATACCACTAGAACATGCTCAAAACATCATGGCAAGATTGCAAATAATAACAGTTTCACAGACTTAGTGAAATAAACTGAACATGACAACAACAACGACAAGTAAGCATGTTTGCAAGCTCGTGCAACTCATCTCAAAGCATATCATGGCATGTGAATATAACCAACAGCAAAAAGACATGTCTATGCAGCTACTCATGGCAAGAACATGGTCATAGGATGCATAGAACACTACCTATTCACATGGCAAAACCGAACTTACTAATAACAGGCTGACAAAAACATTATATAGCAATTTGAGAGTAAGAAATAGACAAGCTACAGCAACCTATAATTTCAAACAAGGGCATGGATGGATAGAGCATAACATGGACATAAAGATATGGTCACTGGACATTCCAAAACATGCATGGATATGACTGTAGCATCAAGCAAACATGGCACCATAATATAACAGTTTCAGACTTAGCAGTTTTCAACAAGTCTCAGAAAATAACAAACAGCGAGTGGGTCACTTAACAAGCTTGTTTCACTCACCACAAGGGATAACATGAAAAGTGGATTGCACCACAGCAAAGATGACATGATTGTGCTCCTAAAACATGTTGACATGATGCTCAAACAAAAATCACACAAAAAGATATGAAAAAGACAAATCAACAAGTTATATAGAGTTTCAGCAGTTAACAACACTTAGCACTTTTGCAACAGAGATTAACATGGCAAGATGCAATCTAACATGCATGCAAAGCACACCATCATCTATAGCATTCAGAGACGAATATTTTGACATATTATACACACAATTTGGACACACATGCACAAGGATATGCCCACCCAAAGATGCACACATGATAACATTTTCAGGGACTTAGTGGAAAATCCATACCCTCAAAACTTGGACGGGAAGGACCCGGGACGAGGGGAAGCAGAGACCGCTTGGTTCGCGGGTCTGGCCGGTGCAGGGATGAGCTGGTGCGGCCTGTCCGGTACGGCCAGACCAAGGCGGTTCGGGACCGATCCGATCCAGCCGGCCGATCCGGGCTGGTCCAGGCGGACCGGGTTAACGGGCGTGGGCCACCCGACGGGGATGTCGGGAGAGGAGGCCGAGGCAGATCGGCAGCGAGGCAACTCTGGCGAGGCAGAGGCGATGGATCCGGCCGCGGGCGGCCCGATCTGGCCGGTGGCTGCGGCGGTGGCTGAGCGAGGTGGCGGCAATGCGGAGGCGCGGAGGAGCTGCGGGTCGGGGTGCTAGCCGACGGCGGGGTTGGTGACGCGGGGCGGAACAATGGCGACGGAGAGGCGCGGCCAAGCTTCCGAGGCGACGGAAGCGAGCTGGAGGTCGGGGTCGGCGAGATCCGGCGTGGAGGTGGCGGGGTCCGGTGAGGAGGCAGGCGAGTGGGCGCCGATGCTGCTTGTTGATCTTCCGGCGAGGCCCGGTTGCAGGAGGAGCGGACGCCGGCGGCGCGGAATGAGGTCGAGGCGGCGGGGTCGATGACCGGCGGTGGGGCTGGAGCGGGGCGATGCGGGCTCGCGGTGGTGGAGATCCGGGCCCGGGCAGGCCTGCTCCGGGCTCCGTGAGCCCGCGTGGTGGGAGGTCGGCTGCGGGAAGATGTGGGGAGGCCACGTGGCCGGCTCCCATTGGCTGGGGCGCGACGGCGGCTGGCCGCTGGCTGGCTACCAAGTGGCGGGGCTGCGGTTGGTTGGGCATGGATTGCGAGGAAGAGGAAGGAGAAGGCCAAATTTGGCAGGGGTAGGA
>LR738709.1:100195020-100224127 GCA_902687465.1 Secale cereale
AGAGAGAGAGAGAGAGAGAGAGAGAGAGAGAGGCCTGGCGGGGTTTTCGGAGACCGAAAAGATCCAACGTTTTATTCGACAATAGTGCCGCTATAGTTTAACGGTTGGGCTATCAAACGGACTCCGAATGCAACGAAATTTAGCAGGCGGTCTACCTACACTAAAATAAGACCGCACGTCCACTTTCATCCCATTCCGAGAATGTTTTTTGACCACTTACAAAATAAATATTCGGAGGTGTCGCGGGCGCGTGCAAGTGTGTCTGGGCTCAGAACGGACAACGGAAAGGACGAGGGGGCTCGGCAACTACAAACGGATGCAAGTTTTGAAAACTATGCAGATGCAATGCACATGGTGACATGGCAAAGTGCAACACGCAAGCAAATGACATGGAAAAATGCAACACGCAAGAAAATGACATGGCAACGGCAGCGAATAAGAGGAACACTCCTGGCGCATTGGTCTCGGGGTGTCACAACACTCCCTTACTAACAAGAGATCTTGTCCCGAGATCTTAGGAACGAGACGGAAGGAGAAAAGGAAGAAGGTGAAACCAAAGAATCTTGAGAGGTTGAAAGACTTGAAAGAAGAACACAACACTACAAAAAAATACACTTCCGTGATGATACATGTTTGTCACAGTAGGTCACATTTTCTGTCATGCATGTACATCCATGACAAATTTATGACAGAATCAAGATAGTCATACATGTGCTATCGTAGAAGTGTTCCATGACATTACCAAAATTGTCATCACAGAAGTGTCCACTTCCATGATGATAAATCACGCGTCACAAAAGTGTTTTCGTCAAGGGTGACCGACACGTGGCATCCACCGTAACGGAACGCCATTAAGCTATCGGGTCTGGTTTTGGATCCAATAACCCGTTAACAGCCCCGACTAATGGGGATTTTCCACGTGTAAAATCATCATTGGCTGGAGGGAACACGTGTCGGCTCGCCGTTGGGACGGAAGTCATCCACTCATTGGACCCAAAGCGCATATGATACGTCGATACGTGGCACGGCCCAACAGAGGCCCATTCCTGTGAAAAGGCCGGCCCGTTTGACTTGGTCAAAAGGTGGCAGGCCGGTCCACGGCAAGCCTGTTAACGGCATGTTCGCAAATAGCCCATTTACAGCCCGCTAACCCAGGGCCCGTTTACGGCCTATCCGAATTAGGCCCAGTAGCATCATCTGGGCTGTCCAATATAATTCCAGCCTGTTTTAACTTCCGGCCCATGTATGGCCAATGACGTCTTTCGACCCATATGAGGCCCTTGGTAACCCTCGGCCCATTAACGGCCCGTGGTAAAATTGGCCCATAATGAATAGTGCCCAAAAGAGGCCCATTCCTGTGAAAAGGCCGGCCCGTTTGACTTGGTCAAAAGGTGGCGGGCCGGCCCATTGTGACACCCCAAGAACGATGCGCCAGGTGTCAGTCAACTATTCGTCGTCGTTGCCATGTCCTCTGCTTGCGTGTCGCATCTTTGCCTTGTCATCATGTGTGTTGCATCAGCATGTTTTCAAAACTTGCATTCGTCCGAGTTCGTCCATCCTTTCCGTTGTCCGTTCTGAGCCCAGACACACTTGCACGTGCGCGCGGCACCTCCGAATAATTATTTTATGAGTGGCCGGAAAACGTTCTCGGAATGGGGTGAAACTTGGCGTGTGGTCCTATTATGGCATGGGTAGACCTCCTGTCAAGTTTCGTCACATTCGGAGTTCGTTTGATAGCCGAACGGTTAACCGTGTTAACCGCCGGAAGCCTTTTCTCTTTTGGCCCAGCACCCCTTTCACAAAGCCCATTAGCCCATCCCAACTCCTCCGTCGGCTCAGTCCTCCGCCCCGCCGGCCCAAGCCAGCACCTACCCCGACCTGGGCCGAGCCCACACGGTGAGAGCCCGCTAAGTCTCGCCCGTGTGTCTTTTACTATTATGCGCCTACCTGTTTTTTTCTTCTGAAAATGGCTAAGTCTGTGAAATTCATACATTTTGTTGCATGTTTGAGCGGCTGTAACTTTTTGTGTGGTGATCAAATGAAGCATATGATATGTCAAAATGTTCATTGTGAAGTGATCTACATGATGGTTGATGTAGCATTCATGTTAGGTGCCATATTGCCATGTTAATATCTGTTGCAAAAGTGCATTTGGCTGTTAAGTGTTGAAACTTGTTATGAGATGCTAATTTGACTTGTTGATAGCTATTGATGCGTTTGTCTTTTATGCCACATGTCAATATGTTTTAGAAGCCCAATAATATGGTCTTTGCTGTGGTGCAATTGTAACATCCCAAAATTCTAAATTTTGGAATGTTATAATAAATAGATAGATTTGATTGTTGTTTGATGTGCTGAGTGAAATTGAGTGAAATTTTAAACTTTTGAAAGTTAAATGAGAGGGAATAAAATGACTTTCCCAAAACTTTCACTTTGCTTTTGATCTCCGAGGGAATTCAAATTCTTTTCAAGACAAAACCCTAGAGTGAAGATAATATGACTTCTTCCATTTATTTTAAATGATAAAGGGCTTTGAAAGGATTTTGAATTTCATCCTCGAAATATTCTCGAATCCAGAAACTTTATGCAACTCAATGATTTTCCCGAGAGAAGATAAAATGACTTCTTCAAATTATAGGAAATATGAGTTGGAAGTTTTCTGAAATTTTCCGGAACTCAATTTCAGATATTGAGTTATTTGGTTTCTATTCAAATTATTTTTTCCAAAAATAAACTACATGGAAAATAGGGTAACATGATTCCCTATAGCAGAAAATTGGAGATAAATGAATTTGAATTCTTTTGGTATTTTAAGAATGATCTTTATTGGTTTTTATTGCAGCAGTAGGACCTTTTGATTTATTAGAATTGGGGGCATTTTATTTGACAGTAGTAAAATGTTCATGTTGTAGGGCTTAGTTTTCTGTAAATTTTGATATATAATATGCCTATAGGATATTTGTACTTATTTTGTTATTATTCATTTTCTAGGTCTGTTAAAAAGAAAAATGTTTTAAAAAAATAGGATCTTCTCTGGACCGAACCGGCCCAGCCAACTGGGCCAGGCCAGCCGGCCCAGCAGATCGCCTCGCCCCGTCGCCGTCCTCCCGCGCGGTGTCCGATGCCTGCACGCCGGCCGACCTCGGCGTCCGCGCACGCCACGGCACCGCCTCCCTTGCCCCCTTCTCCACGTCTTTCCCCGCCCCTCCTCCTATAAATCCCGCCGCTCCTCGCCTCTACGCCGCCCGTCTCCTCCTCGCAACGCGCCGCCGCCGCGTCTCGTCACCGCCGGCGAGCTCTGCCGCCGCCACCCCGCCCTGTCCCGTCGCGGTGGACCGCCGCCAACGCCGCCATCCGCCTTGCCTCGACGCCCCGCGCCTCCCTGTGCCTTCGCCGCCGCCGGAGATCCACCGGAGCTACCGCTCCGTTCGCTGCCCGAGTCGCCGCCGTCGTCCCTCTCGTCGCCGGCGAGCCCAACTGCCGCGGTAAGCCGTCGCTCCCTCCCGTACGTTCGATCCTAGATCTAGGGCCGAAATAGATCTAGTTGTTTTTTTCCATTTCAAACAGGTATGCGCTAAATAGCGAACGTTCGCTCGATAAGCTCTGTAACGAACAGTTTCAGCCAGTAAAATTTTGACACGTTTCCAGGGACCTATTTGTAGCTGTTTTTATTTTCAGTTTAGCCCCTGGACTTCAAACGACCTTGATGGAGAAGGCCTAAACAGATATTATTCCCGTGCTTGCTACTCATGTGGAGAGAAAGGACAACTTTCAAAGCAATGCACGAGGGAAAGTCAAGAGTATCTGGGAGACTTCCCAATAGAAGAAGTGGAGTTTGATCCACAGAAGATAGAGGTATTGATAGGAACGAAGAAGTCAAGTAAGAGGAAGAACATGTGTCCCCAGAAGAACCCAATTTTTGCGGAAAAGGACCTGAGTGACATCACATGTTACAGGTGCAAGGATTTAGGTCATTATGCTATCAAATGCCCAACCAGGAAGCGAAGAACCCAGTGAACCAGGACAGCCACCATGAAGTTCCTAGTTTTGTCTTATCCCATTAGTCTACACTACAAGGAAGTAGAGCATTTTACTAAGAGAAGTTTTAGACCGGAGGAAGATTGATCTGAGTAGTTGAGATTTTCATATTGGAATGAAGCATGTAGATTAACATGGAATACACTTTTATTACAATGTTGAGTTGAGTATGGAAATAACATTGTAATAGTTCGTGAAGCAAAAGAAGTTGAAATATCTTTGGAATCCAAGAAAAGTTGTGAGTTGTTGGATGAATGTTAGTGCCTCTCTTGCTATTCTCACCCTGACTAAAACCTAGAACCCTTGGAGTAGTTGACCCCAAACCTTTCTCGGACAAACAACCACAAGGAAATACCTACATTGTCCTGAGTGCCCTTTTATCTTATGCCTACAGATGACAACCATTTACGAGTCTTTTCTCAAAGGCTCGGAAACCATCATGACCCTGACTAGCGATCAAGATTATCCAAAGATCCTGAAGGACATGATGAAGCATATTCAACTGGAAGGAGATGCAGTTTACAAGGGTTATCCCTTCATGGAGAATGGAGTTGAACTTTGGTACGTGGAGGTACACCTCCATCGTGTGAAAGGAGTTTGCCCAAAGACTATGGGTCAATACTTTTTCATCTCCCGAGTACCACGAACAACGTTCTTCGATTCTGTTCGTGAAGCTGCTATGGAGGCCATACGTCAGATTGGAGAAATACTCGAAGCAAGACTTCGTTTTACCCAGGGATGCCTGAGTATGATGCATGCAGAGATGGTGGAGATGAAGCACACAGCCAATAGTATGAAGCAAAAGATTGATGATTTTAAGAATCACATTGCACAATTCCAGTGGGACTGAAGCGTCCTTAGCTAGGACAAAAGAATAAAGATGGGAGGAATGTTTAACCATACCCAACTAGGTGGATGGAAACATTTGTAGTGAAGCACCTTTGTAACTGGAGTGTTGAATACTGGTTCAAGTAGTAATACAAGATTTGATATGAGGAGAATATGGATTATGGATGAACCAGTGCATTTTGTTTAGTGGTACCTCACTGTGTGAACCCTGGACCCATAGGAAGGAATGTGTTGCCCCCAATTAGTGGAGTTTGCACAAATAAGTTGGAGTATATTTTGATATGAAGCTTACCCCAAGAGTATGAAGGAAAGAGGTATGATTGGATTTTACGAGGGTGTAATGCTGGAGTATGGAACTACAGCAACCCCAAGGATTGAGTTATGGATATACAAGTTCTGACGTGGACCCTTTAGCCGAGGACCTAAGGAGGTTACGTAATCATAAGGGAGCCACAAGACTTGTCTATAGTTATGTGTATCTGCTACAGTAACGCAGTGCATTTCGCTATAGATTGTATCAAGAAGAAGAAGTTTTGTACTAAGTAGTGGAGTTGAAGCAAGAAAATGAAAGTGAAGTAGATCGTAGTAAGATGAGAATCAATACAGTTGGCATCGTGGTATTGATATTGTATTTTATGAGTTGTTACTCTATAGTGATGAGTGAAGACATGATGCATGGAAGAAGATTTTGAAGAAACTAGTGTTATTCATTTTAAGTGTGGTAGAATCCAACACCGTTACCCGAATACACTAGCTAGTGGTTAGATACGTCCGACTTGAAAAGGACTACCCAAGGATGAGTGTGAGTAATTATGCTCAGTTTGGTACCTAGAGAAAAAGGGATACCAAACAAAATTAGGATGGATTTAAGAGAGCCAACGAAGTTGGATGTTGGAAGAATGATCAGTTGCAACCCGAGGATGAGACCAAGTGTTGCTAGTGACACGTTGGAGATGAGCCATAACCCACAGGCCCCAGGACCTGTCAAGGAAGCAAGCACACTCTTGCGAAAGGAAAACCCCTGGTAGAAGTTACGACCTTTGTCAATAGACGATCTTATAGGTGGTTACGTTAAACCCGAGGGTTGTGAAATGCTAGATATTTTGTTTGGCTTGCAGAATCAATGGATATATCCGAACTCAGTTCGTCGACAAAGATGAAATTCTGCAATGCTTGTGAGGATGACCGAGTGTTAGAATGCGAGATTCACTAAACCATATACAAGGTAATGATTTGGGTGCGGGATGGATTGATCACCATAACGACTTACTCTTATTATTCACCTCTGTTATACGGGATGGTAAATCTGAGTGACTTACCTATAGTAGAGAGACGACGATGTCAAAACTTTGTTTAAACCTTAGAATGGTATAGAATTTTTTTCCTTGTACACGGCATGCTGTTGCCAACCGTAGGATATACGGTGAGGATGAAGCCTAGACCCGTTTTCTGCAGGGACCCAATTAATTTGATTAATGACCACCATGAGAGATCGATATTTGTTTAGTATTGGTGCCAGACCTGTCAGCTAAGACGAACCAGTCCAGAAAGAACCTTACCAAGAGGAAAGGATACAAGGAATTGGGGACGGCAATTTTTCCACTACCGAAAGAGCCAGAGAAGGAGTTACGCTGAAGATTTGAGAAGACAGACGCCGTCAACCCAAAGGATGGTGAACCCGAGTTTTGATGGAACCGTATCCCTGTTCCTAAGTGTGGTAGCACACTAGGCCACACCAATCTTGGATTTGTTAGGAGACCCCCAAACCCTAACCTATTTCTTGCTAGCCTCTCCGAATCTCGAGGACGAGATTCATTTTAAGTGTGGAAGGTTTGTAACATCCCAAAATTCTAAATTTTGGAATGTTATAATAAATAGATAGATTTGATTGTTGTTTGATGTGCTGAGTGAAATTGAGTGAAATTTGAAACTTTTGAAAGTTAAATGAGAGGGAATAAAATGACTTTCCCAAAACTTTCACTTTGCTTTTGATCTCCGAGGGAATTCAAATTATTTTCAAGACAAAACCCTAGAGTGAAGATAATATGACTTCTTCCATTTATTTTAAATGATAAAGGGCTTTGAAAGGATGTTGAATTTCATCCTCGAAATATTCTCGAATCCAGAAACTTTATGCAACACAATGATTTTCCCGAGAGAAGATAAAATGACTTCTTCAAATTATAGGAAATATGAGTTGGAAGTTTTCTGAAATTTTCCGGAACTCAATTTCAGATATTGAGTTATTTGGTTTTTATTCAAATTATTTTTCTCCAAAAATAAACTACATGGAAAATAGGGTAACATGATTCCCTACAGCAGAAACTTGGAGATAAATGAATTTGAATTCTTTTGGTATTTTAAGAATGATCTTTATTGGTTTTTATTGCAGTAGTAGGACCTTTTGATTTATTAGAATTTGTGGGCATTTTATTTGACAGTAGTAAAATGTTCATGTTGTAGGGCTTAGTTTTCTGTAAATTTTGATATATAATATGCCTATAGAATATTTGTACTTATTTTGTTATTATTCGTTTTCTAGGTCTGTTAAAAAGAAAAATGTTTAAAAAAAATAGGATCTTCTCTGGACCGAACCGGCCCAGCCAACTGGGCCAGGCCAGCCGGCCCAGCAGATCGTCTCGCCCCGTTGCCCTCCTCCCGCGCGGTGTCCGACGCCCGCACGCCAGCCGACATCAGCGTCCGCGCACGCCACGGCACAGCCTCCCTTGCCCCCTTCTCCACGTCTTTCCCCGCCCCTCCTCCTATGAATCCCGCTGCTCCTCGCCTCTTCGCCGCCCGTCTCCTCCTCGCAACGCATCGCCGCCGCGTCTCGTCACCGCCGGCGAGCTCTGCCGCCGCCACCCCGCTCTGTCCCGTCACGGTGGACCGCCGCCGACGCCGCCATCCGCCTTGCCTCGACGCCCCGCACCTTCCCATGCCTTCGCCGCCGCCGGAGATCCACCGGAGCAGCCGCTCCGTTCGCTGCCCGAGCCGCCGCCGTCGTCCCTCTCGTCGCCGGCGAGCCCAACCGCCACGGTAAGCTGTCGCTCCCTCCCGTCCGTTCGATCCTAGATCTAGGGCCGAAATAGATCTAGTTGTTTTTTTTCCGTTTCAAACAGGTATGCGCTAAATAGCGAACGTTTGCTCGATAAGCTCTGTAACGAACAGTTTCAGCCAGTAAAATTTTGACACGTTTCCAGGGACCTATTTGTAGCTGTTTTTTATTTTCAGTTTAGCCCCTGGACTTCAAACGGCCTTAACTTTTTGCTCGTTGGTCGAAATCCAACAAAACCAACGCCCACGTCTTCGTTACGAAGCCCTCTTTCCAGTAATACAACTTCAACATGTTTTTGAAATTTCAAAAAATTGAATTCAACTAGTTTTAGATTCAAACTTCGTTTGATCATAACTTGAGTTTCATAACTCCGTTTCAGTTGATTCTTTTTGCAAATCGAAGCTCTTGACCTAAACTTTCTGATAAGGCCAAATTCACATAATTTTGGTACTGTTAGAAATTGTTTTATGATTCAAGAGTCATTCATTTGTCTTCGATGTTTTCCGAAGTGTTTATTCGCTCTGTCTGATCTTTCTGAGTGATTGCTTATGTGTGGTTACTATTGCTTGCTTACGATAGATTGACCGGAGTGTGACGAGTAGATCTATCAAGAGTTTTGAGTGCGAATCATCTTCATCAACATTGCAGGCAAGTTCACACTTTGATCATATTTTCCAATACCCAGTTTTCATTGCATTAGTTATATCCTCAAACACATTGCATCAGTAGGATCAATTAACTTGGGGGATTGGGAAGTAGATTGAGGTAGAACCTATTACCTGCATTATTTTCAAACCCCTAGGAGTTACTTCTATGTTTGCTGTTAGGCCATGCTATGCTCGTAGACGTGGTTTGGGTTTGAGTGAAATCCATGACAGATGTGAGTTGTTAATTAATGGTTCAACTTAAGGTGGCTACTTGAATACACATCTGGGTGGATTGGTTTGGGGCACCCTGGGAGTGAACCAGTGGATTGCCCGGACACCTGGTGATGCCAGTGTTGTCCTAGGAAATCCCGGGGTTTCCGTGTGATTGTCCTATTGGAATGCCACCCAGGCTCAAAGGGATCATATAATATTTCATGCCTAGAAACTTCCATGTGCAACCACATGCCAATATGGGCTCTGGCATAGTTGAGTAAGTTGTGGGAAACCTTTCCATGATGGGCTAGCAGATGTAGGAGGATTGTAGGTGTACCGGCCTATCTATCTGGTTAAGGGGACCTCTTCGAAAAGACTGTGTCTCGGTCATCCGTTTCTCAAACACCGTGTAGTGCGAGAAACCAAACGGAGGCGATCGAGTCTTGTGGGAAAAGTGCACAAACCTCTGCAGAGTGTACAAACTATTCATGAGTAGTCGTGTCCCCGGTTATGGACATCTTTGAGTATCTAGAAGTGGATTATTTGCTGATCTCATCACTCTATAATTTAATTTGTTGGGTTAATGATGACTTTAATTTGGGATTGAGATGGGGGTACCATTCTCAACTGTTCATGTTTTGAATTTAACAAAGTAGTTAAATAAAATGCATTCCTTTGAAGTAGGGAAAAATTGGCTTTACGCAAAAACTTTACCCTTACAGCCTCCACCCGCCAAATATGCATATAGTTGTAGGCTTTGCTCATCATTATCATTACAGTGTGAATTTGCCAGTACATTCAATGTACTGACCCTTTGTGGCCGCAGCGTCTCATGTTGCAGGATTATCTTACGACGAGTAAGTGATACGTTAGGGGTTACGATTTCTACACTCAACTTTGTCGTTGGTGTTGATGGGAATCCACAACCTTGTTGCTTCCATTATTTTGGATTGAGGTAATAGTATTTACGTTACTTAATACATGTGATTTACCTCTGTTATAAATCCTCGTGTACTGTGTGTGTCAGCATACCGATCCAGGGATGACACAGAACACAGAGACTTCGGTCCATTCGGATCGTGGTTGCTACAGCAATCCACTTTCCATGATAAGCCATGCCAATGTTGTTGTTTTATACTTAGTGAAAAAACTGCTAAGTATGGAATCTGTTAAACCTGATGCTATGTTTGCTTGATGCCCCACTCCAATCCATGCATATTTTAGTATGTCAAATGATCATGTCTTGTTGTCCATGTTATGCTCTATCCATCCATGCCCTTATTTGCACATATGGCCTGCTGTGGCTTATTTATTTCTTACTCTCAAGTTGCTATAAATGTATCTGTCAGCCTTTTATTAGCATGATCAATTTGGTGAAGCTTGTTGTTATTGATCCATGCCTCCTATGGAGATGCTCCAATGGAGTTGTTTGATGTATGATATGTCTATTACATGTACATGATCTTTATATGCTTAGTAGAGTTGATATGCTTGTTGTTTTGTGCCTCCGAAGGCAGCATCGTGATGATGTTTTTGCCTTCCCAGATTTTGGCTAAGTCTGGATAAATTTATTGCAACTTGCCATGCTTGCTTAATTGTGTTCCAGCAAATTTTTGGGTGTGTTCTAAGTTCATGCTTGTTGAGTATCATGTCTATTTCACATCCATGCCTCTTTTTATCATGTTTGGGTGCTGTAGCATATATATATATCTTGCTCCAAAGTTGCTATGTGGCTGAATTTGGACAGCTTGTTGTTATATCTTGTTTTGTGTGTATATGTTGGACCGTTGCTCCGTTTTGAGCATGTCCTATATGAAACTTGAGTGATTTTGCATGTAGAAGCATAATATCATGTTGTTTTCATGTTTGGAGTGTGTTTGCTTGATGTTTGGGCCCATGTTGCACCGATGACATGCTTGTCTTGTTTTGCTCATATCTTCCAGGCCGTAGCTCCGAATTAAGTAAACTTTATATGTAACTTGACTAGAATTTCGTGTAGATCATCATGGTGCATGTTAACTTGCTGTTTAACAACTTGAACTTAAGGTTTGTTCAGATCTGGACCAAATTCAAAGTGTGCATATGAGGACTTACCGGAATTGCTATATGTTGTGTCCGGCCTCATTTAAACTTGTTGGTTTGTGTTGTTCTTGTGTGCTTCATCCTTTGCCATGTATTGCATCATATAGACTTGTCTTGCATCATACTTGGTTGAGCTTCTTGTCATGGTCTTCTGTTGTGTGTTTACCGTGTTGCTTGCTTCTTCTCGTTAGTGCTTGTTCCGTTGCGATCGTGAGGATTCGTTCATCTGCACGTGGTTCGTCTTCGCGGATTCTTCTTCGTCTTCTTCACAGATTCGTTCTTCTTCCTTGCGGGATCTCAGGCAAGATGAACATCACCTTGGATACCTTTACTATCATTGCTATGCTAGATGTCTCGATGCTATCGTTATATGTCGCGCTACCCATCCTTATTGTCAGCCCCTCTCCTTGTTGCCATGAAACCTCTAACCTTTGACACCTTCCCAGCAAAACCGTTGTTTGGCTATGTTACCCACTTGCTCAGCCCCTCTTATAGCGTTGCTAGTTGCAGGTGAAGATGAAGATCGTTCCATGTTGGAACCTGTTGTTAGAATATCACAATATATCTTATCTATATTAACACACCTATATACTTGGCAATGGGTGGAAGGCTTGGCCTTTTGCTCGGTGTTTTGTTCCACTCATGCCACCTTAGGAGCCGATAAACCGGCGTTATGTTCCTTGATTTTGTGTTCCTTACACGGTTGTGTATATGGGGACCCCTTGACAGTTCGTCTTTGAATAAAACTCCTCCAGCAAGGCCCAACATTGGTTTTAATTTGCCTCATAATAACAACTTAATTAATTAAATAAATTTGCATAGGGGGTCGCACCCTCGAGGATTCTTTCTACATAGCAGGGGGGCAGTGTTGATGGTGTTAGTCCCAAATGGGCAACCTGCGGGGCTACCACGGGGAAACTCGTGGGCTGGCTCCCGTAGCTTGTCCCATCCGGTTGTGGCCTGAGACGAGATACGCGTGGCTACTATTAGGGTGTCGGCACGCCGGGAGGTCTTGCTGGACTTGTTTTACCATTGTCGAAATGTCTTGTGCACCGGGATTCTGAGCCTAATCGGATTGTCCCTAAGATAAGGGGTAATATTATTATTATTTCTGCTGATCATGAGAGCTTGTGAAGGGCTAAGTTGGGACACCCCTGCAGGGTTATGATCTTTCGAAAGCCATGCCCGCAGTTATGTGGCAGATTGGAATTTGTTAATGTCCGATTGTAGAAAACTTGACAGAGGATCCGAAGTAAAACACAGAACTGCGTGAGTAACTGTGACTGTCTCTTTTCACTTTGAGAAGAGAACACTGTGGGGTTATGTTTGACTCGTAGGTAGTTCAGGATCTTTAGCGATCATTACTAGTTTGCGACCGTCTGCATAGATGCTCATCTTATTCTTGTACTCGTAAGTTAGCCACCATACTTTTGCTTAGCCGCTGTTGCAACCTCACCACCTTACCTCTCCTTACCCATTAAGCTTTGCTAGTCTTGATACCCATGGTTATGGGATTGCTGAGTCCTCGTGGCTCACAGATACTAGAACAACATTTGCAGGTGCAGGTTTCCGATGACTTGATGTGAGAGCGATGTTTGCTTGTGTTGGAGTTCTTTCTTCTTCTTCGTCGATCTTGGGATAGGTTCCTGATCGGCAGCCTGGGATAGCAGGATGGATGTCGTTGTGCTTTTCATGTTTGCATCCGTAGCTGGATGCCTTGTATTGATGTTGTTGTATTCTTGTGGCTTGTATGTATTGTTGTATCCCCATGTATGTATGTAATGGTACGATGTAATGATATCCATCTTGCTAAGCGCCTGAGATGCGGTTGTGCCCCAATCATGTATGAGTCACGTGATTGGGATAGATTCGCATCTTGGGCCTGACAAGTTGGTATCAGAGCCTCGACCGACCATATGAGCCCCCTTGATTGGTCGTAGCTTGGCCGTTGTTGAGTCTAGAATAAAACTTTTTTGTTGTGTAGTTATATCGGAGAGTAGGAATTCTATTTACTCCTCAGTCCCTTCGTCGCTCTGGTGAGGAATCTTGACGTAGGTGTTTTCTCCTCTTCCCCTTCAAATTTTTTTAGGATCACGTGGTTAGTTTTCATTCGTTGCGTTGTCTGCTCTTTTCATCTGGTGCATCTCTTGTCAAGTCGTTTTGACCTCCCCGTCTTTTGCTTCAATCCTTGGTTCTTCCAACCGATGTTGTTTCCCCTTCCGAAGTTTTATTTCTTTTTCCCACCCGCCCACCCTTTTCTTCTCGGAGCCGGAGTCCGTAATCGAGTATCCATCCTACTCGTTTGAATCCTTTGCATTCTTCCTCAGTTATTTCAACCGGTGATTTCTCTTCTAGTTCATCATTCTTCATTTCTTTTCTTTTCCGGCGGATTCATTTCAAATTATCGATGTTTGTCATATTCTTTTCCCTCGTCTCAGATGTTTCCAATTGCTCATTCGTCTCTCGCCATTGAATTATTCCGGAGTTCCGAAGACATCTCAAGAGATGCGTTTGCATTCCAATTAATTCGAGGTTGTCACCTCATTCGAGTCTTTCAATTGTTCCGGTGCATCATCTCCTTTTCATTTCGTTTCAACGGAGTTTTCTCTTCAGTGGGCCCTAACCCACAGGTCTTTTCCCAGGATCTTACCTGACTCTTTTATTTTCCCGGAGTGTTCTGAAATTCTTTTCAAGCGTGACGTAAGTATGGATTCCATCAGTCATGTGCCTCCTCCAAGATCGCTTTTAATTATTTTCATCATTGGTTCAACCTTTCCTCTTTTCATTCTTCTGGAGTATTTCGTGAATTCTTTTCTTTGTGTTCCTTCGAAGGCCATCATTTCAGAAGATTTCTTCGTTCTCAGTTTTCAACTTCGTCCTCCAAATATTCTTCATTGATGCCTCTTCATTCGTCTCACATTCTTCCGGTGCTTCGTTCAGGTATTCTTTAATCAGTTCACGTTCTCTTCATTCTCATCATTCTAAATTTTCCTCAAGTGCTTTATTCATCCCGATGATTCATTCTCTTTTCTCGGTCAATTTCAATTTCTTACGGTGGTTTGTTCTCTTTCATCACTCGATTTTTATTCTTCCCGGTGATTCGTTCTCTTGTATTCACTCAATTTCAATTCCTTACGGTGGTCGTTCTCTGTCATCACTCGATTTTAATTCTTCCCGGTGGTTCGTCCCTTTTTCTCCACTCAGCTTCAATTTTTACGGTGGTTCGCTCAACAGTTCTTTTCCGGTGCTATCATATCAATTCATTCGTTCATTCCAATCCTACCGGTGTTTCATGAAAACTTTCTCAAATTCAAGCTATATCCCTCTTTAATCTTTTTCAACGCGAATAAGTGATATGCAAATCCATTGCTTCTCATCAATTTAATTGATGGAGGATAAGCATAACTTAATTCTTATTCATCTTCCCAAGTTGTTTAATTCCTTCCTTTGGAGTTTATTCTTGATGAATAAATTCTAGTTCCAAGCGCCTTAACCTTTTTCTTTTCTGGAGTTAAATTTTTCTCGGTTATCTCATCGGAAGCTCTTTCTAAATCATCGCAAGGCTTTATTTTTATTCTTTGATCCTTTATCATCCTATCGTTACCGGAGTTCTTCATGGTGGTTCATCGCGATTCAAATCATTCTTCAATTGTTCATCAAATTCTTTTGGATCAAGCGCAAGCATTATTCTTTTGTGTCTCGAGATGCAAATAATTCTCCGTATTCTTTTGAAGTGGATTTTTGCATTTCTTCCTTCATGTTGTCTATTCAATCTTTTGGTTGCGGCATAATTCACCTCAAGTCTTGAGATGTTTTAATAAGTCCACACGAAGCTTATTCTTTTGTTGTTGATCTTCTCCACAACTACGTTCATCCTTTCTTCGCAAGGATGCTTTCAAATTCATTCGCGGTGGAACTTGTTGTTCTCTTATCCATTCTTTTCATTTCACTATTTCAATTCTTCCAGAGGCGTTGTGTTGTTCATCTCGTCATGTTTTTGTTTCATCTCCTCAGGGTCTTGTCCTATTCCATTCATGTTCAACCGGTGTGCTATTTCTTTCAGTTTCAGTCGGAGTGCTGCCCGAATTCTTTCGTTTTAATTCCTTTTCTATCTCTTTTAACCGGAGTGGTTTCGAATTCATTCTCGTTCCTTCAACTATTGTTTCGTGCCTTTCAACCTCCTTGGTTCTCGTGTGTTCCTTGCTCTCTTTTGTAATGGAGTTTCTCTTTCTCGTTCATCTCCGTTCTATCCTTTCTTTCAAATTGTTCAACCTCTCAAGGTTCTTTGGTTTCACTCTTTTGTCCTTGAAGAACTTTGTTCTTACTTTTCTCTTTTGTCTCGTTCCTAAGATCTCGGAACGATATCTCTTGTTAGTAGGGGAGTGTTGTGACACCCCGAGACCGATGCGCCAGGTGTCAGTCAGCTATTCGTCGTCGTTGCCATGTCCTCTGCTTGCGTGTCGCATCTTTGCCTTGTCATCATGTGTGTTGCATCAGCATGTTTTCAAAACTTGCATTCGTCTGAGTTCGTCCGTCCTTTCCGTTGTCCGTTCTGAGCCTAGACACACTTGCACGCGCCCACGGCACCTCCAAATAATTATTTTATGAGTGGCCGGAAAACGTTCTCGGAATGGGGTGAAACTTGGCGTGTGGTCTTACTATAGCATAGGTAGACCGCCTGTCAAGTTTCGTCACATTCAGAGTTTGTTTGATAGCCCAACGGTTAACCGTGTTAACCGCCGGAAGCCTTTTTCTCTTTTGGCCCAGCACCCCTTTCACACAGCCCACTAGCCCATCCCAACTCCTTCGTCGGCCCAGTCCTCCGCCCCGCCGGCCCAAGCCAGCACCTACCATGACCTGGGCCGAGCCCACACAGTGAGAGCCCGCTAAGTCTCGCCCGTGCGTCTTTTACTATTATGTGCCTACCTGTTTTTTTCTTCTAAAAATGGCTAAGTTTGTGAAATTCATACATTTTGTTGCATGTTTGAGCGGCTGTAACTTTTTGTGCGGTGATCCAAATGAAGCATATGATATGTCAAAATGTTCATTGTGAAGTGCTCTACATGATGGTTGCTGTAGCATTCATGTTAGGTGCCATATTGCCATGTTAATCTCTGTTGCAAAAGTGCATTTGGTTGTTAAGTGCTGAAACTTGTTATGAGATGTTGATTTGACTTGTTGATAGCTATTGATGTGTTTATCTTCTATGCCACATGTCAATATGTTTTAGAAGCCCAATAATATGGTCTTTGTTGTGGCGCAATCCAATTTCCATGATAAGCCTTGAGGTGACTTAAACAAGCGTGTAAACATGCCATGCCAATGTTGTTGTTTTATACTTAGTGAAAAAACTGCTAAGTCTGGAATCTGTTAAACCTGATGCTATGTTTGCTTGATGCCCCACTCCAATCCATGCATGTTTTAGTATGTCAAATGATCATGTCTTGTTGTCCATGTTATGCACTATCCATCCATGCCCTTATTTGCACATATGGACTTGTGTAGCTTATTTATTTCTTGCTCTCAAGTTGCTATTAATGTACCTGTCAGACTTTTATCAGCATGATCAATTTGGTGAAGCTTGTTGTTATTGATCCATGCCTCCTACGGAGATGCTCCAATGGAGTTGTTTGATGTATGATATGTCTATTACATGTCCATGATCTTTATATGCTTAGTAGAGTTGATATGCTTGTTGTTTTGTGCCTCCGAAGGCAGCATCGTGATGATGTTTTTGCCTTCCCAGATTTTGGCTAAGTATGGATAAATTTATTGCAACTTGCACTACAAGAAATATGTCAACTAGTGACCTTCTGTCAGTGACCCTCGAAGAATTGGTCATAGATCTATGACCATTTCAGACCAATTGGTCAAAAGCTGTTCGGGGGGCTCCAAACCCTAAACTATAACGACCATTTTGGTCAGAAAGGTCGTAATTTCCTTACACGAAATGGTCATAAAGCAGATAGCACTGGTCCGCTGCCTTATTTCTAGCTGATCATGACCAATATAGATGGTCATAACCTTGTATATTGTGGTGGGTTGCTATGACTAGGCGCCACCTCATCAGTTTTGCCTATGTGTCATGTATATGTGGCAGTTTTTGCCCTAGGTTGTGAAGCAACCTATATTTCTATCATTCCCAAAATTCCCCAAAAAATCTCATAAATTCTTTGGGTCATATCTTCGTCAAATATGTAAAAAAAACTTCCTTGTCTAGTTCAAAAATAATTCAAAAATATTCATTTTCCTATTCTGTTCAAAAAGACACTTTGTGAAGGAAGTACCACTTTGGCATGTCCAAATGGTATCCATTTTCTACAGTGCTTTCCTATGCCCAAATAACTATCCTCCACCAAATGCCAGCTCAATCCATTCATTATTTTGAGCCCAGCTTCAACATTTGTATTTATGTCCAGTGTGGTACTTTGCAAAGCAAGTACCACCTAGACTCGTCCTTTTGAGCTGAAAATTTGTGAAGACGGTCTTCTTAGTAACTAATCATCATCAACCAAAACTCACGCCCATTAGCCATGTGCATTTCCCGTACCGCTAATCAAACACTTGGCTCCTAATTCATGATTGAGCATCGATCGGTCTCCTCGTGAGAATCTTATGTTGTAATTTTCTTCCTAGCACCTACCTGGGGAGTGCCCTACCCACTAGACATGCCTAGGCCTCCCAGAACACATGGCAACGCCACAATCACGCGGTGACCATGCGGCGGGCATGCGAGTTTAGGCGCTCTAGAGTTGGGGCCCTCGACCACCGCCCAAACCTCGACGTATCGCCACCAAACCATGTATTTATGATTAAATAGGTACTTATGTAACTAGAAATGATTTTTGGAGAAAATAAATAGCAAACTTTGAGGAAGCTGCAGTTCAAATTTGACCCGCTTCCAACTGAATCGGCGGAAATTTGCCTTTTTCATGAGAGGTGGATCAAAACTTTTACACCCAACCATTTTGTCAATTGTGCATTAAATGTGTCCTAGTATTTTAGAAAATTGATTTGGTCCAATGTTGCAACAATTATTTGGGAGGTACTCCCTCTGTACCATAATATTTGTCTTTCTAGCAGTTCAAATTGGGCTGCTAGAAAGACAAATATTATGGTACAGAGGGAGTACTTCACAAAAAAACCTCCTTTTGGGCACTCGAAAAATGGAAAATGATTTTTTCGTCCAAAGAAAATGAAAACTTCCTTAGGCAATATTGTTTGCCATTCCAAGATGCACCCTTGTGCACAATATGAGATCATTTGAACAAATTATGCCATGAATGTGGCCATAGGATTGATCATTTGGCTTGAAAGCCATGAATCTTCACGCATGATAGCTCATTTCTGATAAAACTTTTTAAAAAGAATTGTCGTATTACAAGTTTATTATTTTTCCTGGTAACTTGGTCATATATAATGACACCATGCGAAGGTTTTCCAATTTTTTTATTTTATTTTCAAATTTTTAGGCCCGTTTCAAAATGCGGTCAAAACGGCGGGAATGACCGTTCCTAGCTAGTGGTTGAATCTTGGAAAACTTTTGGTATTTCTCTAATTAAATAGATACTTTTTTACCTAAAAATGATTTTTGGGAAAAATAAAGAGGAAACTATGAGGCAGTTGCAGTTCAAATTTGACCCACTTCCAGCTGAATCGGCCGAAATTTGTCTTTTTCACGAGAGGTGGATCAAAACTTTTTACACCCAACCATTTGGTCAATTGTGCATTAAATATGGCCTAGTATTTTATAAAAATGATTTGGTCCAATTTGCAACAATTATTTGGGAGGTCCTTCACAAAAAAAAACCTCCTTTTGGGCACTCGAAATGGGTGGAGGGGGGCTGCCTTTGCGCCCACCATGGGGCGACGTTTGCATGAAATTTTATTGCCACGCAAGGCTCGTCTCTTTTGCTCTACATGTTCAGTTCCATTGTGTACAATAACTGACATGCATAGGAATAAAACATAGTGTGATTATGTAAGGAGTGCATGCACAAATCCAGAGTGAAGGTAGCAAACTGTGGATAGACCCAAAATCAATGATAGTAGACAGATAATAGCTTTAGTTAAAAAATACAGATAATGGCTCCTTTAATGTTTGTTTGCGCCCAACATGAAACTCATAGTAGACACCCGAGATTAACCAGATAGTAGACAGATAGTACTGATCTCTGGCCCAATATGTACCCCACAACCTTTTAAAAACTCAAGTTTCTGCATAAGTTTGGACCTGAGTCGGAGTCTAATAGGTGAACACAATGATAATGTAGCATGTCATCATATTAAGCGATGCATAATGTAAGAAGACACGGAAGAGTGCGACCTCGCTTGCGGACCCGTGTAGTCCTCAAGTTCATCTACTCAGTTGATGATGGTAATGCAGTTGTCGTGGCTGCCGGCGGCGGGGAAGAAGATCTAAGGCGACGAAAGGCAGTCTGGAGAGCGGATCCCTGCTGTGGTGAACCCTTCCGTCATTAGAGCAGCTGAGCTGGGGTGGAACACAGCACCGCAGGAGCAGGACATACCACACAAGGTTTTCTTTGACACATATCTGTAAGAGAAGTAATTGTGTAAGGGCTTGTCTGAATTTGAGGATTCTAACAATGCAGGGATAGGAAATAGACAAGAATAGGATAGGAATGCACGTGCAAAAAAGAGAATTTAAAAACACAGGATTTCTACCAATCTGGGTGTTTGGTTCACAAGAATTGGAAGATCATATGATGCAAAGAAGCATGGTGAGATTAAGTCAAACCACAAGAAGTGTACAACCTCTTTGGCGAAGCCATGTCGATCTCAGTGTGATTGGGTTGGCCGGTGAGGATGCTCCGGTTGACTTGGCTGTCGGAGGAGGGGAAGAAGATCTTGTTGGGGAACGTAGCAGAATTCGAAAAAATTCTACGCTTCACCAAGATCAATCTAAGGAGTCATCTAGCAATGAGGGAGAGGGAAGTGCATCTACATACCCTTGTAGATCGCGAGCGGAAGCATTCAAGAGAACGTGGATGATGGAGTCGTACTCATCGTGATCCAAATCACCGATGATCCTAGCGTCGAACGGACGACACCTCCGCGTTCAACACACGTACGGAGCAGCGATGTCTCCTCCTTCTTGATCCAGCAAGGGGGGAGGAGAGGTTGATGGAGATCCAGCAGCACGACGGCGTGTGGTGGATGCAACGGGATTCCTGTAGGGCTTCGCCAAGCGCTGCGGGAGGAGGAACGGGTGTCACGGGAGGGAGAGGGAGGCGCCAGGAGCAAGGGTGCGGTTGCCCTCCCTCCCCCCCACTATATATAGGGGTTCTGGGGGGCGCCGGCCCTAGGAGATCCAATCTCCTAGGGGGGCTGCGGCCAGGGGGGAAACTAACCCCCTAAGCCAGGTGAGGCGCCCCCACCCCTAGGGTTCCCAACCCTAGGCGAAGGGGAGGCCCATGGGGGGCGCACCAGCCCACTATGGGCTGGTTCCCCTCCCACTTCAGCCCATGGGGCCCCCCGGGATAGGTGGCCCCTCCCGGTGGACCCCCAGGACCCTTCCGGTGGTCCCGGTACAATATCGGTGACCCCCGAAACTCTCTCGGTGGCCAAAACTGGACTTCCTATATATAATTCTTTACCTCTGAACCATTCCGGAACTCCTCGTGACGTCCGGGATCTCATCCGGGACTCCAAACAACATTCGGGTTACCACATGCATATATCTCTACAACCCTAGCGTCACCGAACCTTAAGTGTGTAGACCCTACGGGTTTGGGAGACACGTAGGCATGACCGAGACGACTCTCCGGTCAATTACCAACAGTGGGATCTGGATACCCATGTTGGTTCCTACATGTTCCTCGATGATCTCATCGGATGAACCACGATGTCAAGGATTCAATCAATCCCGTATACAATTCCTTTTGTCTATCCTTATAGTACTTGCCTGAGATTCGATCATCGGTACACCGACACCTTGTTCAATCTTGTCACGGCAAGTCTCTTTACTCGTTCCGTAATACATCATCCTGTGACCAACTCCTTAGTCACATTGAGCTCATTATGATGATGTCTTACCGAGTGGGCCCAGAGATACCTCTCCGTCATACGGAGTGACAAATCCCAGTCACGGTTCGTGCCAACCCAACAGATACTTTCGGAGATACCCGTTGTGTACCTTTATAGCCACCCAGTTATGTTGTGACGTTTGGCACACCCAAAGTATTCCTATGGTATCCGGGAGTTGCATAACCTCATGGTCTAAGGAAAAGATACTTGACATTGGAAAAGCTTTAGCATTACGAACTACACGATCTTGTGCTAGGCTTAGGATTGGGTCTTGTGCATCACATCATTCTCCTAATTATGTGATCCCGTTACAATGACATCCAATGTCCATGGTCAAGAAACCGTGACCATCTGTTGATCAACGAGCTAGTAACTAGAGGCTTTACCAGGGACATGTTGTGGTCTATGTATTCACACATGTATCATTGTTTCCGGATAATACAATTCAAGCATGAATAACAGACAATTATCATGAACAAGGAAATATAATAATAACCATTTTATTATTGCCTCTAGGTCATATTTCCAACAGTCTCCCACTTGCACTAGAGTCAATAATCTAGTTACATTGTGATGAATCGAACACCCATAGAGTACTGGTGTTGATCATGTTTTGCTCGTGGAAGAGGTTTAGTCAACGGATCTGCGATATTCAGATCCGTATGCACTTTACAAATATCTATGTCTCTATCTTGAATATAATTCCGGATGGAGTTGAAACAACGCTTGATATGCTTGGTCTTCTTGTGAAACCTGGGCTCCATGGCAATGGCAATAGCTCCAGTGTTGTCACAGAAGAGAGTCATCGGACCCGATGCGCTTGGAATAACTCCTAGGTCGGTGATGAACTCCTTCATCCAGACTCCTTCCTGCGCTGCTTCGCGAGCAGCTATGTACTCCACTTCACATGTAGAATGCGCCACGACGCTTTGCTTGCAACTGCACCAGCTGACTGCCCCACCATTCAAAATATACACGTATCCGGTTTGTGACTTGGAGTCATCCAGATCTGTGTTGAAGCTAGCATCGACGTAACCCTTTACGACGAGCTCTTCGTCACCTCCATAAACGAGAAACATATCCTTAGTCCTTTTCAGGTACTTCGGGATGTTCTTGACCGCTATCCAGTGTTCCATACCGGGATCACTGTGGTACCTCCCCACCAAACTTATGGCAAGGTTTACATCAGGTCTGGTACACAGCATGGCATACATAATAGAACCTATGGCTGAGGCATAGGGGATGACACTCATATTTTCTCTATCTTCCGCCATGGTCGGGGATTGAGCCGTGCTCAATCTCATACCTTGCAATACAGGCAAGAACCCTTTCTTGGACTAATCCATATTGAACTTTTTCAATATCTTGTCAAGGTATGTGCTTTGTGAAAGACCAATGAGGCATCTCGATCTATCTCTATAGATCTTGATACCTAATATGTAAGCAGCTTCTCCAAGGTCCTTCATTCAAAAACTCTTATTCAAGTAGGCCTCCTTTATGCTTTCCAAGAATTCTACATCATTTCCCATCAGCAATATATCATTCACATATAATATGAGAAATGCTACAGAGCTCCCACTCACTTTCTTGTAAATACAGGCTTCTCCCCAAGTCTGTATAAACCCAAATGCTTTGATCACATCATTAAAGCGAATGTTCCAACTCTGAGATGCTTGCACCAGCCCATAGATTGAGCGCTGGAGCTTGCATACCTTGTTAGCATTCTCAGGATCGAAAAAACCTTCCGGCTGCATCATATACAGTTCTTCCTTGAGGAAGCCATTAAGGAATGCCGTTTTGACGTCCATTTGCGATATCTCATAATCATAGAATGCGGCAATTGCTAACATGATTCGGACGGACTTTAGCATCGCTATGGGAGAGAAAGTCTCGTCGTTGTCAATCCCTTGAACTTGTCGATAACCTTTAGCGACAAGCCGAGCCTTATAGATGGTCACATTACCATCCGCGTCAGTCTTCTTCTTAAAGATCCATTTGTTTTCTATGGCGTGCCGATCATCGGGCAAGTCCACCAAAGTCCATACTTCGTTTTCATAGATGGATCCTATCTCGGATTTCATGGCTTCAAGCCATTTGTCGGAATCCGGGCCCGCCATCGCTTCTTCATAGTTCGAAGGTTCACCGTTGTCTAACAACATGATTTCCATGACAGGGTTGCCGTACCTCTCTGGTGTGGAACATGTCCTTGTGGACCTTCGAAGTTCAGTGGTAACTTGATCCGAAGCTTCATGATCATTATCATTAACTTCCTCCCTAGTCGGTGCAGGCACCACAGGAACATCTTCGTGCGCTGCGCTACTTTCCGGTTCAGAAGGGGTGACTGTCACCTCATCAAGTTCCACTTTCCTCCCACTCACTTCTTTTGAGAGAAACTCTTTCTCCAGAAAGGATCCATTCTTGGCAACGAAGACCTTGCCTTAGGATCTGAGGTAGAAGGTGTACCCAATAGTTTCCTTTAGGTATCCTATGAAGACGCTTTTTTCCGATTTGGGTTCGAGCTTTTCAGGTTGAAGTTTCTTGACATAAGCATCGCAACCCCAAACTTTCAGAAACGACAGCTTAGGTTTCTTGCCAAACCAAAGTTCATACGGTGTCATCTCAATGGATTTAGATGGAGCCCTATTTAAAGTGAATGCGGCAGTCTCTAAAGCATAACCCCAAAATGATAGCGGTAAGTCGGTAAGAGACATCATAGATCGCACCATGTCCAACAGAGTACGATTACGACGTTCAGACACACCATTACGCTGAGGTGTTCCAGGCGGTGTCAATTGTGAAACAATTCCACAGTTCCTTAGGTGCATGCCAAATTCGTGAATTAAATATTCTCCTCCACGATCCGATCGTCAGAACTTTATTTTTCTGTCACGTTGATTCTCAACCTCATTCTGAAATTCCTTGAACTTTTCAAAGGTCTCAGACTTGTGTTTCATCAAGTAGACATACCCATATCTACTTAAGTCATCTGTGAGGGTGAGAACATAACGATAGCCTTCGCGAGCTTCAACACTCATTGGACCGCACAAATCGGTATGTATGATTTCCAACAAGTTGGTTGCTCGCTCCATTGTTCCGGAGAATGGAGTCTTGGTCATTTTGCCCAAGAGGCATGGTTCGCACGTGTCAAATGATTCATAATAAAGAGACTCCAAAAGTCCATCTGCATGGAGCTTCTTCATACGTTTGACACCAATATGACCAAGGCGGCAATGCCACAAGTATGTGGGACTATCATTATCAACCTTACATCTTTTGGCATTCACACTATGAATATGTGTAACATCACGTTCGAGATTCATCAAGAATAAACCATTGACCAGCGGGGCATGACCATAAAACATATCTCTCATATAAATAGAACAACCATTATTCTCGGATTTAAATGAGTAGCCATCTCACATTAAACGAGATCCAGATACAATGTTCATGCTCAAAGCTGGTGCTAATTTACAATTATTAAGGTTTAAAACTAATCCCGAGGGTAGATGTAGAGGTAGCGTGCCGACGGCGATCACATCGACCTTGGAACCATTCCCGACGCGCATCGTCACCTCGTCCTTCGTCAGTCTCCGCTTATTCCGCAACTCCTGCTTTGAGTTACAAATGTGAGCAATTGCACCGGTATCAAATACCCAGGAGCTACTACGAGCGCTGGTGAGGTACACATCAATAACATGTATATCACATATACCTTTGACGTTGCCGGCCTTCTTATCTGCTAAGTATTTGGGGCAATTCCGCTTCCAGTGACCCGTTCCCTTGCAATAAAAGCACTCAGTCTCAGGCTTGGGTCCATTCTTTGGCTTCTTCCCGGCAACTAGCTTACCGGGTGCGGCAACTCCTTTGTCGTCCTTGTTGAACTTCTTCTTACCCTTGCCTTTCTTGAACTTAGTGGTTTTATTCACCATCAACACTTGATGCTCTTTCTTGATCTCCACCTCCGCTGATTTCAGCATTGAATACACCTCGGGAATGGACTTCTCCATCCCTTGCATATTGAAGTTTATCACGAAGCTCTTGTAGCTAGGTGGGAGCAAATGAAGGATTCTGTCAACGACCGCTTCGTCTGGGGATTCATTCCAAACTGAGACAAGCGATTGTGCAACCCAGACAATTTGAGTATGTGCTCGCTGACAGAACTATTCTCCTCCATCTTACAACTGTAGAATGCGTCGGAGACGTCATATCTCTCGACTCAGGCATGAGCTTGGAAAACCATTTTCAGCTCTTGGAACATCTCATATGCTCCGTGGTGCTCAAAATGCTTTTGGAGCCCCGATTCTAAGCTGTAGAGCATGCCGCACTGAACCAGGGAGTAATCATCACAACGTGACTGCCAAGCGTTCATAACGTCTTGGTTTGCCGGGGTGGGAGCGTCACCTAGCGGTGCTTCAAGGACATATGTTTTCTTGGCATCTATGAGGATGATCCTCAGGTTATGGACCCAATCCGTATAGTTGCTACCATCGTCTTTCAGCTTGGATTTCTCTAGGAACGCGTTGAAGTTGAGGGTAACATGAGCGTGGGCCATTGGATCTACAAGACATATTGTAAAGATTTTAGACTAAGTTCATGACAATTAAGTTCATCTAAACAATTCAATGAACTCCCACTCAGATAGATATCTCTCTAGTTATCTAAGTGATACATGATCCGAATCGACTAGGCCGTGTCCGATCATCACGTGAGACGGACTAGTCATCAACGGTGAACATCTTCATGTTGATCGTATCTTCTATATGACTCATGTTCGACCTTTCGGTCTTCCGTGTTCCGAGGCCATGTCTGTACATGCTAGGCTCGTCAAGTGAACCATAAGTGTATTGCGTGTGTAAATCTAGCTTACACCCGTTGTATGTGAACGTTAGAGCCTATCACACCCGATCATCACGTGGTGCTTCGGAACAACGAACCTTAGCAACGGTGCACAGTTAGGGGGAACACAATTCTTGAAATTTTAGTGATAGATCATCTTATTTACTACCATCGTTCTAAGAAAATAAGATATAAAAACATGATAAACATCACATGCAATCAAATAGTGACATGATATGGCCAATATCATTTAGCTCCTTTGATCTTCATCTTCGGGGCTCCATGATCATCATCGTCACCGGCATGACACCATGATCTCCATCATCGTGTCTTCATGAAGTCGTCTCGCCAAACATTACTTCTACTACTAGGGCTAACATTTAGCAATAAAGTAAGGTAAATACATGGCATTCTTCAGTGACACGCAGGTCATACAATAAAATAAGACAACTCCTATGGCTCCTGCCGGTTGTCATACTCATCGACATGCAAGTCGTGATTTCTATTACATGAACATGATCAATCTCATACATCACATATATCATTTATCACATCCTTTTTGGCCATATCACATCACATGGCACATGCTGCAAGAATAAGTTAGACGTCCACTAATTGTTGTTGCAAGTTTTACGTGGCTGCTAAAGGTTTCTAGCAAGAACGTTTATTACCTACGCCAAAACCACAACGTGATATGCCAATTTCTATTTACCCTTCATAAGGACCCTTTTCATCGAATCCAGTCCGACTAAAGTGGGAGAGACTGTCACCCGCTAGCCACCTTATGCAACTAGTGCATGTCAGTCGATGGAACCTGTCTCACGTAAGCGTCCGTGTAAAGTCGGTCGGGGCCGCTTCATCCCACGATGCCGCCGAATCAAGAGAATTAAACAAATCTACGCCCACAACTGCTTTGTGTTCTACTCGTGCAATATACTACGCATAGACCTAGCTCAGATGCCACTGTTGGGGAACGTAGCAGAATTCAAACAAATTCTACGCTTCACCAAGATCAATCTAAGGAGTCATCTAGCAACGAGGGAGAGGGAAGTGCATCTACATACCCTTGTAGATCGCGAGCGGGAGCGTTCAAGAGAACGTGGATGATGGAGTCGTAATCGTCGTGATCCAATTCACCGATGATCCTAGCGCCGAACGGACGGCACCTCCGCATTCAACACACGTACGGAGCAGCGACATCTCCTCCTTCTTGATCCAACAAGGGGGGAGGAGAGGCTGATGGAGATCTAGCAGCACGACGGCGTTGTGGTGGATGCAGCGGGATTCCTGTAGGGCTTCGCCAAGCGATGCGGGAGGAGGAACGGGTGTCACGGGAGGGAGAGGGAGGCGCCAGGGGCAAGGGTGCGGCTGCCCTCCCTCCCCCCCCCCACTATATATAGGGCCACTGGGGGGCGCCGGCCCTAGGAGATCCAATCTCCTAGGGGGGCGACGGCCAGGGGGGAAACTTACCCCCCAATCCAGGTGAGGCGCCCCCACCCCTAGGGTTCCCAACCCTAGGCGTAGGGGAGGACCATAGGGGGGCGCACCAGCCCACTATGGGCTGGTTCCCCTCCCACTTCATCCCATGGGCCCCCGGGATAGGTGGCCCCACCCGGTGGACCCCCGAGACCCTTCCGGTGGTCCCGGTACAATACCGGTGACCCCCGAAACTCTCCCGGTGGCCGAAACTGGACTTCCTATATATAATTCTTTACCTCCGGACCATTCTGGAACTCCTCGTGATGTTCGGGATCTCATCCGGGACTCTGAACAACATTCGGGTTACCGCATGCATATATCTCTACAACCCTAGCGTCACCGAACCTTAAGTGTGTAGACCCTACGGGTTCGGGGGACAAGTAGACATGACCGAGACGACTCTCCGGTCAATAACCAACAGCGGGATCTGGATACCCATGTTGGTTCCTACATTTCCTCGATGAGCTCATCGGATGAACCACGATGTCAAGGATTTAATCAATCCCGTATACAATTCCTTTTGTCTGTCGGTATAGTACTTGCCCGAGATTCGATCGTCAGTATACCGATACCTTGTTCAATCTCGTCACGGCAAGTCTCTTTACTCGTTCCGTAATACATCATCCTGTGACCAACCCCTTAGTCACATTGAGCTCATTATGATGATGTCTTACCGAGTGGGCCTAGAGATACCTCTCCATCATACGGAGTGACAAATCCCAGTCTTGGTTCGTGCCAACCCAACAGATACTTTCGGAGATACCCGTTGTGTACCTTTATTGCCACCCAGTTACGTTGTGACGTTTGGCACACCCAAAGTATTCCTACGGTATCCGGGAGTTGCATAACCTCATGGTCTAAGGAAAAGATACTTGACATTGGAAAAGCTTTAGCATTACGAACTACACGATCTTGTGCTAGGCTTAGGATTGGGTCTTGTCCATCACATCATTCTCCTAATGATGTGATCCCGTTATCAATGACATCCAATGTCCATGGCCAGGAAACCGTGACCATCTGTTGATCAATGAGCTAGTAACTAGAGGCTTTACCAGGGACATGTTGTGGTCTATGTATTCACACATGTATCACTGTTTCCGGATAATACAATTCAAGCATGAATAACAGACAATTATCATGAACAAGGAAATATAATAATAACCATTTTATTATTGCCTCTAGGGCATATTTCCAACAGATCTTAGGCGTCTGGAGATGGATCCCGAGGTACTGCTCCGCTATGATGGAGGGTTTCGTCGTTGGAGCAGCTCCGGTGACTTGTACCAGGCCGAGGCTGAAGCAGGACAAGAGAAACAACGTTAACCTGAGCGGAATTCTAACAGCATCTCCAATAGATGACGTAAAATACATAACCACAAAGTGCTAGATGTATACATCAGCCGCTCATCTCTGAACTTAACTGTCGAAACTGAATTTAACTGTCGAAACTGAACTTAACTGTCGAAACTGAATTTTGATGTTGAAACTGAATTTTACTGTCGAAACTGAACGCACTAGACCTGAGGCTACACGTCAGTCGACTGACTTTTTCATCTATGTTCAGTCGATTTTGCAGCCGTTGTATACGAAATCAAGGGCATGCAGTTCATCTTCAACCTCCAACCCCCTGAGCCGCCAGCCACCACCGGCCAAACAGCCGCCCCCCGCTGCCCGCGGCCGGCGGTGCGCCGCCCTGCCCGCCCCGAAAACAATCCCCACCGCCGGTCCGCCACTGCCCCGGCCATCCCTGTAAGCCACCCGTGCCGAGCTTTTTCTCCGGTGATCCCGACGCCACCGCCCCACCATCGTCGGCGACCACCACCCCCACCCTGAACCCTAAGATAGATAGTGGGGTACCTCC
>LR738709.1:100227118-100252426 GCA_902687465.1 Secale cereale
CTCTAGTCATGTCTCCCTGGCACACACAAACTTGACCTGTGCCCTCTGGATTTTCGGTAGCTAGGTCAGTCACCCTATATCTTTGACTTGCACACACACACACACACACACACAATCTCGATGGCTCTCTTCATCGATCTCGCACCCATCCACTTGATCCTCTCTTCGACTCTATCGATATCTATGACCCCTCCCTCTCTTCTCGTGGATCGCCCGACCCTCTATATATGATATGGATAGGCATCCATTTCACACACATTGCATGCAAAATTTTGTTTGAGATGTCATCAACACATATTCCCAAAAATAGATTCACGAAATCAACCCCCCCCCCAGAACAAAAAAATACTCACGAACGCACACAAGCCATTGGGTCTAGGTTTGTATCTCTCACACACACCCACGTAGGTGGGGGACGTGCACGAAGAGAAGAGGTGCCCGCACGGCGCACGTACTCCCGTCTCTGTCCCAACCACACCTGCGCGGGTACACGGTGGAGCTCATTTCTGTACGAAAAGGCAGCCCACGTGGTAACTTGACACGTGTACTGGTTGTCCACTAGATGGAGGGAGGATCGTCTACCACGGGTGAACAAACAAATTGCGACTCGACGCGTTATGTTAAAAAAGAGGCAAACCATGTGGGGCCTACCTTACAGGCAAGGCTCTATACACTGGAGTACTTTTGATGTGTCCCGTCAACTCGCAGAATGAGGAGAAGCTTGCTTAGTACGCCGTCTCTCCCGCCCACGGGCGCGGTGGCTCGCAGGACGAGGTGAAGCTTGCTTACTACGCCTTACGCCCGCTCCCTCGCCCACGCGCGCGGTGGCTCGCAGGACGAGGAGAAAAATTTACTACTCCCTCCGTTTACTCCTCGTCCCTACTACCTTGGTTAGAAAGATTATCATATTGTTTGGAATATATATGTCCTTTAGTAGATTTCAATATGAACTACTAGTACATACTCCAAACACTGATGTATATAGACGTATTTTAGAGTGTAGATTCACTCATTTTGCTCCGTATGTAGCATAAAGTTGAGACACTTATTTTGGAACGGAGGGAGTACATATTTGCTATGACCTGTCAATCATTGAGATGCAATAGCATGCATGTTAGTCTCCTTTGTATTTGATGAAATGTTGCAACGGGCAACCTTGGACGCAAGATACATGTAACAGAAGCTGGAAGCTCATAGCATTGTACTACCTCGCGGATAAATTACCGTGCGTACTATACAAGTACTTCCTCCGTTCATAAATATAAGTCTTTGTAGAGATTTCACCATGAACCACATACGGATGTGTATAGATGCATTTTAAGTGTAGATTCATTCTTTTTGTTCCGTATGTAGTCCACCTAGTGGAATCTCTACAAAGACATATATTTAGGAACAGAGGGAGTACTATGTAAAGAGTTAGGTGTCGAACGGTGTCCAGAAAATATGGTGATAGTGTGAGGTGGGCCATGTAATCACTGAGCCTGCGTGTTTTCACTGCTCTTGCACTCCTCCGCCGTAAGAATGGCAAAAATTGTAATCTAGTAGTACCTCCTTTCATCGAAAGCGTGGGACATACAGCAGTCCTACCACCTCAGTAATAATGACCAATGAGCCGTCAAATTACATAGACCCAGCAGTAAGTTGGATGGACAAAGCAACCATCACTCTTGAATCAGGTTCTCCCTTCAACGTAGGCGCTAGTGAGAGGTCGCGTCCGCTCTGCCCGGGCATGAATGCAGCACCGATTCTTTGGAGCGGCGCTGACTATTTCGGGCGGGAAGCGCGCGCGGGCGATGGAGGGGCTTTGGGTGGGCCAGGCTGGTCAGGAGCGGGCGTGGCAGCTGTCCGCCTGTCCCTACCGGACGCCCGGAAATGAGAGGATGCACCGACTCTCGCGACTAAAATCGTACACTACACACCATCTCTCTGTAGGAGTAGGTCGATCTGTCTCTCTCTCTCTCTCTCTAACACACACATACTGTTAAACACACACACGCACACGCACACACAGGTTCATAGAATAGGAAAATCGTGCTAGTGCGAAGCCACAGGAAGTGAGATACAAATGGAGTACGTACAAACTATGACCAACCTAAGCAATGTAACCAAACGCTCCTTACTCTGCCTTGTTATCTCCCCTGGAAACCCAATGCATGGAGCGCAACTACGCGTTGATCAGTCAAGAAATCAAAGTCGGCTTGCATGCGAGTTAATACGTGGCCCTGCATGGTAGCTAAAACGACATCTCTTAGGGCTTCTTTGATTCCAAGGATTCTCAAAGGAATTTTGAAGGATTCAATTCCTTAGGATTTTTTCTTATGTGGGTTGTTTGATTCATAGGATTCTAAACCATAGGAAGTTTTCCATAGGATTCATTTGCACTAGATTTCATAGGAAATTTTCAATCCACACTAACCTCTTTGAAAGAATCCTACGTTTTTTCTGTGCACGATCAAACACTCATAGAATCATGTAGAATTCAAGATGACATGCCACCCCAATCCCACATTTTTCCTATTCTTGTCTTTTGGAAATCCTATGATCAAAGAGGCCCTTAGTTATCTGGATGAATTGTTGTGTTTAGAGACAGAAATCAGGGCTTTGATTGGAAGAATGACCGGTCAAGTTTCTCCTTCTCCTCCAATTTGCTTGCACCTTGGTCCCACTGCACCTTCTAACGTGACTTATTACACCAAGACGGAGGGAGTCGTACGAGATACGGTGGCACACTGACTTAGGTCGAATACAAGTGCGCAAAATTGTGTGCATGTTATAATAAGGATTCACTTAAAATAGTATGTGAGCGAACAGAGGGATCAATTGGACAGTGTTCCCGAGCAGTAGCGAGATGTGTGAGGTAAGATACATCGCTGGCGCTTTTAATTTTTCTTATTAATTTGTTTGTTTCACCCTCTGACTGGTGGTACCCAACGTACTATGTGGAGAGAGGTAAGGTGACTAAGGCTGCATTATTTTTGCACCACTGTGGGTAGTCTTACCACCAAACCCACATGACACGATTATGATTTAAATCCCAATGACTCCCAGACACACACAAAAAATACGACATGCTTGTCACACGAATGCAGGAATGTACAAAAGGTTATTTTATTCTTGTTGAACATAACGAGAGGGTTGTGTAGCTGGTTAGCTTGTTCGCTCATCAAACTTGAGGTCTAACTACACTTGAGCATATTTCGTGCCAGGAGGATTCTTTGACTGGTCAAAATGGATGGATACGGAGCTATACGATCTCGTAGTGACCGTATAATCACCTCATCACGTATAAGCTGCAGCCTCGGCGCTTGTTTTCTAGGGTTTGCACTCTTCACACTCTCTCCAGTATATGTATATATATATATATACGCTGGAGCCTCAGCGCTTGTAGTTGTTCTCTTCACACTCTCTCATCCTCTCCAGATCTAAACAAGACTTCGTTGGCCTCTCTCTCTTCCCTCACTGCTGGTCTGCTTGTAGTTGCTCTCTTCACACTCTCTCGCCCTCTCCAGATCTAAACAAGACTTTGTTAGCCTCTCTCTCTCTCCCCTCATTGCTAGTCAAAGAGCCGGCAGGATCCGTCCACCGGGAAGGGAAGGAGGCTTAACGCTGTCACCGTTGGCGAGGGAGGGAATCCACTACCGGCGCAGCTGTTCACTTTCACCCAGCGGCGGTGCGGGAGGGCCTCCGACCCCTTCTTCTTCGCAGACGTACATAGTGTGGGTCGAACGGCCTCTGGTCGCCCACCGAACCACACCCCAAGAACCTTAAGGTATAATTTACTTATTCCACATGCATTGCTCTAGCTGCATGTGGGCTTTTTCGCTTCTGCACTCGAATCTAGGTGTTGGATCAAACAGGAAAGTAGTGGGGAAAGTTGTATACCATGAATCGAGGACGTGGTTCAAAGAGGAAAGGAATGGGGGAAACTAGTGGGAAAAGTTGTATAGCATGAATCTAGGACATGGTTCAAAAAAGAAAGGAAGGGGGAAAGTTGTATCGCATGAATCTAAGACGTGGTTCAAAGAGGACAGGAATGGGGGAAAGTAGTGGGGAAAGTTGTATAGCATAAATCTAGGACGTGATTCATAGAGGAAAGGAAGTGGGGAAAGTACTAGTACAGACTGGCTATCCAACACCTACGTTGGTCGAAAAGGGAAATCTAGGACGTGGTTCACAGAGGAAAGGAAGTGGGGAAAGTTCTAGTACAGACTAGCTATCCAACACCTACGTTGGTCGAAAAGGGAAAACAATGACAAACGTAGTATGCACATCTGTAACAAACTGATCTTTTGTTTTGGGGGACAAGGCTGTAGAGTTTGAGTAGGACTAGATTTGTTGCGCTCACATAGGGAAAGGTGTCTAAAGATAACAAAACTGGGACCAACACAAATATGCTCCTTGGTTGTTTGTTCTTTGTTGCAACAGACTGTGCATCACCCTAGTACATCGGTAGATGCACATGGTGCTGGTGCGTCCACTGTCCCGTGCAACTCTTTAGCTATTGTTAATCTATGGCCATGTTTGGTTAAAAGCTCCCTAGTCCCTACTTGCTTGGTTCCAGGGACTAAATATGAACTAGAGGTTATTAAATGACATGCTAAAAGACCATGTTACCCCTAGTAATGAACTAATAGAGACAAGGTGCCATGCGTGGCAGGGGCAACTGTTGGAAAAAGTCCCAAAAAGACTCTCCCTTGGGGTCTTCTTTCTTTAGTCCCAAATGCCCACTTTTAGTCCCTAAAAGTCCCTCATGTTTGGTTTAGATGGGACTGACACGGAGTTTTTTTAGTCCCTCCACCAAAATGTCCCTCTAAACAAGCACCCTCTAATAATGCCGCTGGAAAATTGATGCAATGCCATAGTTAAAAGCAAATTACATGTTTAACGAATTTTATTATTAATATAATCTCTCTGTTAATATTAATCAATGCCACCATTTGAGAAATGCTACTGTCTTTCTTTATTTACCATTTAGATAAGGTAGATGCTTCTTTTTGTTGGCTTCTGTGTCATCCACCATTATTGACCACTAGTTGTTTCCTTTGCACCTCTGTGTAAATAGGGTTATCTACTTAACCTCATTCCCATTGTGACCTTTTGTTGCACTTCACAAAACACTTTTGTTTTAAGAGTGTTTTGTGCAGTTCAACCAAAATATCACACCGACAACGTTGCTTGATTACTTGATCTTAGTGGAACTGCACAAGAGGAGATCTTACTTCCTATCCATGTTGGCAAATTTGGTTCAGATCTTCTTCTTGTGAGTTGTTTGAATCCCGCGTCATGAGAGGTCAGTACTAGCCTTCTTTCACATTGAAGGCGAAGCTTGTCTGTTATTGAACCAAGTGATGAAGGGGAAGAACAAGCGGAAGAAAAACAAAAATCAAATCCTGGTGCTGTAAAGAAGCACTGGAATTGTGATGACACAAGTAATGATATAGTTTTGGATCTTAATTTATTGCTATGGCTGGAACGGGCAATTGTTTTGTCACTGATTTGATGACACTCTTAATGTAATACGTAATTATTTATACTTGTGCAAACAAGGATATTCTTTGAGGATACCATATATTGTAGTGGAACTGCACTAGATGATGTTGGAAACATTAATCTAATCGGGGAGTATATAGTAAGCATGGCCACCATAGTAGATAGCAACAGATGGTTCTGGAGAAGTGCTTCATCTGTATGCTCTACACAATAAGCCTCCTGACAAAGGTTGGTACTCGCCCACTAATTTCATCCATATGATTGATCTTTGGCATCTCTATTGGTGGTGTGCTACTGTTTAGATACTGCCATCAAAAAGTGGTATTGTCCTTGAGAAGTGCTTCATCTGTACTGTTTTAAATATTTCCTTTCATTTTTTTCGTGCAAACAGGGATGCTAGCATTTAATTATCCTCTTGTCTTTGCACAACATGATCATCCTCCTCTGAAGAAGAATATGGAGTACGTGAAGTGACTAGTTCCGATTATGCCAGGATGAAGAAGCCATGTCTATCTTCTCATCAGAAGGAGCAGTTGAAGGACTGAACTAACTTCAGCTCAGAAGGACTGACAAATCTCCATTTTCTCGTTGTGATGCACGAGTACAATGTTGTTCTAGGATTCTTTCCGGTGAGTTCCATTTTTCTAAAAGTGTGCTCTACATGGACCATGTAGGTGCCTATTTAAACTGTCAATTCATAGTACAGTTTGCTTTATACTAATCACTTTTTTTGTATTTGTGCAAACAGGGGTGCTCAGCTTGATTTCAATGGGAACTGCACAAAATGTTCATGAATACATCAAATCATTCATTTCCACCACAAGAAAGGAGGTGCCGATAAGTTCAAGGCGTTGCAACATATAAGGGCAAAATCATACAAGCTACGTGCGAATTTGGTTGATTTTGGTGGAACTGCACAAAAAGAATAGCTGGTTTATTTAGCACGAGGTGCCATGTCAATGTCCGAACTGATGGCAAACCCTGCCCATTCCACAGTCGTAGACATTTGATATTTTGGAATGGGAAAACCTTGTTAAATTTTGCTCATTGATTTTAGCAAGAAGACATGTGTTTGATATTTTCGAATGGGACGCCCTTTGCTGTCAGCAGCGTTGATCCATTTTTTTCTTTATTCTTTAGTTATGAAGTAAATATTGGCTCTGACATGTGAATCGCTGAGATGCATAATCATCGATTGTATTGAATGTTCTCTATGAATTGCTAGGCCTGTGTGTTTGATTGCAATGTACAGGAACGCTAAAAAGCTGCTCAAACTCTTTGTACTCCTTCTGTTCCTTTTTACTTCACACATTGTGAAAGTGCATACTTTTTTCTATATGATTGGTCAAAGTAGAGATACTTTGACTGCAGACTTAACTTGTATGCAGACTAGAAAGGACCGGAGGGAGTACATGTGAAACTACTGCAAACGAGGTGATCACCCTGGGAATAATGCTAGTACGTATTGTTTTGCATGTTCATCCAATGTCAGTGATACAAGAATTCGAAATAATCGAAATAAATTCATTCATACACGGTCTGATTTCATATAAACATGCCGGATTTCATTACATTTCATACATTCTTCAATTAAAAAAGGGTGTGCTGGAGGTATAATTAATTGAGTAATGCTACACATACATAGTTTACACGGGTTTTAGAAATAGTTGGATTTTGATTGGAGATTAAGGGGGATGATGGGCCCACCCCCATGAAAATCATGGGGGAGTGGTTAGTTACAAAGAAAGAATCCTAGTCGGCGTGTAATTGCGTGTAACTCTTTGTCGGTTTAGCATCATTGATAATTAATTAACCGAAGCTACCCACCCATGTCCGGCTGAGCCGAACAGAAGCTTCAGTGACTTAACATGAGGTGCAGTTGCTTAACTAACATGTGGCCCAGATGCCTGTTGGGCCCACGTGTCAGTCAGCCAACTGCACCAGCAGTTAAGTAGAAGCAGCGACCTTCTCCAACATAGCTCTCCGACTCCACGTCGCCGCCAAGAAGCTAACCAGCCGTTAGTGGTCAACCCGCTTAGCTTGTCATAGCGACTAGGGCAGCGGTGGCCTTACTTGGACCCGAGCGGCGGCGACCTACCGTGTTCTACTCTTCCTCATTTTCTGTGTGGCGCGGCCTCGTTGGCAGCAGAGCGGGGCCTCGGCAGAGCCGGCGATGTCCTCTGTCTCGTTGCCGGCGGGCGGCGCCTCGGCGGAGCAGGGAAAATCACCCCCCTCGTTGCCGGCAGGGTGGGGCCTCGGCGCAGCCGGCGGTGTCCTCTGTCTCATTGTGGGCGCCGCGGGGCCTCGGCGGAGCAGGGCCTCATCGACGCCAGCGGAGCGGGGACTCGTCGGAGCCGGCATTGTTCTCTGCCTCGTCCTCGGTCTCGCCAAACAGCGCCTCGCCTGCTTCATCGCCCTCTTTGTAGGCGGCCGCAGCCTCCGCCACCCGCATGCGGTACCGCCAGTGCTCGAGGCGGCCCTCGCGGGCGGAGCGGTACGAGTCGAGCAGCTTCGCCCGCTCCGCGGTGATCTGCTCCTCCGCCTGGAGGTGCTCCTGGAGGAGATGGTGGTTGTAAGCGGCGTCGGCTTGCGCCTCCCAGAACTGCTCCTCATGCTTATGCCTCATCGTGTCCATATATTGGGCATGGTCCTCGCCGATGGTCATGGTGCAATGCACCGGCGAGGATGGCGCGGAGGAGGGGGTTGGCGCCGGATCATCGACTACCATGTTCTCCATTGGGACGTCGTCGTCCTCTGGCTGCCTGCCGGCCAGCTAGTCGGCAGCAATGGCTGCCATCTCCTTGTGGTCCGTTGACCGCCCGTCCCGAAGAGAGCTGGACCGCGAGGAACCCATGGTGGGCAGTAGTGGTGTGGACAGCAGAATAGGAACGGATGCGGATGACTGCGGCTATGGTCGGCGCAACAACTTATATAGCAATGGTGGGCAGTGGAGGGACAGACGTGTGGCGCCGGAGTAGCCGCCTTGGCAACCATGTATCATTAATGTGGGCGGCAGAAGGACAGATGGACGGTACTTGTGTCGTTTAAAGGCGGAGCAATCGCATGCACCGGGAAGCGGGGCGGCCGGCACTGACCGTTTCAGGCGGAAAGCGCACGCGGGCGAGGGAGGCGGTCTGGGTGGGCCACGGCAGTCAAACTCATGCTTGGCAGCGGGTCGGTCCAGCAACCGGACATGCTGGCTCGCCAGCTACATCGCCGAGCTAAGCGACAACAAGCCGGTTCATGCCGTGTTCACCATAGAGCAGGTGCGGCCGCACTTCGACGCCCTAATGACGGAAGAGATACCAGTGCAGGAGGACCTGTGTTGTAACCTCCGTCTCCTCAACGAGCACCGGTGAACAAGCGAACGACAATGCCGTCGCGGACATGTGGCCTTATGATCCTGGCTTCCAGAATGAGCAAGTGCCTCCTTATTAGTATATAAAACTATAATTTTTTTGCTTCCTCCTGGTTTCCTGACATCACAGTCCCACACGATTGTCAACCTATGTAGTCAATAAAGGAGAGAATTGCACAAGAAGCGGCCGACAGCTGGGACCAAGCAGCTCGAGCAGTATTTGTGTTTTTGAGGTATGAGCACTGTAGAGTTTTTCTTGAGCGATGTTTAGCCCAGATATTAATTTTTCTTCTCTGAACAACAACGAAAACATCGCTGCAGCTATTAACTGGGCGGGCTGTGGCCCGTCTAGCCCAGGCCAGATATCTAGCCCAGATATTATTATTTTTCAGGCTGAAAATGGCTAGCCTTGCTATACGTTTTTTAGGAATGCCCATGCAAGGTCAAGTTGTTAGTCTCCACCCCGCTAGGCTGCAAATCTTTCCTTGGAGGGATGCATTAGGCTTAACAAGAAAATGGGCTTTAAGAAATAATAAACGGGATGTAATTATAAAAACTGGACAGTAACTATAAAAAATGCACCAAACACGTAATTACTTTATAAAATATTATTCTTGGGTATTGAAAATTTTAATTTCATTAATTGTTGCGAGCGCAATGTTTTGTTGGATTTTTACGTAATATAGATTTATATTGAAATTGTATTTAATCTGACTAGAAATTTCGGGATAAAAATATTTCGGATCCCATCAAAATGTGGGAAATTTTTATTGAATTCTGTTTTGAACGGTTGGTTGAAATGGGATGTACTTGTAACAAACTGTAGATGGGTTGTAGTAAATTCCATTAGAATTCAAAAATTGGCTGCACATTCTTACAAATCTCAAATGGGCTACCAGTTCTCTGCCACACACTTGTGGCCTTACTAAGTTGGTGCGTCCCCTAAAAAAAGAGTTGATGTGTATGCAAGGCTTTGTCAACTTATAGTCAACACACGTTTCTAGCAGCAGTGGCCGTTGGATGTCTATCCAACTGATGCCATGCTTCTTCTTCAATCTCGGATATTCTAGCTTCACCCGCCCAGAAAATGATTCCTCCCCCAGACATCTAGGGCGCACCATTTCGGAAGCAGACCTGTGGGCCTACTAAGTTGACACGTAGCAAGGGCTTTGCCAACTTAGTCAATATAAATGATTCTAGTTGCAGTGATCGTACGATGTTCATCCAACGGTCGTCGTGCTTCTTCAACCTCTGGTCTTCTTGCTCCAGCCGCCCAAAGCAGCGCTGATTGTGCCGCCTGCTCCTGCCTCCCGTGGCCGGCTGTGCTGCCGCGCATGCCTCACTGCCCCCTACTACTCCCACCGCTGGCCAGGCCATCCCTCTACTCACCCACAACCCCTGTTATTCCGCGGCGACGGCAGCCTCACACCGCCGCCGAACCAGTGAACCCTCGTACTCCTCTCCGTGCGGGCTTCCACTGTCGCATCTTCCCTGGCTCCGCGTCGTCCCCTTCCTAGGCCTCGTCATCGTCCACCGCCCTGGTGCTCTCGCCGCGGCGTGGTCAACGTGGTCAAGGAACGGCTTCCATCGCACATGGACTGTACGTTGAGAGGCTGACAGCTGGGTCCATGACGGCAGCAAGGAAGTGCCTCCTTATTACGCGGAAAATAATGATTCCTCCACCTGACAGCAGGGACCCACCGGACGGGCCACCGTATTTCACGAAAAAAATGTTTCCCCCCTGACTGCTGGGACCCACCGGATGGGCCACCGTATTGTGCGAAAAAATGTTTCCCCCGCTGTCACCTCGGACCCACCGGAAGTGCCTCTTTATTACGCACAAAAAATGAATACTCCCCCTGCTGGTTGGGACCCACCTTGGTGGGAGGCTAACTTGTGGGCCTACTAAGTTGACGGGGACGGTGTGCTTTGTCAACTTAGTCAATATGAATTATTCTCGCTCCAGTGACCGTATGATGTCCATCCAACGATCTTAGTGCTTCTTCAACCTCTGGTCTTGTTGCTCCAGCCGCCCAAAGCAGCGCCGGTTGTGCCGCATGCTCCTGCCTCCTATGGCCAGCTGTGCTACCGCGGAGGCCTCACCGCCCCCTACTATTCCCACCGATGGCCAGGCGATCCCTCTACTCACCCACCCCCCTGTTATTCTGCGGCAACGACAGCCTCACACTGCAGCGAACCAGTGGACCCTCGTACTCCTCTACGCGTGGGCATCCACTGCCACGTCTTCCCCGGCTCCGCGTCGTCCCCTTCCTAGGCCTCGCCGTCGTCCACTGCCCTGGAGCTCTCGGCGCGGCATGGTCAACGTGGTCAATGAATGGCTTCCATCGGACGTGGACTATACGTGGAGAGGCTGACAGCTGGGTCCACGGCCGCAGCAAGGAAGTGCCTCCTTATTACGCGCAAAATAATTATTCCTCCACCTGACAGCGGGAACCCACCGGATGGGCCACCATATTTCGCAAAAAAAACATTTCCCCCTGACTGCTGGGACCCACCAGCTACATCTTCGCACGCAAGGAAGTGCGTCCGGGCAAAAAAAAAGATTCGCCCCCCTGACTGCTGGGACCCCCCAATTACATCTTCGCACGCAAGGAAGTGCCTGACAGTCGGGACCCACCTGGTCGAAGCGTACGTAGCGTTGTCATTCTGGTTGCGAACGTGTACGTACATACTGGTCGATGTAGAGGCGCGCACGTGTCGTAGCAGCAGCGCGCACGTAGCATGTACACGTACGTACAGCGGCCAGGGTGCAAGAAAGTAAATACGGCCACGTACGTACATACGGGCGGGGTCTTGAATGCCTACTCGCGCGTACGTATGGCCAGGGCTCGTGTACATGGCTGGGTCGGAACGGAGAAACAGCATCGTCGGCGTGTTCATGGGGAGCCAACCGGCTGGGTCGGAATGGTATGCGTCGTCGTGTTCATCGGGAGGGCTTAGACGGAACAGCCGATGGAAACGAGGCCTGGCGTATCGGAGAACGGAGGAAACGGCCTTGTGTTCGACCGGCCACGATCGAAACGGGATCCTGTTCATCGGGAGGGGTCTGGCGTACCGCAAAACGGAGGAAACAGACCTCCTATGGTTGAAACAGGGGTCCTGTTGATCGTGAGGGGTGTGGCGTACCACAAAACGGAGGAAACGGACTTGTGTTGGAGCGCTACGGTCGAAATGGGGGTCCTGTTCATCGGGAGGGGTGTGGCGTACTGCAAAACGGGACTCCACGAGATACTGTTCATCTCCACCGTCGACCCCCTCCAGCCTCCATGGGCTACTATTCATCCACCGTCGACCTCCTCCTGCGTCCACCTGCGATTGTTCAGCCTCCATTGCGCGCTACTCCACCGGCTACTATTCAACCAGCCCTCTCCACGGGCTCCTGTTCAACCACCCCTCCACAGGCTACTATTCATCCATCCCTCCATCGTCTACTGTTCATCCTTCCCTCCACGGGGTGGTCCTGTTCATCCAGCCATCCACGGGCTCCTGTTCATCCAGCCCCAACCGGCTCGATCGATCGGGGTCCTGTTCATCCAGAGGCAAAACCACGGGGTCCTGTTCAGCCACCCCCACTGGGAACTGCTCATCCAACCCCCCCCCCCCAGCAATGCTCACTGTTCATGCAGAGGCAGCATCGACCGGCTTCAGTTAGCAGCAGTCTCGAAGGAATCGCTCGATCGGGTTCAGTTAACAGCCATCGATCGATCGCTCGGGTTCAGTAACGCGTAGCCTGCACTGCAATCGCTCGGGTTTAGTTAGAGCCCAATGCCTCGCACCCATGCGCGTGCGTGTACGAGAGAAATGCGCATCGCTCGGCCCCGACCACCCACCGTAACCGGGAACACCCCGATATTTTCCTCGCCCTCGGTTCTACCATGGTTTTTTCCGTCATGGACGGCCCAAAGAATGTCATGCAGCTGCGTCTTCGGCCCGCCCAGGACGAAAAGCCCATTTTCTGTCATGATTTTTTGTCATCGAATTAGGACCCCACCACATCTATGATGATATCGTGTTTTGTCACAATTATTGTCATAGAAGTGTCATAAGTATGACAGAAAAAAGTTTCATTCGGCCCAAAATGTCATGGATGTTTTTTTTGTAGTGCAACAAAGATGAACGAGATTGAGAAACTCTGGTAACATGAGGAGACAAGGCACATAACGAGAATCTTTATGGTTGGAAGACATGACACAAAAGCTTAAGAAAGAATCCAAAGCCACTCCGGCTAAAGGGAGAAGGGAATGGACTTTGAACGAAGGGATTTGGGCAGCACTCCAGCTGGAAATGGAAGGAATAGAATATGATCTTGACAGGATGGAATGATACTTTATTAGATGAACAAGAAAATGCCTCCGGAAGAAATAAAGAATGGAATGAGAAGAAGGGAGAAGAACAACATCTTCTAGCACAATGAATTTGAAAGAGCATCTTCACAAAGAAGGGTTGAACGGAGTTGTTGATAAAATCAACAACAAAAGAATAAGCTTGGTTTCGACTTATGGACAACATCTCAAATCTTGAGGTGAATTTCCGCCACTACTAAAGATTGAATAGATGAGATGAAGGAAGAAATGCAAAACTCCACTTCAAAAGAATACAGAGAATTATTTGCACTTCAAGACGCAAGAGGAAGAATACTTGAGCTTCTCCACCAGAATTTGACGAACACTTGAAGAATGAATTAAACATGAAGAATCACCATGAAGAAATTCGATAACAAAAGGATGATGAGCTCGGAACGGAGTGTGAAAAGAATACGATTATATCCTTGCGATGATTTAGATGGAGGTTCCAATAAGAAGGCCGAGGAAACTTGAACTCCGGAAAATAAAAGATGAAAGAACTTGGGATTAGAGTTTATTCATCAAGAACAAATTCCGAAGGAAAAGATTAAACAACTTGATGAAAGAAGAATAAGAATTATGTTATGCTCATCCTCCATCAATTAAATTGATGAGAAGCAATGGATTTACATACTACTTATTCGCATTGAAACTAAATAAAGAAGGATATAGCGCAAAAGTCGAGAAAGTCTTCATAGGCCACCGGTAGGATTGGAAAGAACAAATGAATTGGTATGATAACACAGGAAAAGAACTCTTGAGCCAACCACCGTAAGAATTGAAGCCGATTGAAGAAAAGAATGAACCACCGGAAAGAATTGAAATTGAACGAAGAAAAGATAATGAATCACCGGGACGAATTAGAATACGAACAAAGAAAAGAACAAAGAGAGGTGAACTGATTAAAGAAAGAAAAATAAAATAAAGAATCTTGAACGAAGCACCGGAAGGAATATGGAGGCGGACGAAGAGACATCAATTCAGAATAGTTGGAGGACGAAGTTGAAAACTGAGAACGAAGAACTCTTCTGAGATGATGGCCTTCGGAGGAATAAGAAGGAAAGAATTCATGAAATACTCCGGATCGATAAGAAAAGAATTCTTGGTGATTGGAACAATTAAGGAGATAGCAATGATCTTGAACGAAGAATCTTCGAGAGAACGGACAAGAATTAGAGTAAAACTCTTCTTCGGTCTTCAAATGTCGACGAGGAACACCACCAAAATTGTTGAGATACTCCGGACGAATGAAAAGAGGGAAGATTGAACTAAACATGAACAATTGAAAGCAATGTTGGATAAGGCATATGACTGATGGAATCCATACTTACGTCACACTTTGAAAAGAATTTCGGAATCACTCCGGAAATATTAGAAGAGTCAGGTAGATCCTGGGAAAAGACCTGTGGATTATGAGCCCACCGAAGAGAAAACATCGTTGGAAATGATTGAAAAGGAGATAATGCGATGGAACGATTAAAAGACTCGATGGAGGTGACAACCTCGAATTAATTTGAAGGCAAACACAAATCTCGTGAGATATCTTCGGAACTCTGGAATGATTAAATGGCAAGAGGCGAGCGAAAAATTGGAATCATTTGAGCCGAGGGAAAGAATATCATGAGCACCGAATACAAATTGAATTGGAACCGCCGGAAAAGAAAAGAGATGAAGAATGTCGAACGAGAGGAGAATTCATCGGAGAAGAAAAAAGATGAATGATGATGAACTAGACGAGAATTCACCAGTTGAAACAATTGAGGAAAGAAAGCATAGCATTCACACAAGTCGGATGGATACTCGATTAAAGACTCCGGCTCCGAGAAAAAAAAGGTGGGCGGGTGGGAAAAAGAAAGACCACTTCAGACGGGAAAAACAACGCCGGTTGGAAAGAATTGAGGATTGAACTAGCAAAAGACAAGGATGCTTAAATCAACTAGAAGAGAAGTGCGCCGGATGAAAAGAGCTGACATCGCAACGATCAGAAGACTAACTGTGTGATCCTAAATATATTGAAGGTGAAGAGGAGTAATTCAAAACATCTACATCATGATTCCTCACCAAGGCGATGAAGGAGCTGAGGAGTAAAAAGAATTCCTACTCTCCGATATAACTAGACTCTGAAAATAGTTTTCTGCTAGACTCAACAACGACCAAACTACGATCAATCAAGGGGGCTCCTATGGTCGGTCGAGGCTCTGATACCAACTTATCACGCCCAAGATGTGATTTTATCCCGATCACGTGATAACTTCATGACTGGGGCACAACCGCATTTCGGGCGCTTAGCAAGATGGATATCATTACATCGTACCATTACATAAATAGATGGGGATACATACAAGTCATACAATTGTCACATGAATACATCAACATCATATACAAGACATCCGACTACGGATGAAAACATGAAAAGCACAACGACATCCATCCTGCTATCCCAGGCTGCCGATCAGGAACCTATCCCAAGATCGACGAAGAAGAAGAAAGAACTCCAACACAAGCAAACATCGCTCTCACATCAAGTCATCGGAAACCTGCACCTGCAAATGTTGTTCTAGTATCTGTGAGCCACGAGGACTCAGCAATCCCATAACCATGGGTATCAAGACTAGCAAAGCTTAATGGGTATGGAGAGGTTAAGTGGTGAGGTTGCAGCAGCGGCTAAGCATTATATGGTGGCTAACTCACGAGTACAAGAATAAGAAGAGCCTCTACGCAAACGGTCGCAAACTAGTAATGATCGCTAAGTGATCATGAACTACCTACGAGTCAAACATAACCCCATCGTGTTCTCTTCTCAAAATGAAAAGAGACGATCACAGTTACTCACGCAGTTGGTGTATTTTATTTCGGAACCTCTGACAAGTTTTCTACAACCGGATTAACAAATTCCAATCTGCCACATAACCGCGGGCATGGCTTTCGAAAGATCATAACCCTGCAGGGGTGTCCCAACTTAGCCCATCACAAGCTCTCACGGTCAGCAGAGGTAAAAACCACTTATCTTAGGGACAACCCGATCAGACTCGGAATCCCTGTGCACAAGTCATTTCGACAACGGTAAAACAAGTCCCGCAAGACCTCCCAGCTTGCCAACAACCTGATAGTAGCCGCACGTATCTCATCTTAGGCCACGACCGGATGAGCAGTACGTACAACAACTGAAGACCCCAGATAACTGGGTGGCACCGCAAGTGGCTCTAGTTTGGGACCAACACCATCGGCACTGCCCCCTGTATGTGGAAAATAATACTCGGGGATGCGACCCCTATGCAAATTTATTAATTAAGTTTTTATTGTGTTGCAAATTAAAACCAAAGTTGGGCCTTGCTGGAGGAGTTTTATTCAAAGTGAACTGTCAAGGGGTCCCCATATACCCAACCGTGTTGGGAACGCAAACTCAAGGAACATAACACCGGTTTATCGTTTCTTCAGGCGGCATGAGTGGAACAAAACACCAAGCAAAATGCCAAGCCTTACACCCATTGCCAAGTATATAGGTGTGTTAATTATAGTAATAGATATTGTGATATTCCCAAAACCAAGTTCCGACATGGAGCAATCTTCATCCGCACCTGCAACTAACAACGCTACAAGAGGGGCTGAGCAAGCGGGTAACATAGCCAAACAACGGTTTGCTGGGATGGTGTCAAAGTTTAGACGGTGTTTCATGGCAACAATGAAAGGCTGACAACAAATAGATAGGTAGCGCGACATATAGCGATAGCATCGAGACAACTAGCATAGCAATGATAGTAATGAGATGCAAGGTGACGGACATCTTTCCTGAAATCCCGCTAGGAAGAAGAACGAGTCCATGAAGAAGACGATGAAGAAGCCATGATGATGAACCAAGCGTAGTCGAACGAATCCTCACGATCACAACGAAACAAGCACTAACGAGAAGAAGCAAGCAACACGGTAAACACACCACACATAAACAAGACATGATGCTTAACCAAGTATGATGCATGACCAGGCTACATGATGCTAAACATGGCAAGAGATGAAGCAGACAAGATCAACACACAAAGCAAGTTTAAATGAGGCCGGAAACAACATATAACAATTCTGATAAGTCCTCATATGCAAATTTCGAAATTGGTCCAGATCTGAACAAACCTTAAGTTAAAGTTGTTAAATAGCAAGTTAACATGCACCATGATGATCTACTCGAAATTCTAGTCAAGTTACATATAAAGTTCAATTAATTCGGAGCTACGGCTTAGAAGATATGAGCAAAACAATAAGAACATGGCAAAGATGCAAAATCCACTCAAGCATCAAGCAAACACACTCAAAACATGGATACAACATGATATGATGCATCTACATGCAAAAACAAGCAAGTTTTATATAGAGCATGCCCAAAACGGAGCAACGGTTCAACACATACACACGAAACAAGATATAACAACAATCTGTCCCAAAACAGCAACTAGGCACTTTGCAATCATCAAAACAACATGCTACAGGAACATTTCATGGCATCAAAGCGCATGGCAAGCATTTACATGTCAAGCACTGCAAGCATGATCACCGAGCTACTGCCAAATGCCACCAGAACATGCTCAAAACATCATGGCAAGATTGCAAATGATAAAAGTTTCACAGACTTAGTGAAATAAACTGAACATGGCAGCAACAACGACAAGTAGGCATGTTTGCAAGCTTGTGCAACTCATCTCAAAGCATATAATGGCATGTGAATATAACCACCAGCAAGAAGACATGTTTATGCAGCTACTCATGGCAAGGACATGGTCATAGGATGCATAGAACACTAGCTATTCACATGGCAAAACTGAACTTACTGATAACAGACTGACAGAAACATTATATAGCAATTTGAGAGCAAGAAATAGATAAGCTACAGCAACCTATAATTGCAAACAAGGGCATGGATGGATAGAGCATAACATGGACATCAAGATATGGTCACTGGACATTCCAAAATATGCATGGATATGACTGTAGCGTCAAGCAAACATGGCATCATTATATAACAGTTTCAGACTTAACAGTTTTCAACAAGTCTCAGAAAATAACAAATAGCGAGTGGGTCACTTAACAAGCTTGTTTCACTCACCACAAGGCATAACATGAAAAGTGGATTGACCACAGCAAAGATGACATGATCGTGCTCCTAAAACATGTTGACATGATGCTCAAACAAAAATCATACAAAAAGATATGAAAAAGACAAATCAGCAAGTTATATAAAGTTTCAGCAGTTAACAGCACTTAGCACTTTTGCTACAGAGATTAACATGGCAAGATGCAATCTAACATGCATGCAAAGCACGCCATCATCGAGAGCATTAAGAGATGAACATTTTGACATATTATACACACAATTTGGACACACATGCACAAGGATATGGCCACCCAAACATGCACACATGATAACATTTTCAAGGACTTGGTGGAAAATCTATACCCTAAAAACTTAGACGGGAAGGACCCGGGACGAGGGGAAGCAGAGCCCGTTTGGTTTGCGGGCCTGCCGGTGCAGGGATGAGCTGGTGCGGCCGGTCCGGTTCGGCCAAACCGAGGCGGTTCGGGACCGATCCGATCCAGCCGGCCAATCCGGGCCATTCCAGGCGGATCAGGTTGATGGGCGCGGGCCACCCAACGGGCCGTTCCAGGAGGCCAAGGCAGATCGGCGGCGAGGCAACACCAGCGAGCCGGAGGCGGTGGATCTGGCCGCGGGCGGCCCGATCTGGCCGGCCGCTCCAGCGCTGGCTGAGCGAGGCGGCGGTGATGCGGAGGCATAGAGGAGCTGCGGGTCGGGGTGCTGGGCGGCGGGGGGGTTGGCGGCGTGGGGCGGAGCAATGGCGGCAAAGAGGTGTGGCCAAGCTCCCGAGCCGAGGGAAGCGAGCAGGAGGTCGGGGTCAACGAGATCCGGCGCGGAAGCGGCGGGGTCCGGCGAGGAGGCAGGCGAGCGGGCGCCGGTGCTGCTTGTTGCTGCACCGGCGAGGCCCGATTGCAGGAGGAGCGGATGCCGCCACGCGGAACAAGGTCGAGGCGGCGGGGTCAACGACCGGTGGCGGGGCTGGAGCGGGGCGATGCGGGCTCGCAGTGGCGGAGATCCAGGCATGGGCGGGCATGCTGTGACACCCCGAGACCGGTGCGCCAGGTGTCAGCCAGTCATTCATCGTTGTTGCCTTGTCATCTGCTTGCGTGTTGCATCTTGCCATGTCATCATGTGTTACATCAGCATGTTTTCAAAACTTGTATCCGTCCGAGTTCGCCCGTCCTCTCCATTGTCCGTTTTGAGCCTAGACACTCTTGCACGTGCCCGCGACATCTCCGAATATTTATTTTATGAGTGGCCGAAAAACGTTCTCGGTTATGGATTGAAACTTGGCGTGTGGTCTTATTATATTGTAGACAAGCCACCTGCCAAATTTCATCGCATTCGGAGCTCGTTTGATAGCCCAACGGATATATATATAGCAGCACTAGTCGCCGGACAAAACGTCGGACATTTTCGGTCTCCGAAAACCTCCGCGGGCCTCTCTATCTCTTCTCTTCCTTAAGCCCAAGGCCTTCTACACATCCCTCTAATTCCCTCTAGGCCCATCCTACTCCTCCTCGGGACCGGAGCCACACGATCGCGATCCGATGGTCTAAACGGCCCCAAAACCCCCCTAACCCTAGCACCTACCCTATATAAACCACCCCCATGCCAAATTTGGCATCCCTAACCCTTCCCTAACCTCCAGCCCCTCCTCCTCGTTTTCCGGCCGAATCCGCCACTCCATAGCTGATACGTCCAAAACGTATCTATAATTTCTGCTTGCTCCATGCCACTTTTGGGTGATATTGCTATGATATTCATACACTTCCATACACTTTTGATCATATTTGGACTAACTTACTAATCCAGTGCACCCCAGTGCCAGTTTCTATTTTCGGCTGTTTTTGTATTTCAGGTTTTCACGTTTCGAGAACTGCCCAGAAAAATCCAGAAAAAATATATAAAAAATCAGCGTATCGGAAACAACACTGCGTCCGAAGGGCAGCCTGGGGGGGCCACAGGGGCTCCAGGCGCCCTATGGGCGCCCCCCCCCCCTGGGCCGCGCCGGGGGGGCGCCTCGGCCCCCCGAGAGCCCCCCGGTGCCCTACTTTGGCATATATTTAAAGGGTTCCCCGAAACCCTTGAAACAGGACTTCTTTTCGCGATCCCATCTCTGTTCCGCCGCCGCCGCCGCTTCCAAGATCGGGAGCACCAGGAGAACTCTTCCCGGCACCCTGCCGGAGGGGAGGATCACCACCGGGAGCTTCTCCACCACCATGGACGCCTCCCGGATGACTCGTGAGTAGTCTCCCTTGGACCATGAGTCCATGACCAGTAGCTATGTGATGTTCTCCTCCCGTTCTTGTGCTTCACTAATTAGTCCTCGTGAGCTGCCCTACATGATCGAGGCACCTATGTAATCCTTATGCTGTTGCTATGTTGAGTTTGCTGGGATCCGATGGATTATGAGATTATGTTCAGATTGATCTTGAGTAATATATTTGATTCACCTCTTTTATATTTTAGTTCATAAGTAATTCTTGCATGTTCTCCGTTGTTATTTATTGCTTTGGCCAAGTAGTAAGTAGTGACTCCAAGAGGGAACGTTATGCTCGATTGTGGGTTCATGCCCCTCGATGACTAGCTTGAGTGACACAAACATGAGTCTAGGGGATGTGATGTTGCCACAAGGGGGAAAACAACGGTGCTTGTGCCCGCGGGTGCAAGGATTGTTTACTTTACGCAAAGTTCTTTTAATGCAGTTGTCTGTTGCATTGAGTTTACACTATGGGTGGGACTCGCAACTTAATACCAGCGAGATGTTCTGGATAGATATCTCAAGGTGGATGATTAGTAGTAGATGCAGATGGATTTCGGTCTACTTACTTTGGCGTACCGCCCATGCTTTGAACCTCAACCTTTCTTGCAATGTAGTCAGCATTGGTTTGCGTTCGTGGTCCTGTCAATTGCCCAGCTGTAATTTGTTTACCTCACATAGTTGTTTTATCGTCTTTTGGGAGAGAGACATCACTAGTGAACATCATGAGACTCCGGTCCATATTACTATCATTGATCACATACACTATTTACTTTTCGCTATTTTATTTACTATTGCAAAACACTATCTATCACTACTATCATATTGCTTTTAACCCTTTGTGAACTACAAGGCCAGAGAGATTGACAACCTCTCTGTACTCGTTGGGAGCAAAGTTATTTGTATCTGTGTGCAGGTACACGTTGATTGCTAATTGCGCCGTTAGCAGTTGACACCTACCTGTTGAACCTAGGAGTCTCTGGGGATTCGATCCTTGGCATCTTTGCTACGGGAAAACACTTCTACTTACTGCATCTTACACCTTCCACTTGGGGTAACCAACGAGGGGTTCGAGGCCCATCAAGGAGTATTTTCTGGCGCTGTTGCCGGGGAGTCCACTCTTCAGGATAGGGGAGTTGCATGCTATCTTTTACCTTTGCTTTTTAGTCTTGTTAGTTTACCTTTCAGTTTTCTTTATGTATTTCACTAGTTATGCTTATGGACAACCTTGCTATTGGATCGTTGCTTGCGGGAAGACGCCCCACACCTGTGGTGGTTGCTCCTCCCCCTACTGAAATTGTGCCCTATAAAATACCAGCTGGTATTATCGATTATGTTTTGGCTAATCGTTACGCAGGAGACAGACATCCTGGTGAACACTTGCTATACCTGTCACAATTATGTTCATTATTTAAGCTTGCAGGTGTATCAAGGGAGTTTGTCATGAGGAAATTGTTCGCCGTATCACTTATAGATAAAGCTTCAAATTGGTATAAGCTTCTCGATAACTCGCACTTGCTTGATTGGCAAGAGCTTATGTCTCTCTTTTATACTAAGTTTTATCCTCTTCATGATGCTTATGTGGAGAGTAAGAGTACCTTTTTGCATGTGGATCATGGTAACAATGCTTTATGTGATGCTTATATTGTTGAGTTTATTCGTGATCCCACTGAAAATTATTATGAGAAGGGAACATATGCTTATAGATATTTCAATAATATCAAGTTCCCTTTCTTTATGTTGAAGGTTTTGAAGCTGCACTTGTTTTGTCTTCCTATGCTTATTGCTTTGTGCTTCAATGAATTATTCTATTGCAATATTCCTATGCATAGGAAGCATGTTAGGTTTAAATGTGTTTGGTATTTGCTTCTTGATGCTCTCTTTTGTTCTTCAACTCTTATTCCTACGAGAGCATCATTAAAGTCTTATGCCTAGCTTAAAGGCATAAAAGAAAGCGCTTTGGGAGGCAGCCCACATGAATAAAATTTTTGCTTTTGTTGTGTCTTGATGATGTTTACTTCTGTAGCATCATCATTGTATCTTTACTTTTCATATTTGTGCCAAGTATAGCCTCTGATTGCTAGAAAGTTCAAAAGTTGTGAGGTGCTGTCCAGGAAACAGATTCTGTCCTTGGATAGAAAAATTCGTATAAAATCATCAGATCATCTTTTTGGTCTGAATTTTTTCGACAGCGTTCTCTATATAATTGTCTTTCGTGCGTCAGTTCTGAGTTTTTTGATTTGAGTTGCAGAAGTATCCCGAACAGGTCAATTACTGCCTGCTGTTCTGTTTTTCACAGATTCTGTCTTGTTTTGCCTTACCTTCACTTTGCAAATTAAGAACTTGCTTTTCCTTTGCAAAAATCTTTTGGCAATCTTGAGAAACAGTAGAACTTCAAGAATATCCTTATTTACAGCAAGGTATGATTATTTTATTAAGGGTACTAACCTCGCTAATCAGATTATGATGAGTTGTGTATGAAGGGAGTTTTCAAGTGTGCGAGGGAAGATGATGAAAAGATTCAGGAGTGTCAAGCGCTCAAGCTTGGGGATGCCCCCGTGCACCCCCAAGAAATATTCAAGGAGACTCAAGCGTCTAAGCTTGGGGATGCCCCCATGCATCCCCTTCTCCATCAACATTATCAGTTCGTCTTTCGTTCCGCTATATTTTTATCACTTCATATGTTATGTGCTATGCTTGGAGCGTCTTGCTTTTAGTTTTCTTTTTAGTTTTTCATAACGAGTCGGAACTCAGCATTCCTTTATGTGGGAGAGAAACACGCTCCACCTCTACCTAGAACATTACATAGAATTTTCATGTCTATCTATGCTGTGTGTGTTCTTTATCTTTTAATAGCTACTATCGTGCTCTGCTCTTAGTATTCATGCTTATCTTTTCAAGAGCTTCTATTTAGTTGGTTGCTTGAACTCTTTTTAATTACCATGCTCACCTTATTAAGAGAGTTTGCTTCCGTTGCATGGGTTAATGTGTCTATGATAAAGATGCTACTTTCATGATGGTGCTTAGTAGTTCAGGTTTTCTTATGGTTAATTTCAAATAGCTGGGGGATTCCCAATGTGTTATTGGAGTACCAACTTGGTTTGTTTGCCTATGATGTGGTATGGTTTAGTAATATCTTCCTTCGAGAATTTATTTTGATTGACTTGGTGTATGCTCACGCATATTCAAGACTGTAAAGAAAGTCTGTCAAGCCTTGATGATCTTTTGTTTCTGAGTAGCGATATAACTACCATGCCTGATTCAATATTGCTTTGTCGCTCTGCATGATTATGACCGTCATTGCTCTCTTAGTTGGTCGCTCCCAGTCTTTTGCTAACCTCCACCTGCACTAAGCAAATTAATCATGCAATACATAGCTCATGGGAAAGTAGCCTAAAAACTATTGTGGTAAAGAATATGTTGCTTTTGTATCTTATTTCTTATGAGTTGCTTGCTGAGCGGTAACCATGTTTCTGGGGACGCCATCAACTATCACACTTTGTTGAATATCATATGAGTTGCTATGCATGTTCGTCTTGTCTGAAGTAAGGGTGATTTACCGTGGGTTGAATTAATATGCATATTGTTAGAGAAGAACATTGGGCCGCCAACCAAAGCCATGCATCATGGTGGAAGTTTTAGCTTGGACCTTAATCCTCAATCTCTCATGAGAATATGCTTATGCATTAAAGAGGAGTCCATCATCTATTTTCTATGTTGTCCCGGTATGGATGTCCTCAAGTTGAGATTTATCAAAAACGAGAAATCAAATGCGATCTATCTCCTTGGACCTTTGTACAGGTGGCATAGAGGTACCCCTTTGTGACACTTGGTTAAAACATATGCAATGCAATGATAACCCATGGGGATCCGAGCTAATTAGGACAAGGAGCGAGCACTATTGGTATTCGATGCATGAGGCTTGCAACTTATAAGATGTTTTATACATGACACATATGAAGTACTACTACCGTTGACACAATTGCTTCCATGTTTCAAAATAAAAAGCTCTAGCACTTTAAGCACCAACTACTGAGAGCATGATTGTAATTCTGAGTGTAATGTGCATTGTCCCAAAGTAGCATTGTCTTTTGCATGATTGTGATATCGTTTATTCTGAAATGATTGTATCTAGTCATCACTTAAACCTTGAAGGTGCCCTTGCATTTATGTTTTGCATCACTAAAGGGGGCAAGCTAGATATCACTTGATGATATTTGCACATCATGTTCATTGCAAATCTTTTAGATGTTTCAGTTTCATGTTGTAAAACTTTCAGTCATTTGTGATTTTCTCTTGAGACAACTTAATTACTTTAGGATCATTGTCTCAGTAAGCTTTTGTCATATGACTATGAGAAAGTCCAATATGGTTAATAGCATGTCACCACAGAAATTATTCTTGTTATCATTTACCTACTCGAGGACGAGCAGGAATTAAGCTTGGGGATGTTGATACGTCCAAAACGTATCTATAATTTCTGCTTGCTCCATGCCACTTTTGGGTGATATTGCTATGATATTCATACACTTCCATACACTTTTGATCATATTTGGACTAACTTACTAATCCAGTGCACCCCAGTGCCAGTTTCTGTTTTCGGCTGTTTTTGTATTTTAGGTTTTCACGTTTCGAGAACTGCCCAGAAAAATCCAGCAAAAATATATAAAAAATCAGCGTATCGGAAACAACACTGCGTCCGAAGGGCAGCCTGGGGGGCCACAGGGGCTCCAAACGCCCTGTGGGCGCCCCC
>LR738709.1:100252673-100457934 GCA_902687465.1 Secale cereale
CCCCCCTGGGCCGCGCCGGGGGGGCGCCTCGGCCCCCCCGAGAGCCCCCCGGTGCCCTACTTTGGCATATATTTAAAGGGTTCCCCGAAACCCTTGAAACAGGACTTCTTTTCACGATCCCATCTCTGTTCCGCCGCCGCCGCCGCTTCCAAGATCGGGAGCACCAGGAGAACTCTTCCCGACACCCTGCCGGAGGGGAGGATCACCACCGGGAGCTTCTCCACCACCATGGACGCCTCCCGGATGACTCGTGAGTAGTCTCCCTTGGACCATGAGTCCATGACCAGTAGCTATGTGATGTTCTCCTCCCGTTCTTGTGCTTCACTAATTAGTCCTCGTGAGCTGCCCTACATGATCGAGGCACCTATGTAATCCTTATGCTGTTGCTATGTTGAGTTTGCTGGGATCCGATGGATTATGAGATTATGTTCAGATTGATCTTGAGTAATATATTTGATTCACCTCTTTTATATTTTAGTTCATAAGTAATTCTTGCATGTTCTCCGTTGTTATTTATTGCTTTGGCCAAGTAGTAAGTAGTGACTCCAAGAGGGAACGTTATGCTCGATTGTGGGTTCATGCCCCTCGATGACTAGCTTGAGTGACAGAAACATGAGTCTAGGGGATGTGTTGTTGCCACAAGGGGGAAAACAACGGTGCTTGTGCCCGCGGGTGCAAGGATTGTTTACTTTACGCAAAGTTCTTTTAATGCAGTTGTCTGTTGCATTGAGTTTACACTATGGGTGGGACTCGCAACTTAATACCAGCGAGATGTTCTAGATAGATATCTCAAGGTGGATGATTAGTAGTAGATGCAGATGGATTTCGGTCTACTTACTTTGGCGTACCGCCCATGCTTTGAACCTCAACCTTTCTTGCAATGTAGTCAGCATTGGTTTGCGTTCGTGGTCTTGTCAATTGCCCAGCTGTAATTTGTTTACCTCACATAGCTGTTTTATCGTCTTTTGGGAGAGAGACATCACTAGTGAACATCATGAGACTCCGGTCCATATTACTATCATTGATCACATACACTATTTACTTTTCGCTATTTTATTTACTATTGCAAAACACTATCTATCACTACTATCATATTGCTTTTAACCCTTTGTGAACTACAAGGCCGGAGAGATTGACAACCTCTCTGTACTCGTTGGGAGCAAAGTTATTTGTATCTGTGTGTGGGTCCACGTTGATTGCTAATTGCGCCGTTAGCAGTTGACACCTACCTGTTGAACCTAGGAGTCTCTGGGGATTCGATCCTTGGCATCTTTGCTAGGGGAAAACACTTCTACTTACTCCATCTTACCCCTTCCACTTGGGGTAACCAACGAGGGGTTCGAGGCCCATCAATCGCCACTTGGCGCGCCCCTATTGGGCCAGCCTCCATCGAGCCCCACCCTGGCCAACCTCCAGGCGCCGCGTGGCAAGGCCACGTCGCCCCGCGCCCTCCTCAGTCTCCCGGCCGCCGCCAGCCCGTTCGACCTGGGCCAGGCCCGCCTCGGGCCGTGGATGGGCCCCGACCGGCCCGCGTCCCGCGTTCGCTGCCCGAGCGCCTCCCGCTCGGTAGCTCTCCGCCTCGACCGTCAGCCTCCGCCGCCCTCGTCGGCCGGTGCCGCTCCGGCACCGACCTCGCGCCGGCGTCCCTCCGCCGTAGGTCGAGCCACCCTGCCCTCCTCCCTCCTCTCGCCTCTCCCTCTCACCCCACCGTCCTCCTCTCGCAGGTGCCCCGCCACCGCATGGCCTTCAACCTCCGCCGCCCTTCCGGCGTCGTCCTCGCCGCCGGTGTTGCCGAGGACCCCGCGCCCTCAATCTGCCTCCCCCCCATCATCCTGGCCTCGCCCCGTCTTCTCCCAGTGCGCCACCGGGCCTCACCGCGCCTCCGGTGTGCCGAAGCTCGCCGCCGGCCTCGATCCAGATCGGGATCGGGACGGGCCGGACCTGTCCGGGTGGCGACGGACATGTCCACCGCCCTCTCTGCATGTCCCCGCCAGGTGGGCCCAAGCGTCCACCCACCGACGGACATGTTCGATCTGGCACGGACATGTCAATCCCCCGGAGGTAGTTTTTGCCACTAAGTCATTTCTCTGTCTTTAATAATGTTGTATCTTTGCATGCCTGTAAGTTTGTGCATGTTTATCCAAATGATGCATATGATATGTCAAAATGTTCATTGTGAAGTGCTCTACATGTTGGTTGCTGTAGCATTCATGTTAGGTGCCATATTGCGATGTTAATCTCTATTGCAAAAGTGCATGTGGTTGTTCAGTGCTGAAACTTGTTATGAGATGCTTTTTCACTTGCTCATTGCTATTGGTGTGTTTGTCTTCATGCCACATGTCTATATGTTTTAGAAGCACAATCATATGGTCTTTGCTGTGGTGCAATCCATTTTCCATGATATGCCTTGAGGTGACTTAAACAAACTTGTAAACATGCCATGTTGTTGTTGCTGTTTTATACTTCGTGAAAAAACTGCTAAGTCTGGAATCTGTTATAACCTGATGCTATGTTTGGTTGATGCCCCACTCAAATCCATACTTGTTTTGGAGTGGCCAATGATCATGTCCTGTTGTCCATGTTATTGTCTATCCATTCATGCCTTTATTTGCACATATGACCTGTTGTAGCTTATTTATTTCTTGCTCTCAAGTTGCTATAAATTATACCTTGCTCTCAGCATTTTATCAGCATGTTCAATTTGGTGGAGCTTGTTGCTATTGATCCATGCCTCCTATGGAGTTGCTCCAATGGAGTTGTTTGCTGTAGGATATGTCTACTACATGTCCATGATCTTTATATACTTAGTGAAGTAGATATGCTTGTTGTTTTGTGCCTCCGAAGGCAGCATCGTGATGATGTTTTGCCTTCCCAGATTTTGACTAAGTCTGGATAATTTTATTGCAACTTGCCATGCTTGGTTAATTGTGTTCCAGCAAGCTTTTGGGTGTGTTCTAAGTTCATGCTTGTTAAGTATCATGTCTATTTCACATACATGCTTCTTGTTATCATGTTTGTGTATTGTAGCATATATTTACCTTGCTCCAAAGTTGCTATGTGGCTGTTAACTTCAGCTTTGCTTTGTAACTTGTTTTGCTCGTATCTTTTAGACCGTTGCTCTGTTTTGAGTGTGTCCTATATGAAACTTGTGTGATTTTGCATGTAGAATCATAATATCATGTTGTTTTCATGTTTGGAGTGTGTTTGCTTGATGTTTGGGTGCATCTTGCACCGATGACATGCTTGTCTTGTTTTGCTCATATCTTCTAGGCCGTAGCTCCGAATTAAACAAACTTTATATGAAACTTGACTAGAATTTCGTGTAGTTCATCATGGTGCATGTTAACCTGCTGTTTAACAACTTAAACTTAAGGTTTGTTCAGATCTGGACTAATTTCAAATTATGCATATGAGGACTTGTCAGATTTGTTATGTGTTGATTCCGGCCTCATTTAAACTTGTTGGTTTGTTCTTGTGTGCTTCATCCCTTGCCATGAATTGCATCATACAGACTTGTCTTGCATCATGCTTGGTTGAGCATCTTGTCATGTCATGTGTGGTGTGTTTACCGTGTTGCTTGCTGATGTCTACACACGCTTCTATTCTTGTAGACAGTGTTGGGCCTCCAAGAGCAGAGGTTTGTAGGACAGCAGCAAATTTCCCTTAAGTGAGTAACCCAAGGTTTATCGAACTCAGGGAAGTGGAGGTCGAACGTACCCCTTTCAAGCAACCCTGCAATCAAGATACAAGAAGTCTCTTGTGTCCCCAACACACCTAATACACTTGTCAGATGTATAGGTGCACTAGTTCGGCGAAGAGATGTTAAATGGCAAGTGATATGGATGGCAAAACAAAGTAATATAAATCTGTGATAAAAAGTGCAGCAAGCAAACAAGTGGTAAACGTGAGCACAAATGGTATTGCAATGGTGGAAACAAGGCCTAGGCTTCATACTTTCACTAGTGGCAACTCCCAACAACATTAACATAATCGAATCACATGATAGTTCCCATAAAACATGCAATGGAGACGCACCCGGAGGTCATTCCTTTGTGGTCAAGAGAGGACGAGAATTATGTAGGGCTACAAAAGCACACCTCAAAGTTCATAGTTCTCAATCTATGGATTTCCCAATGTCACCGCGGCCATCCAAAGAGAGTACCACAATCACCACAACATATCTAAAGGATAGTCAAAGACAAGCACCAAGAGACTCTCAATCTTCAATCAACACGCAAAAGAGGAAATCACTCATGAAAATATTCTTCTAACCCATGTCCAATAGACCGCTGTCACCTTGGTCTCGGGGATTATACTAGATAAAGACAAGTGAGTACATCAATCCAATACATAGAGGAAGGGGAAATATCATGGGATCACCCTAGATTAACATAGCCTATGATCACAACGAAGATCACATCATGGGAGAGAGAATTGACCACATAGCTACTAGTAGAAACCTCAGCCCCGAGGAGGAACTACTCCCGCATCATGGAGGGAGGAAGCAACGTCGATGGAGATGAATCCGGGGGGCACTTCCCCGTCCCGGCAGGGTGCCGGCACAGGAATTCTGGTCCCCCGAAACTTGGTGGCAATGGCGGCGGAGATCGGAATTGCGTCTGGAGAAAAAGGGGTCCGGGATCAGGGTTTCCGCGACGCGGTGTAAATATATGCCAAAGGGGGTCGCCAGTGGAGCTAAGGGGGGCCCAGGCGGCCTGGCGCGGCGGCCAGGAGGGGGGCCGCCCCCTCTGGTCGCCTGGAGCCCTGGTGGCCCCCCTCTGGCCCTACTTTGGCCGCATGGAAGCTTCCGGAACGCTGATTTTTTATATATTTTTCCCGGGATTTTTCTGGCAATTTACGTAATGGGAAAACCTGAAATACAAAAACAGCAGAAAACAGAAACTGGCACTGGGGTGCACTGAGTTAATAGGTTAGTCCAAATATGATCAAAAGTGTATGGAAGTGCATAAATATCATAGCAATATCACACAAAAGAGGCATGGAGCAAGCAGAAATTATAGATACGTTTTGGACGTATCAACATCCCCAAGCTTAATTCCTGCTCGTCCTCGAGTAGGTAAATGATAACAAGCATAATTTCTGTGGTGACATGCTATTAACCATATAAGAACTTTTTACAGTCACATGACAAATGCTTACTGAGATAATGAATCTGTAGTAATTAAGTTGCCTCATGAGAATATCACAAAGAACTGAAAGTTTTACAATATGATACTGAAACACTCAATAGATTTGTAGTGAGCATGGTGTGCAAACATGACAAAGTGATACCTCGCTTGCCCCCTTTAGTGAAGCAAAACATAAATGCAGGGGCACCTCCAAAGTTTAAGTGACGACTAGATACAATGATTTCTGAATAAACGATATCATAATCATGCAAAAGACAATGGTACTTTGGGACAATGCACATTACACTCAGAATGACAATCATGCTCTCAATAGTTGGTGCTTTGAAGAAAGAAGGTGGAGACTCTCGAACCGTGGCTTTTGATGGCAAGGTTGAAAACCCGTGGTCGGAAACAAAAACTAAACATGTACCAGAGCTCTTGGTTTTTAAAAACAGAGGTAAAAATTATTTTTTTGGAATATGCATATTTCGTCAACGAATGCTAGTAGATAACTCAATTACTTCTCGAGCTGGACAAGTTTCGAGGAACGGCTCCCGCACGAGGATGATCACATCCCCTTAATCTCCTTTGTTTATCACTGCCAAAATTTTCTGATTTCTCATGAACAAAGCGTGAAGGAGGGTTTGTTTGTTGTATATTTTTTAATGAGCCGGGCGCACTCTTTGCCAGTTCCTTCTCGTATTAGGGGTTTGCAGATTAGACATGCAATCCCGGGGTGAAACTTGTCCAACTTAAAAATATCATGAATTAACTACTACTTCCTCATGAGCTAAAATAGAGGCACAAAAAGAGAAATGCTTTTTTGAATAATTTTGAGATGGTACAAGATAGTCTTCGTTAGGAATGGCAGGTAAATACCATGTATAGGAAGGTATGGTGGACTCATATGGCATAACTGGTTTAAAGGATTTTGGATGCACAAGCAGTCAGTCCGCTTAGTACAGGCGAAGGTTAGCAAAAGACTGGGAGCGACCAACTAAAAGAGCAATGACGGTCATAATCATGCAGAGCGACAAAGCAACATTGAATCGGGCATGGAAGTTATATCGCTACTCAGAAATTAAAGATCATCAAGGCTTGATAGACTTTCTTTACAGTCTTAAATATGCGTGAGCATATGCCAAGTCAATCAAAATAAATTCTTGGAGGAAGATATCACTAAACCATACCACATCATATGCAAACAAATCATGTTGGTACTTCAATAACATATTAAGAACCCCCCAGCTATTTGAGACTAACCATAAGAAAACATGAACTACTAAGCACCATTATGCACATAGCATTTTTATCATAGACATATCAACCAGTGCCACAGACAAACTCTCTTAACAAGATAAGCATGATAACTCAAGAGAGTTCAGCAACCAACTAAACAAAAGCTCTTTAAAAAGAAAAGCATCAAAACTAAGAGCTAAATGTGACAGTAGCTATTGAAAGACGAAGAACATACACAACAAAGATAAGCATGAAAATCCTATGTTGTGTTCTAGGTTGAAGTGGAGCGTGTTTCTCTCCCACACAAAGAAAGATGGGTTCCAACTTGTTATGAAAAGCAAGCAAAGCTAAAGAAAACTAAAAAGGAAACTAAAAGCAAGACGCTCCAAGCATAGCACATAACACATGAAGTGATTAAAATATAGTGGAACGAAAGACGAACTGATAATTGTTGATGGAGAAGGGGATGCACGGGGGCATCCCCAAGCTTAGACGCTTGAGTCTTCTTGAATATTTCTTGGGGGTGCACGGGGGCATCCCCAAGCTTGAGCGTTTGACACTCCTGAATCTTTTTATCATCATCCCTCGCACACTTGAAAACTCCCTTCATACATAACTCATCATAATCTGATTAGCGAGGTTAGTACCCATAATAAAATAATTTTTCCTTGCTGGAAATAAAGATAATCTTGAAGGTCTACTGTTTCTCAAGATTGCCAAAAGGTTTTTGCAAAGAAAAAGCAAGCTCAAGGTTTGCAAAACGAAGAAAAGGCAAAACAGGACAGAATCTATGAAAAACAGACCAGCAGGTAGTAAATAATTTTTTCGGGGCACTCCTGCAACTCAAATCAAAAAACTCATAACAGACGCTCGAAAGCCAATTGTATAGAGCACGCTGTAGAAAAAATTCAGACCAAAAAGATGATCTGGTGATTTTATACGAATTTTTCTGTCCAAGGACAGAATCTGTTTCCTGGACAGCACGTCACAACTTTTGAACTTTCTTGCAATCAGAGGCTAAACTTGGCACAAAGCTGAAAAGTAAAGATACAATGATGATGCTACTGTAGTAACAAACATCAAGACCACTAAAACTGAAAGAACAAACTGAAAGCAAAGATAACAAGGGTTGTCTCCCTAGAGCTCTTTCTTTATAGCCATAAAGATAGGCTTAAGACTTTAATGATGCTCTCGTAGGAATAAGAGTTGAAGAACAAAAGAGAGCATCAAGAAGCAAATACCAAACACATTTAAGCCTAACATGCTTCCTATGCATAGGAATATTGCAATAGAATAATTCATTGAAGCACAAAGCAATAAGCATAGGAAGACAAAACAAGTGCAGCTTCAAAACCTTCAACATAAAGAGAGGGAACTTGATATTATTGAAATATCTATAAGCATATGTTCCCTTCTCATAATAATTTTCAGTGGGATCACGAATAAACTCAACAATATAAGCATCACATAAAGCATTGTTACCATGATCCACATGCAAAAAGGTACTCTTACTCTCCACATAAGCATAATCTTTCTCATTGGTAATAGTGGGAGTAGGACTATCATAAACAACTTGAACACTATAGATTAATTGTGTATTAGGAAGATGGTGTTCAACAAGGGAGTAATTCCCTCCATGATTATGACAAGTTTCGTAAGGATAATTTCTCCTTATGTCATAGGTACCTTTATAATCACTATAGATTGGAGTCATAACATCATCATAGTAGAGAAGAGCATTATCATTGCTAGCAACTATATTTGTAAACATGTTGTCTTTATTCTTACTAGCAAAAGAATTATCAATTATCACATCACTGGTGGGTAAAGGATTTGCAATCCTATCATCCCCAAGCTTAGAGCTTTCCATATCATCACTTTCAGAGTTGGCACCAAAAAGATTTTCAAGATCATAAGTAGCATTATCATCATTTTCCCAATCACAATAAGTAACATGCATATCATAATCAAAATCATCTTCAATAGTACCTACGGACGTATCATCAAGATGATAATTAATGCAATAAACTTCACCTTCTTCTTTAAACTTACAACCGTTAGGATAAAAGTTGATGGGAGAAATATGCTCAGGCCAGGTTGATACCCATTCTTCTTCCTTCTTGCTCCTCTTCCTCCTCCTCTTATTTTTCTTCTTCTTCACCTTAGGAGGGGGTGGTTGGAGATGAAGCTTCTCCACATATCCTGGTTTATCATTAGAAACAATAGGGGAAACTTGGGAGAAACTCTCCTTTTTATTAGCAGAAATATAAGAGACATTTTTATACTTTGGTAAAGTCCCCTCCTTTCTAATCTTACTTATGTAATCATTTTCATGGCAATTAACAACACAATAGAGATGGCAATTTTGCAAAGTGTTTTTTATTCCTATGGCATTAACATCCAGCCAAGAAGTCTTTTCTGATAACTCTTCACACATCAAAAATAACATAAGCTCATCATAAAGATCAGAGGTGATCATGTTATCACACAACTGGTTAACAGTTATGTTTTGAAAGTGCATGCATTGAAAATTAAAGTGACCCTCTATACAGCAAAGTTCACAAGTAAAAGGATAAAGGTCACACAATTCTCTAGCAATTTCATTTAAATCTCTGACCCAAGTGATTGTTCTTTCATGCTTATGTTGCTTACAATACTTCTCTTCTTCAATCATAGGCCTTTCACAAGATCTATCCACTCCACAAAAATTAACATGCTTATATAAAACTTCATTTTTAGGAATTGGATCATGCATGTTGCAATCATCATGAACAATTTCATTTTCTTTGCAAATCTCTTTTAAAAGGTTCATGATGCTTGATCCAATCCTCCTTAGGCATATTAAGATGTGAAGCAATAGATTTGAGGAAATCAACAAGGAGTTAAGAATCAAGCCCAAACTTAGCACTAAACTTATTAAAACTTGTAGTTTCAACAAAGGACTTAATGCAATCATACTCATAAACTATACCTGACTCTTTACCTTTGTCGATCTCCCAATCTTCAGTGTTGCGTTGAATTCTTTCAAGGAGTTCCCATTTAGCATCAATCTTTTCGTTTGTGAAAGAACCCATAGAGGAAGCATAGAGCAAATCTTTATCCTGTCGAGAGAGCCTCGCATAGAAATTAGTAATAATCATATCTTTGGGGAGCCCATGGTTAGGACATTTTAGCATTAACGTTTTCAGTCTCCCCCAAGCTTGAGCTATGCTCTCTCCGTCATGAGGATAGAAATTATAAACATAATTCCTATTCTCATGGACTTCATGAAGAGGATAAAACTTGGAGTAAAAGAGAGATTGGATCTCTTCCCAATCTAGCAGGTGAGAGTCATCTAGTAGCCTATACCATTCCAATGCTTTTCCTTTCAGTGACAAGGCAAATAATTTCCTCATGACTCCATCTCTTGTCAAACCTGAAATCTTAAACAACTCACAAAGTTCTGTAAGTTTCAACAAATGAATACTAGGATTGATTGTCCCATCATAACAATCATTCCTAATTATTTCAATTATCCCAAGTGGTATTTTGAACGGGATACATTCAGTAGGTGGAGGATACTTCTCTACCACGGGTGTGGTAAAGCGGCCTTCCCCAAGCAGCGAACTAAGATTGCGGTTTTCCATAAACATAACTAGTGAAATAAAAACAAGAAACAAAAAGATTTAATTGCAAGATCTAGAGAAGGTACCTTCACTTACCTCACTTCCCCGGCAACGGCGCCAGAAATAGCTTGATGTCTACACACGCTTCTATTCTTGTAGACAGTGTTGGGCCTCCAAGAGCAGAGGTTTGTAGGACAGCAGCAAATTTCCCTTAAGTGAGTAACCCAAGGTTTATCGAACTCAGGGAAGTGGAGGTCGAACGTACCCCTTTCAAGCAACCCTGCAATCAAGATACAAGAAGTCTCTTGTGTCCCCAACACACCTAATACACTTGTCAGATGTATAGGTGCACTAGTTCGGCGAAGAGATGTTAAATGGCAAGTGATATGGATGGCAAAACAAAGTAATATAAATCTGTGATAAAAAGTGCAGCAAGCAAACAAGTGGTAAACGTGAGCACAAATGGTATTGCAATGGTGGAAACAAGGCCTAGGCTTCATACTTTCACTAGTGGCAACTCCCAACAACATTAACATAATCGAATCACATGATAGTTCCCATAAAACATGCAATGGAGACGCACCCGGAGGTCATTCCTTTGTGGTCAAGAGAGGACGAGAATTATGTAGGGCTACAAAAGCACACCTCAAAGTTCGTAGTTCTCAATCTATGGATTTCCCAATGTCACCGCGGCCATCCAAAGAGAGTACCACAATCACCACAACATATCTAAAGGATAGTCAAAGACAAGCACCAAGAGACTCTCAATCTTCAATCAACACGCAAAAGAGGAAATCACTCATGAAAATATTCTTCTAACCCATGTCCAATAGACCGCTGTCACCTTGGTCTCAGGGATTATACTAGATAAAGACAAGTGAGTACATCAATCCAATACATAGAGGAAGGGGAAATATCATGGGATCACCCTAGATTAACATAGCCTATGATCACAACGAAGATCACATCATGGGAGAGAGAATTGACCACATAGCTACTGGTAGAAACCTCAGCCCCGAGGAGGAACTACTCCCGCATCATGGAGGGAGGAAGCAACGTCGATGGAGATGAATCCGGGGGCACTTCCCCGTCCCGGCAGGGTGCCGGCACAGGAATTCTGGTCCCCCGAAACTTGGTGGCGATGGCGGCGGAGATCGGAATTGCGTCTGGAGAAAAGGGGTCCGGGATCCGTGTTTCCGCGACGCGGTGTAAATATATGCCAAAGGGGGTCGCCAGAGGAGCTAAGGGGGGCCCAGGCGGCCTGGCGCGGCGGCCAGGAGGGGGGCCGCCCCCTCTGGTCGCCTGGAGCCCTGGTGGCCCCCCTCTGGCCCTACTTTGGCCGCATGGAAGCTTCCGGAACGCTGATTTTTTTTATATTTTCCCGGGATTTTTCTGGCAATTTACGTAATGGGAAAACCTGAAATACAAAAACAGCAGAAAACAGAAACTGACACTGGGGTGCACTGAGTTAATAGGTTAGTCCAAATATGATCAAAAGTGTATGGAAGTGCATAAATATCATAGCAATATCACACAAAAGAGGCATGGAGCAAGCAGAAATTATAGATACGTTTTGGACGTATCACTTGCTTCTTCTCGTTAGTGCTTTTCCGTTGAGATCGTGAGGATTCGTTCGTCTTCACGTGGTTCGTCTTCAAGGCTTCTTCTTCGTATTCTTCACGGACTCATTCTTCTTCCTTGCGGGATCTCAGGCAAGATGACCATACCCTTAGATACCTTTACTACCATTGCCATGCTTAGTTGTCTCGATACTATCGTTATATGTCGCGCTACCCATCTTTATTGTCAGCCCCTCTCCTTGTTGACATGAAACCTCTAACCTTGACACCTTCCTAGCAAACCTTTGTTTGGCTATGTTACCCGCTTGCTCAGCCCTCTTATAGCGTTGTTAGTTGCAGGTGGAGATGAAGATTGATCCATGTCGAATCTTGTTGTTGGAATATCACAATATGTCTTATATATATATATATATATATATATATATATATATATATATATATATATATATATATATATATATATATATATATATATATATATTAACACACCTATATACTAGGCATGGGTGGAAGGCTTGGCCTTTTGCTCGGTGTTTTGTTCCACTCATGCCACCTTAGGAGCCGATAAACCGGCATTATGTTCCTTGATTTTGCGTTCCTTACACGGTTGGGTATATGGGGATCCCTTGACAGTTCGTCTTTGAATAAAACTCCTCCAACAAGGCCCAACATTGGTTTTAATTTGCAACATAATAAAAAGTTAATTAATTAATTAATTGCCTAGGGAGTTAGCGCTACCCGAGGATTCTTTCTACATAGCAGGGGGGGCAGTGCTGATGGTGTTGGTCCCAAACGGGGGTTATGCGGGGCCACCACGGGGAAACTCGAGGATTGGTTTTACCTGTAGGATCACCCATCCGGTCGTGGCCTGAGACGAGATACGCGCAGCTACTATCAGGGTGTCGACACGCCGGGAGGTCCTGTTGGACTTGTTTTACCATTGTCGAAATGTCTTGTGCACCGGGATTCCGAACCTGGTCGGATTGTCCCTAAGATAAGGGGTGATAATATTATTATTACTTATGATGATCGTGAGAGCTTGTGATGGGCTAAGTTGGGACACCCCTGCAGGGTTATGATCTTTCGAAAGCCATGCCCGCGGTTATGTGGTAGATTGGAATTTGTTAATGTCTGGTTGTAGAAAACTTGACAGAGGATCCGAAGTAAAACACACCACTATGTGAGTAACCGTGACTGTCTCTTTTCACTTTGAGAAGAGAACACGGTGGGGTTATGTTTGACTCGTAGGTAGTTCAGGGTCTTTAGTGATCACTACTAGTTGCGACCGTTTGCGTAGATGCTCATCTTATTCTTGTACTCGTAAGTTAGCCACAATACATATTGCTTAGCCGCTGCTGCAACCTCACCACTTTACCTCTTCCTAACCATTAAGCTTTGATAGTCTTGTTACCCATGGTTATGGGATTGCTGAGTCCTCGTGGCTCACAGATACTACAACAATAGTTGTAGGTGCAGATTTCTGATGTCTTGACGCGGGAGCGATGTTCGTTATGTTGGAGTTCTTTCTTCTTCTTCTTCTTCAGTCTTGGGTTAGGTTCCTGGTCGGCAGCCTGGAATAGCAGATGGATGTCGTTGTGCTTTTCATGTTTGCATCCGTAGTCGGATGCCTTGTATTGATGCTGTTGTATTCATGTGACTTGTATTGTTGTATCCCCCATGTATGTATGTAATGGTACGATGTAATGGTATCCATCTTGCTAAGCGCCCGAAATGCGGTTGTGCCCCAATCACGTAAGTGTCACGTGATTGGGATAGAATCGCATCTTGGGCCTGACACCTGCTCCGGGCTCCGCGGGCCCGCGTGGTGGGAGAGCGGCTGCGGGAAGACGCGGGAAGGCCATGTGGCCGGCTCCCATTGGCTGGGGCACGACGGCGCGGCGACGGCTGGCCGCTGGCTGGCCGCCAAGTAGCGGGGCTGCGGTTGGCTAGGCGCGGATTGCGAGGAAGAGGAAGGTGAAGGCCAAATTTTGTAGGAGGAGTTTAAATAGGAAAGGGGGCTAAGGTTTAGGTCTAGGGGGTTTAGGGGTGTTTAAATAGCTAGAGGGAGCTACGAGAGGGGTATTGGGGTGCCGTTTTCGGCCACGTGATCGTGATCCGACGGCGATGAACATAGGAGGGAGCTGATACGTCTCTAACGTATCTATACTTTTTTATTATTCCAAGCTATTATATTATCCATCTAGGATGTTTTGTATGCATCTATATGCTATTTTATATGATTTTTGGGACTAACCTATTAACCCAGAGCCCAGTACCAGTTTCTCTTTTTTCCTTGTTTTTGAGTATCGGAGAAAAGGAATACCAAACGGAGCCCAATTGACCTGAAACTCAACGGAGGTTATTTTTGGACCAGAAGAAGCCCAAGGAGTATCGGAGATGGACTAGAGGAGTCCCGAGGCCACCACGAGGGTGGGGGCGCTCCCTACCCCCTAGGCGCGCCCCCCTATCTCGTGGACGGCCCGGAGACCCCCTGACTTGTGCCCTACGCCAAAAAATCCTATAAATGCCCAAACCTCCAGAAAGAAACCTGGATCGGGAGTTCTACCGCCGAAAGCCTCTGTTGCCACCGAAAACCAATCTAGGCCCGTTCCAGCACCCTACCGGAGGGAGGAATCCCTCTCCAGTGGCCATCTTCATCATCCCGGCGCTCTCCATGACAAGGAGGGAGTAGTTCACCCTCGGGGATGAGGGTATGTACCAGTTGCTATGTATTTGATCTCTCGCTCTCTCTCTCTCTCTCGAGTTCTTGAGATGGCACGATCTTGATGTATCGCGAGCTTTGCTATTATAGTTGGATCTTATGATGCTTTTCCCCCTCTACTCTCTTTTAATGGATTGAGTTTTCCCTTTGGAGTTATCTTATCGGATTGAGTCTTTAAGGATTTCAGAACACTTGATGTATGTCTTGCGTGGGATAGCTGTGGTGACAATGGGGTATTCTATTGATTCACTTGATGTATGTTTTGGTCATCAACTTGCGGGTTCCGTGACCTTGGGAATCTATGCATAGGGGTTGTCACACGTTTTCGTCTTGACTCTCCAGTAGAAACTTTGGGGCACTCTTTGAAGTTCTTTGTGTTGGTTGAATAGATGAATCTGAGATTGTGTGATGCATATCGTATAATCATGCCCACGGATACTTGAGGCGACAATGGAGTATCTAGGTGACATTAGGGTTTTTGTTGATTTGTGTCTTAAGGTGTTATTCTAGTACGAACTATATGATAGATCAAACGGAAAGAATAGCTTCATGTTATTTTACTACGGACTCTTCAATAGCTCGATCAGAAAGAATAACTTTGAGGTGGTTTCGTACCCTACACTAATCTCTTCGTTTGTTCTCCGCTATTAGTGACTTTGGAGTGACTCTTTGTTGCATTTTGAGGGGTAGGTATATGATCCAGTTATGTTATTATTGTTGAGAGAACTTGCACTAGTGAAAGTATAAACACTAGGCCTTATTACCTAGCATTGCAATACCGTTTACGCTCACTTTTATCATTAGTTACCTTGCTGTTTTTATATTTTCAGATTACAAAAACCTATATCCACCATCCATATTGCACTTGTATCACCATCTCTTCGCCGAACTAGTGCACCTATACAATTTACCATTGCATTGGGTGTGTTGGGGACACAAGAGACTCTTTGTTATTTGGTTGTAGGGTTGTTTGAGAGACACCATCTTCATCCTATGCCTCCCACGGATTGATAAACCTTAGGTCATCCACTTGAGGGAAATTTGCTACTGTCCTACAAACCTCTGCACTTGGAGGCCCAACAACGTCTACAAGAAGAAGGTTGCGTAGTAGACATCAAGCTCTTTTCTGGCGCCGTTGCCGAGGAGGTGAGTGCTTGAATGTATATCTTCAGATCTTGCAATCGAATATTTTAGTTTCTTGTTTTATCACTAGTTTAGTTTATAAAAGAAAACTACAAAAAATGGAATTGAGGTTGCCTCATATGCTTCATTTTTTTAATATCTTTCGTGAAAATTATGGGAAGAAAAATTGTGCTCAAGTACTAGAAGAAGAATTACATAGAATGCTTGGCATAAAATATGTGAATGATGAGCATGATTGCAATGTTGTTATTATGAATTCTCTGAATATCCAAGATGCTAATGATATGCAAAGCCACAAGCTTGGGGATGCTATGTTTGATGAAGATGATATTTTTTGTCCCCCAAGTTTTGATGAGCAAATTTATTATGATGAAAGCATGTCTCCTATTTATAATGATTATTGTGATGACTTGTATGCTATAAAGAATAAAGATAACCATGAAACTTGTCATCGTGATTTTAATTTTCAATTGGATTATGCTTCACATGATAGTTATTTTGTTGAATTTGCTCCTCCCACTACTATGAATGAGAAATTTTTTGCTTATGATGGGAGTAGTAAAATTTCTATGCTTATGTATCATGAAAAGAATGCTTTATGTGATGTTTATATTGTTGAGTTCATTCATGATGCTACTGAAAATTATTATGAGAGAGGATCACATGCTTCTACATATTGCAATAATATCAAGTTTCCTCTCTATGTGCTTAAAATCTTGAAGCTATGCTTGTTTTGCTTTCCTATGCTAGTTGATTCTTGTTCATATAAATTGTTTACTCACAAAATCCTTATGCATAGGAAGTGGGTTAGACTTAAATGTGTTAGTCATATTCTTCACGATGCTCTCTTTATTTTTCAATTCTTATCTTTTATATGAGCATCATTGAAATCGTCATGCCTAGCTAAAAGGCATTAAAGAAAAGCGCTTGTTGGGAGACAACCCAATATTTAGCACTACTGTTTTTGTGTGTTCACATGATTAATCTACTGTATTAATCATGTTTTATAGCTTTTGTTTCAATAAAGTGCCAAGTAGAACCTTTGGGAAGACTTGGGTGAAAGTCTTTGCGATCTTGGTGTAAAAACAGAAACTTTGCGCTCACGAGATTAGCTGACATTTTTTACTGGAGACTGCTTTTAGGTTTATTCTTTTTTCAGATGATTAATAGACAAATTCCTCACGTCCAATAATTTATTTGAGAATTTTTAGAGTTACAGAAGTATTCGAAAGTTACAGATTTCTACAGACTGTTCTGTTTTTGACAGATTCTGTTGTCTATGTGTTGTTTGCTTATTTTGATGAATCTATGAGTAGTATCGGAGGGTATGAACCATAGAGAAGTTGGAATACAGTAGATATTACACCAATATGAATTTAGAATGAGTTCACAACAGTACCTAAGTGGTGGTTTATTTTCTTATACTAACGGAGCTTACGAGTTTTCTGTTGAGTTTTGTGTTGTGAAGTTTTCAAGTTTTGGGTAAAGATTCGATGGACTATGGAATAAGGAGTGGCAAGAGCCTAAGCTTGGGGATGCCCAAGGCACCCCCAAGGTAATATTCAAGGACAAACAAGAGCCTATGCTTGGGGATGCCCCGGGAAGGCATCCCCTCTTTCATCTTCGTTCATCGGTAACTTTACTTGAGGCTATATTTTTATTCACCACATGATATGTGTTTTGCTTGGAGCATCAATTTTGTTTTATTTTGTTTTTCTTGCTGTTTGAATAATATCCCAGGATCTGAAATTATTAAATGTTAGAGAGTCTTCACATAGTTACATAATTATTCAACTACTCATTGATCTTCACTTATATCTTTTGGAGTAGTTTGTCATTTGCTCTAGTGCTTCACATATATCTTTTAGAGAACGACGGTGGTTTTATTTTGAAGAAATAGATGAACTCTCATGCTTCACTTATATTATTTTGAGAGTCTTTTAGAACAGCATGGTAATTTGCTTTGGCTATAAAATTAGTCCTAATATGATAGGCATCCAAGATGGGTATAATAAAAACTTTCATATAAAGTGCATTGAATACTATGAGAAGTTTGATACTTCATGATTGTTTTGAGATATGAGGATGGTGATATTAGAGTCATGCTAGTAGAGTAGTTGTGAATTTGAGAAATACTTGTGTTGAGGTTTGCAAGTCTCGTAGCATGCACGTATGGTAACCATTGTGTGACAAATTTGAAGCATATGTATTTCTTTGATTGTCATCCTTTGTGTGGAGGTCGGGATCGCGCGATGGTTAACTCCTACCAACCCTTCCCCTAGGAGCATGCGTGTACTTTGTTTTGATGACTTGTAGATTTTTGCAATAAGTATGTGAGTTCTTTATGACTAATGTTGAGTCCATGGATTATACGCACTCTCACCCTTCCACCATTGCTAGCCTCTCTAATACCGCGCAACTTTCGCCGGTACCATATACCCACCATATATCCTCCTCAAAACAGCCACTATACCTACCTATCATGGCATTTCCATAGCCATTCTGAGATATATCCACCATTCCGTTTATTATGACACGCTTCATCATTGTCATATTGCCATGCCTGATCATGTAGTTGACATCGTATTTGTGGCAAGGCCACTATGCATAATTTTTCATACATGTCACTCTTGATTCATTGCACATCCCAGTGCACCGCCGGAGGCATTCTTATAGAGTCATATTTTGTTCTAGTATCGAGTTGTAATCTTTGAGTTGTAAATAAATAGAAGTGTGATGATCATCATTATTAGAGCATTGTCCCGGAAAAAAAGAAAAAAAAAGAAAGGTCAAAAAAGGAGAAAGGCCAAATAAAAAATAAAAAAGGAAAGGCCAAATAAATAAATAAAGGAAGGCCAAAAGAAAGAAAAGGAAAAAAGGGGACAATGCTACTATATTTTTTTCCACACTTGTGCTTCAAAGTAGCACCATGATCTTCATGATAGAGAGTCTCTTGTTTTGTCACATTCATATACTAGTGGGAATTTTCATTATAGAACTTGGCTTGTATATTCCAACGATGGGCTTCCTCAAATGCTCAAGGTCTTCGTGAGCAAGCAAGTTGGATGCACACCCACTTAGTTTCTTTTGAGGTTTCATACATTTATAGCTCTAGTGCATCCGTTGCATGGCAATCCCTACTCACTCACATTGATATCTATTGGTGGGCATCTCCATAGCACATTGATACGCCTAGTTGATGTGATACTATCTTCCTCCCTTTTGTCTTCTCCACAACCACCACTTTATTCCACCTATACTGATATATCCATGGCTCACGCTCATGTATTGTGTGAAAGTTGAAAAGATTTGAAAAAGTTTAAGTATGAAACAATTGCTTGGCTGAAACCGGGGTTGTGCATGATTTGAGTATTTTGTGTGACGAAGATGGAACATAGCCAAACTATATGATTTTGTAGGGATGAACTTTCTTTGGCCATGTTATTTTGTGAAGACATAATTGCTTTGTTAGTATGCTTGAAGTGTTATTACTCTTATGTCAATATTAAACTTTTGTCTTGAATCTTTCGTATCTAAACATTCATGCCACAGTAAAGAAAATTACTTTGAGGATTATGTTAGGTAGCATTCCACATCAAAAATTCTGTTTTTATCATTTACCTACTCGAGGACGAGCATGAATTAAGCTTGGAGATGCTTGATACGTCTCCAACGTATCTATAATTTTTGATTGTTCCATGCTATTATATTATCCACCTAGGATGTTTTATATGCATCTATATGCTATTTTATATGATTTTTGGGACTAACCTATTAACCCAGAGCCCAGTGGCAGTTTCTGTTTTTTCCTTGTTTTTGAGTATCGCAGAAGAGGAATACCAAACGAAGCCCAATTAACCTGAAACTCGACGGAGGTTGTTTTTGGACCAGAAGAAGACCAAGGAGTACCGGAGATGGACCAGAGGAGTCTCAAGGACACCACGAGGGTTGGGGCGCGCCCCCTATCTCGTGGATGGCCCGGAGACCCCCCTGACTTGTGCCCTACGCCAAAAAATCCTATAAATACCCAAACCTCCAGAAAGAAACCTAGATCAGGAGTTCCGCCGCCGAAAGCCTCTGTTGCCACCGAAAACCAATCTAGACCCGTTCCGGCACCCTGTTGGAGGGGGGAATCCCTCGCCGGTGGCCATCTTCATCATCCCGGCGCTCTCCATGATGAGGAGGGAGTAGTTCACCCTCGGGGTTGAGGGTATGTACCAGTAGCTATGTGTTTGATCTCTCTCTCTCTCTCTCTCTCTCTCTCTCTCTCTCTCTCTCTCTCTCTCTCTCTCTCTCTCTCTCTCTCTTTCTCTCTCGTGTTCTTGATATGGCACGATCTTGATGTATCGCGAGCTTTGCTATTATAGTTGAATCTTATGATGCTTCTCCCCCTCTACTCTCTTGTAATGGATTGAGTTTCCCCTTTGGAGTTATCTTATCGGATTGTTTAAGGATTTGAGAACACTTGATGTATGTCTGGCGTGGGATACCCGTGGTGACAATGGGGTATTCTATTGATTCACTTGTTGTATGTTTTGGTGATCAACTTGCGGGTTCCGTTACCTTGGTATCTATGCATAGGGGTTGGCACACGTTTTCGTCTTGACTCTCCGGTAGAAACATTGGGGCACTCTTTGAAGTTGTTTGTGTTGGTTGACTAGATGAATCTGAGATTGTGTGATGCATATCGTATATTCATGCCCACGGATACTTGAGGTGACAATGGAGTATCTAGGTGACATTAGGGTTTTGGTTGATTTGTGTCTTAAGGTGTTATTCTAGTACGAAGTCTATGATAGATCGAATGGAAAGAATAGCTTCGTGTTATTTTACTACGGACTCTTGAATAGATCGATCAGAAAGAATAACTTTGAGATGGTTTCGTACCCTACAATAATATCTTCGTTTGTTCTCCGCTATTAGTGACTTTGGAGTGACTCTTTGTTGCATGTTGAGGGATAGTTATATGATGCATTTATGTTATTATTGTTGAGAGAACTTGCACTAGTGAAAGTATGAACCCTAGGCCTTGTTTCCTAGCATTGCAATATCGTTTACGCTCACTTTTATCATTAGTTACCTCGCTGTTTTTATATTTTCAGATTACAAAAACCTATATCTACCATCCATATTGCACTTGTATCACCATCTCTTCGCCGAACTAGTGCACCTATACAATTTACCATTGTATTGGGTGTTTTGGGGACACAAAAGACTCTTTGTTATTTGGTTGCAGGGTTGTTTGAGAGAGACCATCTTCATCCTACGCCTCCCACGGATTGATAAACCTTAGGTCATCCACTTGAGGGAAATTTGCTACTGTCCTACAAACCTCTACACTTGGAGGCCCAACAACGTCTACAAGAAGCAGGTTGCATAGTAGACATCAGGAGCCAGTCGGGCTAGGTGGGCTGTGTGGAGGGCCTTGGACTGAGAAGAGAGAAGAGAGAGAGGCCCGGCGGGGTTTTCGGAGACCGAAAATGTTCGGCGTTTTATTCGGCGATAGTGCCGCTATAGTTTAACGGTTGGGCTATCAAACGGACTCCAAATGTGACGAAATTTTGCAGGCGGTCTACCTACACTAAAATAAGACCGCACATCAACTTTCATCCCATTCCGAGAATGTTTTTCGGCCACTTACAAAATAAATATTCGAAGGTGCCGCGTGCACGTGCAAGTGTGTTTGGGCTCAGAACGGACAATGGAAAGGACGAGGGGGCTCAGCAACTACGAACAGATGCATGTTTTGAAAACTATGCAGATGCAATGCACATGATGACAAGGCAAAGTGCAACACACAAGCAGATGACATGGCCAAATGCAACACGCAAGCAAATGACATGGCAACGGCAGCGAATAAGAGGAAGACACCTGGCGCATCTGTTTCGGGGCGTCACAGTAGCAAAGCCCCAATAATACAATCGCCAAGATGAGAAATGCTGGTTTGCTTAGAGCACTAAGGCTGACACATGAACCACCAATGAAAGTGAAACATGAAACAACTATGACCTAATGCAAACGACCATAGCCGGAGAAGATTTGGAGGAAGGGAGGAACATGCACTTACATCGATGTGAAGAGAAAACCAATAGCGAAGCTGGAAAAAGGCACAGTGAAGACATAGAACAGTAGGAGGCCGAGCAGGAACAGTAGGATAACAATTTAACCTGAACCACACTGAGCAAACATTCTCCATGATCCAAAAAAATCCATGTTCAAATATTAGTTGTCCCACAAATTTTATTTGTTTCTAATACAGTCTAAACTAAAACAATAAACTAAAGTACCAAATTGGAGTAGCATTCCTTCACTCATGGCCGTACTGAATCCATATCCTCTTTGATTACACCTGGTTTGTATCTGCAAAAAACAAATGGCAGCTTGGTGAAGATTTACAATAGAATGCTTCGAAAAAATACTGCATGCATGTTCTTAAATATTGATTTCTAACTATCGAGAATTGAGATGATCTGCAACATGATCGTCTCCCAGATCCCAATCCCTTAAGTAGTTTTCAAATAAAAAGGAAGCATAGTTTGAACATTTGGTTGTGTGGAGTTAAAAAACTTAGTAGTATAAGAGAGGCTTCTCATAGCTCACAAATATCCCGACTAACACCACATCTTCTCTACTAACACTGCAGCTTCTTGCGTCTAGTAAGAGGCAACAAATACTTGTAAGATCAATCAATTTCTTGTGAGCTGCACTTAAAATGGATTTATCATCACATCAACCGAAGTTGTGCTACCTTGGTTGGCTTATAGATTATCCACAGGCTGTAGCTTCACGTTTTAGTATTTTTTTTGAAGATTTAACATACCAAAACATAGATCAACATCACCACATGTGGAATTATCAGACTGCATATAAAAGTATTACCATGCACTTCCTCGATGGCTATGTCAAACCCCAAGTTCTTCAAAGGCCCCTATCCAAGGCGGCTCAAAGAGACAAATGACAAGCTTCTTCTCAAGTGGCATTCCACTAATCAAGCATGGTGTTCCCAACTTTGGACAATGATACAAGCAATCAATTTATGAAATCTAAATGTTCTTTGAATTAGAGAGAGTAATCTTTACCTCTACAATTGCTTCTATCATCAGACACATCAAATATTCCTGGTAAGGGAACAACACACAACGTACAATACCAAATCAATCTAGATTCCAAAACACCACCTGGAAAACTGAAAAAAGTTGCAGGCTGTCACGAAAAGATGAGAAAAGGGAGAAGAAAAATAGGAAGAAACAAACCCGTCTCATAGTCTCCTCCACAAACTAGGAGCTTTCTTCTCCTGGCCACTTGTCCATGGTTCCCTTGACGCCTACAGTGACGTGCTCCCCGCCGGCTTCCTATACGAACGCCCATCGAGGACGTCCATGACAGCCCTCCCCTTCCTTGTAGATCCATGGCACCCCTCCTACTTATCCCTATCATCGGCCTCTCCTAAACCCAATGTCCACCACTTGGGTCTTCGGCCTGGCTGCTCCACCTCCAACATCGTCTTCTTGGCCCTCCCCTGTTCCTCTACCCCTGGTTTGAAGACCTGGCCATCCCTGTGGAAGTCCCCTTGTTCGAGGACGAGGACGAGGGCCGCCAGCTGGAAGGAGGAAGGAGGAGTAAGGAGGAGGAAGGGATGCGGCGGCCGACGGCTATCCAGATGAGTAGGAAGGAGGGAAGGGGGTGCGGCGCCTATGGTGTCAAGAGACGAAGGAAGGAGAGGTGTGGCGGCTAGGGTTGCTGCAAGTGTGGGCTCTTGCACAGCAACCCCACGAGGAGGATTGGAAGCGAAGCATGCGTGAGGATTTGGAAAAGGCCTCTTCCATGCGAGATCGATCGACCCAGCCAATAAACACACAACGCGAGCCCACTAGTCATTGGACAGAGAAAATGACTGCGAGGTGAAATTGAGTTTAACAGCAGGTAAAGATCCAACGGCTCAGACACTCTAAATGACCAGATCCAATGGCCAACGAAGGCCTAATTGGGGAGCATCGTGGAGGCAAGTTGGCTAGCAGCCTTATATGTTTAAATTATCACACTCATAAAGGCATTGACTAGGATGTTTATTGTAAGGGATATCAATTTCATCAAATTTCATTAAAGAATTTACCTCTACCACCTTTGGTGGTGGTATGTCAAGTCCATTTATCTCTTCAATAGGTGGCAAATTCTTAACATCCTCTGCTTTAATACATTTTTCCTTAATACTTTTCTTTGCCTCTTGCATATCTTTGGGACTAAGATATAAGATACCCGCCTTCTTCGGAGTGGGTTTATGCGGTGGTTCAGGAAGTGTCCAATCATCATAATTTATCAATATGTTATTTAGTAATTCCTCAGCTTGTTCAATAGTTCTTTCCCTGAAAACACAACCAGCACAACTATCTAGGAAATCCCAACAAGCATCGGTTAGTCCATTATAGAAGATATCAAGTATTTCATTTTTCTTAAGCGGATGATCAAGCAAAGCATTAAGAAATTGGAGAAGCCTACCCCATCTATGACAAAGAGTTATATGCTTTAGCGAGAGTCTTGCATGATTGGGAGCATTATCTCCGCTCTCATGAGTTTGTTCTTCATACGGATCATGAAACGCTTATAAGTACCTAAAGTGTCAAACTAAATTGAACAAGCATCACGCGAAGTGGAGCGAATTCATTGAGTCATTTCCTTATGTCATCAAGTACATCTAAGGCAAGGAGAATGTTGTGGCAGACACACTTTCCCACAAATGCATGCTTGTCACTCAACTAGAATTGAATGTCATTGGTTTTGAGCACATAAAAGACTTTTATGCGCATGATCTTACTTTTGCTATTCCTTATGAAAAATGCTTGATGCATACATCTTGGAAGCAATACTATATCAAAGATGATTATCTAATGAGCGCTAGCAAGCTATGTATCCCCAAGTCTTCTCTTCGTTTGTTACTTTTGCAAGAGGCTCATGGTGGAGGACTTGCGGGGCATTTCGGACGCGACAAGACATTCGACACACTCTCAAAGAACAACTTTTGGCCCAAGATGTTCCATGATGTCTCATGCTTAACCAACCGATGCCCGGCATGTCGCAAAGCTAAGTCTAAAGCTCAATCCCATGGTCTATATATGCCACTTCATATTCCATATCACCCATGGAAAGATATTAGCATGGATTTTATCCTTAGTTTGCCTAGAACTCGAAATGGCAAGGATTTCGTATTTGTTGTTGTGGACCGCTTCTCTAATATGGCACATATTATACCATGCAACAAGATATATGCTTCCTCGCTACTTTCCCGAGTTTGTGTTGGGGTTTCCCTTGAAGAGGAAAGGGAGATGCAGCAAAGTGTAGTAAGTATTTCCCTCAATTTTGAGAACCAAGGTATCAATCCAGTAGGAGATTACACACAAGTCGTTGAATACCTGCACAAACAATCAAACAACTTGCACCCACCGCTATAATGGGGTTGCCAATCCCTTCTAGGTTATTTGCAAAAGTGAGATCCGATAGAGATAGATAAACAAGTAAAGTAAATAATTTTGGTTTTTTGGTTTATAGATTGAAAAGTAAAAGATTGCAAAATAGTAGATCTGAAAATTATAAGATGTAAAGAGACATGGGGGGCATAGGTTTCTCTAGAGGCTTCTCTCTTGATAGCGAATATTATGGTGGGTGAACGAATTACTCTCAAGCAATTGATAGAAAAGCGTATAATTATAATAACATATATGGCAATGATCATGAATATAGGCATCACGTCTGTGACAAGTGGACCGAGACGATTCTGCATCTACTACTCTTACTCCACACATCGACCGCTATACAGCATGAATCTAGTGTATTAACTTCATAAAAATAGAGTAACACATTAAGTAAGATGACATGATGTATAGGAATTAACTCAAGCAATATGATGAAATCCCCATCTTGTTATCCTCGATGGCAACAATAGAATACGTGTCATGTCCCTTTCTGTCACTGGGATTGAGCACCGCAAGATTGAACCCAAAGCAAAGCACTTCTCCCATTGCAAGAAAAACCAATCTAGTTGGCCAAACCAAATGATAGTTCGAAGAGAATTACCAAAATATCAAATCAGGCATATAAGAACTCAGAGAAGACTCAAATATTATACATAGATAATCTGATCATAAACCCACAATTCATCGGATCTTGACAAACACACCACAAAAGAAGATTACATCGGATGGATCTCCAAGAACAATGAGGAGAACATGGTATTCAGGAACAAAGAGATAGAAGAAGCCATCTAGCTACTAGCTATGGACCCGTAGGTCTGTGATAAACTACTCACACTTCATCGGAAGGGCAATGGTGTTAATGTAGATGCCTTCCGTGGTTGATTCCCCCTTCGGCAGAGTACCGGAAATGGCCTCCAGATGGGATCTCGCGAGAACAGAGAGTTGCGACGGCGGAAAAGTGGTTTTGATTGCTCGTGTAGGGTTTCTGGAATATTTGAGAATTTATAGGCGAAAGAGGTCAGTCAGGGGAGGTGCGAGGGGCCCACAAGGTAGGGGGCGCGCCTTGGGGGTAGGGTGCGCCCTCCACCCTTGTGGTCGCCTCACAGGTCCCCTGGCGTGTACTCCAAGTCCATATGACATCTTATGGTCCAAAAAAATCCTCGTAAAGTTTCGTTCCTTTTGGACTCCGTTTGATATTTCTTTTCTACGAAACTCAGAAATAAGGAAAAAAAAACAGAAACTGGCACTGAGCTCTAAGTTAACTAGATGATACCCCGCGCATTGCTGCGGGAATTGCTTGCAATTCTTTTTGATGAGATTTGGTTATGTGAACATGAATAGAAAATGAGCATATGTAAAACACAGTAAGTGCAAGAAATTTTAGAACATCACTTAGTACCTTAAGTCATCTGCATTTTGATCACCAAAAATTAAGAACTACTCTACATGTATGCTCAAAAGGAATTTGATAGCATCATAAAGTTTCCCAGCTTGCCGGTGATGCTGATAAAGTTTAGTTTGTCATTTCTTAAGCTCTGCAATGTTCGAAGATAGTAGTACCAAGAACCTGTTGGTAACCATAACATGTATGCTAAGCAACTGTAATACAAAAAACATGAATAATGAGTATACCTAACTAAGAAACTGTCAAAAATTTAGTAGGAGACTCGCATATAGCTAGTTAGCTACAGAGTTGGAGAAGTGTAATTCAGCTCAATTTCAGTAGTGCAGCCAAGTAAAAAGAATTTGGTACTGGCATGGTGCAAATATTACAAATGAGAAATGACAAAGAGAGCCTATCAAATAGGAACACTTCTATGTCATGCTGCGTTGCATACAGAAAATGGAAGTAGCTTCAGAAACTTGCCTATACTTTCAAACAATATGCATCCTATTTAAATCTGAAAATTGAATGTGTTATAAAAATGACATTTACTTTGAATAGAGTGAGGTATACACATTATCAACAATTCGGTCACCATATATACAACGGAACTGCATTGCAGTTGTACACAAAAATCAATTGTAATATGTCTATTTATATTCAAGCTATGTGGTGCTCTCCCTCAGCCAGCCTCCAGCTTTGGAGATGATCTGTATGATACCCCTGTGACCTTGGTTCTTTTCCCTCTACTTAATGAATTTGCATAACACCTTCCGTTGCTCGTCAAAAAGAGAGAACTCTAGATCTGATTCCCATCATTCAAAATAAGGTCTCTGTACATCTGTTACTTTGACATAATGATAGGAGCTAGGGTTCTACCCTGCCTTGGGCGTAGATTGTAGGGGAAGGAGGGTTGCAGGCGAGGGCTGGCGCGCGGCAGCCAGCGGCGTGGCGCCGTCCTGGCGCGAGGTGTGGCGGCGGCGAAGAGGAGATGCGGCTAGGGTTTAGGGTTCCGGCTCCTCTGGGAGCCGGGCAATAGAATAGTCTTATTGCTTAAATCTCAAAATAGTCTTACATCTTGTTTATATAACCATGCTATGAAGAAAAACTAAGATAACTTGCGGGCTAAGTTTGCCCGGTGGGCCCCCTACGGCTGTAGGTCTGACCGGTCATAACATCTCTCCCCGCCTGCACAAACAGCTCGTCCTTGAGCTGAAAGTCTGGATAGTGCTGGCGGAACTCCTCGCGCTGCTCCCAAGTGGCGTCCTCCTCAGAAAGTCCAGCCCACTGAATCAACACGTACCAAGAGCCACGACGTAGTTGAGCCTTCAACGCCTTCGCCGGTTCCGAAAGAAGACGCCCATCGGTGATAGGTGGCAGCGCCAGAGGAACCACGGGTGGCTCCCCACGAAAAGGCTTGAGTAGCCCCACATGGAAAACATCGTGGATACATGCACCTGGCGGAAGTTTAAGGCGATAAGCCACCTTCCCAATGCGCTCCATCACAGCAAAAGGACCGGCATAGCGAGGTCCTAGCTTCCTCCGCGCGCGTGGATCCAGTGACTGCGTAGAGCGATGAAGAAGACGCAGCCACACCCAATCACCCACCGCGTACTCCGCCTCACGATGGCCGCCATCATAGTAGTGTTTGGCCAACTGCTGGGCCTGAAGGAGTCGTTGGCGGACCTCAGCCAACATCTCGTCTCGGTCCCGCATAAGAGCATCGGCCGCTTCGGTCCTTGCCAAAGCCGAATCAACCAGAAGAATCGGGGGAGGTAGCCGGCCGTAAACCACCTCAAAAGGCGTGGCGCGGAGGACAGAGTGATAAGAGGTGTTGTAGCAGTACTCTGTCCACGAGAGCCAATCCACCCATGCGCGAGGACGATCACCTATGACACAGCGTAAGTACATAGCAATCACCTTGTTAACGACCTCAGATTGGCCATCTGTCTGAGGGTGGAAGGCCGTGCTCAGGCGTAGTTTAACTCCCGCCAGCCTGAAGAGGTCGCGCCAAACGTGGCTCGTGAACACGGGGTCCCGAGCACTGACGATCGAAGAGGGAAACCCGTGGAGACGGACAATACCGTCGAAGAAGGCCCGGGCGACTGAGGCCGCTGTGTAAGGATGCCCGAGCGCGATGAAGTGAGCATACTTCGAGAAGCGATCAACCACCGTGAGGATGACGGACTTGCCTCCCACCTTAGGTAGTCCCTCGATGAAGTCCATGGAGATGTCCGCCCAGACCTGCGATGGTACCTCCAATGGTTGGAGCAATCCAGCCAGGCGCAGAGTCTCCGTCTTGTTGCGTTGGCACGTCTCACAAGACCTCACCCAGTCACGGACCAGGGTGCGATCACCGGGAATATAGAAATCGGCGCGGAGACGCTGGAGCGTCTTCTGCATACCCTCATGGCCCGCCGAGTGAGCGAGCAGTAGCACCTGATGACAGAGATCGTTGTGCTCGGGAAAAAAGACTCGGCGCCCATGGATAAGCAAGCCATCCGTGAAGCGCCATGGGTCATCCAACTCCCCTGCAGCCAGCTGCTGCTGAAGGCGGCGGGCATCTGGCGCAGCCGCAGTCGCGCGCCTGATGTCGGTGAAGATGGCGAAGGAGGGCCCCGAGCGGACGCAGAACACCGCCTCCTCAGAAGTGTCGTCGACAGTGTCGGCGTCTCGACGGGATAGGGCATCGGCGACCGTGTTAAGACGGCCTGGACGATACTCAACCGTGAAGTCAAACCCAAAGAGTTTATTGATCCACTGGTGCTGCGGCACAGTCGAGAGCCTCTGATCCAGCATGAACTTGAGGCTGTAGTGGTCCATGCGGATCCGGAAAGACCGACCCCAAAGATAGGGTCGCTAGTGACGCACCGCCTGTACCAAGCCAATGAGCTCCCGCTCATAAGCCGCCAGCTTAAGGTGGCGGGCAGCAAAGGGTCGGCTGAAGAAGGTGAGGGGTCCCTCGCCCTGATGGAGGACCGCACCGAGCCCCGCACTGGAGGCGTCGCAGTCGACGGTGAACGGTTGGTCGAAATCAGGCATCTGCAGGACGGGGCCCGTCGTAAGGGCCCCCTTGAGGGCTTCGAATGCTGTGGTGGCCTCCTCATCCCAAAGAAAAGCGTCGCGACGAAGGAGGCGCGTGAGCGGAGCCGCGATGAGGCCGAACTCCCGGATGAATTTCCGGTAGTTCCCCGCAAGGCCCAAAAAGCCGCGAAGAGCCCGTGGGGACTGTGGAATCGGCCCGGCAGAGACGGCCGCCACCTTGTCCGCGTCCATGGCCACCCCCTCGACTGAGATGACGTGGCCGAGGTAAGCGACTGAAGTCGTCTCGAACGAGCACTTCGAGTGCTTCAGATGAAGGTGATGCGCCCGAAGCTCGTTGAAGACAATGGCGACGTGCTGGAGGTGCTCTGCCCAAGTAGCGCTGAAGATAAGAATGTCATCAAAGAAAACGAGCACAAACCGACGTAAGTAGGGCCGCAGCACGTCGTTCATGAGAGCCTGAAAGGTCGCCGGGGCATTGGCTAGTCCGAAGGACATCACCAAGAACTCGAAGTGGCCGTGATGAGTCCGAAACGCCGTCTTGGCAATGTCATCGGGGTGCATGCGCACCTGGTGGTACCCTGAGCGAAGATCAAGCTTGGTGAAGAAGCATGCCCCATGTAGTTCATCTAAGAGCTCATCGACCACCGGTATCGGAAACTTGTCCTTTAATGTCACAGCATTAAGGCCATGGTAATCGATGCAGAAGCACCATGTGCCGTCCGACTTGCGGACGAGGAGCACCGGTGCGGTGAATGGTGACGTAGAGATCCGGTTGATGCCAGCGGCGAGCATGAGCGTGCACTGCCGCTCCAGCTCATCCTTCTGCAACTGAGGGTACCGGTAGGGCCGCACGGCCACCGGTGGTGAGCCTGGCTGAAGGTGAATACGATGATCGTAGGCTCGAGTGGGTGACAGGCCCTTCGGCTCCTCGAAGAGGTCGCGGTGCTGCTGCAGGAGGTGGTCCAGAAGAGGATGCTCGGTCTCGGCAGAGGCTGCGGCCAACTCAAGCTGTGGTGGCGCCGGCTTGCCCCCGATGCCGTCCCACCGGATGCGGCGGCCGAGACGCCAGAATGTCATCGTCAGGGCGTCAAAGTCCCAAAGTATGGGCCCGAGAGTCCGTAGAAAGTCGACGCCAAGGATGAAGTCGAAGCAGCCCAAATCGATGCCGGCACACGTGATGGTGAAGTGCTCCTCGCCGATGGTGATGGGCACGTCCCGTGTGAGCCCATGGCAGTGGAGGCGGTCGCCGTTAGCCACCGTGACTCGAAGTTGCTCCCCACCCGTCGGCTGGAGTGTGAGGCGCCGCATGGTGGACTCCGGCAGAAAGTTATGTGTGGAGCCCGTGTCGAGGAGAGCGATCAGCCGCTCGCCGCGGATCGTCACGGGTAGGAGCATCGTCCGCTCGTCGCGGATGCCGGCCAGCGTGTGGAGCGATACGACGAGTGTTGTGGCCCGCGCAGGTGGCGGCGCTGGTTCCACGGCCGTGGCGTCGGTGAGGCCGTCATCGGCTGTGTCCTCCTCCGTAGCATCGATGGTCTCCAAGTAGAAGAGGCGCGGGCAGACATGGCCCGGTGCGTAGGGCGCGTCACAGTTGAAGCAAAGCCCCAGGCGTCGGCGCTCGAGCTGCTCCGCCTGAGTCAGACGCCGAAAGGGTCGCATCGCGGCCGGGGTGGCCGCTGGTGCGGCGGTCGGCGAGGCAGGTGCCACCGGAGGCGGGCGGGAGTGTGGCCGACCCCCTCGTGGTGCCAGCGTCGGTGGTAAAGCCTGGGCGCGGCGCTCGAAAGCCAGAGCGTAATACATGGCCGTCTGTAGGTCTTGGGGTCCCTTCAACTCGACTTCCACGCGGATGTGGTCGGGAAGGCCTCCAATAAAGAGCTCGGCCCGCTGGAGAGCCGTCACGCCCGGCGCATGACATGCCAGGGCCTGGAAGCGGTCGGCGAAATCCTGTATCGTAGAGGTGAAGGGTAGACGGCCAAGTTCGGCCAGGCGGCTCCCGCGAACTAGCGGTCCAAAGCGGAGGAGGCACAGCTCCCGGAAGCGCTCCCACGGAGGCATGCCGCCCTCGTCCTGCTCGAGGGCGTAGTACCACATCTGGGCGGCCCCGCGGAGGTGGTAGGAGGCCAGCCAGTTGCGCTCGGATGCAAGTGTGCGCTGGCCACGGAAGAACTGGTCACACTAGTTGAGCCAGTTAAGCGGGTCCTCCGTACCGTCAAACATGGCGAAGTCGATCTTGGCGAACCGGGGGGTGTCGGGGCCAGCGCGCCCGGACCAATCGGCTCGGCTGTCCGGAGTAGTGATGAGGCCGGTGCGTGATCGACGGTGGGAGGGCTGGCATAGGCCCCTCCAGAGCTGGCCAAGGCCCCCGGCGAGAGCGTGGGCTCCGGTTGATAACCCGCCTCCGTGAACACGGGCGGTGACGACGTCCCGGTGAGCCAAGCGGGCATCTGTGATGGCGATGACGGAAATCGGACCTGTTGGATGGGTAGGCCGGCCGGCGTGGACTGCCCCTGCCCGAAGCTGGGCGGCTGTAATGCCCAGGATGGGACTATACCTCCTACGTGTCGAGGCACGACTTAAAGGTATAAGCCCATCCTAGAATGATCTCAAGTTTGGTATCTTTGCACGACTCATGTAAAAGAGGGATTAAATTGCAAAAGGAGATAGTTGGCTTACACTCGCCACTTCACACAATACAATACATGAGCAAAACATCATTCAAAACATCACAACCCGACTACGGGTGAAGAACCAAAAGGAAGATACCAAAACAACGTAAAGCCACAGGCCAAGATCGAATCCTAGTAGAAACCACTACTGATCGTCGAAACGTCACAAGCAAACGGCCAAACTCTTCATCGAACTCCTGGTGAAGTACTGATCCATCTCCTGCATCAAACTCGGCTGAACCTGCATCTGGTGTGGTGAAGTAACTGTGAGCCACAGAGGACTCAGCAATCCCGTTCCCGGGTAACAAGACTATTTAAGCCTTGGGTGAGGACAAGGCTGAAGAAAGAACTAGAGGTGAAGGAACAACAAGAGTCTGCAGCAGCAACTAGCACTAACTTACGTAAAAGAGAGCGAGAAGAGAAGTGCCTCGGTCGAGAGATGATCACGAAGTGATCCTAACTAAAGCCGGTCAAACATAACCCCACCGTGTTCAACTCCCGAATCCCTATTCGGAAATTGACAGTCACGGTACACACGCTGGTAGTGTATTGAAACATTGAGTCAAGTTATCTACAACCGGATATTAACAAGCTCCCATCTGCCACATAACCGCGGGCACGGCTTTCGAAAGTTCAAACCCTGCAGGGGTGTTCCAACTTGACCCATTACAAGCCCACGATCCGCGGAGTCGCAACTCCATAGGTGGGAAGACCCGAGTATTCTCGGAATCCCGTGCTCAAGTTAAACCGAACTAAGGTAAGGCTAATCCAGCAAATCCTCCCGGCGTGTCGACACCCTGATAGGTAGCCGCGCGTATCTAGTCTCAGGACACGACCGGATGGGCGATGCTACAGGTTTTTACCAGACCTTGAGTTTCCTCAAGGTGGCCCTGCAGGACCCCCGTTTCGGACCAACACTCATGTGGAGCACTGGCCCGGGGTTGTTGAATTAAAATAAAAGGGATAGCTAGTCCACATGCAAGTTTTATTAGTTATTAGGCAAATAGTACCAAATGTTGGGACTTGCTGGAAAAGACTTAGCACTTAGCGGTTTATCAAGGGGGTCCCATACACCCCAACCGTGTTAGGAACGCATAATCAAGGAACATAACACCGGTTTATACGATTCCTAACGGCATGAGTGGAACAAAATACCAAGCAAAAGGCTTAGCCTTCCACCCATGCCAATATATAGATGATTTCATTTAAGCATTTATATAGTGTGATATAACCCAACCAAACTTCAACATGAAGCAAGCATCTTCGATCTTCACCTGCAACTAGCAATGCTATAAGAAGGGCTGAGCGAAGCGTACTTAGCCAAGCAACGGTTTGCGTAGGTAGGGTGGTTAAACAAGGCAATGGTTACAAGTAGGAGGCTGACAAGAAGATCATGGGCATCGAGGCAAAACTATAGAGCGGAACTACTAGCAATAGGCAAAGATAGTAATGTTATCGGGGTTCGGTCATCTTGCCTGGAATTCCACAAAGGAGAAGAACGGATCCATGAAGAAGACGGAGCAACACAGTCGAGCGAATCCTCACAACTCCGGAACGAAACCGAAGCTAACAAGAGAAGCAACCGGAAAGAAAGAAACAATACGGTAAACACACAAGCATAAACATGGCATACGATGCACAAACAAGTATGATGCATGTCCGGTTTAAATATGCATGGCATGGCAAAGTGCACAAACAAAACTACAAGTTAAGTGGAGCTCAATATGCAACGAGTTGCATATTGACGAAACACCACATTTAATTATTTAAATGACTCTTGTTTATTTACAAGACAAGATTAAATGTTTGTTAACATGGCAAGAGGTGAAGCATAAAGAAACTACACTATTTAGACAATTTAAATGAGGCCGGAAAAAATAACAGCAACATATCCGGAAAATCCCCATGAGCATGTTTAGTAATTATAAGCAAACAATAATTAACATTTTAGTGTTGTTAGCATGATGCGGATGACATGAACAAGTTATATGCAATTATTAAAAGGTTGACTTAAAAGAGATATGAAGCATTTGTCGCCGTGGTGGAATGGAAAGGTGCCACGGCAACGATCCGAAAATGATGCGACGCAACATCTCGGTACCGGTAACTCGTTGAGGGACCGATGCAAAAGAAAGGCGGAGTGAGCGAGCGGAACAAGATGAAAGGTGGGGCGATCCCGTCACCGGGTTCCCACGAGTCGGTGACGAGGCAACCGAGGAACAAGACAAAAGATGAAACGGCACAACGGGCACGGAGCACACAAGGGAGACATTTCATACAACACAAGCAAGCATCACACGGGTCATCGTCTCGGGTTATACCTTCGAAACACTCGTTTCGGGACGGTTCGAGATCGTAGAGGAAGAAGGCGTTCACGTGTCCGAAGAGGAAGAAGTCGTTCACATAGCGGTAGTGGAAGTAGTTGTTCACGAGGGTCGTCGTGGTACTTGAGACGTCGGGGTACACGTGTAGTCGAACTTGACGCATCCGAAGGGGTACTTGACGCGTCGTGTAGTGTCGTCGTGTAGGCGTTCCCGTTCGTAGATGTACTTGTCATCGTAGCCGTTCGGTCGTCGTGGTACTTGTCATAAGGTCGTCGTGGACGTAGTGGAACTTGGTCTCGGCGACTGTAGTGTAACTTGACGGATCCGAGCTCTTCGTGGGTCGTCGTGGTACTTGCCGCATCGACGTCGTGGTACTTGGCAGACTTGGTTCCCTCGTTTTGAACTTGGAAACAACAAGGGCAGCAAGGTTTTGGGCGAACAATAGTAGCAACAAAACAACATGGCAACACAAAACAACAAACGAGGCAGCACGGTCTTGGCGACGAGGACGGGCGGCTCAAGGACGGGGAGGACGGGGCGCATCTTGGCGCTGGACAGCAAGGAACGGCACGGGACTTGGAGACGAGGCGAGGACGCGGCACCCTGGTAGTTGGCCGCTGGAGGGGCGCTGGACGCCTCGGCGAGGCACCAGGCGGGACCTCTGGCCGGCGCTGGACGAACTGCGCGCTGGAGAGGAGTGGAGGCAGCAGGACGGCGCGCTGGAGATGGATGCGGGGTGGCCGCTGGAGGCGAGGGCCTGGAGCAGGAGGATCGAGGCCGGGCGCGGCTGGACGAAGCAGGGCGGTCGCCGGCTCTGGAGGAAGTGGCTGCGGGGTACTCCTGGTCGACCGGATCGGCCCGCGGGCGCCAGGCGCTGAACGAGGGCTCGGGCGTCGCGGGGCCAGAGGCGAGGCTCCCTTCGCGCGTCCTGGCTGGCCTGCTCGCGCAGAAGAGGAGGGGGGCGCCGCGAGGCAGCTGGGGCGCGAAGAGGGAGAGTTCTCGGGGCGATGGTTCGGGCTCCAGGCGATGGAGGAAGGAGGGGGGGGTCGAGCGAGGGAAGGAGAGGGAGTCGAGAGGAATCGGGCTCGGGCCAGAGAGATCGACGGGAGAGAGATGGGGTCGCTCGAGCGATGGAACGAGAGGGTGGCGGCGGCGCTGGGAAAAAGAGGGAGGAGCGAGGCTGGAGCTAGGGTTAGGAGCCTGGCGGCTGGGCCAATGGGCCGGCTGGAGAGGGGGCTGGCCTATGGGCCAAGAGGCTGCTGGCCTGGGCCAAGAGGCCTGGAGTGGAGGCCCAAGAGGCTGGGAGCCTAGCTGACTTCTATTAAAAGCTTTAACAGAAAAAGAAGAAAGAGGAAAAAGAAAAGAGAGGCTAAACGGAAGATTTAGCACATGGGATATTTTTCTCGGGCCCATAAAAATGAGCACGATCCGAGAAAAATAGCAAAGGCAAGAACGAGATATAATTCAAACATATTTGAATTTAATTCAAATGGGTTTGAACTAAGACTTGAATATAGAAGTGTCCAAAAATGTTCGAATTTTTGGAGGAACCTCGAAACAACGGAAAAGAATTATTGGCAAGGGTTTTGAAGGAGAAACTAAAAGTGAAAAAGACATGGGGAAAATTATGCACGTGTGTTGCGGGTAATTCCAAACAATGGAATATTTATTATATAGCTCCCTAAATATTGGGATGATATGTTTTAAAGAGAAGACATTCTTCCCTCGATTTAAATGGACCGAAGGTCCACACGATTTATTTAGGTTGAGATGCAAAATAAATATGACATGATGGCATGATGACATGATGCAATGCAAAATAAATAACACAAGCACAAATGAAACACACGGGCAACCCGGAACATCTGGAATCTTCTGGGATCTTCTGGAATCTTCTGGGACGTCGGTCTTCGGGCGTCACAACTCTCCCACACTAACAGAGGATCTCGACCCGAGATCCTAGAGATATCACCGGGTAAAAACGGAAGAGGAAGAGGTAAAACAAAGTTGCTTCTTTGACAGACGAGTGAAACCAAAGAACCTTGAGAGGTTGAACAATCTTGAAAGAAAGAATACAACGGAGATGAACGAAGTTAAGAGCACACTGGTAAAATGAGGAACAAGGAACATCACGAGAGCCTTGTAGGTTGAAGGACATGAAACAAAAGCTTACGAACCAAAAGAATAAGAAACCGCAATGGTATGGCCAAGGAATAAGAATGACAAAAATTTGGGCAGCACTCCGTCTGAAAATGGAAGGAATTAACAAGAACTTGAGAAGATGGGATGATACTTTATGAAATCAACAGCATATTGCCTCCGAAACAATTAAAGAAAAGCACAAGGGGTAAGAAGGATTCAGACAGCACTCCGGTTGAAAAGACAGGCAAAACTTGATAAGATGACGGAACTAGAATGGAGGACACAACACTCCGGTTAAAAGATAAGCAAGGGAGAATAAGATCTCGATAAAACAAGATGATGGTTTGGAGAGAGCAACATCACAAAGCCTCCGGAATGAAAGAATAGCATATAATCAAAGAAAGAAATGAATGGAGAAGAAAATGACAACATCTCTCAAAATTGAATTTGAAAGAGCATCCTTACGAAGAAGGGTTGAACATAGTTGATGGAAAATCAACAACGAAACGAATGAGGTTGATGTGGGCTTATGGCAAACATCTCAAAATTATGAAGTGACAACCAGCCACTTACGAGACATTTAATTGGATGAGATCAACAAGGAGACGATAAACTTATTGCACCGGAATGATAAATGAAGAACTTGGGTCATTTATAAGCACCACAATACAACAATCCTTAGGGAAAGCTTTTAGGTGAAATACAACCCAAAATAAGTCCAAGATTTAAAAACGAGGGGTTGAAAGGATCTCCTAAAGAGAAAGAAATGATGGTTTTAAATATCCCATTCTTGATAACTCGTGAATCGTAATTCATGAAGGACTTGTCAAGAATGACATAACACCATCTGAAAAGATAAGGTAGAAAGAATTGCAATTGGAAGCATGATGAAGAATGCTTGAGCTCCAACAAGAATGTTGATGAAGACTTCAAGGATGAATTAAAACATGATGAACCACCATGAAGAACTCCGGTAATGAAAGCATGAGAAGTGAAAGATGAAAAGAATAAGATTCAAGGCCTGCGATGAATTAGATGGAGCTTTGAAATGATATAATTGAAATAACTTGGAGCTCCGGAAAACAAGATGAACAACTTAGAACCAAGGATATGATATGATGAACAAGCTCCGGAAAAAGAGATTAAATCACCTTGAAGGAATAAGAATAAGAATTATGTCATGCATCTCCTTCACCAATTTAAATTGATGACAACCAAAGGATTTGGCATACCACTTATTCTCGTTGCAAAGAATTAAAGAGAGATCTAGCACAAACTTGGGTAAATCTTCAACGAACCACCGGTAGGATTATGAAAAGAACAAATGAATTAAAACGATAACAACGGAAGAGTAATCTTGAAAGAACCACCGTAAGAATATGGAGACGAACGAAGAGACATCAATGAAGAATATTTGGAAGACGAAGTTGAAAACTGAGAACGAAGAAATCTTCTGAAATGATGGCCTTCGGAGGATCACAAAGAAAAGAATTCATGAAATGCTTCGGATGGGTATAAAAGAATTCCTCACAAACGAAACAATAATGAGGATGGCATGAAGCTAGAACCACGAATCTTCAAGAAGACGGGCCAAGATTAAGAGAAACACTTCTCCGATCTCCAAATGCTGAGAATGAAGACGAGAAATGTCATAAGAATTGTTGAGCACTCCGGAATGACGAATTAAAAAGGTTGAAACAATGGTGAAAAAGAATTTGAAAGCGATCTTGGAGAAGGCATGTGACTGATGGAGATCATTCTTACGTCACACTTTGAAAAGAATTTGAGTATAACTCCGGAAAAATAGAAGAGTCAGGTAAGATCCTGGGAAAAGACCTGTGGGTTAGGGCCCACTCAAAGAAAATCACTGTTGAGAAGATTGCTTAAGAGATATTGCACCGGTTGAATTAAATGGCTTGAGTAAGATAACAATGCTCAAAATAATTTGAACGGATTAAGAATGGAATTATGAATCTTCAGCACTCCGGATATGAATAGCAAGAGGAGAATGATTAATTGGGGCACCGGAATAAGAAAGCATTGTGAAAAGAGGAAAAGGATGAGATCAACACCGAAATCTTGAATTACATCCACCAGCAGAATTTGAGAACAAAAGAATGATGAACTTGAAGCTCTTGAGCATCTTCACGATAAAACACCGGATAAGCACATTAAAGGAAAAGAATGAAGAAACATCACATGAATAAAATGGATACTTCATCTGAGAATTCTTGCTCCGAGAAGAAAAAGGGTGGGAGGGTGGGGAAAACAAAGACAACTTGGGATGATTGAAACATACAACTTGTCAGATTTCTCAACGGCGTCCGTATGGAATAACTTGAAGAGAAGGCACACCGGTTGAAAAGGATTAACATGAAGATCTTGATGGTCAAGAAGAATTAGCACTCCCATAGAAATATGAGAACACTGATTAAGAAAGGAATGGAATCAACATTTGACATCGAAGCAACTCGAATACCAGAATCAAAACAAAACAAAGGATAGATATGTAGCAGCATAATCTTCACAATATCATTCGAACGGAGAATTGAACGAATGAATTCCGCAGGTACATCAGCTTGACGAGAAGCCGCTTGGAGAACAAAATGAAAATAAAAAGGAACAAGGAACAGATAGAACAAATACAAGATAGAAGCTTCGTCCGACATCTTCGTGCTGAAAGCTCATGGAACGTGTTACAAAAGGGTTTTGCAATCCCCGGATCAGCATAGCCAAGGACCCTTTAAGATGCAACTCCCGATCAGAACAAGTCCATAAAACCACTTCACTCAATGTAGAACCCCGAACTTCATATCGTGCATCCGTTGGAAGAATGCCTAGAACTACTAGATGAACCCACCTATAGATTTCCGAAAGTTTCCAGTTATGCAATCAGGTGTTGGGGATACACGGGAAGCACCACGCAATCAACTCTAAACCTACATCCAGGTGTATCCATCCTTCAACACATTACCAGTCTTTCTCGGAAACTGTTTACCTCGGACCTTCGAAACGCATCCACTATACAAGCTATGGCAATACTCTCGAACTACCTCCCCAGTACTGGGTGATGTCGGGGTTATCTTGCCACTGGCCGTATAGGAGAGATTTTCGATGTCGGCCGTCTTAAGTATTTAGTACTGCCGCGATATGCTTATGACGACAATACCCCGAAGCTCAACTCCCCGGGAACAGGAGGCATCGAGAACAATATCCTCGTCACAAGAACATCGAAACAATCCCAGAATACTCGCGGGATCCTAAAAAAAATTTGGTGCAATTTTTGAAAGTATGAGAGGCAAGAGTAGTCATCAGGAGTCCTCACCAGAATGAAAAGAGAAGAGGAGCAACAGAAATCCTACTCTCCGATATAATATAGGACTCAAAACATTTTTCAAGTGTGTGCCTAGACTCAACCGTCAACGATTCGATCAATCAGTGGGGGCTTCTAGGTCGGAGAAGGCTCTGAATACCAACTTGTAATGCCCAGGATGGGACTATACCTCCTACGTGTCGAGGCACGACTTAAAGGTATAAGCCCATCCTAGAATGATCTCAAGTTTGGTATCTTTGCACGACTCATGTAAAAGAGGGATTAAATTGCAAAAGGAGATAGTTGGCTTACACTCGCCACTTCACACAATACAATACATGAGCAAAACATCATTCAAAACATCACAACCCGACTACGGGTGAAGAACCAAAAGGAAGATACCAAAACAACGTAAAGCCACAGGCCAAGATCGAATCCTAGTAGAAACCACTACTGATCGTCGAAACATCACAAGCAAACGGCCAAACTCTTCATCGAACTCCTGGTGAAGTACTGATCCATCTCCTGCATCAAACTCGGCTGAACCTGCATCTGGTGTGGTGAAGTAACTGTGAGCCACAGAGGACTCAGCAATCCCGTTCCCGGGTAACAAGACTATTTAAGCCTTGGGTGAGGACAAGGCTGAAGAAAGAACTAGAGGTGAAGGAACAACAAGAGTCTGCAGCAGCAACTAGCACTAACTTACGTAAAAGAGAGCGAGAAGAGAAGTGCCTCGGTCGAGAGATGATCACGAAGTGATCCTAACTAAAGCCGGTCAAACATAACCCCACCGTGTTCAACTCCCGAATCCCTATTCGGAAATTGACAGTCACGGTACACACGCTGGTAGTGTATTGAAACATTGAGTCAAGTTATCTACAACCGGATATTAACAAGCTCCCATCTGCCACATAACCGCGGGCACGGCTTTCGAAAGTTCAAACCCTGCAGGGGTGTTCCAACTTGACCCATTACAAGCCCACGATCCGCGGAGTCGCAACTCCATAGGTGGGAAGACCCGAGTATTCTCGAAATCCCGTGCTCAAGTTAAACCGAACTAAGGTAAGGCTAATCCAGCAAATCCTCCCGGCGTGTCGACACCCTGATAGGTAGCCGCGCGTATCTAGTCTCAGGACACGACCGGATGGGCGATGCTACAGGTTTTTACCAGACCTTGAGTTTCCTCAAGGTGGCCCTGCAGGACCCCCGTTTCGGACCAACACTCATGTGGAGCACTGGCCCGGGGTTGTTGAATTAAAATAAAAGGGATAGCTAGTCCACATGCAAGTTTTATTAGTTATTAGGCAAATAGTACCAAATGTTGGGACTTGCTGGAAAAGACTTAGCACTTAGCGGTTTATCAAGGGGGTCCCATACACCCCAACCGTGTTAGGAACGCATAATCAAGGAACATAACACCGGTTTATACGGTTCCTAACGGCATGAGTGGAACAAAACACCAAGCAAAAGGCTTAGCCTTCCACCCTTGCCAATATATAGATGATTTCATTTAAGCATTTATATAGTGTGATATAACCCAACCAAACTTCAACATGAAGCAAGCATCTTCGATCTTCACCTGCAACTAGCAATGCTATAAGAAGGGCTGAGCGAAGCGTACTTAGCCAAGCAACGGTTTGCGTAGGTAGGGTGGTTAAACAAGGCAATGGTTACAAGTAGGAGGCTGACAAGAAGATCATGGGCATCGAGGCAAAACTATAGAGCGGAACTACTAGCAATAGGCAAAGATAGTAATGTTATCGGGGTTCGGTCATCTTGCCTGGAATTCCACAAAGGAGAAGAACGGATCCATGAAGAAGACGGAGCAACACAGTCGAGCGAATCCTCACAACTCCGGAACGAAACCGAAGCTAACAAGAGAAGCAACCGGAAAGAAAGAAACAACATGGTAAACACACAAGCATAAACATGGCATACGATGCACAAACAAGTATGATGCATGTCCGGTTTAAATATGCATGACATGGCAAAGTGCACAAACAAAACTACAAGTTAAGTGGAGCTCAATATGCAACGAGTTGCATATTGACGAAACACCACATTTAATTATTTAAATGACTCTTGTTTATTTACAAGACAAGATTAAATGTTTGTTAACATGGCAAGAGGTGAAGCATAAAGAAACTACACTATTTAGACAATTTAAATGAGGCCGGAAAAAATAACAACAACATATCCGGAAAATCCCCATGAGCATGTTTAGTAATTATAAGCAAACAATAATTAACATTTTAGTGTTGTTAGCATGATGCGGATGACATGAACAAGTTATATGCAATTATTAAAAGGTTGACTTAAAAGAGATATGAAGCATTTGTCGCCGTGGTGGAATGGAAAGGTGCCACGGCAACGATCCGAAAATGATGCGACGCAACATCTCGGTACCGGTAACTCGTTGAGGGACCGATGCAAAAGAAAGGCAGAGTGAGCGAGCGGAACAAGATGAAAGGTGGGGCGATCCCGTCACCGGGTTCCCACGAGTCGGTGACGAGGCAACCGAGGAACAAGACAAAAGATGAAACGGCACAACGGGCACGGAGCACACAAGGGAGACATTTCATACAACACAAGCAAGCATCACACGGGTCATCGTCTCGGGTTATACCTTCGAAACACTCGTTTCGGGACGGTTCGAGATCGTAGAGGAAGAAGGCGTTCACGTGTCCGAAGAGGAAGAAGTCGTTCACATAGCGGTAGTGGAAGTAGTTGTTCATGGGGGTCGTCGTGGTACTTGCGACGTCGGGGTACACGTGTAGTCGAACTTGACGCATCCGAAGGGGTACTTGACGCGTCGTGTAGTGTCGTCGTGTAGGCGTTCCCGTTCGTAGATGTACTTGTCATCGTAGCCGTTCGGTCGTCGTGGTACTTGTCATAAGGTCGTCGTGGACGTAGTGGAACTTGGTCTCGGCGACGGTAGTGTAACTTGACGGATCCGAGCTCTTCGTGGGTCGTCGTGGTACTTGCCGCATCGACGTCGTGGTACTTGGCAGACTTGGTTCCCTCGTTTTGAACTTGGAAACAACAAGGGCAGCAAGGTTTTGGGCGAACAATAGTAGCAACAAAACAACATGGCAACACAAAACAACAAACGAGGCAGCACGGTCTTGGCGACGAGGACGGGCGGCTCGAGGACGGGGAGGACGGGGCGCATCTTGGCGCTGGACAGCAAGGAACGGCACGGGACTTGGAGACGAGGCGAGGACGCGGCACCCTGGTAGTTGGCCGCTGGAGGGGTGCTGGACGCCTCGGCGAGGCAGCAGGCGGGACCTCTGGCCGGCGCTGGACGAACTGCGCGCTGGAGAGGAGTGGAGGCAGCAGGACGGCGCGCTGGAGATGGATGCGGGGCGGCCGCTGGAGGCGAGGGCCTGGAGCAGGAGGATCGAGGCCGGGCGCGGCTGGACGAAGCAGGGCGGTCGCCGGCTCTGGAGGAAGTGGCTGCGGGGTACTCCTGGTCGACCGGATCGGCCCGCGGGCGCCAGGCGCTGAACGAGGGCTCGGGCGTCGCGGGGCCAGAGGCGAGGCTCCCTTCGCGCGTCCTGGCTGGCCTGCTCGCGCAGAAGAGGAGGGGGGCGCCGCGAGGCAGCTGGGGCGCGAAGAGGGAGAGTTCTCGGGGCGATGGTTCGGGCTCCAGGCGATGGAGGAAGGAGAGGGGGGGTCGAGCGAGGGAAGGAGAGGGAGTCGAGAGGAATCGGGCTCGGGCCAGAGAGATCGACGGGAGAGAGATGGGGTCGCTCGAGCGATGGAACGAGAGGGTGGCGGCGGCGCTGGGAAAAAGAGGGAGGAGCGAGGCTGGAGCTAGGGTTAGGAGCCTGGCGGCTGGGCCAATGGGCCGGCTGGAGAGGGGGCTGGCCTATGGGCCAAGAGGCTGCTAGCCTGGGCCAAGAGGCCTGGAGTGGAGGCCCAAGAGGCTGGGAGCCTAGCTGACTTCTATTAAAAGCTTTAACAGAAAAAGAAGAAAGAGGAAAAAGAAAAGAGAGGCTAAACGGAAGATTTAGCACATGGGATATTTTTCTCTGGCCCATAAAAATGAGCACGATCCGAGAAAAATAGCAAAGGCAAGAACGAGATATAATTCAAACATATTTGAATTTAATTCAAATGGGTTTGAACTAAGACTTGAATATAGAAGTGTCCAAAAATGTTCGAATTTTTGGAGGAACCTCGAAACAACGGAAAAGAATTATTGGCAAGGGTTTTGAAGGAGAAACTAAAAGTGAAAAAGACATGGGGAAAATTATGCACGTGTGTTGCGGGTAATTCCAAACAATGGAATATTTATTATATAGCTCCCTAAATATTGGGATGATATGTTTTAAAGAGAAGACATTCTTCCCTCGATTTAAATGAACCGAAGGTCCACACGATTTATTTAGGTTGAGATGCAAAATAAATATGACATGATGGCATGATGACATGATGCAATGCAAAATAAATAACACAAGCACAAATGAAACACACGGGCAACCCGGAACATCTGGAATCTTCTGGGATCTTCTGGAATCTTCTGGGACGTCGGTCTTCGGGCGTCACAGCGGCGGAGGTGGCTGGGTTGGTGCAGGCGTCGGGAGCGGCGCGGCCGGACCCGACCCTGGCCATTGGGGCCACTGCGGCGCGGGGGCGGGCACGGTCAGCGCTGGCGGCGCCCTAAGCGCCGGTGCGGACCACTGCGGCCACGAGAGCGCGGGGGCGGGCGGCTGTGGTGCCCCGGCGATTGCCGTGGGGACGGAGTACCATGGCAGGGCCGGCGGCCCGACGGGTACTGCTGGCGGCTGGGGCGGGGGCGGCCCGTACGGACCCGCCAGGAAGAGCCTGATGCCCTGGACCGCGACGACCAGGTCGTTGAGGACGCCGGTCATGGCCTCCAGCGTGTAGATGATCGGCGCGGGGGAGGACGAGGGCGGCGGCCCCGTGGCGGGAGGGGGCGCCTGGCCCGGCGATGCGCCGGCTGGGCCGAGCGGCGCCGCTGGAAGGATCGGCGGCGGCCCCGTGGTGGCACCCGGTGATGGCGCGGCGGCGGTGGAGGAGGGGGCAGCGATGGAAGCGGTAGTGGAGCTGACATGGTCGAAACCGAGCTATTTGGTACCAAGGTGATAGGAGCTAGGGTTCTGCCCTGCCTTGGGCGTAGATTGTAGGGGAAGGAGGGTTGCGGGCGAGGGCTGGCGCGCGGTGGCCGGCGGCGTGGCGCCGTCCTGGCGCGAGGTGTGGCGGCGGCGAAGAGGAGATGCGGCTAGGGTTTAGGGTTTCGGCTCCTCTGGGAGCCGGGCAATAGAATAGTCGTATTGCCTAAATCTCAAAATAGTCTTACAACTTGTTTATATAACCATGCTACGAAGAAAAACTAAGATAACTTGCGGGCTAAGTTTGCCCGGTGGGCCCCCTTACGGCTGTAGGTTCGACCGATCATAACACATAATATATACAATAGTGATTCATCTTTTCATATTGACAGCATATAGAGATCATCATTATTATCCATAAATTGTAATATTTATAGCTGGATGGATTAACAACCTACTGCCTACAGGCAGTGGCGTACCCAGTATCAAGCGACAACCAGGGCCAAGCTCATGCAATAGTAATGAACAGTGGTGAATAGTAGCTACAGTGCCTACAATTAACAAAGGAGCTTGCTCCCACGCCCCAGGCCATGGCCAGTGTAGCCTAAATGAAATAGTTTGTGAGCACACTACCTTCAGGTTTAGAATCTCATGAAGTTGCAATTTTAATGGTGAGCTAAATATCAAATCCAGAAACAACTTGTCTGGGCTACGATGTCACCCTCCTAGAGACAAACATAATTAAGATATCTGTATTTAGGAGATGATCTATTCATAGCAAGAAAAATGTATGAAAAAAATTTAAGAACCAAAAAGAGACATATCGTTAGGGATGCCTTAGAAGATACCACTGAATGGTAGATCAGGAGAACCATCATTTCTCGCTACCCTATCTTTGTTATCTCACGGTCCTACAGATTAGAGAATTAGGGAAATGGAAATGATGCCGCATCCTCCCTTTTCAAAATTTGCAAGAAGAAATAATATGTGTCTGGAAGATCGATGTCCTCTCCTGACTTGATTCCAGCGAGCTTGTCCAAGGCTGTGATTTCCTACAATACCACAGGCACAGGGTGACGCATCCCACGCTAGCTACTGCTTGGCCGCCACCTCACTTTGCACATTTTCTAGGTAATAAGGCCTAATGCATGTGTATTAAATTCAGAGTTATAGACTGCATGTAATTGTAAACAAAAGACATAGAAGGGAGCCTCAAAACTAATAATAGTACTATTTTATCCTACAACGCCAGCCATTCCAAATCATGCATATATTCTATTCAATCTTATAATCTGTAAAGAATAGACCTTCAGAGGATGAATGCAGCAGGAAACTTGCCTCCTTCATAGCTAACATGCTTGCTCGCCTCGGACACTGGTACGGGAGCAACAGAGGAACCTGGCTTCTGACGAGCATGCAACCCGAAGGTCGGGTGGCAGGGCGGAGAAGCCGTCCAGAAGGATGGGAGGCCATGCCCGCCAGCGACCAAATAAAAATCGAGGCTGTGTGAAATCACATAAGAATTGGGTCTGGTTCCTTGACATCATCTCCATCTGCCTCCTTGACGTGAACCTCAACGCCTCAAGTGTCCTTGCAGTAGTAACAGAAGATCATGAACACGACCATGGACATGCTCCTTCCCGATCGAGGTTATCCTGCTGGATCCCGCACGAACTGGGGCAGCAACTCGGATGGCCGCGTCCTCTGCATATGCTGGATCCTGCACGAACTGGGGCGGCGACGGGGATGGCCACGTCCGTCGCGTCCGGTCCGTCCGATGCCGCCGCCGCGATGAGTAACGGGGGAGCTGCTGCTGGATCCCGCAAGAACTGGGGCGGCGACGGGTATGGCCGCGTTCGATGCGTCGTCCAGTGCATCTGATGTCGACGCCGCAAGGACGACCCGGGAGTCCCACGGCGGCACCGTGGGGGAGGAGCCGAACTGGCGAAGCAGAAAAGGAGGTGTGGGGAATGCATGCTGTGTGATGGACCGATGGGCTTCTATCAGGCTTATTTTTATCGGTTGTACTCTGACTCTTGGGTTACGGTCTTAGGGCATCTTCAGCCGTTGGCCCCTCAGGAGGGGCTAAAAATCGCCCCTGGGAGCGCACCGACGCTAAACCGCGCACTGGGGGCGTGATGCCCCCAGTCGCGGCCCCCCACGGGTTTTTAAAATGTTCAAATTCGGCGCAAACACGGCTTAAATTTAACGCAAATACGGACGAGTTCGTTCAAATTTAAACATATTTTACAAAAAAAAAACTACCGCGGGCTACCCCGCCTTCTCCCTCGCCGCCCGCCTCGCCGCCCGCCCACGCGGTTCTACATGCCGAGGAGGCTGTAGAACCGCGTGTAGTCACCGTCGTCGTCGTCGTCGTCGTCGCCGCCGTCCCTGCTGCATCCCTCCCCCGGTTGGCGCGGCGGGTTGGACGGTCCTGGGGCGTCGTCGTCGTCGCTACGAGGACGACGACACCGTCCTCGTCCTCGCGCCCACGTTTGCGGGCGGCGATCTCCTCCAGGGCCCGGCACTGCCGGACCATCTCCACGCGCAGGTAGTCGTCGCGCGACCACCTCATGGCATCCTCGTCGGAGAAGCCGCGCCGGGCTATCTCCTCGTACTCCGGGGGGAGGCCGGGCTCCGTTGTGGAGATGACGGCGCCCGAATCCCTTCGCCGCCACGCCGTCGCCTGGGAAACGCTCGGTCATGCTTTCTCAACTGGTGACGGCGAGAGGAGGGAAGGGGGAGAAATGAGCGCGTCGTCGGAGGATGATCGGGGCGAGTCTCTCCGGCGCGCTTCGGTCGGTTTTTATAGGCGGAGAAGCCGCGTGGTAGGCTTGGTCGGCGCGTTACGCGTGGCGTGATTGCGTGGCGGCCGAGGGACGCGTCGCCCAGCCTTCACTGCGCCACCCGTGAGGCATAAATGGAGGCTGACCGGCGCGGCAGCGCGCCACAGCTTTGGCATTGATTCGTCGTGGGAAACGAGGCGATGAGGACGACGAAGGGGCGAGAAGAGAGTAGAGCCGCTGACGCGGTGGGCCCGCGGCTCTTCGCGCCAAAAACGATTCGTCCGGCGCCCCCGAGCAACCCCCAGCGCGCCGGGTTCAGGTTGGGTCCGCCGGCGCCAATTTCGGCCCGAGCCGGCGAAAACTGGGCTCTTAGGGGCGCGACTGGGCCGATTTTTTCGCGCAGGCGGACGAAAAAACGCCTGGGGGGCCTTCTTGGGAGCGCGGCTGGAGATGCTCTTACCGCCTCTTTGGTTTCCAGAGAGTTGAATAACACTATTTTTTTATAAGGAATGCCGACTTAGTGAGCCGCATGGCCAAAACAATTAAGAGTAACTCGTGATGTGGCAAGGCTGCTGAGGTGGATAGGCTGCATGTCAAGAGAAATAGGTTAGTGGGAATGAACTATTTAGGTATTATAGATAGGTTAATCCCAAAAATCATATAAAATAGCATATTAATGCATATAAAACATCCAAGACAGGTAATATAATAGCATGTCACAATCAAAAATTATAAATACGTTGGAGACGTATCAATAGACGATGCTTCACATGTTGCTAATCTCTTTTGTAGGGAAATCGTGCGTCTACATGGAGTGTCAAAGACCATTGTGTCGGACCGCGACGTCAAGTTCTTTAGCTACTTTTGGAAGACGCTTCGCGCCAAGCTCGGAATCAAGCTCCTATTCTCTTCGGCATACCATCCTCAAACATACGTCCAAATAGAGGTCACGAACTGGACGCTATCTACTCTCCTACGCGTGTTGATCAAGAAGAACATCAAGGAGTGGGAAGAGTGCTTACACATCGTCGAGTACGCCTACAATCACGCAAGACATACGACTACCGGCAAGTCCCCCTTCGAGGTCGTCTACGACTTCAATCCATTGTCCTCATTGGACATCATACATCTACCACTACAAGAGCGCATCAACATGGATGCAAGTGCCCGAGCGAGCTATCTCATAAAGATGCACGAAGATACAAGGCACACCATCGAGCTTCAAGTTCAACGACTCACGACCAAGATCAACATCAACATGCACCCCATGATATTCAACATTGGATATCTTGTGTGGCTACACCTTCGCAAGGAACGTTTCCCCAACGAGCGCAAGTCCAAGTTACTACCACGAGCCGACGAACCATTCAAGGTGATCGCACGCTACAACAACAATGCCTACAAGATCGACATACCGCGTCACAAGTACAACATGAGCGATATCTTCAACGTCAAGGATCTCTCTCACTACCATGGTGATGAGGTTTTTGATCCGAGGTCAGATATTTCCCGGGGGGGAGATGATGCGGAGCATCCTACGGTCATCCCTATGAACCTACCATCGTCTCACCAAGTACCAAGTGGACCCATGACACGTGCACGTGCAAGATCTCTCGAGACCGAGGTGACATCTCTCCTTAGTGATATTCCAAATGACCCACTTGAGATATGGCTACTACCTAAACCCGGAATGCTATGTGTGTGTAGGTACCAAGAAGACTCGCTCGGAGATGCTCGTGAAAACGGACAAGTCCGCAAGTACATGGATGAAGAGAAACGACGAAAGGAACCGAAGACAGCTCCGAGGACACGGACATCCGGCCCCTGAAGGTGACTAGAGCGGCTGCCCAGCAATCAACGAGCTACAGGGCCCGGACATTCGGCCAGGTCCCGAACATCCGACCTGAAAGCCCGAAAATCCGACGCCTGCCCGGATATCCGACCCTCCATCACATAACGTGACCGAAGCCGGCCCACGCCAGCCTAGACATCTGGCCCGACACTGGACATCCAGCCGACGCGAGACGCCGGACGAGAGCTCCTACCGGGCGCTTCAGGCGCCCGAACTTCTCCCTGGCGCTCGCTACACGCTCAGTTGGGCTGACCCACGAGTCGTGTTGAGCACCGAACGAGCAAAAAGCTTGCAAAAAAATCACAAAAAACCGAGATCTCTACACGTCTCAAACTCATAACCTTCAAGTTCACGTACAAAGTCCAAAGCCACTCGAGCTATCCTGCTGTAATTGATTAGTTCCAGCGGCAACAATGTAATGTTCATCGAACTTGAAAAAAAGTTCATAAATTATGAATTTAATGAACTTTTTTTCGTGTTCTTTCATCCGCTCACAAATCTGAAAAACATGGATTACAAATTTATGATTTTGAAAAATTCATAAATTCTGAGAAACGTTCATCAGAAACACAATTCACAAAAATGAAAAAAGTTCGTCAAAATTTCAAAAATTTCATCGAGTTCGAAAAGATTTCACCGAATTTCAATAAAAGTTCATGGAATTTAATAAAAGGTCATCGAGTTTGAAAATAGTTCACTGATTTTGAAAAAAAAAACATCGAGTTTGAAAAGAGTTCATCGAATTTCAATAAAATTTCATGAAATTTAAAAAAAATTCATCAAAATATGAAAAAAGTTCATCGAGTTTGAAAAGAATTCATCGAATTTCAATAAAAATCCATGAAAAATGAAAAAAGTTCATCATAATATGAATTTTTTTCATGGAGTTTGAAAAGAGTTCATCAAATTTCAATGAAAGTTCATGGAATTTGAAAAAAGTTCAACCAAATCTGAAAAAAAAGTTCATCAAGTTTGAAAATAGTTCACCAATTTAGTAAAAAAGTCATTGATTTGAAAAAAAACATCGAATTTGAAAAACAGTTCATTGAATTTGAAAAATTCCTATAAAACTGGAAAACCTTCAGAAATTATACAAGAAAAATCATGAAGAAAGTAAGTTCTCGAATGAGAAAAAGGAAAGAGAAGAGAGGAGAAAAACACAAAAAGCGAAACAAAAAAGAAAAAAGGAAAAAAAGAAAGGTAAAAAGGAGAGAAGATGTTCCGTTTAGAACCGAAGGTGAGGGCAGTAGGGTGGTTAGCACAGCGAGTATAGATGAGGAGATCTTCGGTTTGAATCTGGGCGCTCGCATTGCACGATCTTCTTTGTTTTACGGGCCAGCCCACTTATAATACCAAGTGGTACAAAGGGGGTGTGCGTCCTGTACCAAATAGCCTATATTCGGTGCCTTAAGCGTCGAATAGGATTTGGCCCGCTGGACATCCGGCCTCCAGCTTACGCACAGTAAACGGGCCGAAGGTCCATGTATCCCTTCGCCCCTAGACTATATATATTCCTCCTGAAAGGAGGTGCTTATAAAATCGGTAGCCCAAGCTATACCGGTCTTCTCCATGTCGTGCTTTAAGTTGCCAAGGGGTCTTTGTGATCACATAAAAACTACCATCAGAAAGTTCTGGTGGGGATGTAAACAAGGAGAGCGTAAGCCAGCATGGGTTTCATGGGATGTGATGATGAGGCCAAAATACTTGGGGGGCCTAGGGTTCAGAGATATGGAATTGTTCAATCTCGCGTTGCTGGCCAGGCAAGCGTGGAGAGTACTGCAGGAACCGGCCACTTTAAGTGCAAGAATATTGAAGGCGTCTTATTTCCCTAACTCATCTATTCTCGAGGCCGAGCTGGGTTCTCGCCCATCTCAAATATGGCGTGCAATTTTAGAAGGGCGAGATGTTTTGCAACAGGGAATAATCAGAAGGATCGGTAATGGCCTATCTACACGCATCTGGGAGGATAATTGGATTCCCAAAGAAACAGCCCCAAGACCAATTGCATCGCTGGTGGCGACACCCCCAAGAATGGTATCCGATCTTCTATCTCCGGCCCTTGCATCATGGAATGAATCATTAGTGCGGTCGGTTTTCTTACCCTTTGATGCTGAAGCGATTCTAAAGATCCCAGTGTGTACGCGAAATACTGAGGACTTTTGGGCTTGGAACCCGGACAGGAAGGGTAGGTTTACAGTAAGTTCGGCGTACAAGCTTCTAGTAACAACAAAACTCCAAAGAGAAGCTTGGCTAGAGGGAAGGGGTGATTCATCATCTAATGCGAGAGAAGAGGAAGCTTGGAGCCGTCTATGGCAACTGAAAGTCCCATCAAAGGTCAGAGTCTTTCTATGGCGTCTCGCTCGTCACTCTATACCAACCACGGATGTCCTACATAGGCGGAATATGGCCACTCAAAGTGCTTGTCCGCTGTGTGGATGCCAAGACTCGTGGAGACATGCTCTATTGTCATGCACTATGTTGAGGTGCGTTTGGGCCTTGGCGGATGAGTCCCTTGTTTCGTAGTTGACGGGAAACGAGGAAGCTAATGCAAAGAACTGGCTGTTTGAACTTCATGAGACACTATATCATGTGAGCTTCACGAGAATGGTTGTCACTTTGTGGGCTGTTTGGTACGCTCGGCGAAAGGCAATTTACGAATCTCTGTTTCAAAACCCACACCAAACGGTATCTTTTGTAGACTCTTATCTTCAGGAGCTACAACAAATTCCATCGTCGAAGCAGAGAGTGCAGGTCGTTGATGCATCGGGGCAACAACGCCGTTGGAATCCATCTCCAGCCGGTTTTGCTAAAATCAATGTGGATGGTGCACTAGCAAGGAATAGACGAGTGGGAGTGGCTGCTGCAGTCTGCCGAGACTCAAATGGCAATTTTCTGGGCTCGTCAGCGGTTGTTTTTAAAGGAATTAGAGACCCTATGATTTTGGAAACATACGCCTGCCGAGAAGCCTTGTCTTTGGCAGAGGACCTCAACGAGCATAATATAATGGTAGCCTCAGACTGCCAAGGTGTGGTGCAAGATATCAATGAAGGCACGGGGGGCCCAATGCGGCTGTGATACATGGAATAATAGAACGTAGAGCTAGTTTATCTTCATGCTCTTTTGTTTTTGAGCGAAGAAACAATAACTTCGAGGCTCATAATCTCGCTAAATTCGCTTGTAATTTAGATATTGGTAGACATATTTGGTTGGGCTCTCCTCATGACCCACATCGTGTACCTATGAACATTGTTTTGAATCAATAAAGCGAGTGAGATTTCTTAAAAAAAAAAAATTCCTCCTTCACCTACGTTTTAAGGTTAGGATTGTGATAGCTCATTTAAAGATAGAGCTTTGCTCGTCCACTTGTATCCCTACTCCATTGGAGGTCAAACCCTTCTCTTTTGTTGGTTTTGGACCTTTGTTTGTGTACTGGGATATAGCACATGTGTGATTGGATCTAGTTGATTTATGTGTTTTCCTCTCGTGTGTTAGTCATATCCCCCCTTCGAATCATGAAAGATCAGTCCCTAGGATTCCAGCCTACATCACATTCACATGACGACAACCCGAGACGGCAATGGGACACAATTTAGACAAAATAATAATAATTAACCCCTGTAAAAACCAAATCCACATCATGAACACAAGGGCAGGAAATGGCCACAACCCCGGTATGAGGAAATAAAGCGTGACAACAGGACACCGGTGCAGTGCACACGTCGATAAAAACATTTTTTTTTTGCACGAATCTTGCAGTTTTAATGTGTGATGGATAACTAAAAACAATTTAGATGTGAATTAGCAATTCCGTAAAATAAAATTCAATTCCCCACGCTCAGCTTGTTTGGTTGGGGGTAATTAGAACTAGGAAATGAGAATTGAAGGGGCACGAGACTTTAAATATATTGTTTGGTTGTTGGTTGAAGGAATTGGGAATTCATAAGAAAATAGTCGCGGGACTTGAGGCTCCAACTCCCACCGTTTTATTAACGGGGAGGGGGTGGGAGTTGGGAGGGAATTGTATTAATGAGTCAATCCGTTCATCATAACTTATGTTAATTTCTAATCCCTCGTCAATTCTCACGAACCAAATAAGGGAATATAATTTTGTCTTCAATTCTCGTACATAACTCCTATCGCGCACCAAACAGATGATTGAAAATAAAATAAGTCATTATATGTTTAATCTGAATACAACTCCCTGTTCTGAACTACCGTTCACTTACCAGATATTGCCAAACACGCTGTGAGTTCCGCCGGCGATCGTGAAGGCCGGGGCAGTTCCGTCCTCTCCGTTGCTGACCGCGCCGGCCCGACCCTCGCTAGGTCAGCAATGCCGCAAGCCGCCGCCCAAGAGGGAGAGGCGTCGGGGTCCGGACCAACCCTCGCGCTCCGCCGCGGCCGGAGCTCCACCGTCTCAGCAATGCCCACGACGACCACCCGGTCGATGGCCCTGGTGCGTGCGCGGCGGAAGTCCCCGGGCTCCCAATCGCCACAGGAACCACCCGTGCGATCCCCGGCAAGGAAGAGAAAGAGGGGGGCGGCTGCCAACCTGAAATCGAAGGGACGGACAAGGACCAGGGATGAGGAGGAGGAGGAGGAGGAGGAGGAGGAGGAGGAGGATGGGGTCTCATCTGCAGGCAGTTCCCCAATTCGCGCGCCGCAGATTCCGGATGCCTTATATGAAGATCTGGATATGCTCAAGGCCATTCAAGATGTACACGATGCATACGATAAAAAATTAGGTTTGTTGTTCAAGTACCCTCCATTCCTTTTAATGTTTCACGTCCTGTCATCATTATCATGTATTGTCCTGAATTTTAAACCAACGAATTGTCCTAGAGATCGTAGGATATGCCACTCCACGCAGTTTAGTTTCCTGATATGCACATTGCCGCCTATAGTGAAGTTCAACTTATCTTGAAATCGAGACAATTTTAAACCAACGAATTGTCCTAGAGATCGTAGGATATGCCACTCCACGCAGTTTAGTTTCCTGATATGCACATGTGTCGCTTATCGTGAAGTTCAACTTAGCGAAGCGACATACTCTGAATGCTGCTGAAATCAAATGACAGTTTAGCATATTAGTGTTAACTTCTGATTGCTGATCTTCTTGCAGGTCGCCAAATGGAGCTGCCGACTCTTTATCTGCACACGTGTAAACCACCCACATGCTTGAGTTCTAATCCTAAGCTTCTCCATGTCCGTGAATCCATGACAAAGACAGTGCTTGCTGCTGCTCCATCAGTTATCGGACTTTCATCCTCTGTTGGTATGATAACTATGTCATGTCTATTTGTTAAGACCGATGTGAGAATATGTTGTTCCTTGTTCATATATGCATGCGTTTGCAGGTCGTCATTCGCTAACACGATGCTCTGGATTTTGGGTTGATTGGGATGAGGAGAACAAAACAGGTACTGTTTTGACTACTGCACATGTGATTCGCACGAAGTCTCCATCCTCAAATGACTGGCTAGGTAAAGATGAGTATGCTCCCAAGGCCAAGGTGAGTTGTTAAGGATAGGAAAATGGCAGTTTTTGTATTCACTTGTTTTTTGTGCATGTAGTCTCATACTAGTTCAACCTTATTTAACTCATTTTATTTGTGGCGTAAGATAGCTAGTCCTGTCCACATTTAACATAACTCCATCCGCAGTTACACTTACATATTCTATCTTTTGACACTAGAATTAGGGACGTGTTAAAGTGAAGCACATTGGCTGACACAACGATACAATTAGCTAGCACCGAAATAACGATATAATTTTGTGGTAAACCATGCATGCATAATGAATCAATTCAATTAGTCACTATCTATTTTATACAAATGATGAATTCAATGGAGCTAAAAGAGTAAGTTGTGTTGCATCCACATGTGGCTTTGTGGGAGATGTTGACCAATTTAAGAAGACATGGGTATAACTATAAATGTCATCATATTTTTTCTTTTCTAACTTCTAAGACATCATTGGTTCTCGAACAAAGAAAAATATCTAAAACGTCATATTTCGCAACTTCTGTTTCAGGTTTTTGTTCACTTGCGGGATGCCACTACTGAGAAGGCCACCATGCTGTACTACGAGAAGCACTACAATCTTGCTATGTTTGAGGTTAGAGTAGATGAACCTGTCCAGTTGCTCTCCTTCAATGATGACGTGAAAAGTGCTGAAGAAGTGTTTGAACTCGGAAGAGATGAAAGTTCATTTCTAACGATAGGTCATGGTATGGTGCAATATCTGAATCCCAACCTGCTTGAACGACATCACTATCTGTACGTTCATGGCGCAGATGAGCATCCTATGGTATAGAGATTGTGGTCTACATTGTTTCGTTATTTGGATAATGTCATCTGTTGTTTTGTTTTGCGAAATGTTGGTATCAAAATTTAATGTTGCTAATACATTTGTTCCAGTATGACAATGGAGGGCCAGTTATTGACTTTGATGGCAAGATTGTGGGAATGGTCAGCAACAGCACGAGGGGGTCTATTATTCCTTCATCCATTTTGCTCAAGTGCTTGCATTTGTGGAAGAAATTTGGGTATTGTCTTTCCTTTTAGTTCTGTTTTAGTGTTATTAAAATAATCTTCTTTACTATTATTTTGTTTACTGTGAAGAGTTAAACGCCTCTCCCATGGTTCTTACTCTTACGTTGAGTTGTTCCACTTTGATTTCCTGTCAAGTTATTTGTTGTATTTTCTTTCAAATATAGTTTGCTGCCACGGGGGATAGCTGCCCCCAGGCTTGTTGCCATTGGATGCGTTGCCTTGGGATATGTGTCCTCAACTTGGTAGTAATCCGAAGCCCAATTAGCATCTGATGATAAAGTTGCACAAACATACAAATGAGTGCTACTTACATCTGACATCGTGTACCATACGTATGACTTGAGTTATCATGTCACACCAACATCAATAGTGAACATGTTGCTTGGATTTATGTGCCATATTTTAAAGCTATACATGTATGTATCGCTTTTGCATGCATGCATGAGCATACATTGTGGATTGCGCAAAAGATGTACCGAGAACAAGCAAATACTGTAAGCTGGTCTTATTGCAGTCTACTTATTAGATTTACTCACGAGAATGATTATCTCAAACTTTTGGCTGTTTGTGCTCGTTACACGTGTCTTCATTACACTGTTGGGACCAGGTGTATGGTTAGTATGTGAAAAGTACATAATTTCTCTGTTTATCCCAAGTTGTAGTAAATCGATGCGTGTCGATTTGCAAGAAAACCTGAATGGCAGTTTATATCGCGTGTTTTATTGAAACTGGATCCCATACAATTTTCCTGGCTCCAGAAGGATAGGAATGGGCCATCACGAACATGATGTTGTTGTTTGTTTATTTTCCCTGGCCAGAATTAAACATGATTGAAGCATATGCATACTGTGTCTCGTGAATACGCACCATGCATGGGGTAAAAAAACACATCATATAGATGCGAAGGGTGAAACATATGCATGATGTCTAACTCGTTACCATGCATGGGTAGCAAGGTTTTCGAGTCGACGAGTCGTTCTGGGGTAGCGACTCTTGACGAGTCATGCCGTGCCGATCGACCAGTCTCGAGTAGTCGAGGTGTTTGAGTCGACTTCCAGTTACAACTCATCGACTAGTCGACGACTAGTTGCTACTAGTTGTTCGACTCGAAAACAGGGATGGGTAGACAAAGGCATAATAAAGTTGGATGTAGTCAGGTGTCGATCAATGCTTACCAGCAGCAGTCATTCACGTGGCGCTCCTACATTTTCTTTCGGCTTGCAAACACCTGCCAAAGGAAGTAGAACTACAAAATAAGTCAGTACAAAGTTGAGTCACTTATTTTGGGACGGAGGGAGTACTTATACATATCTAAACTATCATGATGTGGAAAGGATATTGTTAAGTTTGGTTTGTTCTGTTTTTATCTTTCTTTTGCCTCATGCAATAATGACCATAAAAATATATATTTGCTCAGTAATGTGTTTGTTGTCGTGTTTTATGTTTGTAGTGAGTATATTTAAATAGATTGCACAAGAGATTATTTAGCAAAAAATATGTACAAGTGAGGTCAGGTGATGGACCGTCATGTGGCCTACGTGGATAGAAGCAGGAATAGAACCACACTGACCAAGTTTGGCAAATGGTTCCTTATGAGAACTTTATGGGAAAATCAATTGTTACTTCATGGACTTCTATGTGTTATCAATATTATTTTATGGCAACTGTGCGGACGTAAAATTTGGTGAGAAGTTATATTTTTGTCTTAACCTTGATACCCTGTTATGCCTACTGATTCCTCTTTGAAAGGAACTAATATCTTCTATTGATATAAATTTGAAGATGTTCATCAGTGCATTGTTTATAAGAAACTCGATAGGTTTTGGTTCTATTGTAATATGCGGTTCTGTTTGGACACATTTGATGTAATAAAAAACTCGATATTGTTTTGGCTCTATTGTAATATGTCGTTCTGTTTTGCTTCTGTTGTAATATGTCATTCTGTTTACACATCCTTTGGGAGTATTTTTGAACTTCATCGATGTCAAATATTTGTGATAGTATTGGCAATCTTATGATATGATATAACTGAAATGACTCATTTAAAAGGGTTACATCTTATGGTATCGTTTCTTTCATTAACTGGTTGTTTGTATAGGCGCATATCTCGACCCCACCTTGGATTGAAGTTTTCTGCAATCAAGCTTTTAGATCCTCCACTTATCGAGCAAATATTGGTCAAGTGTAGCATTGATAGTGGTCTTATTGTTCAAGAGGTATATATAAATGTTTGCACCACTTCTATAAATTTTTGCTCCACTTCTGAGGATTTTTATCTTCTCATGCGTATTGAGTGGTTATTGTTGATAATTGAATCTAGGTGTCAGAAGGATCACCTGCTGAGAAACTTGGATTTCGAGTGGGTGATGTCATTGAATGCTTAAATGGAGAACACGTCTCTACTACAGTTGAGGTGGGTGCGCTATTGATTTATTAGGCTTCAAGTAAAATAGAAATAAATTAGATTTGTGTTACATTCTGTTAATTTGTTAATTTTTGCTATTTATCGTTGGCGTTGTTAGCTAGAGAACATGTTGCTGAGTAAGTATGTGGAAGGATCAAGTGGCCTTAATTCCGAGGTGGATATTGAGGTGAGTTTACCTGTATGTTTCAATTATGTTTTTTTTATCTGTTCTGTTTGTGGCGTATGTTAGCACTAAGAATATGCAATCTTTTACTGTATAGGTTTGGGTATTTCATATTCGCAGAAGTCTTTGGAGAAGTAAAACATTAACTGTAAAAGTATCTGATGATGCAGAAGTCATTGTGAGAGGAGGTATACATCCTTCGCCAACCAAGTTCCTTCGTTTTGTGAGTGGGAAATTCACATTTGTGCCACTAATCTCCACTCAAGACATGCATTATGCCATTTTTCTTGGAATAGACATTTGCTATTAGTTACTCTCACCATGTGCCCTACCTTTTGGCACCACTTGCCGTCACTGTTTGGTCAGCCCTAGTTTGATGTAGTTGGGCGTTGTGTCAACAACAACAACAAAGCCTTTGTCTTTTTATGTTTATATAGTCCCAAACAAGTTGGGGTAGGCTAGAGCTGAAACCCATAAGATCTCACAACCAACTCATGGTTGTGGCACATGGATAGCAAGCTTCCACGCACCCCTGTCCATGGCTAGTTCTTTGGTGATACTCCAGTCCTTCAGATCTCTCAATACGGACACCTCCCATGTTAAGTTCGGTCTACCCTGACCTCTCTTGACATCATCATGTAGTTGGGCGTTGTGTAAAGATGAAAAATATCCTTAGGCAGATGTAGCACACAAAAACCATCTCAGTGCACACACCTTACGTCAAAGGTGCAGGTCTGCGCACTTGGCATTTCAAGCGTCAGGTCTCACAAGTCTCTACTTTCAAAAGCATCAGGACTCTGTAATTGTCATTACAATTTTTTCCAAAGCATCATATAAGGACTGCATAATTGACATTGCAAGTGTTCCAAAAGCATCAGAACGGCATAATTGTCATTACAAGTTTAAAAGAACATTAGAACTACATGCTCACAGTTACACATCTGGAACCAACATTTTTACATGGCAATAGTATATATTGCATATGCTTCTGCCTCCAAACTTTTGCTTCTGACCAATCTTTAGCTTTAGACTTGTACTTCTTTTGATTAAGGTCCTTCTAAACCGATGGGAGAATTGTATGATCTTCAAATTTCTTAGTTGCAATCCTTGCACGAGGTCAATTTTCTCCATTAATTGCTGCCTAGTGGCATCCAAAGAATCAAGAACGGGCAGGCCTTCTAAGTCCGTGACCTTACTGTTGAAGAACTCTCCTAGAATGTATTGACCTTCTGCCATAATTTTGAGTGGTGTTCATCTGAGTATTTCTTCACTTTAGGTTTTGCACAGATTTTCTCCATGTAACTGATATGCTTTATAGAGAGTTAAGTATGTGCACTACAAAATCAAGCATGTTTCATAGGGAGTTAAGTATGACCACTAATTTGTCTCATAAATTATCATCAAACAAAGGTCCTTTGGACTTTTTCAAAACATAAGTAGAGAGGTGCTTCGTGCACTCTTTATGCTGCACTCCTACAAAGACGGTATCAGATACACTCTTCAGTCTCGTGCATCCATATTTGTGAATGACTAGATCAGCTGGACGACTAGTGACTTGTAGTATCTCTATGAACCAAGTCCAGGTCTCAGTGGATTCTGCATCCATAGCACCATAGGCTACTGGGTACAACCAATTTTGCCCATCAATGCCACAAGCAGCTGCGAAATTATCATCCAAATTTACCTGTTTGAGCAGTTGGTTCTACAGCAATCTGTGGTCTAAACCCTCTTTAAGAAATTGTTCCAACATGGTTTCGGTGGCACAATCTCTTGGTATATTATGAGTGCATCATACTAGGAATGCTGACTGCTTACTCAGTGAGGGAGTTCTGTTGGAGAAGATTGGGAATTCATAGTCAATGTCGTAATAAAAAAGTTTCTATGCAAGAGGTTGGATGCATCTATCTCTTCTGAGCAACCTCCTTTTGGTTCGTGAGTCTAATTCTTTGCTCAAAAAGACTAGAGTGCAAAGCTAACATAAGAGTTTGTTCTACTCCACCCATCTATTATCTATCTATAGAATGAAAAGGAACTAATGCCACTGATATGAAATGCATAGACTGTACGCCCACCTACCACTCTGCGACTTCAGTTAAGTGTCAGACTTCACCGATACCAATACAAAACCTAGATTGGGAGAGAACGATCACAGGCATGTGGTGAACCATACCAAGAGAAAGAGCACTGAAATGAACCATATCAAACACTGATCTCTGTCTCAAGTGTGTATAGCAAGTGGAAACTATCTTTCCACTCCCCATATATCCCATCCAGTTCCATCTTCTTGCAATAGAACACTCTGTGATCTGGAACTTTGTTATGGTACTTCTCTTCGAGTTTCTTCTGCAAAGCTGTAGCGCCAAGAGAAGACTCATTTTTTGACCAGTCCAAAATTGTATCAGCAATCCATTTTGTTGTAGCTAGCCTCAGCCTTTCACTTCTTTGAGCACTAGGGCTAATATGAGTCTGGGGTTCACCTAAACCTGCAAATAACGAGACAAAGGAATTATTACCAGATATGATTCAGATGTTAAGCATGAAGACCCAACTATGAAATATTGTACCTGAAAAGTAAAATTATCTTGAGAGAAGTCCATATTACAACCTCGAACTACCACCAAACCAAAGTCATCCAGGCAATCCATTTATATGTCCTCTGACTCATCATTTGCATCATAAATTCGCAACCCACTTGGAATGGACCTTGGACTTTTCTCGGATTCGACGACGGGCCCCCTACGTCATCCTCCCTAGGGCGACATGGGTGACGGCACATCCCCACCTGCGCTAGACCCCCATCACTTGCTTCAACTCCCCTCGCCGCTACCCCATGGCCTCCGCCGGGCAAAGCCCGCACGGATCCGACGACAGAGGGGCTTTGCCGTCCCAGGGAGGCTAGTTGTTGATCGGGGGCTCATACAACAGCAGGCGGCGCCGTGCTTCTCCGTGCATGTCCCTAGAGCCCGGGAGATGGCGATGCTGGCGTGATGGAGTTGTTGTGTCCGTGCAACGACCTTCAGGTGCTCGTCGTACGGGATGCTGTTGTGAGCTCCATCGTAGCGTTGCGGTGCATGGTGGTTGGTGCTGTTACAGTATATGTGGATTGCACTAGCCCTTTCCATCAGTTCGGACTTTTGGTTGCGTTGGCTAGTGCATGAAGCTTAACATGGTATTAGAGCTTTAGGGTTTTTTTCGCACGCGCAACTCGTGTTCGTAGATCCTCCCGTCGCTAGCCGCCGGCTTCTCTCGTCGCTAGCCGCCGGCTTCTCTCGTCGCTAGCCGCCCGGATTCTCTCATCGCTAGCCGGGGTACACGTTCCCGATCTGCCTGCGGGTGCCTGCCGATTCCCTCGCTAGCTGGGTGCGTGCGGCGTGCCTGCCGATTCCCTCGCTAGATCTGCCTGCGGGGTACCCGTTCCCGTTCTCGATCCGCTCCGCTAGCCGTCGCTAGCTCGGGCCCGATCTCCTCTATCGCTAGCTGGGCTGCAGATTCCCGTGCCAATTCCGGCCCGATCTCGTCTTCGCTAGCTGGGAGCGACCGATCCTGCCTGCCGATTCCCTCGCTAGCTGGGGTCTCCAGCGACCGATCCTCCCGATCTGCCAGCGATCGATCCTCCCGCCCGTCGCCAGGCTCGCTCCAGCCGCTAGCCGCCCGGCCCGATCTCCTGTCGGTTCCCGGTGGTTTCCTAAAAAAAAAAAAAAAGAACAATGTCTTCTGCATCAGGCTTTGTTGCCGTCCCTCGCTGTCCGGTGATCTTTGATGGTACTAACTACACTGAGTTCACTGGCTTCATGCGCATTCACATGCGTGGCATCCGTCTTTGGGGTGTTCTTTCTGGCGAGGTCTGCTGTCCGCCACGTCCGGTTCCTCCGGTGGCTCCTATTCAGCCGACTCCACCGGTTGTTTCTGCGGATGCTAATCAGGCCGCCAAGGATGCGGCTAAGCTTGCTCATGAGGCTGCTGATCGTGCTTATGATGAGATGTTTTTGGCTTATGAGGAGGCTCTTCAGACGTATCATGGTGCTCTGTCTGTCTACACCCAGTGGCTTGATGATGATGCTAGAGCTGCAGCTGTTCTCACTGCTAGTGTTCTGCCCCAATTTGCTTCTGAGTTTCTGGGTCTTCCTACTGTCTTTGAGATGTGGACCCGTCTTCGTCAGCGCTATGAGCCCTCTGGTGATGCCCTGTACCTTTCTGTGGTTCGTCAGGAGCATGCTCTTCAGCAGGGTGACTCTACTGTTGATGACTTCTATGCACAGAGTTCTGCTATCTGGCGCCAGCTTGATTCTCTCCGCACTGCTGGTTGTCGTACTTGTCCCTGTTGCCAGGCTGTCCAGGCCAACTTGGAGTTTCATCGCGTCTACGAGTTTCTGTCTAGGCTTCGTAAGGAGTTTGAGCCCCGGCGTGCTCAGTTGTTTGCTCGTGGCCGTATTTCTCTCATGGAGGCTCTTTCTGAGATTCGTGCTGAGGAGACTCGCTTGCGTGGTGCTGGTTTGCTGGAGGTTCCCTCCGTGTTCGCTACTCGGTCTTCTTCCACGCCACCTGCTGCACCGACCCCGTTTCGCTCTAGTGCTCCGCCACTCTTGCCCACTCCTTCTGATGGCTCAGGTCGCCCCCGTCCACATTGTGACTACTGCAACAATGATGGTCATATTGAGTCCCATTGCTACAAGAAGAAGAAACACTTGCGCAAGGCACGACCATCATCTTCAGGGACTTCGTCATCTACCTCGACAGCTTCAGCCGTTGCTTTGACTGAGCAGGATATTTTGAGACTTAAACGTCTGCTTGCGGCTTCAGGTTCTTCCTCGACGGGTACTGCTGGTTCTGTGACTGATGCTTCCCGCGCTGAGCAACTGCCCTCTACACAGTCAGGTACATCCCCATGGGTTCTGGATTCTGGAGCTTCTTTTCATATGTCTTCTCATTCTTCCACTTTGTCCTCTCTTCGATTGCTGGATTCTCCTGTTCATGTCTTCACTGCTGATGGTACTCCACTTTCTGTTGCTAGTAGAGGCAATCTTTCCACTCCTTCTTATTCTGTTCCTGATGTTGCTCATGTTCCTCGACTTACCATGAATCTGTTTTCTGCTGGTCAACTTACTGATTCTGGTTGTCGCGTCATCCTTGATGCTGACTCTTGTTCTGTTCTGGACCGTCGCACGCACACTCTGGTTGGGGCTGGCCCTCGGCGCCGTGATTCTCAGGGTCTTTGGGAGTTGGACTGGCTTCATGTTCCTTCCGCTGCCACCACCATCGCCAGTTCTTCCGCTTCTGTCGCCTCCGTTACTGGTTCTTTCCAGCAGTGGCATCATCGACTTGGTCATCTGTGTGGTTCTCGGTTGTCTTCTTTAGTTCGTCGAGGTCTTCTGGGGTCTGTCTCAGGAGATGTCTCTTTAGAGTGTCAGGGTTGCCGTCTTGGCAAGCAGATTCAGTTACCATATCCACATAGTGAGTCAGTGTCTAAGCGTCCTTTCGATTTAGTCCATTCTGATGTATGGGGTCCGGCCCCTTTCGCTTCAAAAGGTGGTCATAAATACTATATTATTTTCATAGATGATTTCTCTCGTTACACATGGCTTTATTTCATGACTTCTCGTAGTGAGGTGTTGTCTATTTATAAGCGTTTTGCTGCCATGGTTCATACTCAGTTCTCTTCTCCCATTCGTGTTTTTCGTGCTGACTCCGCTGGCGAGTATATCTCTAAGATGTTGCGTGGTGTTCTTGCTGAGCAAGGGACTCTCTCTCAATTCTCTTGTCCTGGTGCTCATGCTCAGAATGGTGTGGCTGAGCGAAAGCATCGACATCTTCTTGAGACGGCTCGTGCATTGATGATCGCTGCATCTCTCCCGCCTCATTTTTGGGCTGAGGCCGTCTCCACATCCACCTATCTTATCAATATACAGCCTTCCGCTGCTCTACAGGGTGGTGTTCCTTTCGAGCGACTTTTGGATCGTTCTCCTGATTATTCGATGCTTCGCTCGTTTGGTTGTGTTTGCTATGTTCTTCTTGCCCCTCGCGAACGCACCAAACTGACCGCTCAGTCTGTTGAGTGTGTCTTTCTAGGCTACAGTGATGAGCATAAGGGCTATCGTTGTTGGGATCCTATCGGTCGTCGGATGCGTATCTCTCGAGACGTGACTTTTGATGAGTCTCGTCCCTTCTACCCACGCCCATCCTTCTCGACTTTTTCAGTGCAGGATATCTCTTTCCTCACTTTTCCTGACTCCCCTATCACATCTGTCGAGCCTGTACCTCTCCGTTCCACTTCCTCTCCTTCTTCGCCTCTAGTTGATTTACAGCCACCATCCTCCCCGGTCTCCTCGCCTAGCATGTCACAGGGTTCTCCACCTTCATCTCCGGTGACTTCCTCCCCGGTCTCCTCTCTTCACATGTCACCGGATTCCCCACCTTCATCTCCGGTGACTTCTTCGTCGCCACCCCCCGATTCTACCTTGGCGATTCCTCCTTCTATTATTCCATCCTTTCCTCAGCATTACACTCGTCGTCCACGACCTGTTGATGCCTCTGTGGATGAGTCGTCATCTTCCTCTCAGCCTACTTATGGCTTGCGTTCTCGTCCTCGTCCACCTGTTGATCGCTTTGGATTTCCCACCGCTGGTGCTGCTGTTCTTGAGCCGACTTCTTACCGTCAGGCTGTTGTTCATCCTGAATGGCAGTTTGCGATGGCAGAGGAGATTGCTGCTCTTGAACGCACTGGTACCTGGGATCTTGTTTCTCTCCCTCCCGGAGTTCGTCCGATCACTTGTAAGTGGGTTTACAAGGTTAAGACTCGCTCCGATGGTTCTCTTGAGCGTCACAAAGCTCGTCTTGTGGCTCGTGGTTTTCAGCAGGAGCATGGTCGTGATTATGACGAGACTTTTGCTCCTGTGGCCCATATGACCACTGTTCGTACACTTCTTGCCGTTGCCTCTGCACGCCACTGGTCTATATCTCAGCTTGACGTTAAGAATGCCTTTCTTAATGGTGAGCTGCGTGAGGAGGTGTACATGCAGCCCCCACCTGGGTATTCTGTTCCTGATGGCATGGTATGTCGTCTTCGTCGCTCTCTCTATGGCCTTAAGCAAGCCCCCCGCGCCTGGTTTGAGCGTTTTGCCTCTGTGATCACTGCTGCTGGTTTTTCAGCCAGTGCTCATGATCCAGCCTTGTTTATTCACCTTTCTTCTCGTGGTCGGACTCTTCTTCTACTCTATGTTGATGACATGATCATCACGGGGGATGACCCTGAGTATATTGCCTTTGTAAAGGCCCGTCTTAGTGAGCAGTTTCTTATGTCTGATCTTGGACCTCTTCGCTACTTCCTTGGGATTGAAGTCTCTTCTACCTCTGATGGCTTCTTTATATCCCAGGAAAAGTATATCCAGGATCTTCTTGCTCGTGCTGCTCTTACTGACGAGCGCATTGTCGAGACTCCTATGGAGCTCAATGTTCACCTCCGTGCTACTGATGGTGATCCTCTCCCTGATCCGACGCGTTATCGTCATCTTGTTGGCAGTCTTGTCTATCTAGCTGTCACTCGTCCGGACATCTCTTATCCGGTTCATATTCTGAGTCAGTTTGTCTCTGCTCCCACATCGGTTCACTATAGTCATCTCCTTCGTGTTCTCCGATATCTTCGAGGCACGATCTCTCACCGTCTCTTCTTTCCTAGCTCCAGTTCTTTACAGCTTCAGGCCTATTCGGATGCTACGTGGGCTAGTGATCCTTCGGATCGCCGTTCACTTCCTGCTTACTGTGTTTTTCTTGGTGGTTCTCTCATTGCCTGGAAGACGAAGAAACAGCTTGCAGTTTCCCGTTCGAGTGCCGAGGCTGAGTTGCGAGCAATGGCTCTTTTGACGGCAGAGGTGACTTGGTTGCAGTGGTTACTTCAGGACTTTGGTGTTTCTGTCACTACACCGACTCAGCTCTTATCTGACAGTACAGGTGCTATCAGCATTGCACGCGATCCTGTGAAGCATGAGCTCACCAAGCATATTGGTGTTGATGCTTTCTATGTGCGCGCTGCTGTGCATGATCAGGTTATTGCTCTTCAGTATGTGCCTTCCGAGTTACAGTTGGCGGATTTCCTGACGAAGGCCCAGACTAGAGCACAACATGGCTTTTATCTCTCCAAACTCAGTGTTGTTCCTCCACCATGAGTTTGAGGGGGGGTGTTAGAGTTATAATATAAGTCATGTACCCCTTTGTATTTATCCCGTTGTATAAGGGGTTTCCTGCATATGTTCCACCTGTACATGTATATATATATCGGCCTTTGGCCTCATAGTAATATAAGTTGCTTCCCTAACATGGTATCAGAGCTAAGGTCTTGAGTTCAAGTCCTGGCTTTCGCAATTTATCTAAAAAAATTGCTGCTGCCCCCCTTTGTGTCCACGTATTGGCCTCTTGAGTCATACGTGAGTTTCGCGCGCCGTCGCTCTCTTCCGGTTGCACGTGTTGACTTGTCTTCCCTGTCACACGTGAGAGGGGGTGTTACAGTATATGTGGATTGCACTAGCCCTTTCCATCAGTTCGGACTTTTGGTTGCGTTGGCTAGTGCATGAAGCTTAACAGGTGCGTGCGGCTTGCATATCCCCGCCTCATGCAAGTGCGGTGAGGGTGCCAGCGGCCCGGATGGATGTGTGGCTGGCAGCGGCCGATGCGGATGGGACATATCCGCATGTCTTCAACCGTCTGGTGAACTCTGGATGGTGCTCGGGAGCGATGGTAGGTTGGTGGTGGTTGCCCAGTGACTTGGTGGTTGTGGTGTTTGGCCGTTGTTGGCCTGGTGCTCACCGACCAGAGGTGATGGGCTTCCAGGCCAAGCGCCGCCTAGATTTGTCGTCAATGATGGCTCGGGCTTGCTAGGACTTTTGCCAGATCTGGCTACCATGGCATTGGTCGGCTAGATCTGGCCGGCAGTTGTTTGACTCGGGAATATGTGGCGACGGGGCTGCGGTGGCCCAGTGCTTGTGGTGGTGCAAGTGAGCAATCTACCTAGTTCAATCGTTGCTCTGGATGTGTGTGCTCAACTCGGTGAAAGCTCAGACTGCAGCAAATGACGGCGATGCCCATGGGCGCCGCGAACCTTCTTGAAGGCGTCATTGTATGTTTGTTTTCGCCATCCTCTTTCCGACTTAGGGGGAAACCTTGGTTCCAGGTTTGCCCTGAACAACCGATGGTGGCGCAATCTGCGTCGCAACCCATCTTGAAGGCATCGTCTAGAAGTCGGCTTGATTGTTGTGTTGGGTAGCTGCTTGCTATGGGGATGTCGGTGGTGGTCGTGCGACCGACTTGGGGGTCAACAATGGTGTGTCTTGGGGTCTGACAGCATCACGCTTGGTGCTGTGGAGCTGCCATCTTGTAACACCCCCTTGTATTAAGCACTGTGACATTTGGTTAATCATGCCATGTCATGTTCATTTACAATGCTAATCACAGTGGTTAAACAAGGCAATCCAAATTTGCCCCTGAAAATTCAATTCAAATTCAAATGCAAAATGAAGTTGTTCCAAAAATTATGGAAAAATGTTCATCAATTAGCAAATATTCCAAAACAAATGTTGTTGAGGAAAACAACATCACCATCAACTCCAAGTGGGCCAGAGCATTTTAAAACAGTGCCAAAACAGCGCTTTTAATGCCATTTCATTTTTGAAAAATCCCAAAGGAATTCCAAACTTGCCCAAACTCTCTGAGGCATAACACAATATTCTAAAGTATTTGTTTTGACCAGACCCACATTTTTGCTAAGTCATTTGTTGGCAAAAGAATAATGAAAAAGCTTCTGTGAATAAAAGAAATAGAAAAGAAGAAGTGGGCGAAGCTTACCTGGCACTCACCCACGGCCCAACTGACCGAAGCCGGCCCAGCCCAGCACCCCCATCCCCACCTGCTCCCCCTCACCTGTCGGCCTCTCCGTGGCTGCGCGCTCGCCGGCCGGCCACCGGCCGCCACGGCGGCAGGGCAGTTGGGGGAGGAGGATAAGGACCTCCCCCAACGCCTCTCCCTCACCCCACTCCCCCTAGCCACTCCCATTTTCCCCCTCGTCCTCTCTCTCGCTCCGGTTCGAGCTCGCCCGAACGGAGCCGCCGGCGCCCCCTCGTCGCGCCCGTGGCCACCGGCTGCCCTCCGCCGTTCCATAGTGTCTGGGAGGTCCACGGGGCTCGACTACATCGACTGCCATGGCGGATCGAGCCCAGGGACCCCCGTCGGCGTTGCCATCGACTTTTCCCCTCTGCCACGGCCATGGCAGCGCCGCCGGCCGCTCCGGTCGCCTCCGACCACCCCGGCTTACCCCGAGCTCTTCCCCGGCCTCGCTGTGAGCCCCTCGCCCTTCCCTTCTCCTTTTCGCTCGAGCTCGAGGCCGTAGCTAGCACCGCCGTAGCGCCCATAGCTCCGTCACCGCCATTGCCGATGCGGTGCTCGCTCCCGGCCATCCCAGGACCAACTGAGCACCTGTGTGTGCTCAGGGCCTCCTCGCGAAGCCGCCTGACCCTTTCCCTTGCCGAACCCAAGCCCCACTACGAGTTTCGTTCGACGGCCGAACTCCGGCATCGGCTAGGCTCATCGCCGGCGGCGTTTTAGCTCACCACCGCTCGCGTGGGTCGCACCATCGGATGCGCGGCGGAGTACTCGTTCGTTAGAGCCAAAGAACGGCCAAAACGGCCCACTGTACGCAAAACCTGGGCTCGCCGGAGTTGCTCACCGTCACGCGGCCTCGCCGGAGAGCTCCGGCAGCCCCGCTGACTCGGCGCCGACGTGGCTCGGTGGGGGCCACCGATGAGCCACTGACTGCGGGCCCCAATGGCCCGTTGACCAGTCAGCTCTGCTGACTGGGCGCGCTGACGTGTGGGCCCTGTTGTTAACTAACTTAGTTAAAACTGTTATTAGTTAAAAGTTAATTAGTTAGTTTAATCAGTCCCTGACACCTGGGGCCCACAACCCTAAATAGTTTTAGTTAGTTTTAAATAACCTTTGTTAACTCTAGAGAGACTGACATGTGGGTCCCACCCGTCAGTTTGACTCAGTCAACTGCTCTGTTGACTGCTGACGTAGTAGTGATGTCATGCTGACGTCATATTCCAAATTTAGAATATCTGTTAGATTAAATAAATCCAGGAATTGGTTTAATCTTCGGAAAATCATATCTTTTTAACCGTAGCTCGGATGGAAAAACTTTCTACATGAAAGTTGCTCAGAACGACGAGACGAACCTAACCGTACTATCTGTTTCCGTGTCGGGACCCTCTACGGAGGTGAACCCGCAACTTTTAGCCTGTTTCCGGTAGATGAATAGTGCACATACACCCGGTAAATAATTCCAGTTAATTCCTAAAAATAACTAATATAACTTAGACATGTTTTTAAGCAACCCTGCACTGCACCCCAGTTGCCACTTGACTCTGACATCACTAACCTGCAACCGTCCCCCTCCGGTAATCTGTCCGACACAGGTCCGGAACCGGGAATACTTTCCCGGATGGGTTCCCCTTCTCCGTTATAGGTAGCACTGCGTTAGATCGTCATGCTTTGCGATTATTTTCGTTACTGTGTATTTATATTGTTTCCTCTCCCCCTTTCTTCCCGGTAGACCCCGAGACCGCTGACGGTGCCCTGGTGATCGACTACTTCACCGCCGTTGTTCCTTTTCATTTGCCAAGCAACCAGGCAAGCAACCCCCCTTTGATCATTCCGATATCGCCTATGTCTATACTCTCTTATTCTTGCATTAGAATTGCTGCTACTGCTACTGCTCCTATTACTGTTGCATAGCCTGTTTTTGCTAAACTGTTGATACCTGTCTTTATTCATAAACTGCTTAGTATAGGTTGGGTAGCACTGCTATGGTCCCGCACTCTCGTAGTTGCCTCGCATAGTACCCTTGCCTCGATCAAGCGATCGAGCCCCTTCCCCTGACCTTCTTCACATCACCGCACACCCCCCCTAATATGCTCGACTCCGTAGAGTTAACATCGGGTGACGAGGGTGATACCTCCGAACTCACTTCTGATGTTGTCCCTGTAGTATAGCTAGCTTGTTGTGGGTTACCGAGGGTGATTCCTCTTCCCACTTCCGACTTAGCTTTTGTCGTGCATCCGCTATGGTGATTACCGCCGAGGGTGATTCCTCCGGTATCACCTTAACGGGACTTGTCGTTTAGGAGTCCAACGAGGGTGATTCCTCGGATTCCTCATCGGCATGAAAACCACACGGATGCCCTGAATTACCATACCGTGTTTAAAGACGTATCGATCCCCGAGGCCGGACGTCGCCAGGAACAAAGGCGTGCGGCCAGAGGTATCGTGCGTCTGATGACACTTTGAAGTTACTACTACACATGTTGGATGGAGGCGGGTTGACCCAGAGGGGTACCCGCGAGTGCCTTTGAGGCGTGAGCTGTGGAGTCGGGTGACCAGTGAGGGTACCCGCGAGATAACTACGAGGCGTGACCGGTCATTTCCAGTCCTTGTCACAAGTCCTCGAGACGGGACGACGGGGCCAACAGTATCGTAGGCTCTGCTCGTTACCGCGCGCTCCCAATACACTAAGCGATTTGGATATTTGATCCGAGGGGCCTTCGGGTCCGATAGCACTAACCACCACGTGGGTGTGAGTGGGTGCTCTGCGTCGTATACATCAGCCGGAGTCGTCACGACGTCAGCGATTGAGCGGCCCGTTCGGATTGGACTTAGGATGCAACTGCGTGCTTGTATAAGGGGTTGCTAGGTCTGCTACCGAACGGCCTCGCAACGTGCGGAGCGTCCGGGGCGATGGCCCCGACCCCCGGGGGCATAGGATTAGTCCGGCGTGCTCGATCCTCTCTGGCGGTTTTCGGTCGGGTTGCGTCGTATTGTTTGGCCGAGGGCGGGCACGACCTGATGGTGTGTCCGGCCGGAGTTAAGCGAGCGTGGTGGGTAACTTGGTGCACCCCTGCAGGGAAGAAAACATCTATCGATAGCCTGTCCTACGGTAACGGACACTCGGAGTTGTATCCACTTCGATACAACTAGAACTGGTGACTTGAGATATGAGGTTGATATTGCTATAAACACTATACATTATGATGAACTATTCTGCTCCCTTCTAATTGCTGCAAGACCCTGAAGATGCTAGTCTTCGTCAGGACTAGGCTTTTCCCTTCTCTACTCTGGCTTTCTGCAGTCTAGTCCACCCACATAAAGCCTCCTTTGAAAATGATGCATTGCTTAGTATAGATCTGATGTAAGTCTTGCTGAGTACTTTGGATGAGTACTCACGGTTGCTTTGCTTCCTCTTTTGTCCTACCCGCATGATAAACCAGACGACGGAGCCATGGTGCCTGCAGCCCCCGTTGACGACTACTACTACCAGCCCGAGGCTGGCTACTACTACTACCCAGCCGGCGAGTACTTCTACGAGGAGCCGGCGGACGACGACCAGGAGTAGGATCGGAGGTCCCAGGCAGGAGGCCTGCGCCTTTTCGATCGTAGCTTTTCTTTTGTCCCGCCTCGTATGAGGCCTATCTGAACTTGTGTTCTATGTCTGTACCCAGACATCTAATGCTTCCGCTGACTATGTGTGTGACACTTGTTATGTATTCGAGCCCTCGAGGCCCCTGGCTTGTAATATATAACTTGTATGTATTTATTTATGTTTTAGAGTTGTGCTGTGATTCCTTCACGTGAGTCCTTAGGCTTGATCGTGTGCATTTGCGTGTATGATTAGTGCACGGTCGGGCCGGGGTCGTCACAGGTTGGTATCAGAGCCAGGTTTCGATCCTGGGACCTGTGGGTTATGGGCCCACGTCGCCACTTGGGTGGTGTAGCTTCTTTTATTCCTCGTCTATACTCTGGGACTCTGAATTTCTCTCCTATTCGGGTTAAACAATTTTACTAACCCCGACCTTAGGTTCTCGTGAACGTTTCCTCCCGGAGAGCCCCCTCGTTCCAGAAGATGGCGTGACATCATCAGAAGACTCCGAAGATACTCGTTGGAGTTTCTCGAGACCCTGTGCCCACTGCTTTGCCGTTCCTGACCACTTATAAACTCCGAAGGATAACTACATACACCTGTCGTTCCTATATTCGTCTCAGTACCCTCAGGTTCTATCCGACATATCGTAACACTATCCGACATTTCGAGAATTTTCGGAACCTATTGCCTTGCAGTCCTGTTCCGCCTGATCACACCTATGAATAAATCCTCATACTTACCGGGGATTCGTTCATCCCTAGTTGATCAGGTGTTTCGCAACATACTTCCCATTTTTAATCGATCTCCCGAAGGACCTCTGCAGCCTACTGCTGTTGGTTACCTCGCCGGCCTGAATTATGGATAATTCCATATGTCTGGCAATATTCATCGTTACCCTTTGACACCGTCATTTTGGTCTTATTGAGTCAACATGAGTGTGAATGCACGCAATCTTTAGTGGATCCTTCCGAATTAACTTCTTCGGCTCAGACCTTATTCCGAACATGAGCTGGTTCTCGGTAAATCAATCTTTGATTGATTAGCCATCTAATTCAATTCAACGTGCTCATCTTTTTATCAGAGCCTCTGCCTCTGATTCCTCGACTTTGGAAATTGTAACTCTTTGCATTTAAGCTTCGGCTTATCCAGATAATTTCCACAAACTGATGCCCTTGCATTCTCCTTCTTCTGGTTGAGTACCGATACTCACATCAGATCCTTTGACGACCACCCGATTTTTGTTAGATTAATTATCCGACAATGTCCTTTATATTCAACAAATCTTGAGCACTTTTCCCCTGATACATATTGCCTTCGGTAAATTGTATCCCTTGCTTTTATGAATCATGCTCTGCTTCCGAGCTTGAGTTCGTTACTCCTACAGTAGATGGTAAATGTTCCTAAGATGCCCGATGGGTTGAGCATATGCCTTCCGTACTCCGTGTGAACTCGAAAGTTATGCGAGTCACACTCATCTGGTGTTTTACCAGATAAATTTCAACTCTACAATTTTTTTCAAAGACGAGAAGTCAATGAAAAGGTTAAGCATTGGATAAGTGGGAGTCGACCTTGAACCTTTGTGTTCATGCCCATGGAACCGATGTGGAACTTATCATGGAAGCTTCTCTTAAAATCAATCGTTTCCTTGGTATAATTTCATTTTGTACCGGTGAATTGACCCTTTGCACTCGTGGTTCGACCATGATAATTCTCCCATTGATTCCATTTCCCGGATAGGTTAAAATACTCGTCCTCTGCAGATCATTTCACCCATCCAACCTCGACTCTGATTGACCTCCGGGTATTACCCCTAGTACCTGTTACTGGGAAGTTATCCCTCCATCACCTCATTCCTAGCATGATCGGCTATATCATCATCATGCTAAATTTTAACCGTGTTACCTGGTCTTTATGCCCAGAGCACAACTTCCGACGAAGAGCGAAGCTCACTTCGATCTTCTTCATTTTATCATTTCACCTCGAACAACAAGCTTGATTTCGAGCTTGTGCCGTATCCGTGGCTCCATTAACCCTCTCGCTTCATCATTCCTTTTATCGATGCCATCGCTGTTCGATGGCATCCTCGTGAAATCTCTCGACAAAATGTTTCTTGATCCATTATCCACACAACATGGTATGGGTAATATCAATATTCTTCTCTCGTCCCTTTATCCAAATGTTTTTGAACTTGCTGCTCTATCATGTATATCATGCTCCGCTCTTTCTTGCGAAATGATATACCCCTAAAACTTGTGTGTAAACACATATTTCTTTCCATTGTGTGATTATTCAATTAATCACATTTTCCTTTCTATTGGTTTGTTTAACCTTTCCTGAGATCGTTGTAACATAAGCAGGAATAACTCCCTGCTTGTGAAAATATCTCGGTCTATCACTCTGTCGGAGAGACCCTGTTACTATTGTTGATGACATTCCGGTAACCACCGATGGACGAGAACTTTGCCTAATGGTCCGCCTCGTTTTAACGAGCAGGAAAATGGTTCTCTTCGTCCCTCGCCCTTGGTACCGACGATGTTACCGACATAACTGACAGACTGCCCCTGACATACCTTGTTGTCGTGACCGGTAAAATGTCACCGTTCTCCCTACTTTCGATCGTCCCTCGCCACGGTTCTACACGATCGGAACCTGACCCTTCTGTACATCCTCGATTCCGAACTATCTTTTGGTTCTTGGTTTTGTGTGTTACCACGAGCCACCCTTCGAGAGTTGATCCCTTCCCGAAGCTCTGGACCCTTTTCATACTATGTCCAGGTATCGATCGAATGTCCATTAGATTGAAACTTCTTATGGTACTTTCACACTTTACTCCCGATGTTTTCCTAAGTTTCAACTCGAGAGATTCTTTCTGCCGCATCCCCTGAGTTATCTGTCAGATGTTCGACCTTGTAAGGGTCAGTTCCTCCGAAGTTACTCCTTTTCTTCCCCACTTAAATCTCGGGACGAGATTTCTTGTAGTGGAGGAGATTTGTAACACCCCCTTGTATTAAGCACTGTGACATTTGGTTAATCATGCCATGTCATGTTCATTTACAATGCTAATCACAGTGGTTAAACAAGGCAATCCAAATTTGCCCCTAAAAATTCAATTCAAATTCAAATGCAAAATGAAGTTGTTCCAAAAATTATGGAAAAATGTTCATCAATTAGCAAATATTCCAAAACAAATGTTGTTGAGGAAAACAACATCACCATCAACTCCAAGTGGGCCAGAGCATTTTAAAACAGTGCCAAAACAGCGCTTTTAATGCCATTTCATTTTTGAAAAATCCCAAAGGAATTCCAAACTTGCCCAAACTCTCTGAGGCATAACACAATATTCTAAAGTATTTGTTTTGACCAGACCCACATTTTTGCTAAGTCATTTGTTGGCAAAAGAATAATGAAAAAGCTTCTGTGAATAAAAGAAATAGAAAAGAAGAAGTGGGCGAAGCTTACCTGGCACTCACCCACGGCCCAACTGACCGAAGCCGGCCCAGCCCAGCACCCCCATCCCCACCTGCTCCCCCTCACCTGTCGGCCTCTCCGTGGCTGCGCGCTCGCCGGCCGGCCACCGGCCGCCACGGCGGCAGGGCAGTTGGGGGAGGAGGATAAGGACCTCCCCCAACGCCTCTCCCTCACCCCACTCCCCCTAGCCACTCCCATTTTCCCCCTCGTCCTCTCTCTCGCTCCGGTTCGAGCTCGCCCGAACGGAGCCGCCGGCGCCCCCTCGTCGCGCCCGTGGCCACCGGCTGCCCTCCGCCGTTCCATAAGTGTCTGGGAGGTCCACGGGGCTCGACTACATCGACTGCCATGGCGGATCGAGCCCAGGGACCCCCGTCGGCGTTGCCATCGACTTTTCCCCTCCGTCACGGCCATGGCAGCGCCGCCGGCCGCTCCGGTCGCCTCCGACCACCCCGGCTTACCCCGAGCTCTTCCCCGGCCTCGCTGTGAGCCCCTCGCCCTTCCCTTCTCCTTTTCGCTCGAGCTCGAGGCCGTAGCTAGCACCGCCGTAGCGCCCATAGCTCCGTCACCGCCATTGCCGATGCGGTGCTCGCTCCCGGCCATCCCAGGACCAACTGAGCACCTGTGTGTGCTCAGGGCCTCCTCGCGAAGCCGCCTGACCCTTTCCCTTGCCGAACCCAAGCCCCACTACGAGTTTCGTTCGACGGCCGAACTCCGGCATCGGCTAGGCTCATCGCCGGCGGCGTTTTAGCTCACCACCGCTCGCGTGGGTCGCACCATCGGATGCGCGGCGGAGTACTCGTTCGTTAGAGCCAAAGAACGGCCAAAACGGCCCACCGTACGCAAAACCTGGGCTCGCCGGAGTTGCTCACCGTCACGCGGCCTCGCCGGAGAGCTCCGGCAGCCCCGCTGACTCGGCGCCGACGTGGCTCGGTGGGGGCCACCGATGAGCCACTGACTGCGGGCCCCAATGGCCCGTTGACCAGTCAGCTCTGCTGACTGGGCGCGCTGACGTGTGGGCCCTGTTGTTAACTAACTTAGTTAAAACTGTTATTAGTTAAAAGTTAATTAGTTAGTTTAATCAGTCCCTGACACCTGGGGCCCACAACCCTAAATAGTTTTAGTTAGTTTTAAATAACCTTTGTTAACTCTAGAGAGACTGACATGTGGGTCCCACCCGTCAGTTTGACTCAGTCAACTGCTCTGTTGACTGCCGACGTAGTAGTGATGTCATGCTGACGTCATATTCCAAATTTAGAATATCTGTTAGATTAAATAAATCCAGGAATTGGTTTAATCTTCGGAAAATCATATCTTTTTAACCGTAGCTCGGATGGAAAAACTTTCTACATGAAAGTTGCTCAGAACGACGAGACGAACCTAACCGTACTATCTGTTTCCGTGTCGGGACCCTCTACGGAGGTGAACCCGCAACTTTTAGCCTGTTTCCGGTAGATGAATAGTGCACATACACCCGGTAAATAATTCCAGTTAATTCCTAAAAATAACTAATATAACTTAGACATGTTTTTAAGCAACCCTGCACTGCACCCCAGTTGCCACTTGACTCTGACATCACTAACCTGCAACCGTCCCCCTCCGGTAATCTGTCCGACACAGGTCCGGAACCGGGAATACTTTCCCGGATGGGTTCCCCTTCTCCGTTATAGGTAGCACTGCGTTAGATCGTCATGCTTTGCGATTATTTTCGTTACTGTGTATTTATATTGTTTCCTCTCCCCCTTTCTTCCCGGTAGACCCCGAGACCGCTGACGGTGCCCTGGTGATCGACTACTTCACCGCCGTTGTTCCTTTTCATTTGCCAAGCAACCAGGCAAGCAACCCCCCTTTGATCATTCCGATATCGCCTATGTCTATACTCTCTTATTCTTGCATTAGAATTGCTGCTACTGCTACTGCTCCTATTACTGTTGCATAGCCTGTTTTTGCTAAACTGTTGATACCTGTCTTTATTCATAAACTGCTTAGTATAGGTTGGGTAGCACTGCTATGGTCCCGCACTCTCGTAGTTGCCTCGCATAGTACCCTTGCCTCGATCAAGCGATCGAGCCCCTTCCCCTGACCTTCTTCACATCACCGCACACCCCCCCTAATATGCTCGACTCCGTAGAGTTAACATCGGGTGACGAGGGTGATACCTCCGAACTCACTTCTGATGTTGTCCCTGTAGTATAGCTAGCTTGTTGTGGGTTACCGAGGGTGATTCCTCTTCCCACTTCCGACTTAGCTTTTGTCGTGCATCCGCTATGGTGATTACCGCCGAGGGTGATTCCTCCGGTATCACCTTAACGGGACTTGTCGTTTAGGAGTCCAACGAGGGTGATTCCTCGGATTCCTCATCGGCATGAAAACCACACGGATGCCCTGAATTACCATACCGTGTTTAAAGACGTATCGATCCCCGAGGCCGGACGTCGCCAGGAACAAAGGCGTGCGGCCAGAGGTATCGTGCGTCTGATGACACTTTGAAGTTACTACTACACATGTTGGATGGAGGCGGGTTGACCCAGAGGGGTACCCGCGAGTGCCTTTGAGGCGTGAGCTGTGGAGTCGGGTGACCAGTGAGGGTACCCGCGAGATAACTACGAGGCGTGACCGGTCATTTCCAGTCCTTGTCACAAGTCCTCGAGACGGGACGACGGGGCCAACAGTATCGTAGGCTCTGCTCGTTACCGCGCGCTCCCAATACACTAAGCGATTTGGATATTTGATCCGAGGGGCCTTCGGGTCCGATAGCACTAACCACCACGTGGGTGTGAGTGGGTGCTCTGTGTCGTATACATCAGCCGGAGTCGTCACGACGTCAGCGATTGAGCGGCCCGTTCGGATTGGACTTAGGATGCAACTGCGTGCTTGTATAAGGGGTTGCTAGGTCTGCTACCGAACGGCCTCGCAACGTGCGGAGCGTCCGGGGCGATGGCCCCGACCCCCGGGGGCATAGGATTAGTCCGGCGTGCTCGATCCTCTCTGGCGGTTTCCGGTCGGGTTGCGTCGTATTGTTTGGCCGAGGGCGGGCACGACCTGATGGTGTGTCCGGCCGGAGTTAAGCGAGCGTGGTGGGTAACTTGGTGCACCCCTGCAGGGAAGAAAACATCTATCGATAGCTTGTCCTACGGTAACGGACACTCGGAGTTGTATCCACTTCGATACAACTAGAACTGGTGACTTGAGATATGAGGTTGATATTGCTATAAACACTATACATTATGATGAACTATTCTGCTCCCTTCTAATTGCTGCAAGACCCTGAAGATGCTAGTCTTCGTCAGGACTAGGCTTTTCCCTTCTCTACTCTGGCTTTCTGCAGTCTAGTCCACCCACATAAAGCCTCCTTTGAAAATGATGCATTGCTTAGTATAGATCTGATGTAAGTCTTGCTGAGTACTTTGGATGAGTACTCACGGTTGCTTTGCTTCCTCTTTTGTCCTACCCGCATGATAAACCAGACGACGGAGCCATGGTGCCTGCAGCCCCCGTTGACGACTACTACTACCAGCCCGAGGCTGGCTACTACTACTACCCAGCCGGCGAGTACTTCTACGAGGAGCCGGCGGACGACGACCAGGAGTAGGATCGGAGGTCCCAGGCAGGAGGCCTGCGCCTTTTCGATCGTAGCTTTTCTTTTGTCCCGCCTCGTATGAGGCCTATCTGAACTTGTGTTCTATGTCTGTACCCAGACATCTAATGCTTCCGCTGACTATGTGTGTGACACTTGTTATGTATTCGAGCCCTCGAGGCCCCTGGCTTGTAATATATAACTTGTATGTATTTATTTATGTTTTAGAGTTGTGCTGTGATTCCTTCACGTGAGTCCTTAGGCTTGATCGTGTGCATTTGCGTGTATGATTAGTGCACGGTCGGGCCGGGGTCGTCACACATCTCTGCCTCGTTTGTCTGCCTTTGGGGGTGTTCATGTGGTGCGCTGTCTTGTTATGCATGCTCAAGACCCTCCCATGGTGGTCTTCGTTCATCTTTGCTCAATGACGGTGCAATGATGCCTCCCTAACTTGCTAATTGTTCCGTGTTCGTGTGGCCGAGCTTGAAGTCAAGGTTCTTGTTCAACTATGGCACTCGTTGATTGTGGAGGCTCCTCTGTTGCGCCGTGGAGTTTGGTATGCACCCCGGTGCGGTGCGTTAGGCTGTTTGCAAAGTTTTGGTATTGTGAACCCTCGACGGCTCCCCACATCTACTTGTGTCTGTCGTGATGGCCCTTTTGTCTGCTAGCTAAGTCGTGCTTGCTAGCTAAGTAGTGCCTTCTTCTGGGTGTGCATTTTTCTCTTCTTCCTTTCCCCTTGTTACTTGTATGGTTTTGGTTCGGTTTCCCTCATAAACAGGGTTAACTTGTTTAGGTTTTCAATCCGGTTGCCCTTATAAACCGGATCATTTTTTTTCTGTGAATGAGATCAAATTCAGGTAGGGAGCTCTCCCACGATGACTGTTCTAAAAACAACAACAAAGCCATTAGTTCCAAACAAGCTGGGGTAGGGTAGAGCTGAAACCCATCAGATCTCGCAACCAACTCATAGTTCTGGCACATGGATAGTTAGTTTCCACGCACCCCTGTCCATAACTAGTTCTTTGATGATATTCCAGTCATTCAGACCTTTCTTCACGGACTCCTCCCATGGCAAGTTTGGTCTACCCCGGCCTCTCTTGACTTTATCACACTTTAGCCGTTCGCTATGCACTGGAGCTTCTGAAGGCCTGTGATGAATATGCCCAAACCATCTCAAACAATGTTGGACATGCTTCTCTTCAATCGGTGCTACCCCAACTTTATTTGGTATATCGTGGCCACACATCCATCTCAACATGCGCATCTTCGCTTCACATTGAACATGTCGCCTTTTAGTCGGCAACACTCAGCACAATACAACATTGCGGGTCGAATCGCCGTCGTATAGAACCTGCCTTATGGCTTTTGTGGTACTCTCTTGTCAGAGAATGCTAGAAGTTTGGTGCCACTTCATCGCCGACTTTGATTCGATGACTCACATCTTCATTGGTATAACCATCGTTTTACAGCATTGACCCCAAATGTCGAAAGGTGTCCTTTTGAGGTACCACTTGCCCATCAAGGCTAACCTCCTCCTCGTGCCTAATAGTACTGAAACCTCACCTCATGTATTCAGTTTTACTTCTACTAAGCTAGAACCTTTCGAGTCCAAGGTTTCTCTTCATAGATCTAACTTTCTATTGACCCCCATCTGACTATCATCGACTAGCACCACATCATCTGTAAGAAGCATACATCATGGGACATCTCCTTGCATATCCCTTGTGACCTCATCCATCACCAAAGCAAAAAGATAACGACTCAAGGCTGACCCTTGGTGCAGTCATATTTTAATTGGGAAGTCTTCCGTGTCGCCATCACTTGTTCGAACACTTTCACAACATTATCGTACATGTCCTTGAGGGTAATGTACTTTGTTGGGACTTTTTGTTTCTGGCTCACCACATGTTATTCCGCGGTATCTTATCGTAGGTCTTCTCCAAGTCAATGCACACCATATGTAGGTCCTTCTTTTGCTCCCTATATATCTCCATAAGTTGTCGTACCAAGAAGATGGCTTCCATGGTCTTTCTCCCAGGCATGAAACCAAATTGATTTTTGGTCATGCTTGTCATTCTTCTGAAGTGGTGCTCAATGACTCTCCCATAGCTTCATTGTATGGCTCATCAGCTTAATTCCACGGTAGTTCGTACAACTTTGAACACCCCCCCCTTTGTTTTGAAGATTGGTACTAATATACTCCACCTCCATTCTTTTGGCATCTTGTTTGCCCGAAAAATGAGGTTGAAAAGCTTAGTTAGCCATACTATCGCTGTCTCCGAGGCCTCCCCACACCTCAATGGGGATACAATCGAAGCCCATCGCCTTGCATCCTTTCCTCCTTTTTAAAGCCTCCTTGACCTCAGACTCCTGGATTCGCCGCACAAAAATGCCTGCTAGTATCATCAAAGGAGTCGTCCAGTTCAATGGCAGAGATCTCATTCTCTCCATTGAATAGCTTGTCGAAGTACTCCCGCCATCTATGCTTAATCTCCTTGTCCTTCATCAGGAGCTGATCTGCTCCATCCTTTATGCATATTTGACTTGGACGACATCCCTTATCTTTCTCTCTTGAATCTTGGCCATCTTATAGATGTCTGTCGGGGATTGGTTCTGAGCCATGGGAAATCCTCCAAAAACCTTGGTTCGAGCTCTGGGGGTCTGGTTTCGTCTACGAGGCTACGAGCTAGGAACGACGAGGACACAACGAGTTACCTAGGTTCGGGCCACCGTGCGGTGTAAAACCCTACTCCTGCTTTTGTTGTATTGCTTGTGGACAATGCTCTTCGAGCTACAAGGCGAGCTAGAGCTCTTTGGTGGTTAGTAATGGCGCTAGGGTTTGATCAGGGAGCTGACCCCTTGCACTGGTGGTCACCCTGCCCCTTTTATAGATGCCCTAGGCCTCTTCCCCAAAAATATGAGTGGGAAAGGGCTATCACAGGGTGGCAATTTGAAAGGGGACAGACGCCGGTGCCGATCCTGACAAAAGGTGGTCTCCTGCTAAAGGTGTTACCCATGATGTGCCGTTGGCTCCACGATGACCTTCGTCCTACTGCGCCACCGTCTTGGTCTTCTTGCATCGAAAGGGAAACCTTTGAGACTTGCTTTGGGGGCAGGTAGGTGCAGCTGCCCCCTTAGCACCAAAGGGGAAACTGTCCTGGCCGCGCAGGCTGGCGCCTGCCTGGACGTGATGGGCATGTGACTCGCACTGCGCGGGCTCCTCAGGTGGCCTCGCGGGAAGGCGTCTCGCGTGGGAGCCTTGCGAGGCAGCTCGCTGTGATGCAGCCTTGATGAAGTCCTTTGCTGGAGAAGCCCCTCGCGAAGCAAGGCCCTAGCGAGGCTGCTGGCTTTGCGGCGCCTGCCGGTGGGCTGCTTCATGGGAAGAGCCAGGGGCCCTTCCTGGGCTGTAGGCAGATGGCCCGCGGTACCCCTGTTCCCACTGGGCCGACAGTAGCCCTCGGGCCCACGGTGCGCCTGTTCCGTCCATTGGGGAACGAAAGGATGCGGGGCCTAAGCCTGCCGGGCCCAGGCAGGGACGCGTGGCAGCACGATGAGAGGGGGGGGGGTGCCTTCACTCCCCCACGACGCCTCGGTAACCGCCGTCTTGGTCATAAAGCCTGCCCGCGTAGGGCGCGGGCATGTCATTGCTTTCCTGCGCATTGCTCCTCTGTTTCTTCTTCTCCTGTGCCTCCTCGAGTCCAACTTCGTAGGAGGTGAGACGGCCGGCAGGGTGACGCCCTAGGGCGCTATAAGGGGAAAGGAGGAAAGGGGTCTTCTCCCCGCCCGTTTTCTACCCTTGACCGCGACGTCGGAGGCGCGCGGAATCTTGTTGCCCACTTTGCTGAAGCGCTGAATTTACCTGCGGAGGGACTCTTTAGGGTGTTGGCGGATGGCGCGCATGCTGCTGAGCGCGAGGGGGGGGGGGGCGGTTGGACGTGCCCTTGAAGTTGGCGATGAACTGCCGGCACAACTCAGCCCATGAGGAGATGGAGGCCTCAGGAAGGTTTATCAGCCACGAGCGCGCTGCGTCCTTGAGGGCCATGGGGAACCAGTTCGCCATGGCCTTGTCGTCACCCTCGGTGGCCTGGATGCTCAAGGAGAAGAGTGACGGGAACTCAACGGGGTTGGCGGTGCTGTCGTAGCGGGGAGGCAGGTTTGGCTTGAACTTCGCATGCCACACCACGCAGCGGAGCTCGCACGTGAAGTCGAGGCAGCCCCCGATGGTGGAGACGACGCCGCCTGCGAGGGCGGTGCGGTTCTGGCGCCCGGCGGCCGCAACGGCCTGGATGGTGCGGTTCTGGCGTTCGCGCTGCCTCTCGTTGAGCACACGAGCGTCAGGTCGCACGCGCTGGATGATCTGGCAGCTTGGGTTGTTGTCGTGTGACGGGGAGGAGCCGTGAGAGAGCTCCGGTGAGCGCTCGCGGCGGTGGCGCGCCGCGCGGTGGCGGTGGAGGAGGCGCGCGCGCCCCACGTGACGGCGGCGGGGTCATAGGGCGTGAAGGAGCCGGAGCTTCCACGACGACGTTGGAGGAGGGGTGGAAGCGCAGCAGTTCTTGCGCCATGTGGAGCGCCGCCTGTGGAGCCGGCGGCTCGCGGCGGGCGAGCGAGGTCGTTGTGACCTTGCGCGCCGGAGGTGGTCGCTGCGGCTCCTGCGGCTGTGGCTGCTATTGGTGCTGCCCGTTCAGCGGGTGGTCGGAGGAGGCCTCCGCCTCCGGCTCCGTGCCCAGGTTGGATGCGCGAGCTCGGTTGTGGCGAGGGTCGACGACGGGCTCCATCTGGATGCGGTTAGCTCGACGTTGGGCACGGGCTTGTCGAGCGTCGGCCATGATGGTGTTGAAGCTCAAGGCGCAAAACCGAGGCCCCTACTTGGCGCGCCAAATGTCATGGGATTGGTTTTGAGCCACGGTAAACCCTCCAAAACCCTGGTTCGAGCTCTGACAGCCTGGTTTGCGTCTACGAGGCTACGAGCTAGGCACGACGAGGACACAACGAGTTACCCATGTTCGGGCCACCGTGCGGTGTGAAACCCTACTCCTGCTTTTGTTGTATTGCTTGTGGACAATGCTCTTGAGCTACAAGGCGAGCTAGAGCTCTTTGGTGGTTAGCAATGGCGCTAGGGTTTGATCAGGGAGCTGACCCCTTGCACTGGTGGCCACCCTGCCCCTTTTATAGATGCCTTGGGCCTCTTCCCCGAAAATATGAGCGAGGGCGGCAATTTGAAAGGGGACAGGCGCCGGTGCCGATCCTGGCAAATGGTGGTCTTCACCTGCTAAAGGTGTTATCCATGACGTGCCGGTGACCCCACGATGACCTCCGCCGTGCCGCACCACCTTCTTGGTCTTCTTGCATCGAAGGGAAACTTTTGAGACTTGCTTTGGGGCACGTAGGTACTACTAAACCCGGGCAAACATCGGGCAGGGCCGTGTTTTGGGCCGGGCTTGTAAAAGCTCGACTTTCATTTCTCAAGCCCGAGCCCAGACCGAAGCCCGAAATACTCCCTGTTTTCAAGCCCGAAGTCCGAAAGCCCAGCCCGAATGCTGTTTTTTAGTATGCGCACGTGCAAGGCCGACCTGAAAGCCGGGCCCGAAATACGGAAAAATAGAAGCCCGAGCCCGACCCGGGCTATCTTCTGGGCTGCAAAACAAAGCCCGAGCCTGGCCCGAATGTCAAGCCCGGCCGGCCTGGCCTGGGTTTTTCGGGCCGGGCTGTCCATGCTCGAGTATAGGTGCAGCCGCCCCCTTAGCACCAAAGGGGAAACTGTCCTGGCCGTGCAGGCTGGCGCCTGCCTGGACGACGTCATCCACGTGATGGGCATGTGACCCGCACCGCGTGGGCTCCTCGGGGGGCATCGCGAGGCAGCTCGCTGTGATGCAGCCTTGATGAAGTCCTTCGCTAGAGAAGCCCCTCGCGAGGCTGCTGGCTTCGCGGCGCCCGCCGGTGGGCCGCTTCATGGGAAGAGCCAGTGGGCCCTTCTTGGGCCGTAGGCAGATGGCCCGTGGTACCCCGGTTCCCACTGGGCTAACAATGTCCCTTTCGCCTTCCTTCGCATCTAAGTGCTGGTTGAGGTCCTCATATGCCCGAACCCTTGCTTCACTCATAGCTCGCTTTGCGGCTTTCATTGCCACCTTGTACTTCTTTATCTTGTCTGCACTCCTCTCCAGGTGTAGGCGTTTGAAACAATCTTTCTTCTCCTTAATAGCCTTCTGGACATCATAGTTCCACCACTAGGTATGTTTAGCTTCGCTTCTACTTCCCATGGACACTCCAAACTCCTCTGAAGCCACCTTACGAATGCAAGTTGCCATCTTCATCGACATATTGTCTGCATCTCCTCCTTCCTCTCAAGGGCCCTACTTAATGACCCTCTCCTTGAAAGCCTGAGCTGCCCCCCTCCCTCCTCCCCCATCTTCCACCACTTTGTTCTAGCGATTTTGACGCGCTTATCCAACTGGACACGACACGGATCCGAAAGCGGAAGTCAGCCCCACAAGTTTATGTTGTAGGACAACACTCTTTCCATGTATCACCTTACAATCTAGTCAAACACGCCTGTCTTCTCTTCTTAAGAGGATGAAATCAATATGACTAGAGTGTTGACCACTACTAAAAGTCACTAGATGCGATTCTCTCGTTTTAAAGAGGGTGTTAGTTATGATCATGTCGTAAGCTCGAGCAAAGCTTAAGACATCTTCTCCTTCTTGATTCTTGATGCCATAGCCAAAGCTCCATGCACCCCTTTAAAACCTGTGTTAGATGTACCCACGTGGCCATTGAGGTCTCCTCTTCTCACCAATAGGTACACTCCTAACCATGTCCTCCGGGCCTTCCCAGAACTCCCTCTTGGTGTTCTTATTGTGGCATACGTGCTGATAATATCGAGAACTAAGTCCCCAACTACCAGCTTGACCAGAATAATCCTATCCCCACCCCTCTTGACGTCTACCACTCCATACTTAAGGCTCTTGTTGCTCAAGATGCCTACTCCATTTCTGTTTGCAGTTGTCCCAGTGACTGTTCAAACAAATAAAGTAAATAAATTTGTAACCACTTCCCTCAGACACATAATCTAGATCATGACTTCTCTCCGTGTACTTCTCCACAGCAGTCAGCACATGATAGTATTGGTGTTCATCATGTCTGTACCCACAGTTTCTCGGGCTCATCTGTGTGCTGTGCTTCACCATTGTCAGCCTTATCTTGGGTACAATGTTCAGTTATCTTAGGCTGACAAGGTTCGAGAATGTGACCTGACTGCCTTAGCTTGCCTATGACCACAGGGGGAGGGGCTAACAGTAAAGGTATACATGTGAGCACACTTGCATCTAATGGTTGCTGGCATTGTCTCAGATGAGCCCATGCCTAATCTTTTGCACAAATGTGGGTGCAACATCCATCAGCATGAAATTACAAAGCAAAAACAATAAGGAGACCATTGTCTATCAACATCTATTAATTTTGAAGTGAGAACTATTGAAGCTTTACAGTGGAATCACAATGTATGTACTTTACAATCATGATGTGGCAACCACAAGCATCATCCATGGCATGAAATAGGAAAAGAAGAGAAAATAATTCCTCTAGCATCATCGTATGTCCTTCTGGAATCGATACTGGATTGTTGCCGCTGCATTCCATCAGCTCACTACTAACCAATCCATCTCCCAACTGCGGCGCGGAGGAGTGAAGGGGTGCTGATTTGGCGTTAGGTTGGAGGAAATATTTGGAGGAATTGATGGATTCGAATCAGCTGGAAGGATTTGGTGCAGAGTGGGAGAATGGAACTGGGAGTTGGGGGACTCATGGGGCTAAAATGGGGTGACTTCATGGGTCAAGCCCCACCTGCCAGTGACTGAGAGGGTACTTTTGGAAGAGAAAAACACTTAGCCTGGTCTGGCCGTGAAGGTGTGCAATGGCAAAAGCAGAGCACGGTGAGAACTAATGGCAAATGTGTCGAGTGAGAAAAAGCGATGTCATAGGTGTTTAAATTAGTCACCATTTTGGCGAGTAAAAGCATGCAAAACATTTTGTCTAACACATGTCTTATACAGGTTACTATCCTTTTGGAGAAAAGACTTGATCTGTGTGACTTGAGCGAGCGAGGGAGTCCAGGAAGACATCACAATCAATAGGGTGACTGCTAAATGTGGTGTCTGGGAGTTGAGGGCAGACCTGGTCCTGGTGAATGAAACATGCAAGTTTCTGCTAAATGTATTTCATATCTACACTTGTATGGGAGAACTGGGGTAGCGTGTAGGCAAGTGGCCTCTACTGTTCCTCCTTTGCATGAAAACGGGAACCAGCTCTCATGACTATGCACATTTCTGAAGTGATCTCATGACTATGCACATTTCTGAAGCGATGAACTGGATACATGGTCCTGTCCAGCTGAACAAGAGCAGAGCCCAAACGGCTGACTGTGCCAAATGAGTGATAAAGCTCTCCTTTATCCGTAAGGAGAAAAGGTGCAAAGGTCGTAACCTCTGGGAACCCCCTCTGATAGTTTGGTGCATTTAACTGAAATCTCTATAGCAGGCCACACTTAACTGAAAGTTAGCTTTTGTAAACTTTTACAGGAACATTCTGTTTCCAAGCAATGAGAACTATTGCCAATCATGTATGTCACGTTTCAGGGGCATAACGGCTAGATTTCCCAGCTTTGTGCCCTTAAATTTTTGGAAATGATAAATCCAGAATGTTTGGGATTTGCTCACGGCAAGTCGAATGTTTTCTATGGCAACTTTAGCTGACGTGAGGATGACAGGTTTAGTTGAGAAGCGGCAATTTCTTGGCAAAAACAAACCGAGGGCGAAATTGCCATGCTTACCAAATAAACTTGTCATCCCTCACGTATATAAATTGTCAAAAAACCGGAAGTAACGTTCTGGATTTATCATTTCAAAAAATTGCAGGCACAAAAACATGATACTACACCATCGACGTACTCTATTCCCAACCTGCCAGGAACAAGTTTTTTCAGCTGGATAGTGTCCGCCTCCCCAACATCCGTCTCGAATATTTTCCCTTGCAAACTGAATTCAAATGAGATTGGGAGACAACAATGTTCCTCAAATGAGATTATTTCCTATAGCAGGGCAGGGTTGACATTTCATATTTACCAGAATCAAACTGTTCAAAATATAATTAGTTTCCAACCAGGTCTAAAATGGTCTCTTATAATAAAAGCGTTCCTGGGGGTACACAGGAATTTCATCTAGTCATTTTCACCATGTTGATTCGATTTGTGTTTGCTACTTTGATAACTAGTGGTTGGGGCGCACCCTGGTGCGCCGCCTGAACGGAAGCTCTACGGTACCAGGTAGGTGACGCTCATTTCGATTTCTTTTTTGCATTGTGTTTGCCACATGGCTGCTGGCCTCCAACAAAATGGATGAGGTTAACCACAATTAGTACCAAATAATAATAGGTTGTGATGTCCCAGTTGTTTTTCTCAAATTGCTTGACGCCAAAGTTCATTAAAATATAGGAAATAATTTACAGGATCAGTTCTAAGAAAACAAGAAATTACATCATCAATTTTGAAGAAAACAAGGATGCAAGTTTATACAAAACAGGCTTGCAGTAAACTTTAACAAATGATCTAAGTTGCAGTTTATAGCTGCAAATCAAGGGCAGCCCAAGCTTTCTCAATGCTTTCCTTGCGATTTTCTGGGCTAATATAACCCTCTGCCAAAAGAATCAATTAAGCACTGGTCCAAACTGTCACTAAATAAAGATAGTTTCCACAACAAAAATTGGAGGCATAGTTGTATTCATACCATGATTCCAAGTATAGCACCCTTCAGTCCAACGACAGATATACTTGGGACAAACTGCTGTGGATTTGATTAAGAAAAGGTCATGGATGAAACTGCACAAACAAAGTAGAACATTGTGATTATAGACATCAATTAATAAATGGATTGTTCATTAGCTGCAAGTCCAGTTTCCATGTTTGCTAAGATGAGAAACATCATATAAGTACCAAAATAGCCACGCTGAAAAAATATATGTGAAATATACCGAAGATATGACAAGTAAGAAGGCATGTATAGACGTAACTACATCAGTGAATAAACAAATCCAACATAATCAGAAGGACTATGGGATGGGAACATTAGGTGGTTCATTTTTGTGTTGGCAAGACCAGCATCGTGGTATTGTACTATTGTATGATGTTGGTAGTGTCATACATCAAACATTGTGATTTCAAAACCATACGAGTCTAGCTAAAACATATGTATCAACGCAAATTAGATACTATGTAGGATTGAGACTGGAAAGGGTCCATTGGATTTGGATTATTCGATATGGATACATCTCGTCAACCATATATAGATTGTACGATATATGTCATGTAATTAATTAGAAGATCAGATGAGACCAAAAAAAGGATGATTCATTTCTTCAAACCTCACTAACAAAGTGACAAAGGGCTATGTCACCAAGTGTTAGTAGTACTGCTGGGTTAGTCCGACTACAAATAATGCTTGAGTTAGGGAATCAAAACAGAGTAACTAAAGCTTAGTCATTGTGGGCAAAACAAGGATGACAACACAAGAGGGCAACATGTAGATCCATCCCACATAAACCAAGACCTTCGACAAAAATGATTATTTTCCTCATATAATTGCATGCATCAGCATCCACAACAACGGTGTAATATAACTTCAGGGATACGTAAATGATGCTCAGTAATCTGACACTATCCATCATACCTAATCTGGAAATAGAGAACTATCACTTGTACATAACATGATATATTAAAAATCCATATGGACCACTTACACACAGAGAACAATCCATATAGAGCTTCAGCAAAAGAAAGAAAGGAAACACCTGATTGGCAGTAACATATGAAGATTTGTGCAGTCTTTTAGATGCGTGTACATAGGTTAATAAAATATAAGTTTAATGCAAAAATAGTTTCAGTCGTTGAAATGTAATTATCTCAACTATGTGTCAAAGTAGTCCAGCTACCTGATCTCAGAAACAGAGTCAAAGACCATGGTGCAAACAACCTGTCAGTACAAAGATCATAACATCACAGACCAGTTAGTCACCGGTCTTGTTGAGGTGCACCAATGGTGTGTTGTGGCGTGTCGCTGATCAGCTACATCATTCACGTCATAAACATAGGAATATCACCTAAGAAAACTGGGGGAAAGGTGAATGGCCGATAGTCGGCCATCTCAAAATGTGGACACCAAGGAGCCGAAAAGATGGGCACTTACCTAGATGACATCTTTGGCGATCGCCAGCTATGACGCCTCGCTCCTTCCACCATAAATCCTTCCTGCGTGTTGATAAAATTACAACAACCTGCAGGAAGATAACACAGATATCAAAAAGAGGCCAAGGCATGGACTGCATTTGATATATATGTCAACAAAATGAGTGATATATATGGAAAAACAGCAAAACTGAAATATAACCGCGCCCAATGGGAGGGCCTTGACGAGATGCTGACCCTCTCCGCAGCATGCGACATCGCCATCCCCCCGGAGTTGTAGGTCAAGGAGGAAGCCGACGACGAGCCACCCATCGCGCCTGCCCACCTATGGCAGCCACCACCATACATAGACCTCACCATGGCAGCCACCACCATACATTGACCTCACCATGGACGACGACGAGGAGGACGACGGCATGTGAAGACGGTGGCGGCATCGAAGACAACCATGGCAGCGGAGTCAAATCTATCTTTTTTTATGCGAATGATCTGGTCCATCTATGATTGTTCATACGAAATGCAATTTTTCGCTGCAACTGTTTTTACTGCAATATTTCAAAACTGACGCTGATGCAATAAATGAATGATATCTGGGCCAAAAGAATTCGATACTTAGAATTTGTATGGATAAAATACACAAATATGCAATTCATAGATGGAGATCGTTACCACATGGCACATGTGGTAGGCAATTCAAACTTGATGAAAATAAATATGGAGATCGTTGTAACTTCACAAGCATTCAGGATCAAATTAGATACACTACTGATATGAAATAATTATAATACCAGGTTTGACATTAGTAAAATTAACTCTTGAATAATGAAACTCTGAATCAGTACCAAGATTAATATCTTTTGGAAGAAATGAAGGATCCCAACGTTCCAATTCCTCTGCCCAAGAATAACACAGAACAGCTGGACACACTATTAATAGAGACCCCTCATCCTTGAAGCAACAAGCTATTGCAATTTCCAGCATTTATATAAATGAGAACATACTGCTTCCCCATTCTGTTCAAGAAAATAATACTGCTTCAACATGGGGAAAAATTACCCTCAAAAGCAGATATGATGATTTCTTCATATAAGGTCTAAAAAGCGAGTGATATATAATTGATTGTTCAGTAAAATAAACATAAAATTCCAATCCGTTACTGCCCAAAATGTATTGATGCAAGCTCAATATCAGTGTGCTCAATATCCATATGCCAATTTACTGTATTTTGGAAATTGTAACACCGTGGAACAAACAATTTTCTGCATATAAACTATCCGCATGATAGTTATACACAAAATACAATATGCTCACCTGGAGAGTCTGGCCAAGCCCCATCTCATATGTAATAAGGCACCGCCCTTGCCTTCGAAGCCCAAATTTCAAAACTTCAAGTTGGAAGGGTAGAAGTGCATCTCGTAATCGACGGGGCAGCTTCATGGAAAGCTTGTCAGCTTCTTTACCATAAGCACAGTTTGTGCCATCATTTTGAACAACACTGCTTGTTCTATAAGGTATATCTTGCACAACAACGCCAGTCAACTTCTTCAAGCATTGCAACACCATCTCATAGTGCACAAGTTTAAAGACAGAAGAAACATGCCCGCTTTGACTTTGTGTTATGGAGAATGGTACAGCCTACCAACAATAAGAGGGAAGAATAAGAAGTAAGAAGTAAATTCTAGACCAAAAGGCTTATCATCCAGAAAAGGGACTAAGAAGTAAGAACCAGATGAAAATAATTATTACAGCAGAAGTTTATTCTATGCTATCCACAAATTATTCAATCCCCAAAAGGATTACTCTAAAATGTGATATAATGACCATTTAGTCATTTACTCCCTTCAGTCCTATAAAAGCCACCATTTCAGACATCTTCGCGATCTTCAGAATACAAAAATGTATATTGCGAAAGTACTTTCCGAAACAGATTCACACATAGGATTTTCAAGTATCTAACCTAAACATTTTGCAAATATATTATCAATCAAAATTTTAATAGTTTGACTATATATCCTTGTCCAAAAGGTATGTTTTACAGAACAGCGGATACTGTGAAGATAATTTATCTAGATCAACATTTCAATAGTTTGACTATATATCCTTGTCCAAAAGCTTCAGTTTCAGGCTTTAATCACTTGGTCACAGATTTCGGAAAAAAGAAAGACAGCGGCCAGTGGTCACCAGATGAACAAGGTTAGAAATCCTTTGCGCCTGCTAGTTCAGAAATACTAATACACCTAAATGGAGGAACGATCAAGCATAAAGTCCCACTATGAAGTCTGCCCTATGTGATCTAAGCACTTCATGAATCAATCCACCTATAACTTATGCCTCTTTTCATTCTACCATTTAGAGAAAAAAATCAGGAAGTAAAATCCCAGTACATGGAACTTACAAGGGAATAGCAGCTTCAGATTCGTCACTCTGACCACTCGTCACACAGCTGTAATACAATACGAAAAGGTCTACATCAACAGAAAAAGCATAGTGATATGCCACAAAAATCTAACCTAACTTGTGAACAATCAATCAATCACAAAAAGAAAAAAACAATATGAGCCTCACCTTATGGTCGCAGCCAAGCATCCACTGCTTGTACAGCACCTCTATCTTACCCGTCGTCAGGTATTTGGCCCACTCCAACAACCCAGAACGATCAACACGATCCGCAAGAACCCTACAAAACCAATAAGTTCAAGAATGGGAGCAAGATCTTAGCATTAGATGACCGAAAAAAACAGAGAAATCAACACACCTCGATGGCATCCTCTTGCCCGCGCCCCTCCTCTGCAACTCGCCCCCGAACGGCACCTCGATGACATCCCCTTCCCCGCCCCATCTACAGCTATGATGAGGACGGATGGAACGCGGAGACGAGAAGGTTTGGGGAGAAGAGGATGAGCTGGGATGGGCCGGGCCGATGGGGCGGCGGCGGCAACCCTAGCCAGCCGCGTGGGAGAGAGGAGAAGGGATGGGGCTCGAGGCGACTTCCTCGTCTCTGCAAACGTGGTGGCCCACCCTTTGTTTTTCCTAGCCAATACACATCCGACTACACAGTAAATCAATTGTCTCTTATGTTGCCAACGTGGACATGCCCAGCCAGCGCCATTGTGGCGACTGTTAATGGGTTTAATTTGATATGTGGGTGTACCGGTGCTTAGGTGCTGTTCTTACTAGAACAGACCTCCTACTTATGATTAACACTCTCGCAAACATCCGCAACTACGAGAAAATTATTAAGAATAGATTCTAACCATGGCATTAAACTTTTGGATCCAATCGGTCCCTTACGGAATAGCGCATAAACTAGGGTTTAAGCTTCTGTCACTCTCGCAACCCATCATCTAATAACTACTCCATAATGCATTCCCTTAGGCCAAAATATGGTGAAGTGTCATGTAGTCGACGTTCATATGACACCACTAAGGGAATCACAACATTCATACTATCAAAATATCGAGCACATATCAAGTTCACATGATTACTTGCAACATGATTTCTCCCGTGAACTCAAGAACAAAAGTAACTACTCACAAATGATAATCATGCTCAAGATCAGAGAGGTATTAAATAGCATATTGGATCTGAACATATAATCTTCCACCAAATAAACCATATAGTAATCAACTACAAGATGTAATCAACACTACTAGTCACCCACAAGCATCAATCTATAGTTCCGGTACAAAGATTGAACACAAGAGATGAACTAGGGTTTGTGAGGAGATGATGTTGTTGAAGATGTTGATGGAGATTGCCCTCCCCAAGATGGGAGAGTTGTTGGTGATGATGATGACGATGATTTCCCCCTATGGGAGGGAAGTTCCATCGGCGGAATCGCTCCACCGGAGGGCAAAAGTGCTCCTGCCCAAATTCTGCCTCGAGACGGCGGCGCTCCATCCCGAAAGTCCTCTCCTGATTTTTTCTAGGTCAAAATGACTTATATTCCAGAAGATGGGCACCGGAGGTGGGCCTGGATGAGCACAACCCACCAGGGCACGCCTAGGTGGGTTGTGCCCACCTGGTGGGCCCCCGTTGGTACTTATTGGCTCCAATATTCCTCAAATATTCCATAAAAAATCTCCGTAAAGTTTCAGCTTGTTTGGAGTTGTGCAGAATAGGTGGCCTGACGTAGCTTTTCCAGGTCCAGATTTCCAACTGCTAGAATTCTCCCTCTTTATGTGTACCTTGCATATTATGAGAGAGAAGGCATTAGAATTACTCCAGAAAGCATTATTATGCATAAAAACATAATAAATAACAGTAGAAAACATGATGCAAAATGGACGTATCAAGGCTATCCATGGATAAACTCTTCATTGAGCATATAACATAATATTCGTTACTCGAAGATGATATAAAACTTATGCGCACAAATTAAAAATGCAGCTTATGATTACAAAAGTGTAGATGATAATATACAGTACATGAATAAGTGTGGAGCCAAACACCATCTTGTGATCATTAAACGGATCGGAAATTACACCCAAGGTCTCTAGTTTAGGCACAGAGATGAAAGTTATTTGCGAAGGTACGTAACAACAATAAGGAACAACCTTTGAAATGAAGGGGCATCTTCGATGATGAGCTCATGTCATTCAAAACAAATTCCAATGCTTCTAAGGTGATGCAACTTTATTTGGAGACAACGAGTACATATTTCTATTCTGAAAACAAGTAGCAAGCGCTTCAGGGCAGGGCACCTAGAGTGGATGATGCTGTGCAGTGAGACCTTCGACAGATCAACCACCAGAAGAGAAAGTTTTTTAGCAGTGGGAGTCGATGCATTTGTACCATATTGTCTGCTAGACGACACTGGGTGAAGGTGGCGGTGTGAAGAGAGGAGAAAAAACACGAGATGGACATCGGTGGTGAGGGCACCCGTACATGTGGTTCGGTTTGTGGTATGTAATTTTCGTAGTAATAGTAGAACTCAAGATGTTGGAGTTTTTTTAATTCATGGGATGTCGGCCAGGCGTCCACCATGCAGGATATGTACAACAGGTAGCATGTCAGGATACAGAGGCGTTGAACGGAGCCCTGGGGGAGGAGATTATGGCTCTAGGGAGTTCGAAATCATGAACGACAAATAGCTGACGACATTCGAGATTAACAGGCGTGGTGCGCCACAGAGGGAACCACCGATATGCGAGCACTTCTGTGCGGCAACCAGCCTTGGTGGGGAGAAGGAAGATGATCTCCCCAAGGATGCTGTCCCAGAGATTGCTGATGCAGTCCACCCGAGATTCTACGGGTTCCTCGTATCGGGGGGGGGGGCTCACCGGTTCTACCCGTGTTGTCAGGTGCGGGATCTACAACCGGCCTCGCCACTGGCGGGAGCCTCAACTTCTTGGCGCCAGTGCCAGCCAACTCCATTTTCCTTGCGGGTGTCGCGTCAAGCTCACGGGTTTGAGCAGAGTAGCGAGAAACGAGCCTAGTGGCAGTGCGAGTGGGGAAGAAGGAGGGTTGGGGGTTTTTGTAGTGAGGAAGAAGGGGAGCAGGCGTTTTCTATACGAATGAGGAAGAAGGGGAGCGGGGGTTCTCTGTATGAGTGAGGAAGAAGGGGAGCGGGGAAAATTGGGGGCGACGAAAGGAGGAGAGTCCAACGAGCTACAGTGAGTGGAAGTGAGGAGGAAGGAGGTTTTTTGGGAGCGCTCCTCTTCAAGAAATATGGGCTTTTCCTTGCAAAAAAATTCAAATGAGCTTTAAGATGGATTGGCTTTTGTATTGGCCTAGTCGGCTGTCGTGTTTCCGTACTGGACGGTCTTAACACTAGAGGCAGCCCATTGGGGGATACTCTCCGGTGTTAGGAAAGCAACTTGTATTCCCATGAGGCCATAGGCCGATATATATATACATGTACAGGTGGAACATATGCAGGAAACCCCTTATACAACGGGATAAATACAAAGGGGTACATGACTTATATTATAACTCTAACACCCCCCCCCTCAAACTCATGGTGGAGGAACAACACTGAGTTTGGAGAGATAAAAGCCATGTGGTGCTCTAGTCTGGGCCTTCGTCAGGAAATCCGCCAACTGTAACTCGGAAGGCACATACTGAAGAGCAATAACCTGATCCTGCACACCAGCGCACACATAGAAAGCATCAACACCAATATGCTTGGTGATCTCATGCTTCACAGGATCGCGTGCAATGCTGATAGCACCTGTACTGTCAGATAAGAGCTGAGTCGGTGTAGTGACAGAAACACCAAAGTCCTGAAGTAACCACCGCAACCAAGTCACCTCTGCTGTCAAAAGAGCCATTGCTCGCAACTCAGCCTCGGCACTCGAACGGGAAACTGCAAGCTGTTTCTTCGTCTTCCAGGCAATGAGAGAACCACCAAGAAAAACACAGTAAGCAGAAAGTGAACGGCGATCCGAAGGATCACTAGCCCACGTAGCATTCGAATAGGCCTGAAGCTGTAAAGAACTGGAGCTAGGAAAGAAGAAACGATGAGAGATCGTGCCTCAAAGATATCGGAGAACACGAAGGAGATGACTATAGTGAACCGATGTGGGAGCAAAGACAAACTGACTCAGAATATGAACCGGATAAGAGATGTCCGGACGAGTGACAGCTAGATAGACAAGACTGCCAACAAGATGACGATAACGCGTCGGGTCAGGGAGAGGATCACCATCAGTAGCACGGAGGTGAACATTGAGCTTCATAGGAGTCTCAACAATGCGCTCGTCAGTAAGAGTAGCACGAGCAAGAAGATCCCGGATATACTTTTCCTGGGATATAAAAAAGTCATCAGAGGTAGAAGAGACTTCAATCCCAAGGAAGTAGCGAAGAGGTCCAAGATCAGACATAAGAAACTGCTCACTAAGACGGGCCTTTACAAAGGCAATATACTCGGGGTCATCCCCTGTGATGATCATGTCATCAACATAGAGAAGAAGAAGAGTCCGACCACGAGGAGAAAGGTGAATAAACAATGCTGGATCATGAGCACTTGCTGAAAAACCAGCAGCAGTGATCACAGAGGCAAAGCGCTCAAACCAGGCGCGTGGGGCTTGCTTAAGGCCATAGAGAGAGCGACGAAGACGACATACCATGCCATCAGGAATAGAATACCCAGGTGGTGGCTGCATGTACACCTCCTCACGCAGCTCACCATTAAGAAAGGCATTCTTAACATCAAGCTGAGATATAGACCAGTGGCGTGCAGAGGCAACGGCAAGAAGTGTACGAACAGTGGTCATATGGGCCATAGGAGCAAAAGTCTCGTCATAATCACGACCATGCTCCTGCTGAAAACCACGAGCCACAAGACGAGCTTTGTGACGCTCAAGAGAACCATCGGAGCGAGTCTTAACCTTGTAGACCCACTTACAAGTGATCGGACGGACTCCTGGAGGAAGAGAAACAAGATCCCAGGTACCAGTGCGTTCAAGAGCAGCAATCTCCTCTGCCATCGCAAACTGCCATTCAGGATGAACAACAGCCTGACGGTAAGAAGTCGGCTCAAGAACAGCAGCACCAGCGGTGGGAAATCCAAAGCGATCAACAGGCGGACGAGGACGAGAACGCAAGCCATAAGTAGGCTGAGAGGAAGATGACGACTCATCCACAAAGGCATCGACAGGTCATGGACGACGAGTGTAATGCTGAGGAAAAGATGGAATAATAGAAGGAGGAATCGCCAAGGTAGAATCGGGGGGTGGTGACGAAGAAGTCACCGGAGATGAAGGTGTGGAATCCGGTGACATGTGAGGAGAGGAGACCGGGGAGGAAGTCACCGGAGATGAAGGTGGAGAACCCTGTGACATGCTAGGCGAGGAGACCGGGGAGGATGGTGGCTGCAAATCAACTAGAGGTGAAGAAGGAGAGGAAGTGGAACGGAGAGGTACAGGCTCGACGGGTGTGATAGGTGAGTTAGGAAAAGTGAGGAAAGAGATATCCTGCACTGAAAAAGTCGAGGAAGATGGGCATGGGTAGAAGGAACGAGACTCATCAAAAGTCACGTCTCGAGAGATACGCATCCGACGACCGATAGGATCCCAACAACGATAGCCCTTATGCTCATCATTGTAGCCTAAGAAGACACACTCAACAGACTGAGCGGTCAGTTTGGTGCGTTCGCGAGGGGCAAGAAGAACATAGCAAACACAACCAAACGAGCGAAGCATCGAATAATCGGGAGAACGATCAAAAAGTCGCTCGAAAGGAACACCACCCTGTAGAGCAGCGGAAGGCTGTATATTGATAAGATAGGTGGATGTGAAGACGGCCTCAGCCCAAAAATGAGGCGGGAGAGAGGCAGCAATCATCAATGCACGAGCCGTCTCAAGAAGATGGCGATGCTTTCGCTCAGCCACACCATTCTGAGCATGAGCACCAGGACAAGAGAATTGAGAGAGAGTCCCTTGCTCAGCAAGAACACCACGCAACATCTTAGAGATATACTTGCCAGCGGAGTCAGCACGAAAAACACGAATGGGTGAAGAGAACTGAGTATGAACCATGGCAGCAAAACGCTTATAAATAGACAACACCTCACTACGAGAAGTCATGAAATAAAGCCATGTGTAACAAGAGAAATCATCTATGAAAATAATATAGTATTTATGACCACCTTTTGAAGCAAAAGGGGCGGGACCCCATACATCAGAATGGACTAAATCGAAAGGACGCTTGGACACTGACTCACTATGTGGATATGGTAACTGAATCTGCTTGCCAAGACGGCAACCCTGACACTCTAAAGAGACATCTCCTGAGACAGACCCCAGAAGACCTCGACGAACTAAAGAAGACAACCGAAAACCACACAGATGACCGATGATGCCACTGTTGGAAGGAACTAGTAACGGAGGCAACATAAGCGGAAGAACTGGCGATGGTGGTGGTAGCGGAAGGAACATGAAGCCAGTCCAACTGCCAAAGACCCTGAGAATCACGGCGCCGAGGGCCAGCCCCAACCAGAGTGTGCGTGCGACGGTCCTAGACAGAACAAGAGTCAGCGTCAAGGATGACGCGACAACCAGAATCAGTAAGTTGACCAGCAGAAAACAGATTCATGGTAAGTCGAGGAACATGAGCAACATCAGGAACAGAATAAGAAGGAGTGGAAAGATTGCCTCTACTAGCAACGGAAAGTGGAGTACCATCAGCAGTGAAGACATGAACAGGAGAATCCAGCAATCGAATCGAGGACAAAGTGGAAGAATGAGAAGACATATGAAAAGAAGCTCCAGAATCCAGAACCCATGGGGATGTACCTGACTGTGTAGAGGGCGGTTGCTCAGCGCGGGAAGCATCAGTCACAGAACCAGCAGTACCCGTCGAGGAAGAACCTGAAGCCGCGAGCAGACGCTTAAGTCTCAGAATATCCTGCTCAGTCAAAGCAATAGCTGAAGCTGTCGAGGTAGATGACGAAGTCCCTGAAGATGATGGTCATGCCTTGCGCAGGTGTTTCTTCTTCTTGTAGCACTAGGACTCAATATGACCGTCATTTTTGCAGTAGTCACAATGTGGACGGGGGCGACCTGAGCCATCAGAAGGAGTGGGCAAGAGTGGCGGAGCACTCGAGCGAAACGGGGTCAGTGCAGCAGGTGGCGTGGAAGAAGACCGAGTAGCGAACACAGAGGGAACCTCCAGCAAACCAGCACCACGTAAGCGAGTCTCCTCAGCACGAATCTCAGAAAGAGCCTCCATGAGAGAAATACGGCCACGAGCAAACAACTGAGCACGCCGGGGCTCAAACTCCTTACGAAGCCTAGACAGGAACTCGTAGACGCGATGAAACTCCAAATTGGCCTGGACAGCCTGGCAACAGGGACAAGTACGACAATCAGCAGTGCGGAGAGAATCAAGCTGGCGCCAGATAGCAGAACTCTGTGCATAGAAGTCATCAACAGTAGAGTCACCCTGCTGAAGAGCATGCTCCTGACGAACCACAGAAAGGTACAGGGCATCACCAGAGGGCTCATAGCGCTGACGAAGACGGGTCCACATCTCAAAGATAGTAGGAAGACCCAGAAACTCAGAAGCAAACTGGGGCAGAACACTAGCAGTGAGAACAGCTGCAACTTTAGCATCATCATCAAGCCACTGGGTGTAGACAGACAGAGCACCATGATACGTCTGAAGAGCCTTCTCATAAGCCAAAACCATCTCATCATAAGCACGATCAGCAGCCTCATGAGCAAGCTTAGCCGCATCCTTGGCGGCCTGATTAGCATCCGTAGGAAGAACCAGTGAAGTCGGCGGAATAGGAGCCACCGAAGGAACCGGACGTGGCGGACAGCAGACCTCGCCAGAAAGAACACCCCAGAGACGGATGCCGCGCATGTGAATGCGCATGAAGCCAGTGAACTCAGTGTAGTTAGTACCATCGAAGATCACCGGACAGCGAGGGACAGCAACGTAGCCAGACATTTTTTTTGGAACCGACGGGAACCGGGCCGCTGGCGACGGGGGATCAGATCGGGCTCACGGGCGGCACTGGGAGATCGATCCGGGCTGGCGACGGGAACCGGGCGGCTGGGGACGGGGGATCAGATCGAGCGTGCTGGAAGACCCGGCTGGCGACGGAGGACTGGAGGATCGAGGCGAGCGCCCTGCTGGCTCGGTCGAGGCGAGCGACCTGGCTGCGGTCGATCGATTACTGGCGGGATCGAGGCGAGCGGCCCGGCTGGCGACGGACGGGATCCGCTGAGGCGCTGGGCGTCGGGGGCTTCAATCGGGAGGCTGGAGGATCCGCTGGGCTTCGATCGGGAGGCTGGAGGATCCGCTGGGCGTCGGGCAGCTACCATCGGGAGGATTAGATCGAGATCGAGGAGGATCCGCTGGGCGTCGGGAGGATCAGATCGAGGCGCCCCTAAGGATCGATAGGAGCACGAGTTGCGCGTGCGGGAAAAAAACCTAAAGCCCTAATACCATGTTAGGAAAACAACTTGTATTCCCATGAGGCCATAGGCCGATATATATATACATGTACAGGTGGAACATATGCAGGAAACCCCTTATACAACGGGATAAATACAAAGGGGTACATGACTTATATTATAACTCTAACATCCGGCTCTCCACCTTATTGCCAGCTTATGGCTCCTCCCCGATAACCTTTTTCAACTTTAAGATAACGTATGGCTCCTTGGGCATCCACCAAATTAGAGGATTCTGCATGCAGACACTCACACTGGTCGTAGCGCGGCAAACGAAGGGATCAAATAACAGGCCCACAATATAGATTGTAAGGGTTCACACATTAGTCAACATTCACATTAAACTAAGCTTCACAAGATACAATATGCATACTAACTAATATTCACAAGCACATAAGTTCAGCATGTCTATGCATCTCAACGATTCACCAAACTATAACCAAGACAAAGCCGTGAGAACATGTAAAAATAAAGAAAAACGATCGATACTTCTCTGAGCAAAGGGCCTCCCTACCCATGCATTAATTTCTCGGGCATGCTTCTTTTCGCTCAATGTTGCGCGTGCACTTTGAGCATGTTGGCAACTCCACAGCTAGCTTACTGGCTCATCTTGCAATTGACGCTAACACATTGCAACAAAAAGAGGAGGCAATAGAGATCACTTAACATCAAACCATTTTGTGCAGTTCTACTGAAATCATCTTCATTGTCCTAAATGTGAAAAGATAGGAAAGCAATAGCTGTACTTAAATGGTGTTGCAAAACAGTAGCACATATCAATGGCTCGGCATGACAAAACACGATCATCTGGACGAAGAGGATACTAACTTGTGTGAGGGACATTATGCATAATTTTATAAGTGGTTATTTGATTTCCACCTTGGGATCTCTGATGATACCATGGAGGAAATTCTATCCAATCGATGAGTGCAATTCCTTCCGTGTGGTTGTAGAAAATTTCTCCCTAATATATTTTTTACGTAGTTCCACTAAAATAATGCACCGCTGTTTGCACGACCCCTACTCGCCGGCCAGGCAATCGATGATTAGGTCTCTTTTATCTTGCGTTGACGGCGCGGCTGAAGTGCTCGTTTGCTCCTCCACACATGACAGGCTCGTTCTACACTGCAATCAGCCAAGTCAACGTACGAATACACTTATTTCATATTGTGTTGGTCTTTCTACCTAGTTATGAATGAAGGAGTACTTGGAGCACCGTGAGGTTAGTTGACAGCAGGTTCCACTAAAATTGTGGTTTGTGCTTCTGTTTGCACAAATAGACACCATATGGAGATAGACAACCATGTTTGCATTAATATGTAATAGGGTTATTTAAGCAGTGTCATTTTTTTGCAATGGCATATGATTAACAGCAGCATCTCATATGTTATCAATGACATAACATTGACGGTATGAAAACGAGCCATTAACTAAGAAATGCCATCGCATTAAATCAACACTGGCACTAGATTAACGGGGGCTTGCATTCACATGCATAACAAATGCATTATTACTCTGTGATGACAGTAGCACATGATCAATAGCTACATATGCATAGTTATCAGGAACGATCGTTCTAACAAAGGGTGATACGGAAAGGAGAAACACATCGTCGTGTTAACCATTGTGCAATAAAATTTTGTGTAGTTTCACTTAGATGCAACTATGTTACCGGTGTCAGATTTAATCGTAATGACCTAAAATACTCTTCATCGGAAATAAAGCAAGACAGAAGCATTTCACATAATGGTGGTGACATTGCTTCAGTTTATCAATGGAATAGATTGACGACGGCATTACTTAATAGTGTCATCACATTAACCATCACGTTGTTTCATTTTACCTGTGATATTAGATTAACAGTAGCAGTAAGGGCATAACGACAGGGAAGCCACAAGCACATTTTACCTCCATCGAGGCATAAAGTGGTGAGGCAGAGGTGTTTGACGAGAGTGGCAAACATGCAAGCATGTATGTATTTGTGCCATTTTTGTTCTCGTCAGTGACCTTTTCCTATGCGAGCACAAAAAATCTAGACGTGTTCATTCTCAGTTGCATTGATGACCCAACACCCCCTCATTTTCTTTCCTTGTTCGACCAAGAGAACAGTCAGGCCAACATCTTACTAGTACTTTGCCCCAACCCTACTTTATTTCCCTTTTCAACCAAGATATTAGTTCGTTAGCCAGTCTATGCAATACCTTTTTCCCTCTAATAGTAAATATTTAGGTGGCGTTTGAGTGTCCGACAAGCTGACAAAGCTAGCTACATGGAGTAGAAGAATTTCCACATGCAGGATGCAGCGATGTGGGGAGCAATTCTTACTTGATAAAAAAGGATGCAACAATGTGGGGAGATGGGCCATTAGAACAAGTCTGGTTCTAAAATAAGTTATACCTCCGGTCGGCGGGATGTGACGAGGCAGGCTGCGGGATCTACCAACACGACAGTGGCAAGCAAGGGTGCGGGGGACCTCCCATGCCGGCGCCAGGTCAGAGAAGACGATGCCCGTTGGCTTCGTCCCTCGCCAACGGCGACCGCGTCAACATTGCACCTCCTCCCCTACCTAGCGAAGGGATCAGGCCGGATCTGTGACGACCGGTGAGAAGAGAGAGAGGGAGTGTGGACACAACCGTGTTGTTTAGATCTAGAGAGGGTGAGAGAGCGAGAAGAATAGAGCAATCATAGAGCAAGCAAGTCCCGAAGTGTACTAACTATTTTTATCTCCATGGCGATCGTTTTAATTGAATACGCGCAGAGCCATTTTTTCATTTAACGTATCAGTAAAAAGAAAACTCGATCAATAAACGCACCACCGCGTTCAGGTCACACTTTGTATGGCTCACATGTGGTCCTAGACCCTACATTAAGTGGACAACTAGATGTGTCAAATTATCATGTCGCCTGCCTCTTCGTGTGCAAATGTTTTCCACCGTGAGTGTACCGACGCGTGTGCGTGAGGGCAGGGTGAAGTCCGATTTTAACTTTGAAGTTGTAGAGCTAGTCAGAAACAAACCCTCAACTTTAAATCCCTGAGCTTGTAGATCTATTCAGAAATAGTTGTTCTTTAGGTTTCAGCCAAATTCCCCTCCAATCCTCTCCAAACCCCTTGGGAGGCGGTGTCACAACCTGATTTTTGGCCCTTTCCCTTTCTTTTGATTTCCTGAGATTTTTTCCTGAGTTTTCTTTTTTCGTGGCTATGTGGTCTGGAAACTAAAGAAGATGACCTCTTTTTTCTTTCCAGAGTGGCTTGTCATCCTTTTATCCATCCCTAGACCTTACCATTTCCATCCTGGACCAACCCCAATATTCTTTTTCTAGGGAATATTCCTTTTCTATTAAAGGAATAACCCTGTCTACCCTACGTTGTGAAGCAACCTATATTTCTATCACTCCTAAAAATCCCAAATAATCCTCATAAATGTTTGGGTCATATCTTCATCAAATATGGCAAAACTTTTCCTTGCCATCTTCAAAAATATTCCACCAATAATTCTTTTCCTATTCTGCCCTAAATGGCACTTTGTGAAGCAAGTTCTATTTATCTTTGCGCATTTGCCCTCAAACTTTTTGGACACCTTTTCCTGTCCATATAAATGCCTGATGCAAATTTTCATACTCATTTGCCTAGTAAATATTTTCAGCTAATTTCCAAAGTTTCTGTCCAGAAAGAAACTTTGTGAAGGAGGTACAAGCTAGGCATATCAAAATGAGTTGAAAGTTTTGCATGACCTCAATATCATCAAATCATGGCTCTCCTCACAATTTGAGCTCATTCATTGCATCCATGTGAGCACACCTTCAAATGTTTGTTTCTGTCCAAATTTTCAGTTTGTGAAGCAAGTATATTTTATCGTGCTCCATTAATGCTAAAACTTTTCCAGGACCTTCTCCTACCCATATAACCAATCCCCACAAATTTTGGACTCAATTCATCTAGCCATTTTCCCTCAGGAATTATTGCTAGTGTCTGGACAGTGAGGATGTTTGTGAAGCAAGTACCAATTTGGCTTGTCCAATTGATATGAAATATTTACAGCATCTTTATATGTCCAAAATATGATGCCTTGCCAAATTTGAGCTCAAGTGGTTACTCCAAGTGAATGCTACTTCATCATTTTGATTCTGGACCAGATTATGCACTTGCAAAGCAAGTGTATTAAATACTTGTCCAAATCCCACAAAAATGCACATGACTGTAGTCCTTCCTAACCTAAACACCCCAGACAACTCATTTGGCCTCTATCATTTACCTGTTGATCACTGCATCAGGATTTAGTTTGATACAGTAAACTTCAGAGCTCACTTACCATTTAACCACAACATCCTTGGACGAGCTAACCCCTCGGTTGTAAACTCCCCTGGATGGACCCCCTCAGACAATGTTTGCCAGCTAGTTGCACCCCCTCCATGCTAGACTACTTGGTGATCACCGCCTTGCCATGCAGTGGGCATGAGCCGGCCGTCGTTTCGCTCGGGCCCCTCCTCTGCTCAGAGCTCCAGCGCGCCCGTGCATGTCTAGCGTGTTCCCCGCGTCGTCGACGTCCCCTTGGACCTCTCTCCCCCTCCAGCAGCTTCTCCGTCGGTGCTCGTCGCCGCGCGCCCACGGGTGCACTGTGGCCGACCGAGCATTAATGGCGCCTTGGCCGCTTCCCCTCTGTGCCCCACGACCTCTTCTGTCCCGTGCTCATGTATAGCTCGTCCGCACATCCCTCGTCGTGATCCCGTGCCACCCAGTGCTCGCCGAGCCTCGCCAGAGCCTTGGTCGAATGTGCACGGCGACAACCGGCTCGGCACCTCGCCCCGCGGCTATATAAGACCACCCCGAGCCCCTCCGAGCTCACCATCCGCCTCGCCTCGCTCCACTACCCCATCCCTCTCCTCTTCCCGAGCCCCAGGTGTTGGGGAACGTAGTATTTCAAATTTTTCCTACGATCATGCAAGATCTATCTACTAGATGCATAACAACGAGAGGGGAGAGTGTGTCTACGTACCCTCGTAGATCGAAAGTGGAAGCGTCTAGTGACGCGATTGATGTAGTCGAACGTCTTCGCGATTCAACCGATCAAGCACCGAACGTACGACACCTCCGCGTTCAGCACACGTTCAGCTTGATGACGTCCCACGAGCTCTTGATCCAGTTGAGCTTCACGAGAGAGTTTCGTCAGCACGACGGCGTGGTGACGGAGATGATGAAGCTACCGGCGCAGGGCTTCGCCTAAGCACTGCAATGGTATGACCGACGTGTGTTTCTGTGGAGGGGGGCACCGCACACGGCTAGAACAATGTTTCTTGTGTGTCTTTGGGTGCCCCCTGCCCCCGTATATAAAGGAGCAAGGGAGGAGGTGCGGCCAGGCCAAGGGGCGCGCCAAGGGAGTAGGATTCCTACTCCTAGTAGGAATTGGAACCCCCCTTTCCTATTCCTACTAGGAGTAGGAAAGGAAGGGGGAGAAGAGAAGCAAAGGAGAGGTGGCGCCTCCCCCCCTTTTCCTAGTCCAACTAGGAACCCTAGGGTGTGCGGCCAGCCCTATGGGCTTCCCCTTTCTTTCCCTCATTGGCCCACTATGGCCCATACTCCTTGGGGGGGGGGGGTCCGGTAACCCCCTCCGGCACTCCGGTTTAACCCGATAACACTCGGAACACTTCCGGTGTCCGAATATAGTCGTCCAATATATTAATCTTTATGTCTCGGACATTCCGAGACTCCTCGTCATGTCTGTGATCTCAACCGGGACTCCGAACTACCTTCGGTACATCAAAACTCATAAACTCATAATACCGATCGTCATCAAACGTTAAGCGTGCGGACTCTACGGGTTCGAGAACTATGTAGACATGACCGAGACTCATCTCTGGTCAATAACCAATAGCGGAACCTGGATGCTCATATTGGCTCCTACATATTCTACGAAGATCTTTATCGGTCAAACCGCATAACAACATACGTTGTTCCCTTTGTCATCGGTATGTTACTTGCCTGAGATTCGATCATCGGTATCTCAATACCTAGTTCAATATCGTTACTGGCAAGTCTCTTTACTCGTTCCGTAATACATCATCTCGTGACTAACTCATTAGTCATTTGCTTGCAAGGCTTATTATGATGTGCATTGCCGAGAGGGCCCAGAGATACCTCTCCGACACTCGGAGTGACCAATCCTATTCTCGATCTATGCCAACATCACAAATACCTTCGAATACACCTGTAGAGCATCTTTATAATCACCCAGTTACGTTGTGACGTTTGATAGCACACAAGGTGTTCCTTCGGTATTCAGGAGTTGCATAATCTCATAGTCATAGGAACATATATAAGTCATGAAGAAAGCAATAGCAGTAAAACTAAACGATCATAGTGCTAAGCTAACGGATGGGTCTTGTCCATCACATCATTCTCCTAATGATGTGATCTCGTTGATCAAATGACAACTCATGTCTATGGCTAGGAAACATAACCATCTTTGATCAATGAGCTAGTCTAGTAGAGGCATACTAGGGACATACCGTTTTGTCTATGTATTCACACATGTACTAAGTTTCCGGTTAATACAATTCTAGCATGAATAAAAGACATTTATCATGATATAAGGAAATACAAATAACATCTTTATTATTGCCTCTAGGGCATATTTCCTTCAGTCTCCCACTTGAACTAGAGTCAATAATCTAGATTACAAAGTAATGATTCTAACACCCATGGAGTCTTGGTGCTGATCATGTTTTGCCCGTGGAAGAGGCTTAGTCAACGGGTCTACGACATTCAGATCCGTATGTATCTTGCAAATTTCTATGTCTCCCTCCTTGACTTGATCGCAGATGGAATTGAATCGTCTTTTGATGTGCTTTGTTCTCTTATGAAACCTGGATTCCTTTGCGAAGGCTATTGCTCCAGTGTTATCACAAAAGATTTTCATTGGACCCGATGCACTAGGTATTACACCTAGATTCGATATGAACTCCTTCATCCAGACTCCTTCATTTGCTGCTTCCGAAGCAGCTATGTATTCTGCTTCACACGCAGATCCCGCGACGATTCTCTGCTTGGAACTGCACCAACTGACAGCTCCACCGTTCAATAAAAATACATATCCGGTTTGTGACTTAGAGTCATCTGGATCAGTGTCAAAGCTTGAATCGATGTAACCGTTTACGACGAGCTCATTGTCACCTCCATAAACGAGAAACATACCCTTTGTCCTTTTAAGGTACTTCAGGATGTTCTTGACCGCTGTCTAGTGATCCACTCCTGGATTACTTTGGTACCTCCCTGCTAAACTTATAGCAAGGCACACATCAGGTCTGGTACACAACATTGCATACATGATAGATCCTATGCCCGAGGCATAGGGAATGACTTTCATTTTCTCTCTATCTTCTGTAGTGGTCGGGCATTGAGTCTTACTCAACTTCACACCTTGTAACACAGGCAAGAACCCTTTCTTTGACTGATCCATTTTGAACTTCTTCAAAACTTTATCAAGGTATGTGCTTTGTGAAAGTCCAATTAAGCGTCTTGATCTATCTCTATAGATCTTGATGCCCAATATGTAAGTAGCTTCACCGAGGTCTTTCATTGAAAAATTCTTATTCAAGTATCCTTTTATGCTATCCAGAAATTCTATATCATTTCCAATCAATAATATGTCATCCACATATAATATCAGAAATGCTACAGAGCTCCCACTCACTTTCTTGTAAATACAGGCTTCTCCAAAAGTCTGTATAAAAACATATGCTTTGATCACCTCATCAAAGCGTATATTCCAACTCCGAGATGCTTGCACCAGTCCATAGATGGATCGCTGGAGCTTGCACACTTTGTTAGCACCTTTAGCATCGACAAAACATTCTGGTTGCATCATATACAACTCCTCTTTGAGATATCCATTCAGAAATGCAGTTTTGACATCCATTTGCCAGATTTCATAATCATAAAATGCGGCAATTGCTAACGTGATTCGGACAGACTTAAGCATCGCTACGGGTGAGAAAATCTCATCGTAGTCAACTCCTTGAACTTGTCGAAAACCTTTCGCAACAAGTCGAGCTTTGTAAACAGTAACATTACCGTCAGCGTCGATCTTCCTCTTGAAGATCCATTTATTTTCGATGGCTTGTCGATCATCGGGCAAATCAACCAAAGTCCACACTTTGTTCTCATACATGGATCCCATCTCAGATTTCATGGCCTCAAGCTATTTTGCGGAATCTGGGCTCATCGTCGCTTCCTCATAGTTCATAGGTTCATCATGGTCTAGTAACATGAATTCCAGAACCGGGTTGCCGTACCACTCTGGTGCGGAATGTACTCTGGTTGATCTACGAAGTTCAGCAGTAACTTGAGTCGAAGTTTCATGATCATCATCATTAGCTTCCTCACTAATTGGTGTAGGAATCACTGGAACTAGTTTCTCTGATGTACTACTTTCCAATTCGGGAGAAGGTACAATTACCTCATCAAGTTCCACTTTCCTCCCACTCTCTTCTTTCGAGAGAAACTCCTTTTCTAGAAAGGATCCATTCTTAGCAATGAATATCTTGTCTTCGGCTCTGTGAAAGAAGGTGTACCCAACAGTCTCCTTTGGGTATCCTATGAAGACACATTTCTATGACTTGGGTTCGAGCTTATGAGGTTGAAGTTTTTTCACATAAGCATCACAGCCCCAAACTTTAAGAAACTACAACTTTGGTTTCTTGCCAAACCACAGTTCATAAGGCGTCGTCTCAACGGATTTAGATGGTGCCCTATTTAACGTGAATGCAGCTGTCTCTAAAGCATAACCCCAAAACGATAGTGGTAAATCGGTAAGAGACATCATAGACCGCACCATATCTAATAAAGTACGGTTACGACGTTCAGACACACCATTACGCTGTGGTGTTCCGGGTGGCGTGAGTTGTGAAACTATTCCACATTGTTTCAAATGAAGACCAAACTCGTAACTCAAATATTCACCTCCACGATCAGATCGTAGAAACTTTATTTTCTTGTTACGATGATTCTCTACTTCACTCTGAAATTCTTTGAACTTTTCAAATGTTTCAGACTTGTGCTTCATCAAGTAGATATACCCATATCTGCTCAAATCATCAGTGAAGGTCAGAAAATAACGATACCCGCCGCGAGCGTCAACACTCATCGGTCCACATACATCAGTATGTATGATTTCCAACAAATCTATTGCTCGCTCCATTGTTCAGGAGAACGGAGTTTTGGTCATCTTGCCCATGAGGCATGGTTCACAAGCACCAAGTGATTCATAATCAAGCGATTCCAAAAGTCCATCACTATGGAGTTTTTTATGCGCTTTACACCAATATGACCTAAACAGCAGTGCCACAAATAAGTTGCACTATCATTATTAACCTTGCATCTTTTGGCTTCAATATTATGAATATGTGTATCACTATGATCGAGATCCAACAAGAATAGTCCACTCTTTAAGGGTGCATGACCATAAAAGATATTACTCATATAAATGGAACAACCATTATTCTCATATTTAAATGAATAACCGTCTCGCAATAAACAAGATCCAGATATAATGTTCATGCTTAACGCTGGCACCAAATAACAATTATTCAGGTCTAAAACTAATCCCGAAGGTAGATGTAGAGGTAGCGTGCCAACGGCGATCACATCGACTTTGGAACCATTTCCCACGCGCATCGTTACCTCGTCCTTAGCCAATCTTCGTTTAATCCATAGCCCCTGTTTCAAGTTACAAATATTAGCAACTGAACCGGTATCAAATACCCAGGTGCTACTATGAGCATTAGTAAGGTACACATCAATAACATGTATATCACATATACCTTTGTTCACTTTGTCATCCTTCTTATCCGCCAAATACTTGGGGCAATTCCGCTTCTAGTGTCCAGTCCCTTTGCAGTATAAGCACTCAGTATCAGGCTTGGCTCCAGACTTGGGTTTCTTCGAGGGAGTAGCAACTGTCTTGCTATTCTTCTTGAAGTTCCCCTTCTTTCCCTTGCCCTTTTTCTTGAAACTAGTGGTCTTGCTAACCATCAACACTTGATGCTCCTTTTTGATTTCTACCTCCGCGACTTTGAGCATAGCGAAGAGCTCGGGAATTGTCTTCTGCATCCCTTGCATGTTATAGTTCATCAAAAAGCCTTTATAGCTTCGTGGAAGTGATTGAAGAACTCTATCAATAACACTATCTTCGTCAACTTTGCATCCAAGTTGAGTCATATGATGGTAGTACCCCGACATTCTGAGCAAGTGTTCACTGATAGAACTAATCTCCTCCATCTTGCAGCTGTAGAACTTATTGGAAATCTCATATTTCTCAATCCGGGCATTTGCTTGAAATATTAACTTCAATTCCTGGAACATCTCATATGCTCCATGCCGTTCAAAATGTCGTTGAAGTTCCGGTTCTAAGCCGTAAAGCATGGCACACTGAACTATCGTGTAGTCATCAGAACGAGCTTGCCAGACGTTCATAACGTCCGGGGTTGCTCCTGCAGTAGGCTTGTCACCTAGCGGTGCTTCAAGGATATAATTCTTCTGTGCAGCAATGAGGATAATCCTCAAGTTACGGACCCAGTCCATGTAATTGCTACCATCATCTTTCAACTTAGCTTTCTCTAGGAACGCATTAGAATTCAAGGGAACGGTAGCATGGGCCATTGATCTACAACAACATAGATACGCAAAAACTATCAGGACTAAGTTCATGATAAATTAAAGTTTAATTAATCATATTACTAAAGAACTCCCACTTAGATAGACATCCCTCTAGTCATCTAAATGATCACGTGATCCAAATCAACTAAACCATGTCCGATCATCACGTGAGATGGAGTAGTTTTCAATGGTGAACATCTTATGTTGATCATATCTACTATATGACTCACGCTAGACCTTTCGGTCTCCAGTGTTCCGAGGCCATGTCTGTACATGCTAGGCTCGTCAAGTTTAACCCGAGTATTCTACGTGTGCAAAACTGGCTTGCACCCGTTGTATGTGAACGTAGAGCTTATCACACCCGATCATCACGTGGTGTCTCGGTACGATGAACTTTCGCAACGGTGCATACTCAGGGAGAACACTTGTACCTTGAAATTTTGTAAGGGATCATCTTATAATGCTACCATCGTACTAAGCAAGATAAGAAGCATTATAAGATAAACATCACATGCAATCAAAATATGTGACATGATATGGCCATCATCATCTTGTGCTTTTGATCTCCATCTCCAAGGCACTGGCATGATCACCATCGTCACCGGCGCGGCACCTTGATCTCCATAGTAGCATCGTTGTCGTCTCGCCAACTATTGCTTCTACGTCTATCGCTACCGCTTAGTAATAAAGTAAAGCAATTACATGGCGATTGTATTTCATACAATAAAGCGACAACCATATGGCTCCTGCCAGTTGCCGATAACTTTACAAAACATGATCATCTCATACAATAACGTATAACTCATCATGTCTTGACCATATCACATCACAACATGCCCTGCAAAAACAAGTTAGACGTCCTCTACTTTGTTGTTGCAAGTTTTACGTGGCTGCTACGGGCTTAGCAAGAACCATTCTTACGTACGCATACAAAACCATAACGATTTTTCGTCAAGTATGTGCTGTTTTAACCTTCACAAGGACCGGGCGTAGCCACACTCGATTCAACTAAAGTTGGAGAAACTGACACCCACCAGCCACCTGTGTGCGAAGCACGTCGGTAAAACCAGTCTTGCATAAGCGTACGCGTAATGTCAGTCCGGGCCGCTTCATCCAACAATACCGCCAAATCAAAGTATGACATGCTGGTAAGCAGTATGACTAGTATCATCCACAACTCACTTGTGTTCTACTCGTGCATATCATCTACGCATAGACCTGACTCATGATGCCACTGTTGGGGAACATAGTATTTCAAAATTTTCATACGATCACGCAAGATCTATCTACTAGATGCATGGCAATGAGAGGGGAGAGTGTGTCTATGTACCCTCGTAGACCGAAAGCGGAAGCGTCTAGTGACGCGGTTGATGTAGTCGAACATCTTCGCGATTCAACCGATCAAGCGCCGAACGTACGTCACCTCCGCGTTCAGCACACGTTCAGCTTGATGACGTCTCACGAGCTCTTGATCTAGTTGAGATTCACGGGAGAGTTTCGTCAGCATGACGGCGTGGTGACGGAGATGATGAAGCTACCGGCGCAGGGCTTCGCCTATGCACTACAACGGTATGACCGACGTGTGTTTCTGTGGAGGGGGCACCGCACACGGCTAGAACAATGTTTCTTGTGTGTCTTTGGGTGCCCCCCTGCCCCCGTATATAAAGGAGCAAGGGGGGAGGTGCGGCCAGGCCAAGGGGCGCGCCAAGGAAGTAGGATTCCTACTCCTAGTTGGAATAGGAACCCCCCTTTCCTATTCCTACTAGGAGTAGGAAAGGAGGGGGGAGAAGAGAAGGAAAGGAGAGGTGGCGCCTCCCCCCTTTTCCTAGTCCAACTAGGAACCCTAGGGGCGTGCGGCCAGCCCTATGGGCTGCCCCTCTCTTTCCCTCATTGGCCCACTATGGCCCATACTCCCTCGGGGGGGGGGGGTTCCGATAACCCCCTTCGGCACTCCGGTTTTACTCGATAACACCCGGAACACTTCGGGTGTCCGAATATAGTCGTCCAATATATTAATCTTTATGTCTCAGACATTCCGAGACTCCTCGTCATGTCTATGATCTCATCCGGGACTCCGAACTACCTTCGGTACATCATAACTCATAAACTCATAATACCGTTCGTCATCAAACGTTAAGCGTGCGGACCCTACGGGTTCGAGAACTATGTAGACATGACCGAGACTCATCTCTGGTCAATAACCAATAGCGGAACCTGGATGCTCATATTGGCTCCTACATATTCTACGAAGATCTTTATCGGTCAAACCGCATGACAACATACATTGTTCCCTTTGTCATCGGTATGTTACTTGCCTGAGATTCGATCGTCGGTATCTCAATACCTAGTTCAATATCGTTACCGGCAAGTCTCTTTACTCGTTCCGTAATACATAGTCTCGTGACTAAGTCATTAGTCATTTGCTTGCAAGTCTTATTATGATGTGCATTACTGAGAGGGCCCAGAGATACCTCTCCGACACTCGGAGTGACAAATCCTATTGTTGATCTATGCCAACACCACGAACACTTTCGGAGACACCTGTAGAGCATCTTTATAATCACCAAGTTACGTTGTGACGTTTGATAGCACACAAGGTGTTCCTCCGGTATTCGGGAGTTGCATAATCTCATAGTCATAGGAACATGTATAAGTCATGAAGAAAGCAATAGTAGTAAAACTAAACGATCATACTGCTAAGCTAACGGATGGGTCTTGTCCATCACATCATTCTCCTAATGATGTGATCTCGTTGATCAAATGACAACTCATGTCTATGGCTAGGAAACATAACCATCTTTGATCAATGAGCTAGTCTAGTAGAGGCATACTAGGGACATACTGTTTTGTCTATGTATTCACACATGTACTAAGTTTCCGGTTAATACAATTTTAGCATGAATAAAAGACATTTATCATGATACAAGGAACTAAAAATAACATCTTTATTATTGCCTCTAGGGCATATTTCCTTCACGAGGAGTTCTCCTGCTCCTCCAACGCCGCCATGGCCGCGGTTCGGCTTCGCCTAAATTGGTGCAACCCCGGCGTTCCCTCCCCCCGCATTCCTTCACCAAAGGAGTCCCCTCGACCCTCTGATCCTCCCCACCTCCTCATTTCCTCTCCGGAGCCATTGCAGACCCATAGCCCAACTCCACCCGAGCCACCGCCCGCCGGCATCGATGCCCCCTCATGTCGGTCCTCCCCGAGCTCCGTGTCTTAGTGGAATGGGTGCGCCGCGTCTCCACGAGCTCGCCGGTGGTTGAAGCATGGCAAATGATGGCCTGTAGCACCGTCAGTAGTCGCCGGAGCTCTCGGCATCGTCCCTGCCTTTGTTTGCCGTCGGGAGGAAGAAGAAGGAGCGAGGAGAGAGAGAGAGATGGATAAGGTAGGCCCCACCCGTAAGCTTCTATGCCGCCGGTCCCGCCTTGCCACGCTGGAAAAGTGGAGGTGTATTCCTCGGAACACGTCTTCCCAACTCGAAAGTGCGTTTTCCTTATGTTTTGGTTAGAAATGCGTTTTCTCTGCTGTGAAGGCGCATTCCACGAAATGTGCTTTCTGTTTTTCAGCTCAGGGGCCTGTTTGTAGAAATCTTTTTACAGATTGGTCCCTAGACTTCGTCGAGCTATAAATTTTTGCCCGAGACTTCGATTGAGGTGAATCCAACGCCCACGTCTTGGTCTCGTCGAGCCTGTTCTGTTGGTGTCACTTTCATTATGTTTTGACATTATGGAAATGACCACTTTTCCCTTGCCCGTAAACAGCCCCCTCCGAGAGAGAACTATTTCCGACGAATCTTTCCGCGAGCTTTACACACTTCTTCCCGGAGTATTCTTCATCCCCAGGCAAGCCACAACCACCATTTGCATGATTGCCATGCAGTACCATTGGTTTTCAACTTGAATCTTTAATAACTGTTTGTTTGTTTTGCTACTGCTATCGTTGTTTCGATTATGCCATGGATCTGTGTTTACTTTCACACTATGTTCATATGCACCTGGTTATCATGTACTAGTTGCTAGTATTTCTGTCGTATGCCATGCTTGGTAGTAGTACAAGTTGATGTTGGCGATGATCTTCGGTGCATGCCTATCGTCTATTCTGAGTACCGGTGTCATGCATGTTCCTTTGCATCCAGTTGATTAAATGCTTGCATGGTAGCATTATTGATATGTCCTTGCATGATATTTATTATTGATGCTAGTGGTCTGGATATGTTATGAGTAGTGATCTACTTGTGATATTCATACTCGTCAGTATGCCATGCTCATCTGGATAAATGGTTAAATGTTGTTGTTATGCTCATTGATTATATTGCACCCCCATGCTTATGTTGATATTGTGCTCATGCATTTTAGTTGCATCATGTTATTTTATTATGGCTCATCTTATTGCATTCAAGTTTAAGCGGACTTAATCGACCTTGAACAACTGTTGTCTGAGTCATGGTGCCACCAAATCGAGCTGACCAGTGCAACCACATTTGCCTTTTATGGGAAAGGCCCTAACTGGGTCTATTGTCATGCCTCTCGACGGTGCCTCCAACGAGGGAAGGTTATGTGCATGAGCTACCTTGGCCGAGTTGGACGGTATAAGCCTTGTGTGGCCAAGTTGTTCTACGCGCTTTTGTCCCCATTTGGGACCGTTTATGTTTTGCCACGACGGTGGTCGTTGATGCCTTTGGTAGCCAGGGGCCACCCATGACTTAGCCCAATGGGGAGTTGGTCGGAGTGGCCAGGAGAGTGTTAGGGCAGTATGATGGTTTTGTCGGAACACCGTTGGTCCACCCGAATGGGAGTGCGAGGCCATGGGTTCTGTGGTGTGGGTACAGTGTACTAACCTCTCCAAAGTGTGTGTTAAATGTATCGCCGCGCCCGCGGGTATGGGTCCAGTTTGTGTCGATCACACTGTGGGTCAATAGTAATAGTAATAGTAGTAATAATAATAATAATAATAATAATAATAATAATAATAATAATAATAATAATGTGCTTAATAACAACCCCGGTTTGATGATGAGAAAGATGTTGGGTGTGATCGTGAGAGGATCACCGTGGTATCGTGGATACCAAGTTGATGGATATTTGTGATGCTGTCTGAGAATCGTAGGTAAAGATCAAGCTCCTTGTGATCATGTAATGATTACTACGGTATGGTTAATACCAAGCTTGATTGGATCCTGAGATGATCGTGTGATGTCCGTGATGGTAAGTTCGTGCATGTATTGGTTACGAGGTAACCCGAGCAGAGTAAGTTGGTGCATGAAAATGTTAACCAGTTGCATGTAGTATCATCATGTCATATGCCCATGTCATGGTAAGTCGTTCTGGTTGTATCATGTTCAGTTGGTGCATGCCATGTTGTTCTGTTAGTATCATGCTCATGATTGATTTAACCTGCTAATGCCATGTTGTTGTTTGTCTTGACTGCTTTTGGTTATTGTGAGCTTGCAAGTACATTCAATATACTGACCTGGCGTGTCATGCCAGTTTGCAGGTCGTGCCGGATTTGATTGCTTGTTTGCCGTGGATTCCTTGTTTGCGAGCTAGGATAAGCGTTCCAGCCAGAGTCCCTGCGGAGTGGAGTTCATCACCGTCGTCGCTGTTCCGCTTCTAGAGTTATTCCGTTGCTTCGTGTTGTTCTGCTGCTTGCATAGAGCAACCATGGCAGCCGTAGTTTCGCCGTGCCGATGTAATCCCCTTGTACCCATATAGACTGTAATAAAGAGTTGATTGGTTCTATGCTAAGCAGTGCGGTATTCCAGAAGACTTCTCCTCGATCTCTGGGCTGGAATACGAGGCGTTCCGGTTTCTCTAAGCCAGGGTGCCACCGGCTTGGTATCAGAGCAGGTCTGGTTGTAGGACGCCCTAGCCCACGTGAGCGTTAGAATGCGGTAGTATAGATCCCAATTGGTTTGTTGCACTTAATTGCTGCATTTTTCTGTCGCATATCATGCATATTGATTATTATTTGGTAATTAACGTTTTATCTTGCGGGTGTAGGTGGTATCGGTTTCGATCAACTGCCTGCACCATTTCCCTTTTTCATACCTGTTTTTTGGTGTTTGGCGTCACCTCTGTCCCAGCAGAGTGATGCCCTGTTAACGAGTGTTCCAGACACCATTTGCCGGAATTATGGTTAGGTATCGCATCGATATTTTTCTGACACCCACCCATATTGTTTCGGTGATAGACTTTTCTCTATCCCGAGCCGTGCCTTTCATCTCGCCCCTTTGGCAACCCTTACTGATCCTTGTCATCAGAAAAAGGCAATGCTAGCAAGCCCATCTTTCCACCTCTATCCCACCCTGTCATCCCAATTCTTTGGATGTGTACGATTCCCTTTCGTACGCTTGATGACGATGTGGTCGTGACCTTTGTCTCTCACTACATGACCACCAAGTCTATCCTCGCCCCCATATTCATCCAGTTGCGATCGGTGTTCAGCCAGCGCTTGGTGTAGCCTTGGTTACGCCAACTCATTCCACATGTGGGTTCACTTTCGTGCACACCGCCACATCATATTAGACCGTAATACCGGAGTTTCCGCGAGATTTGTGTGCTTAGGTATGCATGCATATTATTGTTGTGAGTAGCAGTAATATGTGATGTTGCTTGATTTTATTATTATTTGTACGCTTGTGTGCTTTTATTTTAGTTGTTTCTTTTGCTTCTTTCTTTGGGCCTTCGGTGTGGCATTACTTTCCCCTTATTAAAGTTGCTCGTCAGCTGACATCGGACCTGGAGAATCAGCAAGTAATTCAAATATTTGGAAACTCAGATAAATAGACTGGAATTCTCAGCCGACTGCAGTGAAATGGGGAATATCCGATCTGGATGTTGATAATCAAATTTGCATCAGTGTGCACTCCTCACAATAGTACGGATACTCAAGTCTACCTCAGTATGCACTCTTCATTGCAGTAATGATCAAATCAGCAAAAAGATAAATTGTGTGCAAGATTGACAGTATATTATCAGTCAAAGGTAATAAACATCAGGAATATTAAGATGATATATATGTGGTACTCGGTCCGCACATCACAATGCGAAGCTTCTACTGTAAGCAACCCAGTCTTCCCTCGCAAGCTACCAAAGAAGCTTCCAATGCGAGATCCCTCCATCTTCCTCCATACAATACATGGATGACTTCCTGCGCAAGGTACTCTGTCTTCTCCAGTAAGCAACCACAAAAAGCTTCCGGCATAAGGTACCGTGTTTTCCCTAGCAAGTCTTTAAGGGGGGAAGCTTTTGAAGCACGTTATCCATTCTTCCTCAGCAAGATACTCTCGATGGTTTCCAGTATAAGCCATCCAATCTCCCTCAGTATGACATTTGTGCAAAATATAATATTGTGAATTGAGAGCATATGGCAATGCATTCCGAGAATCGGATCCGCAATAGTTTGGCCATGAGAAAGATTGATAATTGTTGCATGACTCACATGGTGCAGATACCCGGACACTGTGAGTCAGCATCGATCACCTTGAATATTCATCTACTCAATTTTGGTAAGGACCCCATATCCATACAACCCGCTCAGTTAACAATATACACCTCAGTGTGACAAAGGACTATGAAGATTGAGAACAACAGTGAGCTCTGTACAAGTACCTGTGAACCTAGGAGCTGCCATTTTCTCCTTACCAACACGGTCTCATGCTCTGAGCTGTTTTTCGGCCGTCTTGAGCTATGGTTGAGTTATTTCAGTAATGTCCCAGATCCGAGTTGTAAAGACCGTTCTGGTGGCCACTGATTTATTTGCCGAGTTCTTACAAGGGTTCAGATGATCATTTCATACGGTTAAAGTTTGAGAGACGATAAATCTGCCATTGAAGAAATGTTACCATGTCAGGAGATAAGGATAAAGGTACACCTGTCAAAATATTTCCCTGACAGAACCCATGGTCACATGATGAATTAAGAGATATGGCCAAGCCCTCCCCGTCAGTCAAGTCTGCTGATATTATCATATAAGGTCATACCCATTTATGATGGCCACGATAGGAGATAGTCAAATATTTGGTACAGATCTTACACTCAAAAAAGTGGAGCCAGTCAAGATGAATCAGAAACTCCTGCGAGAAGTCAGAATCCGTCGGGAGAACGGTTATGAACCACCTCACTATTTTGAACCTGTAGGACCTACAGTAAGTTGAGAAACCCAATGCAAGGAGTAAAAAGGTTGGGTGTCCCCCAGGAAAAATCTGTTCAAAACTTCATGAAGGGTTGTCAGTGCTGGATGACCATCAATTGGAAATCACTCTTGGACTTGTGAGGCAGACATATGTTTCAATCATGATCAGCTGAGTCAGCCGGTATGAAAATAATTGGAGCCAGCATAAGCATAAACATGTGAGGTAAGATCTGTCAGAATATGGATGCAGTGACACAAACTACCCCCGAGGCGAACAGTCTCGTCATATGAAATTCAGTGGGGAACAATCAATAAAGAAAAAAAGATACCCTAGTTGGAAACGGTTTCCTTAAGTCGGTATATTCATACTTGTTCCCTGAGCAACCAAACCTCAAGGACGAGATTTCTTTAAGGGGGCAAGAGTTGTCACAGCCTGATTTTTGGCCCTTTCTTTTTCTTTTGATTTTCTAAGATTTTTGCTTGAGTTTTCTTTTTCCGTGGCTATGTGGTCTGGAAACTGAAGAAGATGGCCCCTTCTTTCTTTCCAGAGTGGCTTGTCATCCTCTTATCCATCCCTTGACCTTCCTATTTCCATCCTGGACCAACCCCAATATTCTTTTTCTAGGGAATATTCGTTTTTCTATTAAAGGGATAACCCTGTCTGCCCTAGGTTGTGAAGCAACCTATATTTCTATCTCTCCTAAAAATCCCAAATAATTCTCATAAATTGTTTGGGTAATATCTTCATCAAATATGGCAAATCTTTTCCTTGCCACGTTCAAAAGTATTCCACCAATAATTCTTTTCCTATTCTGCCCTAAATGGCACTTTGTGAAGCAAGTGCTATTTATCTTTGCGCATTTGCCCTCAAACTTTTTGGACACCTTTTCCTGTCCATATAAATGCCTGATGCAAAATTTCATACTCATTTGCCTAGTAAATATTTTCAGCTAATTTCCAAAGTTTCTGTGCAGAAAGAAACTTTGTGAAGGAGGTACAAGCTAGGCATATCAAAATGAGTTGAAATTTTTGCATGACCTCAATATCATAAAATCATGGCTCTCCTCAATTTGAGCTCATTCATTGCATCCATGTGAGCACACCTTCAAATCTTTGTTTCTGTCCAAATTTTCAGTTTGTGAAGCAAGTATATTTTATCTTGCTCCATTAATGCTGAAAATTTCCAGGACCTTTGTAATGCCCCGGATGTAACACTTTCCCTATATGGCAATATATAAGCTTTGGCTTCATCAGTTCCATTCTGGGTTCTTCGTCTTTTTGGTTTTTCGTCGTTTTGTCGTGTACGTGTGTGCATTCATCCATGTCATGTTGTCATGTGCATTGCATTGCATTTGTGTTGTCTTTTGCATCCGGTCCCACTCGTCTCTTCCCGTTGTCCGTTTCGAGTTCCGACGCTCTCACACGTGCCCGTGGCATCCCCGAGTCCTTCTCTTGTGTTTGGCCGTGTAACGTTTCCGGAATGGCATGAGACTTGTCGTGCGATGTTGTTTTGATATGTGTAACCCGCCTGTCAAGTTTCGTCGCGTTTGGAGTTCGTTTGTTACTCAAACAGTTAACCTCGTGGGCTAAAAGTACCTCCTCTTTGAGGCCCAAGAACCCCTTCACAACAGCCCACCAACCCAGCTCAACCCTTCCCTTCATCTCGGCCGTTGAATTGTGATCGCGTGGCCGAAAACCGCTCCCCATTTGGAGATTCCTAGCTCCTTGTGCCTATATAAACGTCCACCCCTCCATTTTCGTCCAAAACCCTAGTCTTCTTCCTCCTCCATCCCTTTTTTTCCTTTTTTTCCCGTGCCCCGCAGATCTACCGCGCGTCGGACGTGTCCGCCGGCGCCGGACACGTCCGCCGCTGCCCCTCGACCAGTGGCAGGCCGCCACGTGGCCCTCCGCCTCCTCCCACCGCGCCGGCCCGCCCGGCCCGACGCGGGTCCGCCGCCGCGTCCCGGGCCGCTCCTCCGCGGGTCTCCTCCTTCGCCTGCCCCGCCGCCGGCAGGACAGACCTCGCCGCCGCACCCTCGAGCTAGCTCCGCCGCCGATCCAAGTCCCACCGCCGGACCTCGCCAGGTCGCCGCCGGCCCTAACCCGACCTCCTCCAGACCTCACCGCCGGGCCCGAGCCCGACCTCCTTCGGCGACGCACGTCCCCGCCGGCTGGCCAGGGCGCCGCCCCACCTTTCCACCGCCGCCCGTCGAGTCTCCTCGCCGGCGCCCGTCGTCTTGCCGGCGAAGGCAGCCGCCGCGCTCGAGATCTCCCGATCCAGTCCCTGCGGGTAGAGACCCTAGCGGGCGCCCGACCCGCGGACCCGCGACCCGTTGACCACCGCGACCCGCTCCGACCCGCTCCACCAACCCGCACCCGGTTGACCCGATCCAGCAGGTCGACCCCCTCTGTTTTTCTTCTAAGTCTTTTAGATTTTTCCTTGTCTGATGCATTTTTGTGATGAGGATAACTTTTACTGTGCTTGTCCGATTTGTGCGTATTATATGCCAAAATGATCATGGTGACATGTATTATGTTTTGTTCCATTGTGTCATGCATGTTTGAGTCCATCTAGATGTCTTAATCTTCATGAGAATGTAACAACCCGAATCTGATAAGATTCGATGTCTCTGTGCTTACCGTGCTAGTCCCTGGATCGACTCGCTAGCACACACAGTACATATGAATATCAAATAACAAGTGCATCATTTAATATAACGTATGATCCAGAATATACAAAGTATTACAAACTGAGTAGCACATAGCTAACTTAATTCAATAACAACAGCGGAAATGTAGCATAAGCGAACGATGAGTCCCATCAATGCCCACTGGAGAACATGTTGAGTGAAGACTCGCGACCCTACTGTATCTCACTAATCATCTGAAAATCCTGCAACATGATAAGTTGCAGCCACAAAGGGTCAATACATTGAATGTATTGGCAAATTACACAATATGATATATAGCAAACCTACATCCACAAGCAAAGTATGATAACAGAAAGCTCAAGTCTGATTCCGCGTAAGACTACCTTCACCTACCTCCACGACATAGGCAAGGTACACACAAACCCGGATGATAAAGATCTCCAAGATGTCTCAAGTGCGCTCAGCCCTGGCGCATTCTCTAGGGACAGTAGAGCGCTCAGCCAGTGACGCATTCACATGAGAAAAAGCCCCGACAACTCAAGTGCGCTCAGTCATGGCGCATTCTCTAGGGACGATAGAGCGCTCAGCCATTGACGCATTCACCTGAGAAAAACCCCCGAGCCTACAGCTATAAAGACTCACCACTTCCATGCATCACTCGACACATGCCCACGTCTACCATAGCAAGTTGATCACACCAACACATAATACAATCAATATCAGAATATGACAATAGAGAACATACAGATCAACCCAAGCACATGTCATAGCATAGAAATCACACCTGCATAGCAGAATATAGGACAAGCAAAATCAAAAGTGCAAACTTGCCTTGAACGGTGTCGAAGTACTCTAACGATCAACTCTGAGCCGCTTCACAATCCGTACAAACTATATACGATAATGAAAGCACCAATAAATAAATTGTACTCAACATAACACCACAATATAGTCAACAACAAGGAATTCAAATAAAAACTTAATTAACATAACTTATCAGTAGGTATAGAATATCTACATGATACTAGGATCACAATGGAAAAAGAATCAACTAATTTGGATCAACGGTTTGAAAGATATGGCCTCGGGAAGTTTGAATTCAAATTTGAGCAAACTCAAATTTAAACAGTTCAAACATGTGAAATTTTGGTTCTATGGTATTCTCCTGGTCTCTACGAGTACACAGGAAAAAGAATCGGTGAATTTGGAGTTACAGACTAAAAGATATACCTAATTGAACATTTGACATAGAATCTGTCAGAAATAAATTATGCCAAAACTGTGTTCGTGAAAGAACTGCTGCGGCTGTGGACGTGCCACGTGTCGCATGATGATTGGCTGGAGGTGTTCGCTGTGGTGGCTAAAGAGCGGACATCCGCAAATTAGTGGAAAACGGTTCGAAAAAAAAAACAGAAGCAAGCTAATCTCGGCCGCTGGATGGGGATCTGACGGACAGGATGACTCACCGGTGAAGCAAAGGCAGGGCAGCCGCCGGACTTGGGCAAGACGACGGCGACGCGGCTCGGGCGGCGACAGTGGTGCTCCTCCGGCGAAGGAGAGGTGCTGGGCGGAGGCGGCTTCGTGCGGCGGAGGTGGTGGTGGTGTTAAACGGCGGCGGGGGCGTCCTCTGTAGGCGACATCGGCTACTGGCCGGAGCGGCGGTGGTGATCTGCTTCGGGGCGAGGTCCTAGAACTCGGTACGGTGCTCCCCTGTGAGATTTAACGAGTGAGGGAGGTAGAGGAGATCGGGGCGAAGGCAACAGAGGGGAGGATAGGTGCTGAGAACCTACAGGCGCAACGAATTCGGTCGGCGGGGTGCCCCTACAGCGAAGGACTCCGGCGAGATCCGATCCGGGTGAAACGAGCATGGGAGGTGGCGATTTGGGCAAAAATCGGACGAGAACGACTCGAGGAATATGTATATGGTGGTTGTGGTGCGAGGGGTGCAAAGGATCGATCGAATCAATCGATTCGATCTCGCTTTGGTTCGGTAGCTACAGAGACCGGGAAGAACACGCTAGGCAAGATGATGACAGGCGGGGCTAGGTGGTCAGCGGCAGAGAGAAAAAAAAAATACTCCAGCGCTGGGCTGCTCGTTGCTGCTGCTGGGTCGGCCTACTGCTGCGCTGCGGTTGCTGGCTTAGCTGGGCTGCGCACGCGGCTGAGGAAGGGTTGGGCTGCTATTGCGTCCCTTTTTTTTTAAGAAAAACAAACAGCAGAAAACCAAAACTAAAACAAGAACAACACAATTAAATCTAAAAAAAATGTATACATACAGTAAAAATAACACTACTAAAATAAAATATAGGAACACTAGTTCCACCTAAAATGCAATTTTGTAAAATCATTTGTATGCAATAGGCCACTCAAACAACGAAATAACACACAAATACAATATTTTGACAATTGTGAAAACTACAAGAACATATTAAAAGAACTAGGAACATTACTATGGACAATATGAACATTTTTAAAACCCAAATACACAAAAATATATTCTATGCAATGCAAGCATACAAAGAGCATTATAACAAATATTTTTTTTTTGAGTTTCAACAACTCCAAAATACTACCAATATTCAGAATTTTCAAAATAGGAATATAAAACATGATGTAAAAGAATGACCCTATTAACATTCTGAATTCGAGAAATTTGGGATGTTACAAATCTACCTCCCTTAGAATGAATCTCGTCCTCGAGATTCGAGTTGGCTAGCAGGGTTAAAGATGGGAACTTGACATAATCCATATTCCAAAATATCGAGGCTGACTCATTGCATATTTTCAAATCTCCCTTGACATAACTAAATATGTTGCATCAGTATTGAAAGAACGGTCACAATACTTGATCTTGATTAAGAATCTTACCAAAGACTGATGCATTATCTGGTCCTCCTACCCTCGTGTGATTCACATGTCCACTTTCGAAGTGATCATTCTCCTTCTCTCCAGAATTTCCATTGTCATGATTCATGCTCTTTAGCTCAGGACAGTTTGTTGAATAGTGTCCTGGGTTTCTGCACCTGTAGCAAAGTAACTAGCTAAGGTCCTTCTTTGTGGGCATCGAATGGTCGTGGTCGTTGTTGCCATTCCTCTGACCATTGTGGTTGTGTCCATTGTTGTTGTGATGATTATGCCCATCATGGTTATGATCATTATAAGTGTCCACTTCAGAATCATAGTACTCGGAAGATGTTGATGAGTTATGGTACTTCCCTGGTCCTCCAGAGTTGAACTCTGTGCCCCTTGCCTTCCTCTTGCGGTTCTCCACTTGTTGAAACTTTCCTTCAAGTACAATAGCCTTATCAATAAGCTCCTGACAATTGTCGAATGTTGCCACTGTCAACTGAATACTCAACTCATCGTCCAGTCCTTCAAGAAACTTCTCCTGTCTAGCCGCATCAGTGCTAACATCATTAGGAGCATAGCGTGCAAGATTATTGAATGCCTCCACATATGCATTCACAGTGCGACCTCCCTGACGCAAGCTATGGAATTCCTTCTTCTTCAGACTCATGGCACCAGCAGACACATGTGCGGCACGAAAACCTGCCTGAAATTGTACCCAAGTGATACTAGCAATAGGACAAGTGACCAAGTAATTGTCCCACCATGCTGCAGCTGGTCCTTCTAACAAATGCGAGGCAAACCTCACTCTCTCTGCATCAGTGCAACCAACTGTCTCCAAATTCCTATTAACTGAGCGGAGCCAATCATCAGCCACAATAGGTTCAGGGGTACTAGAAAACCTCTGAGGATTCAACTTCAAGAAACGAGTAAGGGCATCAACTGGGGGTGGTGGTGGATTATTGTTGTTGTTGTTGTTCTGGTTCTGAACAAGTAACTAGATCAACTGAGTCTGTCCCTGAAGTAACTGCTGCATATACGGCGGTATGGCATTGTTGTTGTTGTCTCCTGAACCACTGCCTCTAGAATTACGCCTCGGCGGCATCTGATGGGTAAGCATGGGTGAGATATAGACAGAATTAGGTCTAAGGGAAATAATACCCATATGCTCATGCTAGCAACAAAAACCAAACACTAAATTCACACAATTCACCCAAGCTATCCTAAAGTAATCACATCAAAAGAGCACATAAGATAAATCAAAAGCACCCAATTGCATAATACAAACAATCCACGAATAATGACAACACGAAAAGCAATGACCAACCAAACATATATATAACATATCACACAACACAAGCAAAACCTAAAGGTAAGGTCATATCCACAAGAGATATGATCTCATCATGCTACCGCAAATCGTTTATCGAACACAACTTACTAATGGTGGTCTGCCAACTAAACTTCTTAAATAACACTAATATAATTACAGGGGTCATCTATATTTTTGAAAAGTCAAGATATGAGTAACAGGGTATGAACTAATAAGTAGACAACAAGTTATAAAGTAAGTTTTTCACTCCTATGGCTTTTCTAATCCATTTTCTAGGGTCACGACCTACAGTCAACACACTGCTCTGATACCATCTGTAACGACCCGAATCTGATAAGATTCGATGTCTCTGTGCTTACCGTGCTAGTCCCTGGATCGACTCGCTAGCACACACAGTACATATGAATATCAAATAACAAGTGCATCATTTAATATAACGTATGATCCAGAATATACAAAGTATTACAAACTGAGTAGCACATAGCTAACTTAATTCAATAACAACAGCGGAAATGTAGCATAAGCGAACGATGAGTCCCATCAATGCCCACTGGAGAACATGTTGAGTGAAGACTCGCGACCCTACTATATCTCACTGATCATCTGAAAATCCCGCAACATGATAAGTTGCAGCCACAAAGGATCAATAAATTGAATGTATTGGCAAATTACACAATATGATATAGCAAACCTACATCCACAAGCAAAGTATGATAACAGAACACTCAAGTTTGATTCCGCGTAAGACTACCTTCACCTACCTCCACGACATAGGCAAGGTACACACAAACCCGGATGATAAAGATCTCCAAGATGTCTCAAGTGCGCTCAGCCCTGGCGCATTCTCTAGGGACAGTAGAGCGCTGAGCCAGTGACGCATTCACATGAGAAAAAGCCCCGACAACTCAAGTGCGCTTAGTCATGGCGCATTCTCTAGGGACGATAGAGCACTCAGCCATTGACGCATTCACCTGAGAAAAAGCCCCGAGCCTACAGCTATAAAGACTCACCACTTCCATGCATCACTCGACACATGCCCACGTCTACCATAGCAAGTTGATCACACCAACACATAATACAATCAATATCAGAATATGACAATAGAGAACATACAGATGAACCCAAGCACATGTCATAGCATAGAAATCACACATGCATAGCAGAATATAGGACAAGCGAAATCGAAAGTGCAAACTTGCCTTGAATGGTGTCGAAGTACTCTAACGATCAACTCTGAGCCGCTTCACACTCCGTACAAACTATATACGATAATGAAAGCACCAATAAATAAATTGTACTCAACATAACACCACAATATAGTCAACAACAAGGAATTCAAATTAAAACTTAATTAACATAACTTATCAGTAGGTATAGAATATCTACATGATACTAGGATCACAATGCAAAAAGAATCAACTAATTTGGATCAACGGTTTGAAAGATATGGCCTCCGGAAGTTTGAATTCAAATTTGAGCAAACTCAAATTTAAACAGTTCAAACATGTGAAATTTTGGTTCTACGGTATTCTCCTGGTCTCTACGAGTACACAGGAAAAAGAATCGGTGAATTTGGAGTTACGGACTAAAAGATATGCCTAATTGAACATTTGACATAGAATCTGTCAGAAATAAATTATGCCAAAACTGTGTTCGTGAAAGAACTGCTGCGGCTGTGGACGTGCCACGCGTCGCATGATGATTGGCTGGAGGTGTTCGCTGTGGTGGCTAAAGAGCGGACATCTGCAAATTAGTGGAAAACGGTTCGAAAAAAAAACAGAAGCAAGCTAATCTCGGCCGCTGGATGGGGATCTGACGGACAGGATGACTCACCGGTGAAGCAAAGGCAGGGCAGCCGCCGGACTTGGGCAAGACGACGGCGACGCGGCTCGGGCGGCGACAGTGGCGCTCCTCCGGCGAAGGAGAGGTGCTGGGCGGAGGCGGCTTCGTGCGGCGGAGGTGGTGGTGGTGTTAAACGGCGACGGGGGCGTCCTCTGTAGGCGACAGCGGCTACTGGCCGGAGCGGCGGCGGTGATCTGCTTCGGGGCGAGGTCCTAGAACTCGGTACGGTGCTCCCCTGTGAGATTTAACGAGTGAGGGAGGTAGAGGAGATCGGGGCGAAGGCAACAGAGGGGAGGATAGGTGCTGAGAACCTACAGGCGCAACGAATTCGGCCGGCAGGGTGCCCCTACAGCGAAGGACTCCGGCGAGATCCGATCCGGGTGAAACGAGCACGAGAGGTGGCGATTTGGGCAAAAATCGAACGAGAACGATTCGAGGAATATGTATATGGTGGTTGGGGTGCGAGGGGTGCAAAGGATCGATCGAATCAATCGATTCGATCTCGCTTTGGTTCGGTAGCTACAGAGACCGGGAAGAACACGCTAGGAAAGATGATGACACGCGGGGCCAGGTGGTCAGCGGCAGAGAGGAAAAAAAAACGCTCCAGCGCTGGGCTGCTCGTTGCTGCTGCTGGGCCGGCCTACTGCTGCGCTGCGGTTGCTGGCTTAGCTGGGCTGCGCACGCGGCTGAGGAAGGGTTGGGCTGCTACTGCGTCCCCTTTTTTTTTAAGAAAAACAAACAGCAGAAAACCAAAACTAAAACAAGAACAACACAATTAAATCTAAAAAAAATGTATACATACAGTAAAAATAACACTACTAAAATAAAATATAGGAACACTAGTTCCACCTATAATGCAATTTTGTAAAATCATTTGTATGCAATAGGCCACTCAAACAACGAAATAACACACAAATACAATATTTTGACAATTGTGAAAACTACAAGAACATATTAAAAGAACTAGGAACATTACTATGGACAATATGAACATTTTTAAAACCCAAATACACAAAAATATATTCTATGCAATGCAAGCATACAAAGAGCATTATAACAAATATAATTTTTTTGAGTTTCAACAACTCCAAAATACTACCAATATTCAGAATTTTCAAAATAGGAATAGAAAACATGATGTAAAAGAATGACCCTATTAACATTCCAAATTTGAGAAATTTGGGATGTTACAAATCTACCCCCCTTAGAATGAATCTCGTCCTCGAGATTCGAGTTGGCTAGCAGGGTTAAAGATGGGAGCTTGACATAATCCATATTCCAAAATATCGAGGTTGACTCATTGCATATTTTCCAATCTCCCTTGACATAACTAAATATGATGCATCAGTATTGAAAGAACGGTCACAATACTTGATCTTGATTAAGAATCTTACCAAAGACTGATGCATTATCTGGTCCTCCTACCCTCGTGTGATTCACATGTCCACTTTCGAAGTGATCATTCTCCTTCTCTCCAGAATTTCCATTGTCATGATTCATGCTCTTTAGCTCAGGACAGTTTGTTGAATAGTGTCCTGGATTTCTGCACCTGTAGCAAAGTAACTGGCTAAGGTCCTTCTTTGTGGGCATCGAATGGTCGTGGTCGTTGTTGCCATTCCTCTGACCATTGTGGTTGTGTCCATTGTTGTTGTGATGATTATGCCCATCATGGTTATGATCATTATAAGTGTCCACTTCAGAATCATAGTACTCGGAAGATGTTGATGAGTTATGGTACTTCCGTGGTCCTCCAGAGTTGAACTCTGTGCCCCTTGCCTTCCTCTTGCGGTTCTCCACTTGTTGAAACTTTCCTTCAAGTACAATAGCCTTATCAATAAGCTCCTGACAATTGTCGAATGTTGCCACTGTCAACTGAATACTCAACTCATCATCCAGTCCTTCAAGAAACTTCTCCTGTCTAGCCGCATCAGTGCTAACATCATTAGGAGCATAGCGTGCAAGATTATTGAATGCCTCCACATATGCATTCACACTGCGACCTCCCTGACGCAAGCTGTGGAATTCCTTCTTCTTCAGACTCATGGCACCAGCAGACACATGTGCGGCATGAAAACCTGCCTGAAATTGTACCCAAGTGATACTAGCAATAGGATAAGTGACCAAGTAATTGTCCCATCATGCTGCAGCTAGTCCTTCTAACAAATGCGAGGCAAACCTCACTCTCTCTGCATCGGTGCAACCAACTGTCTCCAAATTCCTATTAACTGAGCGGAGCCAATCATCAGCCACAATAGGTTCAGGGGTACTAGAAAACCTCTGAGGATTCAACTTCAAGAAACGAGTAAGGGCATCAACTGGGGGTGGTGGTGGATTATTGTTGTTGTTGTTCTGGTTCTGAACAAGTAACTGGATCAACTGAGTCTGTCCCTGAAGTAACTGTTGCATATACGGCGGTATGGCATTGTTGTTGTTGTCTCCTAAACCACTGCCTCTAGAGTTATGCCTCGGCGGCATCTGATGGGTAAGCAGGGGTGAGATATAGACAGAATTAGGTCTAAGGGAAATACTACCCATATGCTCATGCTAGCAACAAAAACCAAACACTAAATTCGCACAATTCACCCAAGCTATCCTAAAGTAATCACATCAAAAGAGCACATAAGATAAATCAAAAGCACCCAATTGCATAATACAAACAATCCACGAATAATGACAACACAAAAAGCAATGACCAACCAAACATATATATAACATATCACACAACACAAGCAAAACCTAAAGGTAAGGTCATATCCACAAGAGATATGATCTCATCATGCTACCGCAAATCGTTTATCGAACACAACTTACTAATGGTGGTCTGCCAACTAAACTTCTTAAATAACACTAATATAATTACAGGGGTCATCTATATTTTTGAAAAGTAAAGATATGAGTAATAGGGTATGAACTAACAAGTAGATAACAAGCTGTAAAGTAAGTTTTTCACTCCTATGGCTTTTCTAATCCATTTTCTAGGGTCACGACCTACAGTCAACACACTGCTCTGATACCATCTGTAACGACCCGAATCTGATAAGATTCGATGTCTCTGTGCTTACCGTGCTAGTCCCTGGATCGACTCGCTAGCACACACAGTACATATGAATATCAAATAACAAGTGCATCATTTAATATAACATATGATCCAGAATATACTAAGTATTACAAACTGAGTAGCACATAGCTAACTTAATTCAATAACAACAGCGGAAATGTAGCATAAGCGAACGATGAGTCCCATCAATGCCCACTGGAGAACATGTTGAGTGAAGACTCGCGACCCTACTGTATCTCACTGATCATCTGAAAATCCTGCAACATGATAAGTTGCAGCCACAAAGGGTCAATAAATTGAATGTATTGGCAAATTACACAATATGATATAGCAAACCTACATCCACAAGCAAAGTATGATAACAGAACACTCAAGTTTGATTCCGCGTAAGACTACCTTCACCTACCTCCACGACATAGGCAAGGTACACACAAACCCGGATGATAAAGATCTCCAAGATGTCTCAAGTGCGCTCAGCCCTGGCGCATTCTCTAGGGACAGTAGAGCGCTCAGCCAGTGACACATTCACATGAGAAAAAGCCCCGACAACTCAAGTGCGCTCAGTCATGGCGCATTCTCTAGGGACGATAGATCGCTCAGCCATTGACGCATTCACCTGAGAAAAAGCCCCGAGCCTACAGCTATAAAGACTCACCACTTCCATGCATCACTCGACACATGCCCACGTCTACCATAGCAAGTTGATCACACCAACACATAATACAATCAATATTAGAATATGACAATAGAGAACATACAGATCAACCCAAGCACATGTCATAGCATAGAAATCACACATGCATAGCAGAATATAGGACAAGCAAAATCAAAAGTGCAAACTTGCCTTGAACAGTGTCGAAGTACTCTAACGATCAACTCTGAGCCACTTCACACTCCGTACAAACTATATACGATAATGAAAGCACCAATAAATAAATTGTACTCAACATAACACCACAATATAGTCAACAACAAGGAATTCAAATTAAAACTTAATTAACATAACTTATCAGTAGGTATAGAATATCTACATGATACTAGGATCACAATGCAAAAAGAATCAACTAATTTGGATCAACGGTTTGAAAGATATGGCCTCCGGAAGTTTGAATTCAAATTTGTGCAAACTCAAATTTAAACAGTTCAAACATGTGAAATTTTGGTTCTACGGTACTCTCCTGGTCTCTACGAGTACACAGGAAAAAGAATCGGTGAATTTGGAGTTACGGACTAAAAGATATACCTAATTGAACATTTGACATAGAATCTGTCAGAAATAAATTATGCCAAAACTGTGTTCGTGAAAGAACTGCTGCGGCTGTGGACGTGCCACGTGTCGCATGATGATTGGCTGGAGGTGTTCGCTGTGGTGGCTAAAGAGCGGACATCCGCAAATTAGTGGAAAACGGTTCGAAGAAAAAAAACAGAAGCAAGCTAATCTCGGCCGCTGGATGGGGATCTGACGGACAGGATGACTCACCGGTGAAACAAAGGCAGGGCAGCCGCCGGACTTGGGCAAGACGACGGCGACGCGGCTCGGGCGGCGACAGTGGCGCTCCTCCGGCGAAGGAGAGGTGCTGGGCGGAGGCGGCTTCGTGCGGCGGAGGTGGTGGTGGTGTTAAACGGCGGCGGGGGCGTCCTCTGTAGGCGACAGCGGCTACTAGCCGGAGCGACGGCGGTGATCTGCTTCGGGGCGAGGTCCTAGAACTCGGTACGGTGCTCCCCTGTGAGATTTAACGAGTGAGGGAGGTAGAGGAGATCGGGGCGAAGGCAACAGAGGGGAGGATAGGTGCTGAGAACCTACAGGCGCAACGAATTCGGGCAGCGGGGTGCCCCTACAACGAAGGACTCCGGCGAGATCCGATCCGGGTGAAACGAGCACGGGAGGTGGCGATTTGGGCAAAAATCGGACGAGAACGACTCGAGGAATATGTATATGGTGATTGGGGTGCGAGGGGTGCAAAGGATCGAAAGAAACAATCGATTCGATCTCGCTTTGGTTCGGTAGCTATAGAGACCGGGAAGAACACGCTAGGCAAGATGATGACAGGCGGGGCCAGGTGGTCAGCGGCAGAGAGGAAAAAAAACGCTCCAGCGCTGGGCTGCTCGTTGCTGCTGCTGGGCCAGCCTACTGCTGCGCTGCGGTTGCTGGCTTAGCTGGGCTGCGCACGCGGCTGAGGAAGGGTTGGGCTGCTACTGTGTCCCTTTTTTTTTTAAGAAAAACAAACAGCAGAAAACCAAAACTAAAACAAGAACAACACAATTAAATAAAAAAAAATGTATACATACAGTAAAAATAACACTACTAAAATAAAATATAGTAACACTAGTTCCACCTATAATGCAATTTTGTAAAATCATTTGTATGCAATAGGCCACTCAAACAACGAAATAACACACAAATAAAATATTTTGACAATTGTGAAAACTACAAGAACATATTAAAAGAACTAGGAACATTACTATGGACAATATGAACATTTTTAAAACCCAAATACACAAAAATATATTCTATGCAATGCAAGCATACAAAGAGCATTATAACAAATTTTTTTTTTGAGTTTCAACAACTCCAAAATACTACCAATATTCAGAATTTTCAAAATAGGAATGGAAAACATGATGTAAAAGAATGACCCTATTAACATTCCAAATTCGAGAAATTTGGGATGTTACAGAGAAGAGTGCTACTTGTTATAAACTGCTGCTATTAGTTGTTTTCATGCCATGTTTGATATGTGATAACTTGATGCATGTTTATCCAAATGAAGCAAATGATATGTCCAAATGTTCATCATGAGATGCTCTACATGTTGGTTGCTATAGGATGCATGATAGAATTCATATTGCCATGTTTATCTCCTTTGCAAAAGTGCATGTGGCTGTTAGGTTTTTAAACTTGTTACGAGATGCCTAGTTGAGGAGCTCGTTGCTATTGATGTGGTTGTCCCCATGTTGCATGCTTATGATTTGGATTCCCCATCATGTGTTCTTTGCTGTGGTATAAACCACTTGCCATGATATGCTTTGAGGTGACTTAAACATGCTCACAAACATGCCATGATAATATTGCTGTTTTAACACTTAGTGAAATTTCACTAAGTCTGGAATCTGTAATATCCAGATGCCATGTTTGCTTGTTGTCCTAGGCAAATCCATGTTAGTTTTGGGGTGGCTATTGTTCATTCCTTGTTGTATATGTTGTTGGCTATCCAATCATGATCTCACATGCTCATTTGGGTGGCTGTAGAATATTTAACTTTTGCTCCCAAGTTGCTATAAAATACTGCTGTCAGGTTTTTGTTGTCATGTTCAAAATGTTGTAGCTTGTTGCTATTGATCCATGCCTCCTATGGAGATGCTCCAATGGAATTGTTTGCTGTAGGATATGTCTACTTCATGTCCATGCTTCTTGTCACCATGTTTGAGTGCTGTAGAGTATATATTTCTTGCTCCGAAGTTGCTATGTGGCTGTTAATTTCAGCTTGACATTGTTTATTGTTTCGGGTGTATCTTTTAGCCCGTTGCTCAGTTTTGAGCAAGTCCTATATGAAACTTGTGTGGTTTTGCATGTAGATTCATAATATCATCTTGTTAACATGTTTTGAAGTATCTTGCTTGATGCATATTGTCATGTTCCTTGTGCTGTATCCCTGTGTTTCCTATGTTGTCTCGCTGTGCATCCTAAGTGTATCTGCAGTGCTTCCTTAGTGCATCAGCCATGCATCCTGTGGTTTGCGCATTGCATCTTGTTCGATTTCGCGCCTCGTGTGTTCTTGTGTTGAGTAGAGCCGGAAGCCGAGACCGAGTACGAGAACGAGGTTACTACCGAGGTTGAGAACGAGGAGCCCTCTTACGATCCCATCGACGACTCGACAGGCAAGATGACCTGACCCAGATATCATTACTATCTTTGCCTATTGCTAGAAGTCTCGCTCTTTAGCTTATTGCCTCGATGCCCATGTATGTTTGTCAGCCTCCTATTGTAACCATGAATCTGTTTAACCACCCAACCTATGCAAACCTTTGATTGGCTACGTAGGCATCGCTCAGCCCCTCTTATAACATTGCTAGTTGCAGGAGAAGATTTGAAGATTCTTGCTTCATGTTGAAGCTTGTTGGGTTATCACACTATAAAATTCTTAAATGAAATAATCTATATATTGGTAATGGGTGGAAGGCTAAGCCTCTTGCTTGGTGATTTGTTCCACTCATGCCGCCCTAGGAACCGTATAAACCGGTGTTATGTTCCTTGATTTTGCGTTCCTCACACGGTTGGGGTTATGGGACCCCCTCGATAAACCGCTTAGCGCTAAGGCTTTTCCAGCAAGTCCCGACATTGGTACTCCATTTGCCTAATAACTAAAACTTGCATAGGGACTAGCTATCCCCTTTTATTAATCAACCCCCGGGCCAGTGATCCTCATGAGTGTTGGTCCAACCTAGAGCAGCTTGCGGCACCACCCCTTGGCAACTCGGGGTATCTGGATGCTGTAACCATAGCTCATCCGGTCGTGGCCTGAGACTAGATACGCGCGGCTACTGTCAGGGTGTCGGCAGGCCGGGAGGATTTGCTGGATTAGTCTTACCTTAGTCGGAGTATCTTGAGCACGGGATTCCGAGGATACTCGGGCCTTCCCACCTTGGAGTTGCGACTCCGCGGATCGTGGGCTTGTCATGGGCCAAGTTGGAACACCCCTGCAGGGTTTTGAACTTTCGAAAGCCGTGCCCGCGGTTATGTGGCAGATGGGAATTTGTTAATATCCGGTTGTAGAAAACTTGATACCATGTTCAGAACACACTACCAGCGTGAGTACCATGACGGTCATTTTCCGAAAGGGGTTCGAAAAGTGAACACGATGGGGTTATGTTTGACGTGTTTTAGATAGGATCACTTCGTGATCACCTTATCGTCCGAGGCACTTCTCTTCTCGCTCTTATTTACGTAAGCTAGTGCTAGTGCAGCTGCAACCTTTTATTCTTTCTTCAGCCTTGTTCCACACCCAAGGCTTGGAGAGTTGTGTTACCCGGGAATGGGATTGCTGAGTCCTCTGTGGCTCACAGATTCTACACCACACCAGATGCAGGTACCATGGTGAGCTACTCAGGTGACGACACCGAGCTATACTGGGAGTATGATGAGGAACGTAGCCGTTACTATGTGCACTATCCCGATGATCAGTAGAGGTTTCTACTAGGGGTGTTTCGGACCTGTGGCTTTATGTATGTTTGGTATCTTTCATTTGGATCTTCACCCGTAGTCGGGTTGTGATGTTATTTAAATGATGATTTGCTATGTAATGAATTGTGTGACGTGGCGAGTGTAAGCCAACTATCTTTTTCGCTTTCATCCCTATTTTTACATGAGATGTGCAAAGATACCGAACTTGAGATCATTCCAGAATGGGCTTATACCTTTAAGTTGTGCCTCGACATGTAGGAGGTATAGTCCCATCCTGGGCATTACAAGTTGGTATCAGAGCCTTCTCCGACCTAGAAGCCCCCACTGATTGATCGAATCGTTGACGGTTGAGTCTAGGCACACACTTAAAATGTTTTGAGTCCTATATATATCAGAGAGTAGGATTTCTTTTGCTCCTCATCTCTTTTCACTTTGGTGAGGACTCTTGACGATTACTCTTGCCTCTCCTACTCTCAAAAAAAAATTGCACCAAATTTTTTTTAGGAATCTCGCGAGTATTGTTTGGATTGTTCCGATGTCTTTGTGACGAGAACATTGTTCTCGATGCCTCCTGTCATTTAGGGGTTGTGGCAGTGTCCCGGGGAGTTGAGCTCCACGGTGTTGTCGTCACAAATATATGGCGGCAGTTCTAGAATACTTAAGACGGCCGACATCGAAAACTCTCCTATGCGGTTAGTGGCAAGATAACCCCAACATCACCCAGTACTGGGGAGGTAGTTCGGGAGTATTGCCATAGCTTGTATAGTAGATGCGTTTCGAAGGTCCGAGGTAGACGGTTTCCGGAAATAACTGGTTATGTGTTGAAGGATGGATACAGCTGGATGTAGGATTAGAGTTGAGTGCGCGATGCTTCCCCTGTATCCCCAACACCTGATTGCATAACTGGAAACTTTCGGAAATTAATAGGTGGGTTCATCTAGTAGATCGTAGGTATTCTTCCAACGAATGCATGATATGGAGTTCGGGGTTCTACATTGAGTGAAGTAGTTTTATGGCCGTTGTTCCGATCGGGAGTTGCATCTTAAAGGGTCCTTGGCTATGCTGATCCGGGGATTGCAAAACCCTTTCGTAACACGTTCCATAAGCTTTCAGCACGAATATGTCGAACGAAGCTCCTATCTTGTATTTGTTCTATCTGCACCTTGTTGTTTTATTTACCTTTTGTCTCCCAAGTGGCTTCTCGTGAAGATTGTTGTTATCATTAAACTGTGAATTTCATTCGTTCCTCTTGTTCGAATGATTCTTGTGAAGACTATGTTGCAATTCTAGCCGTTGTTTCAGCTTATATCTTTGCAATCAAATGGCTAATAGTGGTCATCTATTTCAGGATGGCTCCTAAAAGGGTTCCCAACGCTAACCCAGAGGGTGAAGAGGTTCCTGATCGTCCTCCTTCCTCACCTCCTCCGTCTGAGGCCCGGAGAGCAATTATGCAAGTTACGAATGAGAACACCCAGATGCTTATGCAGATGATGCAGCATATTCAAGCAAATCAAGCAAATAAGGGTGCTCATGGGAACCAAGGCAATTTGTTCAACCAACCGCACTTTGCTACGCTCAACCAGTTCTTGGCAAATCAACCAAAGGCTTTCAGTTACTGCGTGGACCCTCTAGATGCTGAAGACTGGATAACAGATATCAAGAAGCATTTCGAGTGCAGCAATGTAAGGCCCGAGGACTATGTGAAGTTTGCAGCCTTCCAACTCAAGGACCAAGCAGCTGATTGGTGGCAGCAGTACAAAGACTCCAGAGAAGGGCGTGTAATCTCCTGGGATGACTTCTGCAAGGATTTTCGCTCTCACCACATTCCAACAAGTGTTATCGAGGGTATGCGTGAGCAATTCCGCAACCTGAAGCAAGGCTCAATGTCGGTCTACCAATATAATGTCAAGTTCCAGAACCTTGCCCGCTATGCAAAGGAAGACATCCCAGATGCCAAGAGCAAGATCTATCAGTTTCGTGGTGGTCTGAAGGATGAACTCCAACTTGCTCTCACCTTGTTCGAGCCTGATGAGTTTGATAAATTCTATAATATGGCACTTAAGCAAGAGGCAGCCCAGCTCAAGATGGAAGCTTCCAAAAAGAGGATCAGAGACGCTGTTCACTCCTCCTCTTATTCTCAAGTGGTCGCGAAGCAACAGAAGTTTTGGCTTCCACCTCCTCCAGTGATCCGAGCTCCCTACAACAACAACAAGAATTCTGGTGGCCGTGCTTTCTCCCACCCACCCAACCCAAGCAATCAGTCAAAGAATCAGTTTCAAGCTTCCAAGTCAAGTGCTCCTCATTACCGTCCTCTCTCAGAAGTGGTTTGTAACAAGTGTGGCCAGAAGGGTCACTATGCTAACAAGTGCCCCAACCCAAGGCGCCTTCCGCCTCCTCCACCTGTCAGTACTGCTATTATCAAGCATAATCCAAAGGCAGCAAGAGTGAATCTGATGAATGCAACTCAAGCGGAGAATTCTTCTGATGTGATATTGGGTAACCTCTCACTTAACTCTGCTCCTGCAAAAGTTTTATTCGATTCAGGTGCATCGCATTGCTTCATCTCAAAACCTTTCTTGTCCAAGCATGAGTTGCCTACAGAAATTTTGCAAGATCCTTTTCGTGTGGTTTCTCCGGGGATGAGGATGAGCTCTCATATTGTAGCTCCTAACGTTTCTATCAAGATGGGCAATTATAAATTTCTGGCTTCTCCTATTGCTCTCGGTAACTCCGACATTGACCTTATTCTCGGGATGGATTGGCTTTCTTAGCATGATGCTCACATTGATTGTGCAAACAAGGAAGTCAAGATTACTCATCCTAACGAAGACGTGATTATCTTCGCCTCTCGAGATAACACAATCAGGCTATTCTCTCTCAATGGCAAGGGCGAGATTAATGCCATCTCTCAAATTCCGGTGGTCAACGAATACGAAGATGTCTTCCCTGAAGAGCTTCCAGGCATGCCTCCGCAGTGTCAAGTTGAATTTATCATTGAACTCGAGCCTGGTACTGAGCCAGCATGCCGGCATCCGTACAAGCTCTCCCCTGAAGAGTTGAAGGAGTTGAAGAAACAACTTGATGAACAAGAGCGTATGGGTCTGATCAGGCCTAGCACGTCTCCTTGGGGCTGTGGTGTCTTATTTGTCAAGAAGAAGGATGGCACGGAGCGCCTTTGCGTTGATTACCGGCTATTGAACAAGAAGACAATAAAGAACAAGTATCCGCTCCCCAACATCAATGAATTGTTCGAGCAGCTCAAAGGAGCTAAAGTGTTCTCAAAGCTCGATCTCTGAATGGGTTATCACCAAATTCGCATTCGTGAAGAAGATATCCACAAGACTGCCTTCAGAACGAGTTATGGCTCATATGAGTATACAGTCATATCTTTTGGCCTCGCTAATGCTCCACCTACCTTCTCGAGAATGATGCACTACATTTTCAACCCCTACACCAACGAATTTGTGCTTGTGTATCTGGATGACATCTTGGTATTCTCCAAGAATGAAGAGGATCACGAAAAGCACCTCCGTTTGGTTCTCGACAGACTCCGTGAACATAAGTTCTATGCCAAGTTCTCCAAGTGCGAATTCTGGCTCGATAAGGTCTTGTATCTGGGCCATATCATCTCCGCTGACGGTATTGCTGTGAACCCCGAGAAAGTTGAAGCGATTGTCAACTGGGAACCTCCTCAGAACGTCAAGCAACTCCGAAGCTTCCTTGGTCTTGCTAGCTATTGCAGAAGGTTCGTTGAGAACTTCTCCAAGATTGCCAAGCCTCTCTCCAACTTGCTGCAGAAGAATGTCAAGTACAACTGGTCTCCGGATTGTGATGTGGCATTCAAAACTCTCAAACAAAAGCTCATCTCTGCTCCAGTTCTTACCCCTCCAGATGAGTCCAAGCCCTACGAAGTATTCTATGATGCTTCTCTTCAAGGACTTGGTGGTGTTCTAATGCAGGACAAGAAAATTGTGGCATACACTTCTCGTCAATTGAAGCCAAGTGAGAAGAACTACCCCACACATGATCTCGAGCTAGCAGCTGTGGTACACGCTTTGATTATGTGGAGACACCTTCTGTTGGGCAGAAAATTCGACATCTTCACCGATCACAAGAGCTTGAAGTACATCTTCACACAGCCGAACCTGAACCTTCGCCAGACTCGTTGGGTTGAAATGATCCAAGAGTATGATCCAAGCATCGAATACACACCTAGCAAGGCCAATGTCATTGCAGATGCCTTGAGCAGAAAGGCATATTGCAACAGTCTCCTTATCAAGCTGTTTCAGCCTGAGCTTTGTGAAGCATTCAGGAAGCTCAACCTCCAAGTTGTTCCGCAAGGTTTTCTTGCAAATCTTCAAGTTGCTCCTACCTTGGAAGATCAGATCCGTGAGGCCCAACTCAGTGATGCTATGGTGCAGAAAGTGAAACATGGTATTGCAAAGGGTACTCCCAAATACAAGTGCTATCGCGTTGATGAGAGAGATACCTTGTTCTTTGAGGACAGACTTGTGGTTCCCAAGGGTGATCTCAGGAAGCTCATAATGAACGAAGCACATGATTTCCTCCTTTCGATTCATCCTGGAAGTTCCAAGATGTACCAAGACCTCAAGCAATCTTACTGGTGGACTCGCATGAAAAGGGAGATTGCCCAATTCATGAATGAATGTGATGTCTGCAAAAGAGTGAAGGCAGAGCATCAATGTCCAGCCGGTCTTCTCCAACCTCTTCCTATCCCCGAGTGGAAGTTCGACCACATTGAATTGGATTTCGTCACTGGGTTTCCCAAGTCCAAGAAGGGAAATGATTCTATCTTTGTGGTAATTGACAAGCTTACCAAAGTAGCTCACTTCCTTCCAGTCAAAGAATCCATCAATGCAACTCAACTGGCAGAGTTGTACACTTCCAGAATTGTGTCCTTACATGGCATTCCTTAAGTTATCTCCTCAGACCGTGGAAGTTTGTTCACATCCAAGTTCTAGGACTCCTTTCAGTCTGCCATGGGCACTAAGATCCGTTTCAGCACTGCATTTCACCCTCAGACTAGTGGTCAAGTGGAGAGAGTGAATCAGATTCTAGAAGACATGCTCAGAGCTTGTGTCATCACTTTTGGCATGAAGTGGGAAGATTGCCTTCCGTTTGCCGAGTTCTCTTACAACAACAGTTTCCAAGCAAGTGCCGGCAAAGCTCCGTTTGAAATCCTCTATGGCAGAAAGTGCCGTACCCCTCTCAACTGGTCCGAGATTGGTGAACGTCAATTTCTTGGCAATGACTTGATCTCAGAAGCCGAAGAAATGTGCAAAGTCATACGTGATAATCTCAAGGCCGCTCAGTCGCGTCAGAAGAGCTACTATGACGGCAAGCATCGTGATTTGGCCTTCAACATTGGTGATCATGTCTATCTCCGTGTTTCTCCTATGAAAGGCACCCAAAGATTCGGTATCAAAGGAAAGCTTGCTCCTAGATACGTGGGCCCTTTCAAGATCCTTGGCAAAAGAGGCGATCTAGCCTATCAACTTGAGCTCCCTTCCAACTTCGCTAATGTTCATGATGTGTTTCATGTGTCCCAACTCCGCAAGTGCTTCAAGACACCTGAACGCACCATTCCGTTCGAGGTGATTGATCTTCAACAAGACTTGTCTTACCGAGAGCATCCCGTTGCTATTCTCGAAGAAACCGAGCGCAAGACCCGCAACAAGTCAATCAAGTTCTTGAAAGTCAAGTGGTCACACCATACCGACCGAGAAGCTACGTGGGAACGAGAAGATCACCTTCGTTCCGAGTACCCTTCCTTCTTCCAGTCCTAGATCTCGGGACGAGATCTTTTCGTAGTAGAGGAGAGTTTGTAATGCCCCGGATGTAAAACTTTCCCTATATGGCAATATATAAGCTTTGGCTTCATCAGTTCCATTCCGGGTTCTTCGTCTTTTCGGGTTTTCGTCGTTTTGTCGTGTGCGTGTGTGCATTCATCCATGTCATGTTTTCATGTGCATTGCATTGCATTTGTGTTGTCTTTTGCATCCGGTCCCACTCGTCTCTTCCCGTTGTCCGTTTCGAGTTCCGACGCTCTCACACGTGCCCGTGGCATCCCCGAGTTCTTCTCTTGTGTTTGGCCATGTAACGTTTCCGGAATGGCGTGAGACTTGTCGTGCGATGTTGTTTTGATACGTGTAACCCGCCTATCAAATTTCGTCGCGTTTGGAGTTCGTTTGTTACTCAAACAGTTTACCTCGTGGGCTAAAAGTACCTCCTCTTTGAGGCCGAAGAACCCCTCCACAACAGCCCACCAACCCAGCTCAACCCTTCCCTTCATCTCGGCCGTTGAATTGTGATCGCGTGGCCGAAAACCGCTCCCCATTTGGAGATTCCTAGCTCCTTGTGCCTATATAAACGTCCACCCCTCCATTTTCGTCCAAAACCCTAGTCTTCTTCCTCCTCCATCCCTTGTTTTCCTTTTTTTCCCGTGCCCCGCAGATCTACCGCGCGCCGGACGTGTCCGCCGGCACCGGACACGTCCGCCGCCGCCCCTCGACCAGTGGCAGGCCGCCACGTTGCCCTCCGCCTCCTCCCACCGCGCCGGCCCGCCCGGCCCGACGCGGGCCCGCCGCCGCCGCGTCCCGGGCCGCTCCTCCGCGGGTCTCCTCCTTCGCCTGCCCCGCCGCCGGCAGGATAGACCTCGCCGCCGCACCCTCGAGCTAGCTCCGCCGTCGATCCAAGTCCCGCCGCCGGACCTCGCCAGGTCGCTGCCGGCCCCAACCAGACCTCCTCCAGACCTCGCCGCCGGACCCGAGCCCGACCTCCTCCGGCGACGGACGTCCCCGCCGGCCGGCCAGGGCGCCGCCCCGCCTTTCCACCGCCGCCCGTCGAGTCTCCCCGCCGGCGCCCATCGTCTCGCCGGCGAAGGCAGCCACCGCGCTCGGGAGATCCCGATCCAGGCTCCCGATCCAGTCCTTGCGGGTAGAGACCCTAGCGGGCGCCCGACCCGCGGACCCGCGACCCGTTGACCACCGCGACCCGCTCCGACCCGCTCCACCAACCTGCACCCGGTTGACCCGATCCAGCAGGTCGACCCCCTCTGTTTTTCTTCTAAGTCTTTTAGATTTTTCCTTGTCTGATGCATTTTTGTGATGAGGATAACTTTTACTGTGCTTGTCCGATTTGTGCGTATTATATGTCAAAATGATCTTGGTGACATGTACTATGTTTTGTTCCATTGTGTCATGCATGTTTGAGTCCATCTAGATGTCTTAATCTTCATGAGAAGAGTGCTACTTGTTATAAACTGCTGCTATTAGTTGTTTTCTTGCCATGTTTGATATGTGATAACTTGATGCATGTTTATCCAAATGAAGCAAATGATATGTCCAAATGTTCATCATGAGATGCTCTACATGTTGGTTGCTATAGGATGCATGATAGAATTCATATTGCCATGTTTATCTCCTTTGCAAAAGTGCATGTGGCTGTTAGGTTTTTAAACTTGTTACGAGATGCCTAGTTGAGGAGCTCGTTGCTATTGATGTGGTTGTTCCCATGTTGCATGCTTATATGTTTTGGATTCCCCATCATGTGTTCTTTGCTGTGGTGCAAACCACTTGCCATGATATGCTTTGAGGTGACTTAAATATGCTCACAAACATGCCATGATAATATTGCTGTTTTAACACTTAGTGAAATTTCACTAAGTCTGGAATCTGTAATATCCAGATGCCATGTTTGCTTGTTGTCCTAGGAAAATCCATGTTAGTTTTGGGGTGGCTATTGTTCATTCCTTGTTGTATATGTTGTTGGCTATCCATTCATGCTCTCACATGCTCATTTGGGTGGCTGTAGCATATTTAACTTTTGCTCCCAAGTTGCTATAAAATACTGCTGTCAGGTTTTTGTTGTCATGTTCAAAATGTTGTAGCTTGTTGCTATTGATCCATGCCTCCTATGGAGATGCTCCAATGGAATTGTTTGCTGTAGGATATGTCTACTTCATGTCCATGCTTCTTGTCACCATGTTTGAGTGCTGTAGAGTATATATTTCTTGCTCCGAAGTTGCTATGTGGCTGTTAATTTCAGCTTGACATTGTTTATTGTTTCGGGTGTATCTTTTAGCCTGTTGCTCCGTTTGGAGCAAGTCCTATATGAAACTTGTGTGGTTTTGCATGTAGATTCATAATATCATCTTGTTAACATGTTTTGAAGTATCTTGCTTGATGCATATTGTCATGTTCCTTGTGGTGTATCCCTGTGTTTCCTATGTTGTCTTGTTGTGCATCCTAAGTGTATCTGCAGTGCTTCCTTAGTGCATCAGCCATGCATCCTGTGGTTTGCGCATTGCATCTTGTTTGATTTCGTGCCTCGTGTGTTCTTGTGTTGAGTAGAGCCGGAAGCCGAGACCGAGTACGAGAACGAGGTTACTACCAAGGTTGAGAACGAGGAGCCATCTTACGATCCCATCAACGAGTCGACAGGCAAGATGACCTGACCCAGATATCATTACTATCTTTGCCTATTGCTAGAAGTCTCGCTCTTTAGCTTATTGCCTCGATGCCCATGTTTGTTTGTCAGCCTCCTATTGTAACCATGAATCTGTTTAACCACCCAACCTATGCAAACCTTTGATTGGCTACGTAGGCATCGCTCAGCCCCTCTTATAGCATTGCTAGTTGCAGGAGAAGATTTGAAGATTCTTGCTTCATGTTGAAGCTTGTTGGGTTATCACACTATAAAATTCTTAAATGAAATAATCTATATATTGGTAATGGGTGGAAGGCTAAGCCTCTTGCTTGGTGATTTGTTCCACTCATGCCGCCCTAGGAACCGTATAAACCGGTGTTATGTTCCTTGATTTTGCGTTCCTCACACGGTTGGGGTTATGGGACCCCCTCGATAAACCGCTTAGCGCTAAGGCTTTTCCAGCAAGTCCCGACATTGGTACTCCATTTGCCTAATAACTAAAACTTGCATAGGGACTAGCTATCCCCTTTTATTAATCAACCCCCGGGCCAGTGCTCCTCATGAGTGTTGGTCCAACCTAGAGCAGCTTGCGGCACCACCCCTTGGCAACTCGGGGTATCTGGATGCTGTAACCATAGCTCATCCGGTCGTGGCCTGAGACTAGATACGCGCGGCTACTGTCAGTGTGTCGGCACGCCGGGAGGATTTGCTGGATTAGTCTTACCTTAGTCGGAGTATCTTGAGCACGGGATTCCGAGGATACTCGGGCCTTCCCACCTTGGAGTTGCGACTCCGCGGATCGTGGGCTTGTCATGGGCCAAGTTGGAACACCCCTGCAGGGTTTTGAACTTTCGAAAGCCGTGCCCGCGGTTATGTGGCAGATGGGAATTTGTTAATATCCGGTTGTAGAAAACGTGATACCATGTTCAGAACACACTACCAGCGTGAGTACCGTGACGGTCATTTTCCGAAAGGGGTTCGGAAAGTGAACACGGTGGGGTTATGTTTGACGTGTTTTAGATAGGATCACTTCGTGATCACCTTATCGTCCGAGGCACTTCTCTTCTAGCTCTTATTTACGTAAGCTAGTGCTAGTGTAGCTGCAGCCTTTTATTCTTTCTTCAGCCTTGTTCCACACCCAAGGCTTGGATAGTTGTGTTACCCGGGAACGGGATTGCTGAGTCCTCTGTGGCTCACAGATTCTACACCACACCAGATGCAGGTACCATGGTGAGCTACTCAGGTGACGGCACCGAGCTGTACCGGGAGTACGATGAGGAACGTAGCCGTTACTATGTGCACTATCCCGATGATCAGTAGAGGTTTCTACTAGGGGCGTTTCGGACCTGTGGCTTTATGTATGTTTGGTATCTTTCATTTGGATCTTCACCCGTAGTCGGGTTGTGATGTTATTTGAATGATGATTTGCTATGTAATGAATTGTGTGACGTGGCGAGTGTAAGCCAACTATCTTTTTCGCTTTCATCCCTATTTTTACATGAGATGTGCAAAGATACCAAACTTGAGATCATTCCAGAATGGGCTTATACCTTTAAGTCGTGCCACGACATGTAGGAGGTATAGTCCCATCCTGGGCATTACAACCTTCTCCTACCCATATAACCTATCCCCAGAAATTTTGGACTCAATTCATCAAGCCATTTTCCCTCAGGAATTATTGCTAGTGTGTGGACAGTGAGGATGTTTGTGAAGCAAGTACCATTTTGGCTTGTCCAATTGGTGTGATTTTTTACAGCATCTCTATATGTCCAAAACATGATGCCTTGACAAATTTGAGCTCAAGTGGTTACTCCAAGTGAGTGCTACTTCATCATTTTGATTTTGGACCAGATTATGCATTTGCAAAGCAAGTGTATTAAATACTTGTCCAAATCCCACAAAAATACACAGGACTGTAGTCCTTCCTAACCTAAACACCCCAGACAACTCATTTGGCCTCAATCATTTACCTGTTGACCACTCGATCAGGATTTAGTTTGATACAGTAAACTTCAGAGCTCACTTACCATTTAACCACAACATCTCTGGACGAGCTAACCCCTCGGTTGCAACCTCCCCTAGATGGACCCCCCCAGACATTGCTTGCCAGCTAGTTGCACCCCCTCCATGCCAGACTACGCGATGACCACCGCTTTGGCAAGCAGTGGGCACGAGATGGCCGTCGTGTCACTCGGTCCCCTACTCTACTCAGAGCTCTAGCGCGCCCGTGCATGTCTAGCGTGTTCCCCGCGTCGTCGCCGTCCCCTTGGACATCTCTCCCCCTTCAGCAGCTTCTCCGCTGGTGCTCGTCGCCGTGCGGCCACGGGCGCACTGTGGCCGACCGAGCATTAATGGCACCTTGGCCGCTTCCCCTCTATGCCCCGCGACCTCTTCTGTCCCATGCTCCTCTATAGCTCATCCGCACCTCCCTCGTCATGATCCCGTGCTTGCTCAGCCTCGCCAGAGCCTTGGCTGAATGTGCACGGCGGCAACCAGCTCGGCACCTTGCTCCGCGGCTATATAAGCCCACCCGGAGCCCCTTCGAGCTCACCATCCGCCTCGCCTCGCTCCACTACCCCACCCCTCTCCTCTTCCCAAGCCCTAGGAGCTCTCTTGCTCCTCCATCACTGCCATGGCTGTGGTTCGGCTTCGCCTAAATTGGTGCAACCCTGGCGTTCCCTCCCCCGCATTCCTTTACCAGAGGAGTCCCCTCGACCCTCTGATCCTCCCTGCCTCCTCATTTCCTCTCCGGAGCCATCACAGCCCCGTAGCCCAACTCCACCCGAGCCACCGCCAGCCGGCATCGATGTCCCCCTCGTGTCAGTCCTCCCCGAGCTCCGTGTCTTAGTGGAATGGGTGCGCCGCGTCTCCTCGACCTTGCCGTCGGTTGAAGCATGGCAAATGATGGCCTGTAGCGCCGTCAGTAGTCGCCGGAGCTCTCGGCCTCGTCCATGCCTCTGTTCGCCGTCGGTAGGAAGAAGGAGCAAGGAGAGAGAGATGGATAAGGTAGGCCCCATCTGTAAGCCTCTAAGCCGCCGGTCCCGCCTTGCCATGCTGGATAAGTGGAGGCGTATTCCTCGGAATACGTATTCCCGGCTGGAAAGCACGTTTTCGTTATGTTTTAGCTAGAAATGTGTTTTCTCTGCTGTGAAGGCGTATTCCACTAAATGTGCTTTCTGTTTTTCAGCTCAGGGGCCTGTTTGTAGAAATCTTTTTACAGATTGGTCCCTGGACTTCGTCGAGCTATAACTTTTTGCTCCTCTAGACTCAGATTGAGGTGAATCCAACGCCCACGTCTGGCGTGTATCGATTACTTCCTCCCCCAGGCACCCTTGTAACCCTAGGTCCCCTCTGGCGTGTATATAAGCCGAGGGGTTTAGTCTGTAGAGGGGATCATCATCATCACAGTACCCCCGTAGGCTAGAATTTAGGGTTTAGCCATTACGATCTCGAGGTAGATCAACTCTTGTATTCATATGCATCCATATTAATCTAGCAGGAAGTAGGGTATTACCTCGATCAAGAGGGCCTGAACCTGGGTAAACATCGTGTCCCCAGCCTCTTGTTACCATTGATCCTCTAAATGCATAGCTTTGGCCCCCCTACCCGAGATCTACCGGTTTTGACACCGACAATGGTGCTTTCATTGAGAGCTCCGCTGTGCGCTTGCAATGAGCGATCAATGGCCCGTCTCATCATCAACGACGGGATCACCCTCGATAACAGCTTGGCTATCGGCCAGGTTCTCCAGCTCGTCGGGTTCGCAATATGCGCCCGCATGGCCTCTGGGCCAGCCGCACTCCCTGCGACCATCGAGCATCACCTTTACGCCGATTCCGGCCACTCCGATGACGCGACCTCGGCAGAACTCTCGCCCTTAAACAAGTTGCTGGATCGCAACGCCGCCCTGGGGCTTTCATCGCGAGGAGATCAGATCGGATCTAAATCCGGCCACGATGAGATCGATCATTTCCCGATCACTCACCTAGTGGCTGTAGTTGAGGATGGAGCCATAGAGACTTCTCCTCTCGAAACGGAGATCGCAAGGTTTGGATCTCCGAACCCTTCGAGTCGAACACACCCCTGTCGGGAGGCGCTTTATGTTCGTTGAGCTCTGGGTCTGACACCGGACACGAAGGAGGATTAGATCCTGACGAAACCGGATTGTCACCGTCGGAGGTTATCAAAACCCCGAATACCACTTTAGGTCGGGATTCAAAATTACCAACACCCACCCACCTTGGGAAAAACTCTCCAAGTAAATCCGGACTCTCGGACATAGATGATCACGCGAACATAGAGCACCAGCCCGAGGAAACGGTCAATCACTTCTGGGCCAGATTCCTACTTGTTAAAAACAAGATCAGGGACTGCTGCGATGACAAAGCGGTCTCCCTATTTTACCGCAATTGCACGGACGAGGGAGTCTTGAACGCCCTCAAACGACGCCGTGTTCTGAGTTTCACAGAATTATCGCAATTAGTACGGAAGTACTGCGCAATGGAAAATAGTTGGAAAGCCCAGAACACACCTATATAACAGTCCATATCCGGACAATACATTATCAAGGCTAAACGGATATACCCTAGCAGGTCAACCGATAACATGCCTATTGGCAAAAAGAACAACCCTTTTTTAAGGTACATGTCCGTACTGGACGAACAACTCGATACACCTTGCCAAATACATGCAACCCCAGACAATGTCCCTAACCATTGCCTTAGAGCATGTTGGGTACTCCGGCAGGTAGAAAAGAGCGGTGCGACAATTCTCGCCACCACCGTATCAAGGGAGAAGGACGTAGATATCTTGACTGTCTTCGAAACGTTCTCCTCAAATAACCGCCGCAAGAGAGCAAATCGCGAACTTGCCGAGGTTTACCAGACTAGCTCTGCAAGCCCATGGAGCGTCACGACAATTAATTTTTCTGCCGAAACACACCTCGAGTCCGGCCGATCCGAGCAATAACATCTCTTGTACTAGACCCAATAGTGGACGGCTTCCGCCTCACTAAGGTACTAATGGACGGAGGAAGCGGACTAAACCTCATATACGAGGAAACGCTTGCAAAAATGCAGGTCAAGAAATCCCGCATTAAGCACACCAACACAACCTTTCGAGGAATTATACCAAGCCACGACGCCCGGTGTTCGGGAAGCATTAAGCTCGATGTAGTATTCGGCACGCCCGGTAACTACAGATTGGAGGAACTACTCTTCTGTATTGTGCCCTTTTATAGCGGATACGACGCCCTTCTAGGACGGGACGCTTTCAAGCCATACTCCACTACGGGTACATGAAGCTTAAAATGCCAGGGCCCAATGGAGTGATCACATTAACAAGTGATCCGGATAGAGCACTCCATGCCGAAAACAAGACGACATCCTTAGCCTTAGAGGCATTATCCGAAGCCCTTGCAACCGAAGAATTAACTACCCTACGATCAAAGGTAGATAAGGACGATGTGATCCTCACCAAAAGATCGAAGTCTACCTCCTTCAAGCCAGCAGATGAAATCATAAAATTCCAAGTGCACCCAACGGACCCCAATAAGACAACATCCATCGGGGCACAGCTGGAAACGGTGGTGGACAGCGCGTTATGCACCTTCCTACGGGAAAATTGGGATATATTCGCCTGGCACCCTTCAGATATGCCGGGAATCCCACGCATGCTGGCCGAACACAGCCTCAACATTATCAAAGGATTCAAACCAGTCAAGCAGTCACCGCGACGGTTTTCTGAACCCAATAGACAAGCAATGGGAGAAGAGCAAGCCAAGCTATTGGAAGCCGGATTCATCAGAGAAATTAAACATCCGGATTGGCTAGCCAACCTAGTCATGGTACCGAAGAAGGATAAATCCTGGCGCCTCTGCGTCGACTTCATAGACCTGAATAAGGCATGTCTAAAGGATCCCTTTCCTTTGCCCCGCATTGATCAAACCATCGATGCAACTGCCGGACATGACTCGTTGTGCTTCCTTGACGCTTATTTCGGATACCATCAGATAAAGATGAAGGAATTCGATCAGGCCGCAACGGCATTTATTACCCCATACGGCCGCTTTGGTTTCAACACTATGCCCTTTGGACTTAAAAACGCTGGCGCCACATATCAACGCATGATTCAAACATGCCTAGAGAAACAAATTGGCAAAACAGTGGAGGCATATGTTGACGACGTAGTCGTAAAGACCAAACACGTCGAAACTTTGGTGGAAGATCTCCGCCTTACGTTTGCCAACCTTCAAGAATATGACATAAGGCTCAATCCGGAAAAATGTGTTTTCGGCGTTCCAGCCGGAAAGCTATTAGGGTTCATTGTATCCCATAGAGGAATCGAGGCTAACCCAGCTAAAATTTGGGCCTTGTCAGAGCTCAAAATACCAACCGATCTCAAGCAAGTGCAAAAACTAGCAGGCTGCGTAGCGGCCTTAAGCCGCTTCATCTCCAGATTAGGAGAAAAATCATTGCCACTTTACATATTGCTATGACGCTCTGACAATTTCGAATGGACGAATGCAGCCACAACCAGATTGGAAGAAATAAAAGCTCTACTAGCTAGCAACCCAATCCTAGCCGCCCTCGGTGTTGGCGAACCCATGCTGATGTATATATCAGCCACTCACCAGGTAGTGAGTGCCGTGCTCGTTGTCGAACGAGCCGAAGAATGACATAAATTCCCTGTTCAAAAGCCCGTATACTATGTATCCGAGGTCCTAACACCGTGCAAATCACGGTACCCCCACTATCAGAAAATTCCCTATGCGGTCTTCATGTCATCTCGGAAACTACGACACTACTTTTAAGAGTGTTCGATCACAGTGGCATTCGAGGTACCACTCAACGATATTATCAACAATAAAGACACCACGGGACGCATAGCCAAATGGGCCATCGAGCTCCGACCATTCGAAATATCCTATAAACCACGCCAGACTATCAAATCCCAGGTGTTGGCCGATTTTGTCGCAGAATGGACGGAAGCCGAACTCCCTAAAGAGTACGGCTCATATTCCCACTGGACAATGTACTTAGACGGTTCCAAAACGCTAGCCGGATTAGGGGCCGGCGTAATATTGGTATCTCCAACTGGACATATAGTCCGGTACGTCCTACAGATTTTGTATATGGACTCAAACAATGCGGCCGAATATGAGGCCCTATTACATGGTCTCCGCCTAGCTGTATCCTTGGGCATACAACGCCTCGAGGTACGCGGAGACTCAAACCTCGCTATCTCTCAAACTAATGGAGATTTTGATGTGAAGGATTCCTAAATGGCAGCTTATCGCAATGCCATATTAAAAATGTCGGCCCGATTTGAGGGGTTGGAATTCCATCATGTAGCCCGGGATAATAACCAGGCCGCTGACGTACTCGCTCGCATGGGAGCTAAACGTGACCCCATCCCACCTAACACATTTGTGGAAAGGCTGTTTAAGCCATCAGTAACATGGCAGGACGCAAGCAACGATACGAATTCGGATCCGAACACACCCCCGACCGAACTCAATCAAGATGTCTTTGGAGACTCAAACACGGAGATAACTCCATCGGCTCACGAAATCATGGCTGTCATAGCCCCCTGGACAGAGCCCTTCCTTGCTTACCTTAAAAGACAGGAACTCCTCGATGACCAAAATGAGGCCCGCCGCATAGTCCGGCGTTCTAAAGCCTACAAAGTTCACGAAGGTGAGCTATATAAGAAAAGCACAACTGGTATTCTCCAAAGGTTCATCTCCGAAGAGGAGGGAAGGAAAATTCTCACTGAAATACACACTGGAATGTGCGGCCACCATGCCGCGACACGGGCGCTCGTAGGCAAAGCTTTTCGCGCTGGCTTTTACTGGCCTACTGCCCGAGCAGATGCCCAAACCTTAGTCCAACACTGCGTTGCCTGCCAGCTCTTTGCAAATCAAAGTCACATGACTCCCACCGCTCTGAGAACAATCCCGATTACTTGGCCTTTTGCGGTCTGGGGGCTTGATATGGTCGGACCTCTTAAAGGGAGAAGCCATAAAAAGAAATACTTACTGGTGATGGTAGATAAATTCACTAAATGGATAGAAGCCAAGCCAGTTAAAACAGCTGAAGCAGGGCCCGTGATAGGTTTTATATCCGACGTAGTACACCATTATGGTGTCCTGCATAGTATTATCACGGATAACGGTTCCAACTTCACAGCTGACGACGTCAAAAATTGGTGCGCAAAGTTAGGTATTAAACTTGACTACGCTTCTGTATACCATCCTCAAACAAAACGGTCAAGTCGAAAGAGCCAATGGTCTGGTAATGAGCGGCATTAAACCCCGACTAGTGCGCTCCCTTCGGGAGTCTGATAAACACTGGGTTGAAGAGCTTGACTCCGTACTCTGGGGGCTGCGGACCACACCCAATCGTACGACCGGATATACACCTTTTTCCATGGTGTACGGCGCAGAGTCTGTTCTGCCCTGCGACATTATTCATGACTCACCTCGAGTGCGCATGTACGAGGAAAGAGAAGCCGAGCTAGATCGGCAGGACGACCTAGATGGACTTGAAGAGGAGCGCGATATAGCGCAAGCCCGTTCCACATTTTATCAACAACAGGCCAGGCGATACCAGAGCAGAGAAGTGCGGGCCAAGACATATAACATCAGCGAACTCGTTTTACGCCTCCCGGAAAATAAAAAGGACAGGCTCAAACAAAAATGGGAGGGCCCCTTTATTATCGACGAATTACTCATCGGTGGAGCCTATCGCCTTCACAATGCACAGGACAACCGCCTTGAGCCGAACACGTAGAACGCTGCCAGGCTCCGACGATTTTATGGATAGTTCGGTAGCAATTTTTTCCCTCATAAGTTATGTCTTGTCTTTTACTTTTCATCTCTTCTCTTTTAAATTTCCCTCTCATTGGCAAATATTCGGCTCGCTCGAATTGCCACGGGATAAATACATCTTCGAATGTATCTACCTCAAATATACCTGGGGGCTTCTCTAACGAAGCCCATTATAAATAAAGCATATTGCTTAAAATGTCATCTGTTTTTACAATTCTTCCTTGCCATTCTATGCACCGATATAACTTAAGTTCTGGCCAAGTGTGACGCCCGAAGACCAACGTCCCAGAAGATTCCAGATGTTCCGGGTTCTCCCATGTGTTTCTTTTGTGCTTGTGTTATTTATTTTTGCATTGCATCTTGTCATCATGCCATCATGTCATATTTATTTTGCATCTCAACTTAAATAAATCGTGTGGACCTTCGGTCCATTTAAATCGAGGGAAGGATGACTTCTCTTTATAACATATCCTCCTGGTATTATGGAGCTATTATAAATAAATATTCCATTGTTTGGAATTAACCGCAACACACTTGCATATTTTTCCCATAACCATGCCCCTTTTGCTTCAAGTTTCCCTCCTACCTTGCCAACTTTTCCTTTTCCCTTTTATCGAGACTCCTCCTAAAGTCTAGACTCCTTTCAAACTCCTTTAAGGCAAGCTAAATATTTTGGTTTGCACTTCCCTGTTTTGTTGGAACCACTTTTGTTGGATCGGTAATATTCCTTAAAGCCTTACAAAAATGTTCCATCATTTATTTCCTGTTCATGGCCTCTTTTCTTAATAATTTTGAACTCTCTCTATTTTATTTCTGCTAAAGAAATAAATAAGAAGAGCCAGCCGAACTGAGGCCATCTGGGCTCCCAGCCGCAGCTGGCCCAACCTTCTTCCCCGTCTGGCCCATCTGGCCAAGCCACCAGGCCGCCTCAGCCTCCAGGCCGGCCCGAGGCCCAGCCTCCCGCTCCCCTAACCCTAGCTGGCCGATCCCCTCGATCCTTTCTCTCCCTCAGCCGTCGCCACCCCTCGTTCCCTCGCCCCAGCGCCCCCGCACTGTCTCCCTCTCGAACCCCTCGTCCCCTTCTTCCCCATCGCTCTCTCTCCCAGAGAGCCCGAGCACCGCACCGCGCCGTCCGCCGCCAAGGCTCAGCGCCCTTGCCTCCATGGCTGTCCTTCGCCGCCTCCTCTGGACCGAGCTGCCGCCGGCCCTTCTCGGCATCGCCCCGCACCACCGGCCCTCAGGCCCCTTGCATGGACGCGCCCCTCCAGCGCCGGGCGCCCGACCTCGTCCGTGCGCCGCCCACCACCTCGCCGAGGGGAGGAGCCCCCTCGGGCAGCTCCCTGCCCGCCCAGGCCCCTGCTTCGTCCTCCTCGCCTCGCCTCTGGCCTCATGCCGCCACGTCCTCCGGCAGCAGCTGCTGCAGGTCCGACAGCGCCGGCGTAGCCCCGAGCAGTCTCCGCGCCTCTCCTCCTCGCCATGGCCTCGTCACCCCGTGCTGCCGCATTTTGTTGCCCTTGGTGCGGCGTTTGGAACCTCAAGACCAGCAAGATCGACAAGACCGAGACCTTGCCATGTTTGTTTGTTGCTATTGTTGTTTCTCCAAGGATCTCGGGAGCGTCAAGTTCCTCTTCAAGAAGTACGACTACATCCGATGTTGTTTTTGACAAGTACCTCAACGCTCGACGCTCGAACGACTACCTTCGGTGAAGAAACGAGTATGACTACACGTGGAGATACGTCAAGTTCCACTACCATCGCAAGAACGAGAACCCCCAAGTACCACGACACCGACCCCGAACATCTACGGAGTTGTTCCTCTACCTCCCACGACACCACGACGCGTCAAGTACCCCTACGTCCGATGCCGCGACAAGTACCTCTACGGAACGTGAACGACTACCGTCGCCCCGGAAACGATGGCTTCGTCAAGTACCTCTCCGAAATGGAATGTGAACGACTACTTCGTTGACGACATCGTGTACCACTACTTCCTTTTGACTTGTGAACGACTACTTCAACGATGAGCCGCGAGTACCACTACTTCCACTACGTCCCTCGACGACTCGAACCCCTCCGAGAACGAACGCTTCGAAGGTATAACCCCGAGACGATGACCCGTGGACGAATGCTTGTGGTTGTATGAGATGTTTCACTTGTTTGCGCCGTGCCCGTTGTGCCCCTCTTTTGTCATGCTCCTCGGTTGCCTCGTCGCCGACTCGTGGGAACCCGGTGACGGGATCACCCCACCTTTCTTCTTGCATGACGCGCTCTCCGCCACCTTTTTTTTGCACCGGACTCTCAACGAGTTACCGGAACCGAGATGTTGCCGTTGCATCATTTTCGGATCGTTGTCGTGGCACCCTTTCCTTCCACCATGGTGACAAGACTTCATATCTCTTCATGTCAACTTTTAATAAGAATTGCATAAACTTGATCATGTCATCCGCATCATGTTAACAACATTATATGTGTGAATTGTTGGTTGCTTTAAGAATTGCTAAACATGCATATGGGGATTTTCCCGGAATTATTGTTGTTATTTTCCGGCCTCATTTAAAATGTCTAAATAGGTAGTTTGTTTTTGCTTCACCTCTTGCCATGTTAAAAAAACATTTAATCTTGTCTTGTAAATAAACGAGAGTCAACTAAATAAATAAAATGTGGTGTTTCGTCAATATGCAACTCGTTGCATATTGAGCTCCACTTAACTTGTAGTACTTGTTTGTGCACTTTGCCATGCCATGCATATTTAAAACATGACATGCATCATGCTTGCTTGTGCATCATGACATGCTTATGATTGTGTGTTTACCGTGTTGTATGTTTCTTTCCGGTTTGCTTCCCTCGTTTAGCTTCGGGTTCGTTCCGAAGTTGTGAGGTTCTGTTCGACTACTTCATGGGCCCGTTCTTCTCCCTTGCGGAATCCCAGGCAAGATGATCATACCCTTGGATACCTTTACTACCATTGCCATGCTTAGTTGTCTCGATGCTATCGTTACATGTCGCGCTACCCATCTTTTATGTCAGCCTCTCCTTGTTGCCATGAAACCTCTATCCTTGAAACCTTCCTAGCAAACCACTGTTTGGCTATGTTACCCGCTTGCTCAGCCCCTCTTATAGCGTTGTTAGTTGCAGGTGAAGATGAAGTTCGTTCCAGGAGGGAACTTGTTGTTGGAATATCACAATATCTATAATTATTATTAACACACCTATATACTGGGCATGGGTGGAAGGCTTGGCCTTTTGCTCGGTGTTTTGTTCCACTCATGCCACCTTAGGCGCCGATAAACCGGCATTATGTTCCTTGATTTTGCGTTCCTTACACGATGGGTGGATGGGGACCCCTTGACAGTTCGACTTTGAATAAAACTCCTCCAGCAAGGCCCAACATTGGTTTTAATTTGCTCATAATAACAACTTAATTAATTAATTAATTGCATAGGGGGTCATGTCCCCGGGTTCTTAATTCTACATAACAGGGGGGGCCAGTGCTGATGGTGTTGGTCCCAAACTAGAGCCACTTGCGGTGCCACCCAGTTATCTGGGGTCTTCGGTTACTGTACGTACTGCTCATTCGGACGTGGCCTGAGACGAGATACGCGCGGCTACTATCAGGGTGTCGGCACGCCGGGAGGTCTTGCTGGACTTGTTTTACCATTGTCGAAATGTCTTGTGCACCGGGATGCCGAGCCTGATCGGATTTCCCTAAGATAAGGAGTGATGATATTATATTTATCACTTCAGCTAATCGTGAGAGCTTGTGATGGGCTAATTTGGGACACCCCTGCAGGGTTATAATCTTTCGAAAGCCGTGCCCGCGGTTATGTGGCAGATTGGAATTTGTTAATGTCCGGTTGTAGAAAACTTGACAGAGGATCCGAAGTAAAACACACAACTATGTGAGTAACCGTGACGGTCTCTTTTCACTTTGAGAAGAGAACACGGCGGGGTTATGTTTGACTTGTAGGTAGTTCAGGATCTTTAGCGATCACTACTAGTTGCGACCGTTTGCGTAGATACTCATCTTTTTCTTGTACTCGTAAGTTAGCCACCATATTATGCTTAGCCGCTGCTGCAACCTCACCACTTTACCTCTTCCTACCCATAAAGCTTTGCTAGTATTGATACCCATGGCTATGGGATTGCTGAGTCCTCGCGGCTCACAATTACTACAACACCAGATGCAGGTTCAGCCGAGAATGATGCAGGAGCTGGTTCAAGTACTTCGCTGGGAGCTCGATGAAGAGAGTGGCCGTATGCTTGTGACGTTTTCGACGATCAGTAGTGGTTTCTACTAGGGGCGATTCTGACCTGTGGCTTTCTGTTTTGGTATCTTTCTTTTGGATCTTCGCCCGTAGTCGGGGTGTGATGTTTTGGATGATGTTTTGCTTATGTAATGTATTGTGTGAAGTGGCGAGTGTAAGCCAACTATCTCCTTTTGCAATTTAATCCCTCTTTTACATGAGTCGTGAAAAGATACCAAACTTGAGATCCTTCCAGAATGTGCTTATACCTTTAAGGCGTGCCTCGACACGTAGGAGGTATAGTCCCATCCTGGGCATTACAAGTTGGTATCAGAGCCTTCTCCGACCTAGAAGCCCCCACTGATTGATCGAATCGTTGACGGTTGAGTCTAGGCACACACTTGAAAATGTTTTGAGTCCTATATATATATCGGAGAGTAGGATTTCTTTTGCTCCTCATCCCTTTTCACTCTGGTGAGGACTCCTGACGATTACTCTTATCTCTTCTACTCTCAAAATTCACCAATTTTTTTTTAGGAATCTCGCGAGTATTGTTTGGATTGTTCCGATGTCTTTGTGACGAGAACATTGTTCTCGATGCCTCCTGTCATTAGGGGTTGTGGTAGTGTCCCGGGGAGTTGAGCTCCGAGGTGTTGTCGTCACAAATATATCGCATCAGTTCTGGAATACTTAAGACGGCCGACATCGAAAACTCTCCTATGCGGTTAGTGGCAAGATAACCCCGACATCACCCAGTACTGGGGAGGTAGTTCGGGAGTATTGCCATAGCTTGTATAGTAGATGCATTTCGAAGGTCCGAGGTAAACGGTTTCCGGAAACAACTGGTTATGTGTTGAAGGATGGATACAGCTGGATGTAGGATTAGAGTTGAGTGCGCGATGCTTCCCCTGTATCCCAACACCTGATTGTATAACTGGAAACTTTCGGAAATTAAATAGGTGGGTTCATCTAGTAGTTCTAGACATTCTTCCAACGAGTGCATGATATGGAGTTCGGGGTTCTACATTGAGTGAAGTGGTTTATGGGCTTGTTTCGATCGGGAGTTGCATCTTAAAGGGTCCTCGGCTATGCTGATCCGGGGATTGCAAAACCCTTTTGTAACACGTTCCATGAGCTTTCAGCACAAACATGTGGGACGAAGCTTCTATCTTGTATTTGTTCTATCTGCTCCTTGTTGTTTTTATTTATCTTTTGTTCTCCCAAGTGGCTTCTCGACAAGTTGATGTACCTGCGGAATTCATTCGTTCAATTCTCTGTTCGGATGATATTGTGAAGATCATGTTGCAACATATCTATCCTTTGTTGTTGTTTTGATTCTGGTATTCGAGTTGCTTCGATGTCAAGTGTTGATTCCATACCTTTCCTAATCGGTGTTCTCATATTTCTATGGGAGTGCTAATTCTTCTTGACCATCGAGATTTTCATGTTAATTCTTTTCAACCGGTGTGCCTTCTCTTCAAGTTATTCCATACGGACGCTGTTGAGAAATCTGACGATTTGTCTGTTTCATTCGTCCCAAGTTGTCTTTGTTTCCCTGCCCTCCCTCCCTTTTTCTTCTTGGAGCCAGAGTCCCTAATCAAGTATCCATTTTATTCATGTGAGGTTCTTCATTCATTTCCTTCAATGTTCTTATCCGGTGATTTATCGTGAAGATGCTCAAGAGCTTCAAGTTCATCATTCTCCGTTCTAGTTTCTTCTCCGGTGGATTAAATTCAAGCTTCGGTCATGTTCATATCTCTTCCTTTTGTTTCACATGTTTTCCCATGTTGAAATTTATTATCCGAAGGCTCTCTTATTCATTCAACTCTCCTATCCATATCCGGTGTACAAGGTATCTCAGAAGATTCATGTTTCCATTCGTAATCCGTTCAAACTATTTTTGAGGATTGTCATCTTACTCAAGCCATGCAATTCAATCGGTGCAATATCTCTTAAGAAATCTTTTTTTCAACGGTGATTTCTTCTGAGTGGGCCCTAACCCACAGGTCTTTTTCCAGGATCTTACCTGACTCTTCTAATTTTTCTAGAGTTATACTCAAATTCTTTTCAAAGTGTGACGTAAGAATGATTTCCATCAGTCATATACCTTCTCCCAGATCGTTTTCAAATTCTTTTCATGTTTGGTTAAGCCTTCAATCTTTTTATTCTTCCGGAGTATCTCGCAATTCTTCAAGGTGTTTCTCCTTGTCATTCTCAACATCTGGAGACCGGAGAAGTGTTTCTCTTAAATCTTGGCCCGTTCTCTTGAAGATTCGTGGTTCTAGCTTCATGCCATCCTCATTATCGTTTTGATTGTGAGGAATTATTTTCATACCCATCCGAAGCATTTCATGAATTTTTTTCTTTGTGATCCTCCGAAGGCCATCATTTCAGAAGATTCTTCGTTCTCAGTTTTCAACTTCGTCCTCCAAATATACTTCATTGATGCCTCTTCGTTCGTCTCCCTATTCTTCCTGGTGATTCATTCTTTTATATTCACTCAATTTCAATTCCTTACGGTGGATTATTATCTTTCATCACCCGGTTTCAATTCTTACGGTGGTTCTTTCAAGATTACCCTTCCGTTGTTATCGTATTAATTCATTTGTTCTTTTCATAATTCTACCGGTGGTTCGTTGAATATTTATCCAAGCTTGTGCTAGATCCCTCTTTAATTCTTTGCAACGAGAATAAGTAGTATGCCAAATCCTTTGGTTGTCATCAATTTAAATTGGGGAGGGAGATGCATAACATAATTCTTATTCTTATTCCTTCAAGGTGATTTAATCCCTTCCTTCGGAGCTTGTTCATCATATCATATTCTCGGTCCTAAGTTGTTCATCTTGTTTTTCCGGAGCTCCAAGTTATTTCAATTATATCATTTCAAAGCTCCATCTAATTCATCGCAGGCCTTGAATCTTATTCTTTTCATCTTTCACTTCTCATGCTTTCATTACCGGAGCTCTCATGGTGGTTCATCATGTTTTAATTCATCCTCGAAGTTTTCATCAAGATTCTTGTTGGAGCTCAAGCATTCTTCATCATGCATTCCAATTGCAATCCGTTCTACCTTATCTTTTCAGATGGTGTTATGTCAATCTTGACAATTCCTTCATGAATTATGATTCACGAGTTATCAAGAACGAGATATTTAAAACCATCATTTTCCTTGTTCAGGAGATCCTTTCAACCCCTCATTTTTATCTCTTGGAGTTATCTTGGGTTGTATTTCACCTAAAAGCTTGCCCCTAAGGATTGTTGCTAATTATGGTGCTTATAAATGACCCAAGTTCTTCATTTATCATTCCGGCGAAATAAGTTTTTCGTCTCCTTGTTGATCTCAATCCAAGCAATTCGTTCCTGTTAGTGGCTGGTTGTCACCGTCCATAAGCCCACATCAAACTTATTCTTTTAGTTGTTGAATTCCAACAACTCTGTTCAACCCTTCTCCGTAAGGAGGATTTTCTAATTCATTCGTGGGAGAAGTTGTCATTTTCTTCTCCATTCTTTTCTTTCATTGATTTATATGCTATTCTTTCATTCCGGAGGCATTGTGATGTTGATCTCTCCAAAACATCATCTCGTTTTGTCAAGATCATGTTCTTTTCCTTGTTTATCTATTTAACTGGAGTGTTGTGACCAACGTTCGAGTTCCGTCATCTATCTAGCCTTTCCTCTCTTTTCAACCGGAGTGCTGCCTGAAATCTTTCTTACCCCTTGTGCCATTCTTTTAATTGTTTCGGAGGCAATGTGTTGTTGATTTCATCAACTATCATCCATCTTCTCAAGTTATTGTTCAATTCCTTACATTTTCAGTCGGAGTGTTGTCCAAATTTTGTCATTCTTATTCCTTGGCTATACCATTGCGGTTTCTTAATCTTTTGGTTCGTAAGCTCTTGTTTCACGTCGTTCAACCTACAAGGTTCTCATTATGTTCCTTGTTCCTCCTTTTACCGGAGTGTTTTCATCTTCATTCATCTATGTTGTTTTGTTCTTTCAACTTGTTTAACCTCTCAAGGTTCGTGGTTTCACTCGTCTGTCAAAGAAGCAACCTTGTTTTACCTCTTCTTTTTCGTTTCTATCCGGTGCCGTCTCCAGGATCTCGGGTCGAGATCCTTTGTTAGTGTGGGAGAGTTGTGACGCCCGAAGACCGACGTCCCAGAAGATTCTAGATGTTCCGGGTTCTCCCGTGTGTTTCTTTTGTGCTTGTGTTATTTATTTTTGCATTGCATCTTGTCATCATGCCATCATGTCATATTTATTTTGCATCTCAACTTAAATAAATCGTGTGGACCTTCGGTCCATTTAAATCGAGGGAAGGATGACTTCTATTTATAACATATCCTCCTGGTATTATGGAGCTATTATAAATAAATATTCCATTGTTTGGAATTAACCGCAACACACTTGCATATTTTTCCCATAACCATGCCCCTTTTGCTTCAAGTTTCCCTCCTACCTTGCCAACTTTTCCTTTTCCCTTTTATCGAGACTCCTCCTAAAGTCTAGACTCCTTTCAAACTCCTTTAAGGCAAGCTAAATATTTTGGTTTGCACTTCCCTATTTTGTTGGAACCTCTTTTGTTGGGTTGTAATATTCCTTAAATACTTACAAAAATGTTCCATCATTTATTTCCTGTTCATGGCCTCTTTTCTTAATAATTTTGAACTCTCTCTATTTTATTTCTGCTAAAGAAATAAATAAGAAGAGCCAGCCGAACTGAGGCCATCTGGGCTCCCAGCCGCAGATGGCCCAACCTTCTTCCCCGTCTGGCCCATCTGGCCAAGCCACCAGGCCGCCTCAGCCTCCAGGCCGGCCCGAGGCCCAGCCTCCCGCTCCCCTAACCCTAGCTGGCCGATCCCCTCGATCCTTTCTCTCCCTCAGCCGTCGCCACCCCTCGTTCCCTCGCCCCAGCGCCCCCGCACCGTCTCCCTCTCGAACCCCTCGTCCCCTTCTTCCCCATCGCTCTCTCTCCCAGAGAGCCCGAGCACCGCACCGCGCCGTCCGCCGCCAAGGCTCAGCGCCCTTGCCTCCATGGCTGTCCTTCGCCGCCTCCTCTGGACCGAGCTGCCGCCGGCCCTTCTCGGCATCGCCCCGCGCCACCGGCCCTCAGGCCCCTTGCATGGACGCGCCCCTCCAGCGCCGGGCGCCCGGCCTCGTCCGTGCGCCGCCCACCACCTCGCCGAGGGGAGGAGCCCCCTCGTGCAGCTCCCTGCGCGCCCAGGCCCCTGCCTCGTCCTCCTCGCCTCGCCTCTGGCCTCATGCCGCCACGACCTCCGACAGCAGCTGCTGCAGGTCCGACAGCGCCGGCGTCGCCCTGAGCAGTCTCCGCGCCTCTCCTCCTCGCCATGGCCTCGTCACCCCGTGCTGCCGCCTTTTGTTGCCCTTGTTGCGGCGTTTGGAACCTCAAGACCGGCAAGATCGACAAGACCGAGACCTTGCCATGTTTGTTTGTTGCTGTTGTTGTTTCAACAAGGATCTCGGGAGCGTCAAGTTCCTCTTCAAGAAGTACGACTACATCCGATGTTGTTTTTGACAAGTACCTCGACGCTCGACGCCCGAACGACTACCTTCGGTGAAGAAACGAGTACGACTACACGTGGAGATACATCAAGTTCCACTACCATCGCAAGAACGAGAACCCCCAAGTACCACGACACCGACCCCGAACATCTACGGAGTTGTTCCTCTACCTCCCACGACACCACGACGCGTCAAGTACCCCTACGTCCGATGCCGCGACAAGTACCTCTACGAAACGTGAACGACTACCATCGCCCCGGAAACGATGGCTTCGTCAATTACCTCTCCGAAATGGAATGTGAACGACTACTTCGTTGACGACCTCGTGTACCACTACTTCCTTTTGACTTGTGAACGACTACTTCAACGAGGAGCCGCGAGTACCACTACTTCCACTACGTCCCTCGACGACTCGAACCCCTCCGAGAACGAACGCTTCGAAGGTATAACCCCGAGACGATGACCCGTGGACGAATGCTTGTGGTTGTATGAGATGTTTCCCTTGTTTGCGCCGTGCCCGTTGTTCCCCTCTTTTGTCATGCTCCTCGGTTGCCTCATCGCCGACTCGTGGGAACCCGGTGACGGGATCACCCCACCTTTCTTCTTGAGTGACGCGCTCTCCGCCACCTTTTCTTTTGCACCGGACTCTCAACGAGTTACCGGAACCGAGATGTTGCCGTTGCATCATTTTCGAATCGTTGTCGTGGCACCCTTTCCTTCCACCACGGTGACAAGACTTCATATCTCTTCATGTCAACTTTTAATAAGAATTGCATAAACTTGATCATGTCATCCGCATCATGTTAACAACATTATATGTGTGAATTGTTGGTTGCTTTAAGAATTGCTAAACATGCATATGGGGATTTTCCCGGAATTATTGTTGTTATTTTCCGGCCTCATTTAAAATGTCTAAATAGGTAGTTTGTTTTTGCTTCACCTCTTGCCATGTTAAAAAAACATTTAATCTTGTCTTGTAAATAAACGAGAGTCAACTAAATAAATAAAATGTGGTGTTTCGTCAATATGCAACTCGTTGCATATTGAGCTCCACTTAACTTGTAGTACTTGTTTGTGCACTTTGCCATGCCATGCATATTTAAAACATGACATGCATCATGCTTGCTTGTGCATCATGACATGCTTATGATTGTGTGTTTACCGTGTTGTATGTTTCTTTCCGGTTTGCTTCCCTCGTTTAGCTTCGGGTTCGTTCCGGAGTTGTGAGGTTCTGTTCGACTACTTCATGGGCCCGTTCTTCTCCCTTGCGGAATCCCAGGCAAGATGATCATACCCTTGGATACCTTTACTACCATTGCCATGCTTAGTTGTCTCGATGCTATCGTTACATGTCGCGCTACCCATCTTTTATGTCAGCCTCTCCTTGTTGCCATGAAACCTCTAACCTTGAAACCTTCCTAGCAAACCACTGTTTGGCTATGTTACCCGCTTGCTCAGCCCCTCTTATAGCGTTGTTAGTTGCAGGTGAAGATGAAGTTCGTTCCAGGAGGGAACTTGTTGTTGGAATATCACATTATCTATAATTATTATTAACACACCTATATACTGGGCATGGGTGGAAGGCTTAGCCTTTTGCTCGGTGTTTTGTTCCACTCATGCCACCTTAGGCGTCGATAAACCGGCAATATGTTCCTTGATTTTGCATTCCTTACACGATGGGTGGATGGGGACCCCTTGACAGTTCGACTTTGAATAAAACTCCTCCAGCAAGGCCCAACATTGGTTTTAATTTTCTCATAATAACAACTTAATTAATTAATTAATTGCATAGGGGGTCATGTCCCCGGGTTCTTAATTCTACATAACAGGGGGGGCCAGTGCTGATGGTGTTGGTCCCAAACTAGAGCCACTTGCGGTGCCACCCAGTTATCTGGGGTCTTCGGTTACTGTACGTACTGCTCATCTGGACGTGGCCTGAGACGAGATACGCGCGGCTACTATCAGGGTGTCGGCACGCCGGGAGGTCTTGCTGGACTTGTTTTACCATTGTCGAAATGTCTTGTGCACCGGGATGCCGAGCCTGATCGGATTTCCCTAAGATAAGGAGTGATGATATTATATTTATCACTTCAGCTAATCGTGAGAGCTTGTGATGGGCTAAGTTGGGACACCCCTGCAGGGTTATAATCTTTTGACAGCCGTGCCCGCGGTTATGTGGCAGATTGGAATTTGTTAATGTCCGGTTGTAGAAAACTTGACAGAGGATCCGAAGTAAAACACACAACTGTGTTAGTAACCATGACTGTCTCTTTTCACTTTGAGAAGAGAACACGGCGGGGTTATGTTTGACTCGTAGGTAGTTCAGGATCTTTAGCGATCACTAGTAGTTGCAACCGTTTGCGTAGATACTCATCTTTTTCTTGTACTCGTAAGTTAGCCACCATATTATGCTTAGCCGCTGCTGCAACCTCACCACTTTACCTCTTCCTACCCATAAAGCTTTGCTAGTCTTGATACCCATGGTTATGGGATTGCTGAGTCCTCGTGGCTCACAGTTACTACAACACCAGATGCAGGTTCAGCCGAGAATGATGCAGGAGCTGGTTCAAGTACTTCGCTGGGAGCTCAATGAAGAGACTGGCCGTATGCTTGTGACGTTTTCGACGATCAGTAGTGGTTTCTACTAGGGGCGATTCTGACCTATGGCTTTCTGTTTTGGTATCTTTCTTTTGGATCTTCGCCCGTAGTCGGGTTGTGATGTTTTGGATGATGTTTTGCTTATGTAATGTATTGTGTGAAGTGGCGAGTGTAAGCCAACTATCTCCTTTTGCAATTTAATCCCTCTTTTACATGAGTCGTGCAAAGATACCAAACTTGAGATCATTCCAGAATGGGCTTATACCTTTAAGTCGTGCCTCGACACGTAGGAGGTATAGTCCCATCCTGGGCATTACACCAAGCTGGGTTGCCTGGATCCTATGCTTACCCCTACGTTCCCGATTGTTCGGCTAGGGTGTAAAGGGAGCACCTCTGCGATTGTTACAACTAGGTAATCCGGATATGTACCACAGACTGGGTGAAGCCGAAAGCTAGCGCTCTTAAGGGAGTAATTGGTCGGCGGATACACGACATATTGCATTCTAAAGCATATTCTAAAACTACCACAGGATATGGCATCCTACAATCCTTTTCATACGAATTAAAAGCCTAGGCCCGCATTTCTATGCACGCCGACCCGGATAAAGGAGCCCCTAACGAAACTATTCTCTCTGGAAGATGTTTCTTACGTTGAACGGTAATATAACATAACTCCCCGAATACGGTTTGTCTGTTCAAGCAATTATGACCGGATAGCCTGGTTTCCGAACATATCACGTGTTCACCACAGATATAGTATTCGGAAGCACTCCATCCTATGGGTTTATGGAGGTTAAAGCAGATGGTCGGCCAGGACAACCTTTTTTATAGATTCGGCCGGAGATAAGTTTGATGGTTAAAGTACATTAAAACATAGAATCAAACGACTACTCATTTTCTATTCCCTTTATCAGGCTGTCTAGCTTACAACCCTGTTGGGAAAGCTTGGCAGCTATCTCTACTTGGTCATAGACCAAATGCGGAAGAATTTCTTGCCCATCGGACCCCCGAGGTCCCACGCGGGCCATATGATTTGGATCAAGACGAGTGTAGCGCGTCTTCACCATGGCCCAGGCTTCTCGAGCACCCATGCAGCATGCTGATGCTTTCCATAGTTCAAAGCGGCGTCGAGCCCCTTTGAACAGGTTTGCCAAATCCTCCATAGTTTCTTGAGGTGAGTTACCAGGCCATAAAGCTCTGGCCATACTATTCATGGCCTTCCGAGCCCGTTCATGGACCCTGGAAAGCTCTTGCAGCATGTCACCCTCAAAATCAGACACTCCGCCTTCAGGCTGCCCAGTCAACAAACCTGCAGGAAAAGTTTTATAAGAAACTTTCAAAATAAGAGACTATAAGGAGAGCTAGGTATAAGAGACATACTAAACATGCCGCTTTTTAGCCTCCGGTTCTCTTCCAATGCGCTTGAGAGTTGGGCCTTTACGCCCTTTAGCTCCTGTTCGAGCCTAATATTTCTATCCTGCACTTGGTTCCTTTTCTCCATAGCTTGCGACAGTGCACGCTCGCCAGCGGCTGTTTCCCCTTCGGAAATTTTTTTGTCCGCTAAAGCAGCTCTTAGCTCCCTCTCCAGGTTGTCGGTCGATCCTATTGTTGTATTACAAAATAGTACATACATAATAGTAATCAGCAGAACTATCATAGCTTCCGGACACAATTATTCTTACCACCAACATCCTCTCCGGATTCCTTCGAATTTTTCAATTCGGCGAGCTGGGTCCGGCACTCTTCAAGTTCCTTGGATAAAGAGTTATTCTTTTCTCGAAGCACCTATAAATAAATGATACCCCAGAGCCGAACAGTCTCGTCATATGAAATTCAGTGGGGAACAATCAATAAAGGAAAAATGATACCCTAGTTGGAAACGGTTTCCTTAAGTCGGTATATACATACTTGTTCCCTGAGCAACCAAATCTCGAGGACGAGATTTTTTTAAGGGGGCAAGAGTTGTCACGGCCTGGTTTTTGGTTCTTTCTTTTTCTTTTGATTTTTTGAGATTTTTGCTTGAGTTTTCTTTTTCCGTGGCTATGTGGTCTGGAAACTGAAGAAGATGGCCTCTTCTTTGTTTCCAGAGTGGCTTGTCATCCTCTTATCCATTCCTAGACCTTGCTATTTCCATCCTGGACCAACCCCAATATTCTTTTTCTAGGGAATATTCATTTTTCTATTAAAGGAATAACCCCGTCTGCCCTAGGTTGTGAAGCAACCTATATTTCTGTCACTCCTAAAAATCCCAAATAATTCTCATAAATTGTTTGGGTCGTATCTTCATCAAATATGGCAAAACTTTTCCTTGTGATATTCAAAAATATTCCACCAATAATTATTTTCCTATTCTGCCCTAAATAGCACTTTGTGCAGAAAGTGCTATTTATCTTTGCCCATTTGCCCTCAAACTTTTTGGACACCTTTTCCTGTCCATATAAATGCCTCATGCAAATTTTCATACTCATTTGCCTAGTAAATATTTTTCTGCTAATTTCGAAAGTTTCTGTCCAGAAAGAAACTTTTTGAAGGAGGTACAAGCTAGGCATATCAAAATGAGTTGAAATTTTTGCATGACCTCAGTATCATCAAATCATGGCTCTCCTCACAATGTGAGCTCATTCATTGCATCCATGTGAGCACACCTTCAAATCTTTGTTTCTGTCCAAATTTTCAGTTTGTGAAGCAAGTATATGTTATCTTGCTCCATTAATGCCGAAAATTTTCCAGGACCAACTCCTACCCATATAACCTATCCCCACAATTTTTGGACTTAATTCATCTAGCCACTTTCCCTCAGGAATTATTGCTAGTGTATTGACAGTGAGGATGTTTCTGAAGCAAGTACGTTTTGGCTTGTCCAATTGGTATGGATTTTTTACATCATCTCTATATGTCCAAAACATGATGCCTTGCCAAATTTGAGCTCAAGTGGTTACTCCAAGTGAGTGCTACTTCAGCATTTTGATTTTGGACTAGATTATGCATGCAAAGAAAGTGTATTAAGTACTTCTCCCAATCCCACCAAAATGAACAGGACTGTAGTCCTTCCTAACTAAACACCCGAGACAACTCATTTGGCTTATATCATTTACCTGTTGATCACTGCATCAGGATTTAGTTTGATACAGTAAACTTCAGAGCTCACTTACCATTTAACCACAACATCTCTGGACAAGCTAACCCCTCGGTTGCAACCTCCCCTGGATGGACTCCCCCAGACATTGTTTGCCAGCTAGTTGCACCCTCTCCATGGCAGACTGCGTGGTGACCACCACTTTGGCATGCAGTGGAAACGAGACGGCCGTCGTTTCGCTTGGGCCCCTCCTCTGCTCAGAGTTCCAGTGCGCCTGTGAATGTCTAGAGTGTTCCCCGCGTCGTCGCCGTCCCCTCGGACCTCTCACCCCCTCCAGCAGCTTCTCCGTGGGTGCTCGTCGCCGTGCACCCATGGGCGCACTGTGGCCGATAGAGCATTAATGGCGCCTTGGCCGCTTTCCCTCCATGCCCCGCGGCCTCTTCTGTCTTGTGCTCCTTTGTAGCTCTTTCGCACCTCCCTCGTCATGATCCCATGCCACCCCGTGCTCGCTGGGCCTCCCCAGAGCCTTGGCCGAATGTGCGCGGCGGTGCTACTACTCGAGCTTGCGTTGTATTCCCTCGAAGAGGAAAGGGAGATGAAACACAGTAGCGTAAGTATTTCCCTCAGTTTTTGAGAACCAAGGTATCAATCCAGTAGGAGACCACGCGAGAGTCCCTCGCACCTGCACAAACAAATAAGAACTTCGCAGCCAACGCGATAAGGGGTTGTCAATCCCTTTACGATGACTTACGAAAGTGAGATCTGATAGAGATGATAGTTTACATTTTTGGTATTTTTGGTTTTTAAGAACATCAAATAAAAGCAAAAAAAGTAAAGTAGATGTAGATTGATATGTTGAGAATAGACACGGGGGCCATAGTATTCTCTAGTGGCTTCTCTCATGATAGGGATATTCTACGGCGGGTAAACAAACTACTGTCGAGCAATTGATAGAAAAGCGTATAATTATGAGACTATCTAGGCATGATCATTGTATATAGGCATCACGTCCGAGACAAGTAGACCGACTCCTGCCTGCATCTACTACTATTACTCCACACATCGACCGCTATCTAGCATGCAACTAGTGTATTGAGTTCATAAGAACAGAGTAACGCCTTAAGTAAGACGACATGATGTAGAGGGATAAACTCAAACAATATGATATAAACCCCATCTTTTTATCCTCGATGGCAACAATACAATACGTGCCTTGCTACCCCTACTGTCACTGGGAAAGGACACCGCAAGATTAAACCCAAAGCCAAGAACTTCTCCCATTGCAAGAACTATAGATCTAGTAGGCCAAACCAAACCAATAATTCGAAGAGACTTGCAAGGATATTATGAGCACACATAAAAAGTTCAGAGAAGAACCAAATATTTCTCATAGATAATCTTGATCATAAACTCACAATTCATCGGATCTCGACAAACACACCACAAAAAGAGATTACATCGAATAGATATCATCGAGGACTGAGGAGTACTTTGTATTGAGATCCAGAGAGAGAGAAGAAGCCATCTAGATACTAGCTATGGACCCGAAGGTCTGTGGTAAACTACTCACAACTCATGGTGAGGGCGATGATGATGATGATGATGAAGAACTCCGTGATGGATCCCCCTCCGGTGGAGCTCTGGAATAGGCTCCAAGATGGGATCTCACGGGAACAGAAGGTTATGATGGTGGAATTAGGGTTTTCTCTCTGTTGTCGAGGGTTTCGGGGTACATGCACTTATATAGGAGCAAGGAGGACACTATGGGGTGCTCGAGGGGCCCACGAGGCAGGGCCGCGCCTTGGGAAGGGGGGCGCGCCCCCACCCTCGTGGACACCCCGAGGCTCCCCTGACGTGGTTCTCAAGTCCCCCGTGCATGATTTTCTCCAAAAATATCTCTCGCAAAGGTTTCATTCCATTTGGACTCCGTTTGATATTCTTTTTCTACAAAACCATGAAACAGGCAAAAACAGCAATCTGGATTGAGCCTTTGGGTTAGTAGGTTAGTCCCAAAAATGATATAGAAGTGTATGATAAAGCCCATTAAACATCCAAGACTTCATAAATAATAGCATGGAACAATAAAAAATTATAGATACGTTGGAGACGTATCAAGCATCCCCAAGCTTAACTCCTGCTCGTCCTCGAGTAGGTAAATGATAAAGAAAGAATTTTTGATGTGGAATGCTAATCAATATAGTTTTTCAATGTAATTCTCTTAATTGTGGCATGAATGTTCAGATCTGAAAGATTCAAGATAAAAGTCTATATTGACATAAGAAATAATAATACTTCAAGCATACTAACAAAGCAATCATGTCTTCTCAAAATACTATGGCTAAAGAAAGTTATCCCTAGAAAATCATATAGTCTGGCTATGCTCCCTCTTCATCACACAAAATATTCATATCATGCACAACCCCGATTTCAGCCAAGCACTTGTTTTCATACTCTATCTTTTCAAACATTTCAACTTTCACGCAATACATGAGCGTGAGCCATGGACATAGCACTATGGGTGGAATAGAGGTGGTTGTGGGGAAGACAAAAAGGAGGGAGATAGTCTCACATCGACTAGGCGTATCAACGGGCTATGGAGATGCCCATCAATAGATATCAATGTGAGTGAGTAGGGATTGCCATGCAAGGGATGCACTAGAGCTAAGGATGTATGAAAGCTCAACAAAAGAAACTAGTGGGTGTGCATCCAACTTGCTTGCTCACGAAGACATAGGGCATTTGAGGATGCCCATCGTAGGAATATACAAGCCAAGTTCTATAACGAAAATTCCCACTAGTATATGAAAGTGACTAAACATGAAACTCTCTACAATGAAGAACATGGTGCTACTTTGAAGCACAAGTGTGGAGAAAGATAGTAGCAATTGTCCCTTCTCTCTTTTCTCTCATTTTTTTGGAGGGGCTTTCTCTTTTTTTTTATTAGCCCCTCTCTATTTTTTTGGGCCATCTCTTTTTTTTATTGGCCTTTCCTCACATGGGACAATGCCCTAATAATGATGATTATCACACTTTTATTACAACTCGATACTACACCAAGTATGACTCTATATGAATGCCTCCGGCGGTATACCGGGATGTGCAATGAATCAAGAGCGACATGTATGAAAAATTATGCATGGTGGCTTTGCCACAACTACGATGTCAACTACATGATCATGCATGGCAATATGACAATATGATGCGTGTCTTATGAACGGAACGGTGGAAAGTTGCACGGCAATATATCTCGGAATGGCTATGGAAATGCCATGATAGGTAGGTACGGTGGCTGTTTTGAGGAAGGATATGGTGGCTGTTTTGAGGAAAGATATATAGTGGGTTTATGGTACCGGCGAAAGTTGCGCGGTACAAGAGAGGCTAGCAATGGTGGAAGGGTGAGAGTGCGTATAATCCTTGGACTCAACATTAGTCATAAGAACTCATATTCTTATTGCAAAAATCTATGAGTCATCAAAACAAAGCAATCAATGCATGCTCCTAGGGGGGAGGTTGGTAGGAGTTAACCATCGCGCGCCCCCGACCTCCACACAAAGGTTGGCACTCTACGAATACCTCATGCTCTAACTTCGTCACATAGTGGTTCACCATACGTGCATGACACGGGAATCACTAACCTTAACACAAGTATTTCTCAATTTCATAATAAATCCACTAGCATGACTCTAATATCACTATCCTCATATCTGAAAACAATTATCAAGCATCCAACATCTCATCATATTCAATGCACTTAGTGTGAATTTTTTTACTACATTGACATTGGATGTCTATCATGTGAAGACTAGTTTCTTTAGCCTAAACACATTACCATGCTGTTTTAATAGACTATAAAATAGATATAAGTGAAGCATGAGAGTTCAACAATTTCTACAAAATATAACCACCACCGTGCTCTAAAATATATAAGTGAAGCACTAGAGCAAAAACTATTCAACTCAAAAGATATAAGTGAAGCACATAGAGTGTTCTAACAATTTCTAGGCCATATTTAACTCTCTCAAATAGGTGTGTCCAGCAAGGATGATTGTGACAAACTAACAAGCAAAGACTCAAATTATACAAGACGCTCCAAGCATAACACATATCATGTGGTGAATAAAAATATAGCTCCAAGTATAGTTTCCGATGGATGAAGACGAAAGAGGGGATGCCTTCCCGGGGCATCCCCAAGCTTAGGCTTTTGATTATATTGAATTTACTTGGGGTGCCATGGGAATCCCCAAGCTTAGGCCTTTTCTACTCTTTGTTGCATAGTCCATCAAAGCAATACTCAAAACTTGAAAATTTCACAACACAAAACTTAACCAAAAATTCTCGTGAGCTCCGTTAGTATAAGAAAGCAAACCACTACTCAAAGTTACTGCAATGAGTTCATTCTTTGTTTATATGGGTGTTAAACCTACTGTATTCCAACTTCTCTATGGTTCATACTCGCCAATACTACTCATAGATGCATTGAAATAAGCAAACAACACACGAAAATCAGAATATGTCAAAAACAGAACAGTCTGTAGTAATCTGCAGGTTTCACCTACTTCTGTAACTACAAAAAATTCAAACTAAATTGGTAAATTTGAGGCATTTGTCTATTAATCATAGGCAAAAAGAATCAACTAAATAGCACGCTCCAGTAAAATCTGACGACCACTTTAGCGAGCGCTAACGATTCTGTTTTTCACAGCAAGATCACATAAACTTCACACAAGTCTTCCCAAAGGTTCTACTTGGCACAAACACTAAACAAAACATGAAACCCCAAATAATCAGAGGCTAGATGCAATATTTTTTCCCTAACAGCAACAAAAACAAAAAATAATAAAATTGGGTTGCCTCCCAACAAGCGCTATCGTTTTACGCCCCTAGTTAGGCACGATACAAGATAAATCTAGGTATTGCCATCTTTGGAAGGCAATCCATAAGTGGCTCTCATGATGGATTCATATGGTAATTTGATTTTCTTTTTAGGAAAGTGTTCCATGCCTTTCCTTAATGGAAATTCGAATCTAATATTTCTTTCCTTCATATCAATAATTGCACCAATCGTTCTAAGGAAAGGTCTACCAAGAATAATAGGACATGAAGGATTGCAATCTATATCAAGAACAATGAAATCTACAGGCACATAATTCCTATTGGAAACAATAAGAACATCATTAATTCTTCCCATAGGTTTCTTAATAGTGGAATCCGCAAGATGCAAGTTTAAAGAACAATCATCAAGTTCATGGAACCCTAGCAAATCACACAAAGTTTTGTGATAGTGGAGACACTAGCACCCAAATAACACAAAGCATAGCATTCATGATCTTTTATTTTTATTTTGATAGTAGGTTCCAACTCATCATAAAGCTTTCTAGGCATAGAACCTTCTAACTCAAGTTTTTCTTCATAAGATTGCATCAAAGCATCAACTATGTGTTTGGTGAAAGCTTTATTTTGACTATAAGCGTGCGGAGAATTTAGTACGGATTGCAACAAGGAAATACAATCAATCAAAGAGCAATTGTCATAATTGAATCCCTTGAAGTCTAAAGTAATGGGTTCATCACTATGCAAAGTTTTAATCTCTTCACTCCCACTTTTAACAATTTTAGCATCAAGATCTAAAAACTCCGAATCATTGGGACACCTTAAAGCAGAATCATCTCCAATCCTATCTTCATCAAGATTAATACTAGAAAACAAGGATCTAATAGGAGGCACATCAATAACTTTTAGATCTTCATCTTTATTTTCATGATAACTAGAAGAACACGCTTTAATGTAATTCTCTCTTTTAGCACGCATCCTAGCGGTTCTTTCTTTGCATTCATCAATGAAAATTCTCATGGCTTTGAGAGATTCACTGATATCATGCTTAGGTGGGATAGATCTAAGTTTCAAAGAATCAACATCAAGAGTAATTCTATCCACACTTCCAGCCAATTCATCAACCTTAAGCAATTTCTCTTCAAGCAAAGCATTGAAATTCTTTTGCGAGATCATAAACTCCTTAACACTAGTTTCAAATTCAGAAGGCATCTTTCCATAAGAGTTGTTGTAGGATTTACCAAAATTATTAGAGGAATTACTAGGAAAACGCCTAGTATTAAAATTACCTCTATAAGCATTGTTACCAAAATTATTCCTACCAACAAAACTCACATCCGAAGATTCATTGTTATTCTCAATCAAAGTGGACAAAGGCATACCATTAGGATCGGAAGAAGCACTCTTAGCAGCAAATAATTTCATAGGTTCATCCATCTTTCCACTCAAAACACTAATTTATTCAATAGCATGCACTTTTTTACTAGTAGATCTTTCGGCGTGCCATTGAGAATAATTAACCATAATATTATCTAGGATTTTGTTAGCTTCTCCTAAGGTGGTTTCCATGAAAGTGCCTCCGGCGGCCGAATCTAAAAGATTTCTAGAAGCAAAATTCAAGCCAGCATAAAAGTTCTGAATAATCATCCATAGATTCAAACCATGTGTAGGGTAATTACGTATCATCAATTTCATTCTCTCCCAAGCCTGTGCAACATGCTCATGATCTAGTTGCTTAAAATTCATAATATCGTTTCTAAGAGAGATGATCTTAGCAGGAGGGAAATACTTAGAGATAAAAGCATCTTTGCACTTATTCCACGAATCAATACTATTCCTAGGCAAAGAGGAAAACCAAGTTTTAGCACGATCTCTAAGTGAAAACGGAAATAACTTCAGTTTAACAATATCGTTATCTGTATCCCTTTTCTTTTGCATCTCACACAAATCAACAAAGTTGTTTAGATGGGTAGCGGCATCTTCACTAGGAAGGCTGAAGAATTGATCTTTCATGACAAGATTCAACAAAGCAGCATTGATCTCACAAGATTCAGCATCGGTAATAGGAGCAATCGGAGTGCTAATAAAATTATTGTTGTTGGTATTGGAGAAGTCACACAATTTGGTATTGTTCTGAGCCATAGTGACAAGCAAGCAATGCAACACACACAAGCAAACACGAAGCAAGCGAACGATAAACACACGGCGGAAGAAGGGCAAATAAAACGGCAAGGGTGAAGTGGGGGAGAGGAAAATGAGAGGCAAATAAATGTAATGCGAAGGATAAGGGTTTGTGATAGGTACTTGGTATATGACTTTTGCGTAAGCCTCCCCGACAACGGCACCAGAAATTCTTCTTGCTACTTCTCGAGCTTGTGTTGTATTCCCTCGAAGAGGAAAGGGAGATGCAGCACAGTAGCGTAAGTATTTCCCTCAGTTTTTGAGAACCAAGGTATCAATCTGGTAGGAGACCACGCGCGAGTCCCTCGCACCTGCACAAACAAATAAGAACTTCGCAGCCAACGCGATAAGGGGTTGTCAATCCCTTTACGGTCACTTACGAAAGTGAGATCTGATAGACATGATAGTTTATATTTTTGGTATTTTTGGTTTATAAGAACAGCAAATAAAAGCAAAAAAGTAAAGTAGATGTAGATTGATATGTTGAGAATAGACCCGGGGGCCATAGTGTTCTCTAGTGGCTTCTCTCATGATAGCGCTATTCTACGGCGGGTAAACAAATTACTGTCGAGCAATTGATAGAAAAGCGAATAATTATGAGACTATCTAGGCATGATCATTGTATATAGGCATCACGTCCGAGAAAAGTAGACCGTCGCCTGCCTGCATCTACTACTATTACTCCACACATCGACCGCTATCCAGCATGCATCTAGTGTATTGAGTTCATAAGAACAGAGTAACGCCTTAAGCAAGATGACATGATGTAGAGGGATAAACTCAAGCAATATGATATAAACCCCATCTTTTTATCCTCGATGGCAACAATACAATACGTGCCTTGCTGCCCCTACTGTCACTGGGAAAGGACAGCGCAAGATTGAACCCAAAGCCAAGCACTTCTCCCATTGCAAGAACTATAGATCTAGTAGGCCAAACCAAACCAATAATTCGAAGAGACTTGCAAGGATATTATGAGCACACATAAAAAGTTCAGAGAAGAACCAAATATTTCTCATAGATAATCTTGATCATAAACTCACAATTCATCAGATCTCGACAAACACACCGCGAAAAGAGATTACATCGAATAGATCTCCTCGAGGACCGAGGAGAACTTTGTATTGAGATCCAGAGAGAGAGAAGAAGCCATCTAGATACTAGCTATGGACCCGAAGGTCTGTGGTAAACTACTCACAACTCATGGTGAGGGCGATGATGATGATGATGAAGAAGAACTCCGTGATGGATCCCCCTCCGGTGGAGCTCCGGAACAGGCTCCAAGATGGGATCTCACGGTTACAGATGTTTACGGAGGTGTAATTAGGGTTTTCTCTCTGTTGTCGAAGGTTTCGGGGTACGTAGACTTATATAGGACGAAGGAGGACACCGGGGGGGTGCTCGAGGGGCCCACGAGGAAGGGGGCGCGCCCCCACCCTCACGGACACCCCGAGGCTCCCCTGCCGTGGTTCTCAAGTCCCCCGTGGGTGATTTTCTCCAAAAATATCTCTCGCGAAGGTTTCATTCCGTTTGGACTCCGTTTGATATTCTTTTTCTGCAAAACCCTGAAACAGGCAAAAAAGAGCAATCTGGACTGGGCCATTGGGTTAGTAGGTTAGTCCCAAAAATGATATAAAAGTGTATGATAAAGCCCATTAAACATCCAAGACTTCATAAATAATAGCATGGAACAATCAAAAATTATACATACGTTGGAGACGTATCAGGCGGCAATCAGCTCGGGACATCGCCCCGCGGCTATATAAGCCCACCCCGAGCCCCTCCGAGCTCACCACCCGCCTCGCCTCGCTCCACTACCCCACCCCTCTCCTCTTCCCGAGCCCTAGGAGCTCTCTTGCTCCTCCATCGCCGCCATGGCCACGGTTCGGCTTCGCCTAAATTGGTGCAACCCCGGCGTCCCCCCCCCCTCATTCCTTCACCAGAGGAGTCCCCTAAACCCTCTGATTCTCCTTACCTCCTCATTTCCTCTCCGGAGCCATCGCAACCCCGTAGCCCAATTCCACCCGAGCCACCGCTGGCCAACATCGATGTCCCCCTCGTGTCAGTCCTCCCACAGCTCCCTGTCCTAGCGGAATGGGTGCGCCGCGTCTCCGCGAGCTCGCCGACGGTTGAAGCATGGCAAATGATGGCATGTAGCGTCGTCAGTAGTCGCCGGAGCTCTCGACCTCGTCATTGCCTCTATTCGTCATCGGGAGGAAGAAGAAGGAGCGAGGATAGAGAGATGGATAAGGTAGGCCCCACCTGTAAGCCTCTAAGCCACCGGTCCCGCCTTGCCATGCTGGATAAGTGGAGGTGTATTCCTCGAAATACGTCTTCCCAGCTGGAAAGCGTGTTTTTGTTTTGTTTCGGCTAGAAATGCGTTTTCTCTTCTATGAAGGTGTATTCCACTAAATGTGCTTTCTGTTTTTCAGCTCAGGGGCCTGTTTGTAGAAATCTTTTTACAGATTGGTCCCTGGACTTCGTCGGGCTATAACTTTTTGCTCGAGACTCCGATTGAGGTGAATCCAACGCCCACGTCTTCGTCTCGTCGATCCCGTTGGTGTCACTTTCTTTATGTTTTGACATTCTGGAAATGACTACTTTGCCCTTGCCTATAAACAGCCCTCTCCGAGAGAAAACTATTTCCGGTGAATCTTTCGGCGAGCTTTCTGCACTTCTTCCCGGAGTATTCTTCATCCCCAGGCAAGCCACAACCACCATTTGCATGATAGCCATGCAGTAGCATTGGTTTTCAACTTGAATCTTTAATAAATGTCTGTTTGTTTTGCTACTGCTATCGTTGTTTCGGTTATGCTATGGATTTGTGTTTACTTTCACGCTATGTCCATATGCACCTGGTTATCACGTACTAGTTGCTAGTATTTCTGTCGTATGCTGGTAGTATTGCATGTTGATGTTGGCGATGATCTTCGGTGCATGCCTATCGTCTGTTCCGAGTACCGGTGTCATGCATGTTCCTTTGCATGCAGTTGATTAAATGCTTGCATGGTAGCATTATTGATATGTTCTAGCATGATATTTATTATTGAAGCTAGTGGTCTGGATATGTTGTGAGTAGTTATCTACTTGTGATATTCATACTCATCAGTATGCCATGCTCATCTGGATAAATGGTTAAATGTTGTTGTTATGCTCATTGATTATATTGCACCCCCATGCTTACGTTGATATCATGCTCATGCATTTTAGTTGCATCATGTTATGTTATTATGGATCAGCTTATTGCATTCAAGTTTAACCGGAATTAATCAAACGTGAACAACTGTTGGCTGAGTCATGGTGCCACCAAATCGAGCTGACCAGTGCAACCACATTTTCCTTTAATGGGGAAGGCCCTAACTGGGTCTATTGTCATGCCTCTCGCCGGTGCCTCCAACGAGGAAAGGTTATGAGTGGGCGCTACCTTGGCCGGGTAGGACGGCATAAGCCTTGTGTGCCTAAGTTGTTTTGCGCGCTTTTGTCCCTGTTTGGGACCGTTTATCTTTTGCCACGACGGTGGCCGTTGATGCCTTTGGTAGGCTCGAGGCCACCCATGACTTAGCCCATAGGGGAATTGGTCGGAGTGACTGGGAGGGTATCAGGGCAATAGGACGGTTTTGTCGGAACGCCATTGGTCCACCCGAATGGGAGTACGAGGCCATGGGTTCCGTGGTGTGGGTACAGTGTACTAACCTCTGGAGAGTGTGTGTTAAATCTATCGATAGTCGCGCCCACGGATATGGGCCCAGTTCGTGTCGGTCACACTATGGGTCAACAGTAGTAATAATAATAATAATAATAATAATAATAATAATAATAATAATAATAATAATAATAATAATAATAATGTGCTTAATAACAACCCCGGTTTGATGATGAGATAGATGTTGGATGTGATCGTGCGAGGATCACCGTGGTATCGAGGATACCAAGTTGGTGGATATTTGTGATGTTTTGCGAGAATCATGGGTAAAGATCAAGCTCCTTGTGATCATGTAATGATTACTATGGTATGGTTAATACCAAGCTTGATTGGATCCTGAGATGATCGTGTGATGTCCGCCATGGTAAGTTCGTGCATGTATTGGTTACGAGGTAACCCAAGCAGAGTAAGTTGGTGCATGAAAATGTTAACCTGTCGCATGTAGTATCATCATGTCATATGCTCATGTCATGCTAAGTCATTCTGGTTGTATCATGTTCAGTTGGTGCAGGCCATGTTGTTCTGTTAGTATCATGCTCATGATTGATTTATCCTGCTAATGTCGTGATGTTGTTTGTCTTGATTGCTTTTGGTTATTGTGAGCTTGCAAGACATTCAATGTACTGACCTGGCGTGTCATACCAGTTTGTAGGTCGTGTCTGATTTGATTGCTTGTTTGCAGTGGATTCCTATTTTGCTTGCTAGGATAAACGTTCCAGCCAGAGTCCCTGCGGAGTGTAGTTCATCACCGTCGTCGCTGTTCCGCTGCTGGAGTTATTCCGCTGCTTTGTGTTGTTCTGCTGCTTGCATAGAGCAACCGTGGCAGGCATAGTTTCGTCGTGTCGATGTAATCCCCTTGTACCCATATAGACTGTAATAAAGAGCTGATTTGTTCTATGCTAAGTAGTGTCGTATTCCTGAAGACTTCTCGTCGATCTTTGGGCTGGAATACGGGGCGTTCCGGTTTCTCTAAGCCGGGGTGCCACATGCTTGGTATCAGAGCAGGTCTAGCTGTAGGACGCCCTAGCATCCGTGAGCGTTAGAATGCGGTAGTATAGAGCCCAGTTGGTTTGTTGCACTTGATTGCTGCATTTGTTTGTCGCATAGCATGCATATAGATTATTATTTGGTCATTAACGTTTTATCTTGCGGGTGTAGGTGGTATCGGTTTTGATCCACTGCCTGCACCATTTCCCTTTTTCATACCCGTTTTTTGGTGTTTGGTGTCACCTCTGTCCCAGCAGAGTGATGCCCAGGTACCGAGTGTTCCAGACACCATTTGACAGAATTATGCTCACGTATCGCATCGATATTTTTCCGCCACCCACCCATATCTTTTCGGTGATAGACTTGTCTTTATCCCGAGCCGTGCCTTTCATCTCGCCCCTTTGGCAACCCTTACTGATCATTGTCATCAGAAAAGGTCAATGCCAGCAAGCCCATCTTTCCACCTCTATCCCACCCTGTCATCCCAATTCTTTGGACGTGTACGATTCCCTTCCGTACGCTTGATGACAATGTGATCGTGACCTTTGTGTCCCGCTACATGACCACCAAGTCCATCCTCGCCCCCATATTCATCCAGTTGCGATCGGTGTTCATCCAGCGCTTGGTGTAGCCTTGGTTACGCCAACTCATTCCACACATGGATTCACTTTCGTGCACACCGCCACATCATATTAGACCTATAATACCGGAGTTTCCGCGAGATTTGTGTGCTTAGGTATGCATGCATATTATTGTTGTGACTAGCAGTAATATGTGATGTTGCTTGATTTTATTATTATTTGTACGCTTGTGTGCTTTTATTTTAGTCGTTTCTTTTGCTTCTTTCTTTGGGCCTTCGGTGTAGCATTACTTTCCCCTTATTAAAGTCGCTCGTCAGCTGACATCGGACCCGGAGAATCAGCATGGAATTCAAATATTTGGAAACTCAGATAAATAGAACGGAATTCTCAGCCGACTGCGGTGAAATGGGGAATATCCGATCTAGATGTTGATAATCAAATTTGCATCAATGTGCACTCCTCACAATAGTATGGATACTCAAGTCTACCTCAGTATGCACTCTTCATAGCAGTAATGATCAAATCAGCAAAAGATAAATTGTGTGCAAGATTGACAGTATATTATCAGTCAAAGGTAATCAACATCAGGAATATTAAGATGATATATATGTGGTACTCGGTCCGCATATCACAATGCGAAGCTTTTGCTGTAAGCAACCCAGTCTTCCCTCGCAAGCTACCACAGAAGCTTCCAATGCAAGATTCCTCCATCTTCCTCCGTACGATACATGGATGAATTCCCGTGCAAGGTACTCTGTCTTCTCCAGTAAGCAACCACAAAAAGCTTACGCCATAAGGTACCGAGTTTTCCCTAGCAAGTCTTTAAGGTGGGAAGCTTTTGAAGCACGTTATCCATTCTTCCTCAGCAAGATACTCTCAATGGTTTCCAGTATAAGCCATCCAATATCCCTCAGTACGGCATTTGTGCAAAATATTAAATTGTGAATTGATAGCATATGGCAGTGCATTCCGAGAATCGGATCCGCAACAGTTTGGCTAGGAGCAAGACTGATAATCTTTGCATGACTCACATGGTGCAGAAACCCGGACAGTCTGAGTCAGCATTGATCACCATGACTATTCATCTACTCAATTTTGGTAAGGACCCCATATACATAGAACCCGCTCAGTTAACAATATACACCTCAGTGTGACAAAGGAGAAGATTGAGAAGAACAGTGAGCGCTGTACAAGTACCTATGAACCCGGGAGCTGCCATTTTCTCCTTACCAACACAGTCCCATGCTCTGAGCTACTTTTCGGCCGTCTTGAGTTGTGGTTGACTTATTTCAGTAATGTCCCAGATCCGAGTTGTAAAGACCGTTCTGGTGGCTACTGATTTATTTGCCGAGTTCATACAAGGGTTCAGTTGATCATTTCCTATGGTTAAAGCTTGAGAAACGATTAACCCGCCATTGAAGAAATGTTACCATGTCAAGAGATAAGGATAAAGGTACGCCTGTCAAAATATTTCCCTTACAGAACCCATGGTCACATGAAGAATTAAGAGATATGGCCAAGCCCTCCCCATTCGTCAAGTCTACGGATATTATCATATAAGGTCATACCCCTTTATGCTAGCCACAACAGGAGACAGTCAAATATTGGGTACATATCTGACACTTAAGATAGTGGAGCCAGTCAAGATGAATCAGAAACTCCTGCGAGAAGTCAGAATCCGTCGGGAGAATGGTTATGAACCACCTCACTATTTTGAACCTAGAGGACCTACAGTTAGTTGAGAAACCCAATGCATGGAGTAAAAAGGTTGGGCATCCCCCATGTAAAATCTGTTCAAAACTTCATGAATGGTTGTCAGTGCTGGATGACACATCAATCGGAAATCACTCTTGGACTTGTGAGGAGGACATAAGTTTCAATCATGATCAACTGAGTCAGCCGGTATGAAAATAATTGGAGCCAGCATAAGCATAAAACATGTGAGGTAAGATCTGTCAGAATATGGATGCAGTGACACAAGCCAACCCCGAGACGAACAGTCTCGTCATATGAAATTCATTGGGGAACAATCAATAAAGGAAAAAGGATACCCGAGTTGGAAACGGTTTCCTTAAGTCAGTATATTCATACTTGTTCCCTAAGCAACCAAATCTCGAGGAAGAGATTTCTTTAAGGGGGCAAGAGTTGTCACAACCTGGTTTTTGGCCCTTTCTTTTTCTTTTTCTTTTCTGAGATTTTTCCTTGAGTTTTCTTTTTCCGTAACTATGTGGTCTGGAAACTGAAGAAGATGACCTCTTCTTTCTTTCCAGAGTGGCTTGTCATCCTTTTATCCATCCCTAGACCTTGCTATTTCCATCCTAGACCAACCCCAATATTATTTTTCTTGGGAATATTCCTTGTTCTATTAAAGGAATAACCCTGTCTGCCCTAGGTTGTGAAGCAACCTATATTTCTGTCACTCCTAAAAATCCCAAAATAATTCTCATAAATTGTTTGGGTCATATCTTCATCAAATATGGAAAAAAAATTCCTTGCCATGTTCAAAAATATTCCACCAATAATTATTTTCCTATTCTACCCTAAATGGCACTTTGTGAAGAAGGTGCTATTTATCTTTTCCCATTTGCCCTGAAACTTTTTGGACACCTTTTCCTGTCCATATAAATGCCTCATGCAAATTTTCATACTCATTTGCCTAGTAAATATTTTTCAACTAATCTCCAAAGTTTCTATCCAGAAAGAAACTTTGTGAAGGAGGTACAAGCTAGGCATATCAAAATGAGGTAAATTTTTTGCATGACCTCAATATCATCAAATCATGGCTCTCCTCACAATTTGAGCTCATTCATTGCATCCATGTGAGCACACCTTCAAATCTTTGTTTCTGTCCAAATTTTCAGTTTGTGAAGCAAGTATATGTTATCTTGCTCCATTAATGCCGAAAATTTTCCAGGACCAACTCCTACCCATATAACCTATCCCCACAATTTTTGGACTTAATTCATCTAGCCATTTTCCCTCAGGAATTATTGCTAGTGTCTTGACAGTGAGGATGTTTGTGAAGCAAGTACTGTTTTGGCTTGTCCAATTGGTATGAAATTTTTACAGCATCTCTATATGTCTAAAACATGATGCCTTGCCAAATTTGAGCTCAAGTGGTTACTCCAAGTGAGTGCTACTTCAGCATTTTGATTCTGGACCAGATTATGCATGCAAAGCAAGTGTATTACGTACTTGTCCAAATCCCACCAAAATGAACAGGACTGTAGTCCTTCCTAACCTAAACACCCGTGACAACTCATTTGGCCTCTATCATTTACCTATTGATCACTACATCAGGATTTAGTTTGATACAGTAATCAGAGCTCACTTACCATTTAACCAGAGCATCTTTGGACGAGCTAAACCCTCAGTTGGAACCTCCCCTGGATGGACTCTCCCCCCAGACATTGTTTGCCAGCTAGTTGCATCCACTCCATGCCAGACTGCGCGGTGACCACCTCTTTGGCATGCAGTGGGCACGAGACAGTTGTCGTTTCGCTTGGGCCCCTCCTCTGCTCAGAGTTCTAGCGTGCTTGTGCATGTCTAGCGTGTTCTCCGCGTCGTCGCCGTCCCCTCGGACCTCTCTCCCCTCCAGCAGCTTCTCCGTCGGTGCTCGGTGCCGCGCGCCCATGGGCGCACTTTGGCCGACCGAGCATTAATGGCACCTTGGCCGCTTCCCCTCCATGCCCGCGGCCTCTTCTGTCCCGTGCTCCTCTGTAGGTCGTTCACACCTCCCTCCTCATGATCCCGTACCACCCCGTGCTCGCTGAGCCTCGCCAGAGCCTTGGCCGAATGTGCATGGCGGCAACCAGCTTGGCACCTCGCGCCGCAGCTATATAAGCCCACCCCGAGCCCCTCCGAGCTCACCATCCGCCTCGCCTCGCTCCACTACCCACCCCTCTCCCCTTCCCAAGCCCCAGGAGCTCTCCTGCTCCTCCATCGCCGCCATGGCCGTGGTTCGGCTTCGCCTAAATTGGTGCAACCCCGGCGTTCCCTCCCTCGCATTCCTTCACCAGAGGAGTCCCCTCGACCCTCTAATCCTCCCCACCTCCTCATTTCCTCTCAGGAGCCATCATAGCCCCGTAGCCCAAGTCCACCCGAGCCACCGCCTGCCGGCATTGATGTTCCCCTCGTGTTAGTCCTCCCCGAGCTCCGTGTCTTAGTGGAATGGGTGCACCACGTCTCCACGAGCTCGCCGTCGGTTGAAGCGTGGCAAATGATGGCCTGTAGCGCCGTCAATAGTCGCTGGAGCTCTCGGCCTCGTCCCTGCCTCTGTTCACCGTCGGGAGGAAGAATAAGGAGCGAGGAGAGAGAGATGGATAAGGTAGGCCCCACCTGTAAGCCTCTAAGCCACCGGTCCCGCCTTGCCATGCTGGATAAGTGGAGGCATATTCCTCGGAATACGTCTTCCCAGCTGGAAAGCGCGTTTTCGTTTTGTTTTAGCTAGAAATGCGTTTACTCTACTGTGAAGGCGTATTCCACTAAACGTGCTTTCTGTTTTTCAGCTCAGGGGCCTGTTTGTAGAAATATTTTTACAGATTGGTCCCTAGGCTTCGTCAGGCTATAACTTTTTCCTCGAGACTCCGATTAAGGTGAATCCAACGCCCACGTCTTCGTCTCATGAGCCCGTTCTGTTTGGTGTCACTTTCATTATGTTTTGACATTCTGGAAATGACCACTTTGACCTTGCCCATAAGCAGCCCTCTCCGAGAGAGAACTCTTTCCGGCGAATCTCTCCGCGAACTTTCCGCACTTCTTCCCGGAGTATTCTTCATCCCCAAGCAAGCCACAACCACCATTTGCATGATAGCCATGCAGTAGCATTGGTTTTCAACTTGAATCTTTAATAACTGTCTGTTTGTTTGCTACTAGTATCGTTGTTTCGGTTATGCTATGGATCTGTGTTTACTTTCACGCTATGTTCATATGCACCTGGTTATCATGTACTAGTTGTTATTATTTCTGTCGTATACCATGCCTGGTAGTAGTACATGTTGATGTTGGCGATGATCATCGGTGCATGCCTATCGTCTGTTCCGAGTACCGGTGTCATGCATGTTCCTTTGCATCCAGTTGATTAAATGCTTGCATGGTAGCATTATTGATATTTTCTTGCATGATATTTATTATTGATGCTACTGGTCTGGATATGTTGTGAGTAGTGATCTACTTGTGATATTCATACTCGTCAGTATGCCATGCTCAACTGGATAAATGGTTAAATGTTGTTGTTATGCTCATTACTCCCATGCTTATGTTGATATCATGCTCATGCATTTAGTTGCATCATGTTATGTTATTATGGCTCAGCTTATTGCATTCAAGTTTAACTAGACTTAATCGAACTTGAACAATTGTTGGCTAAGTCATGGTGCCACCGAATCGAGCTGACCAGTGCAACCACATTTGCCTTTTATGGGAAAGGCCCTAACTGGGTCTATTGTCATGCCTCTCAACGGTGCCTCCAACGAGGGAAGGTTATGCGCGGGCGCTACCTTGGCCGGGTAGGACGGCATAAGCCTTGTGTGCCCAAGTTTTTTTGCGCGCTTTTGTCCCCGTTTGGGACCGTTTATGTTTAGCCACGATGGTGGCCGTTGATCCCTTTGGTAGGCACGGGGCCACCCATGACTTAGCCCAAAGGGGAGTTGGTCGGAGTGGCCGAGAGAGTGTCAGGGCAGTAGGACGGTTTTATGGGAACGCCATTGGTCCACCCGAATGGGTGTGCGAGGCAATGGGTTCCGTGGTGTGGGTACGATGTACTAACCTCTGCAGAGTGTGTGTTAAATCTATCGATAGCAGCGCCCACGGATATGGGCCCAGTTCGTGTCGGTCACACTATGGATCAACAGTAACAGTAATAATAATAATAATAATAATAATAATAATAATAATAATAATAATAATAATAATAATAATAATAATAATGTGCTTAATAACAACCTCGGTTCGATGATGAGAAAGATGTTGGATGTGACCGTGAGAGGATCACCGGATATTTGTGATGTTGTGCGAAAATCATGGGTAAAGATCAAGCTCCTTGTGGTCATGTAATGATTACTACGGTATGGTTAAGACCAAGCTTGATTGGATCCTGAGATGATCGTCTGATGTCCGTGATGGTAAGTTTGTGCATGTATTGGTTACGAGGTAACCCGAGCAGAGTAAGTTGGTGCATGAAAATGTTAACCTGTTGCATGTAGTATCATCATGTCATATGCTCATGTCATGCTAAGTCGTTCTGGTTGTATCATGTTCAGTTGGCGCATGCCATGTTATTCTGTTAGTATCATGCTCATGATTGATTTAACCTGCTAATGCCATGTTGTTGTTTGTCCTGACTGCTTTTGGTTATTGTGAGATTGCAAGTACATTCAATGTACTGACCTGGCGTGTCATGCCAGTTTGCAGGTCGTGCCAGATTTGATTGCTTGTTGGCCATGGATTCTTTGTTTGCGAGCTAGGATAAGTGTTCTAGCCAGAGTCCCTGCGGAGTGGAGTTCATCACCATCGTCGATGTTCCGCTGCTAGAGTTATTCCGCTACTTCATGTTGTTCTGCTGCTTGCATAGAGCAACCGTGGCATGCGTAGTTTCGCCGTGCCGATGTAATCCCCTTGTACCCATATAAACTGTAATAAAGAGCTGATTTTTTCTATGCTAAGCAGTGTCGTATTCTAGAATACTTCTCCTCGATCTCTGGCTGGAATACGGGGCGTTCCGGTTTCTCTAAGCTGGGGTGCTACAGGCAATTAAACCGAACAAGGCCTAAGACTTGTTTCTAGTGGATCATTGACGTGGCACTGGAAGGGTGTGATCTCTGACTCTTACAAAATAATTGACTTTCACGTTGGCATACATGAGCATGGGGCCCACTTGTTAGCGTGCTGGATGACGAAATATTAACGCAAGATTAAATGATGCATGGAAGGGTGAGATATCAACAACTAAAGATGTATGCGCAAAAAAAGATTGGCTCACGTGTGATGACCATTGGAGCAATCCATTGAGATTGTACGTAAACAAATTCATGCAAACACAGCCGGATTTCATAAAAAGATGACGGATATCATTACATCTACATCAAATAAATGGTGCTAGTCCAGGGCTAAATGTAGAATTAATACATAATCTAGATGGTTGCTGGCCGATCTCTTTGTCTTCCTCATGTCCAGCTGACGATCACCGAACTGCTGGGATCCACATAGGTATATGCTTCAGCGTAAAGGGCGGACCGCTTCCCCACCACTCAACGGAGTGGAACCCCCGACTAATGCTTCAGCCGAAGGGGAAGGGGTGGCTCCGCTTCCGTGGAGCACATACGGGGTCGACGATGGTCTGCGCTGAAGAAGAATCATGCAAGACACGAGTTGTTTACACCGGCGGTGTCCTTCATGGAATACATGTAATGCCCAAGATGGGATTATACCTCCTACGTGTCGAGGCACGACTTAAAGGTATAAGCCCATTCTAGAATGATCTCAAGTTTGGTATCTTTGCATGACTCATGTAAAAATAGGGATGAAATTGCAAAAGGATAGTTGGCTTACACTCGCCATGTCACACAATACATTACATAAGCAAATCATCATCCAAATAACATCACAACCCGCCTACGGGTGAAGATCCAAATGAAAGATACCAAATACATAAAGCCACAGGTCCAAATCGACCATAGTAGAAACCACTACTGATCATCGGGATAGTGCACATAGTATCGACTACGTTCTTCATCGTACTCCCAGTACAGCTCTGTGCCATCACCTGAGTAGTTCACCATGGTACCTGCATCTGGTGTGGTGTAGAATATGTGAGCCACGGAGGACTCAGCAATCCCGTTCCCGGGTAGCAAAACTATCTAAGCCTTGGGTGTGGAACAAGGCTGAAGAAAGATAAAAGGTCGCAGCTGCACTAGCACTAGCTTACGTGTTTAGAGCGAGAAGAGAAGTGCCACGAGCGTCAAAGTGATCATGAAGTGATCCTATCTAAGCACGTCAAACATAACCCCACCGTGTTCACTTCCCGAACCCCTTTCGGAAAATGACCGTCACGGTTACTCACGCTGGTAGTGTGTTCTGAACATGGTGTCAAGTTTTCTACAACCGGATATTAACAAATTCCCATCTGCCACATAACCACGGGCATGGCTTTCGAAAGTTCAAAACCCTGTAGGGGTGTCCCAACTTAGCCCATGACAAGCTCACGATCTGCGGAGTCGCAACTCCAAGGTGGGAAGACCCGAGTATTCTCGAAATCCCGTGCTCAAGATATTCCGACTAAGGTAAAACTAATCCAGCAAATCCTCCCGGCGTGCCGACACCCTGATAGTATCCGCGTGTATCTCGTCTCAGGCCACGACCGGATAAGTCATCCTACAGGTCTTTACCAGCCCTCGAGTTTCCTTGAGGTGGCCCCGCAGTCTGCTCAGTTTGGACCAACACTCATGTAGAGCACTGGCCCGGGTTGTTGATTAATAAGAGGGTTTATAACTCCCTATGCAAGTTTTTAGTTGTTTAGGCAAATGGAGTACCAATGTTCGGACTTGCTGGAAGAGTTTTAGCGCTAAGCAGGTTATCAAGGGGGGCCCATAAACCCCAACCGTGTTAGGGACGCATAATCAAGGAACATAACACCGGTTTATACGGTTCCAAGGGCGGCTTGAGTGGAACAAATCACCAAGCAAGAGGCTTAGCCTTCAACCCATTACCAATATATAGATGATTTAGTTTGACATATTATATAGTGTGATATCCCAACAAATACTTCAACATGAAGCATGAATCTTCAAATCTTCTCCTGCAACTAGCAATGCTATAAGAGTGGCCGAGCAAAGCTTACTTAGCCAATCAAAGGTTTGCTAGGTTGGGTGGTTAGACAGGTTCATGGTTACAATAGGAGGCTGACAAACAAACATGGGCATCGAGGCAATAAGCTAAAGAGCGAGACATCTAGCAATAGGCAAAGATAGTAATGATATCTGGGTCAGGTCATCTTGCCTGTCGAGTCGTCGATGGGATCGTAAGACGGCTCCTCGTACTCAACCTCGGTAGTAACCTCTTTCTCGGTCTCGGTCTCGGCTTCCGGCTCTACTCAACACAAGAACACACGAGGCACGAGAATCAAATAAGGTGCAATGCACAATCAATATGATGCACGTATAATGCATGTATGATGCAATACATGTCAAGGGAGGAACCACACAAGAACAACACAAGACAACAAGTTTAAATGAGGCGGGAATCCACATAAGCAAATCCGGTAAGTCCTCATATGCATATGTTGAAAATGGTCCAGATCTGAACAAACCTTAAGTTAAATTTGTTAAACAGCAAGTTAACATGCACCATGATGATCTACACGAAATTCTAGTAAAGTTTCATATAAAGTTTGTTTAAAACGGAGCTACGGTCTAGAAGATATGAGCAAAACAAGTTAAGCATGGCAACGGTGCAAGATGCACCCAAACATCAAGCAAACATACTCCAAACATGTAAACAAGATGAAATTATGATTCTACATGCAGAAACACACAACTTTTGTATAGGACTTGCTCAAAACGGAGCAACGGTTCAACACATACACACGAAACAAGATTCAATGCAAAGCTGAAATTAACAGCCACATAGCAACTTTGGAGCAAGAAATATATACTCTACATCACTCAAACATGGTGACAAGAAGCATGGACATGAAGTAGACATATCCTACAGCGAACAACTCCATTGGAGCAACTCCATAGGAGGCATGGATCAATAGCAACAAGCTACAACATTTTGATCATGACATTAAAAACCTGACAGTAATATTTTATAGCAATTTGGGAGCAAGAATTAAATAAGCTACAGCAACCCATATGACCAAGTGAGGACATGGATGGATAGACAACAATATGTACAACAAGGAATGATCAATGGCCACCCCAAAACTAACATGGATTTGCTTAGGGCATCAAGCAAACATAGCATCAGGATATAACAGATTCCAGACTTAGTAGAAATTTCACTAAGTATAAAACAGTTAAGTTGGCATGGCATGTTTGCAAGCATGTTTAAGTCACCTCAAGGCATATCATGGAAAATGTTTTGCACCACAGCAAAGACCACATGATGGAGATTCTAAAACATATTAACATGTGACATGGGGGCAAAAACATCAATAGCAACGAGCTCTTCAAATCAGCATCTCATAACATGTTACAAAACTTAACAGCCACATGCACTTTTGCAACCAAGTTTAACATGGCAATATGAACCCTAACATGCATGCTACAGCAACCATCATGTAGAGCATCTCACTATGAACATTTTGACATATCATTTGCTTCATTTGGATAAACATGCACCAAGTTATCACATCTCAAACATGGCATGAAAATAACAAGTAGCAGCAATTTATATCAAGTAGCACTCTTGTCACGAAGATTAAGACCTCTAGATGGACTCAAACAAGCATGACACAATGGAACAAAACGTAGAGCACATCACCACGGTCATTTTGACATATCATATGCACAATTTGGACTTACACACAAAAAGATACAGCCATCACAATATGCTATCAGACAACAAAATTCAAAAAGACTTAGAGAAAAAAAAAACCAGGGGGAACCACCTCGCGGATCGGGTGGAGGACGAAGCGGGTCGCGGGTACGGGCGAAGCGGGTACCGGACCCGTTAGGGTTCGGGCTGGATCCGTAGCGGCGGCGAATCGGGAGGCCCGACGAGGCACGGCGGCTCCGGCGCTGGTGGCGGCCCGACGGGGCAGCCCGGCGGCCGGGGCGAGGAGAGGCCGGCGGCGAGGCCTCGGTGCAGATCAGCGGCGGCGGTGGTGGTGTTCGGGCCGAGGCCGGCGGCGGAGATCGGCGGCGCGGTCGGGGCAACGGCGGGAGGCGGAGGCGGCGGCGCGAGCCCGGCGGCAGGGAAGCGCGGCGGGAGGAGGCGGCGGCTCGGGCCACCAGAGGCGGCGGGGACGAAGCGGTGCGGCGCGGCCCGGATCGGCCCGGGGGCGGGCCGGATCTGTGCCCGGCGCGGCGGCGGGGATCCGGCTGACGTGGCGCTCACAGATTGGCCGAGGGGGGCGGCGCAGACTGTTCGGCACGGGTCGGACACGTCCGCCCGGCGCGGATTCCGAGGCGGGGCTGGAGGAGGAAGAAGACTAGGGTTTGGACGAGATAAAATGGACATGGGGGCTAATTTATAGGCACAAGGAGCTAGGAGACTCCAAATGGGGAGCGGTTTTCGGCCACGCGATCACAATTCGACGACCGAGATGATGGGAAGGGTTGTGCTGGGTTAGTGGGCTGTTGTGGAGGGGGTCTTGGGCCTCAAAGAAGAGGTTCTTTTAGCCCACTAGGTTAACCGTTGGAGTACCAAACGAACTCCAAACGTGACGAAACGTGACAGGCGGCCTACACGTACCCAAACAACAACGCACAACAAGTCTCACGTCATTCCGGAAACGTTACATGGGCACACACGAAAGAAGGACTCTGGGATGCCACGGGCACGTGTGTGAGCATCGGAACTCGAAACGGACGACGGAAAGAGACGAGTGGGACCGGATGCAAGTGACAACACAAATTCAATGCAATGCACAAGACAACATGACATGGATGAAATGCACACACGCACACGACAAAACGAAGAAACCCGAAAAGAAAGAAGAGCCCGGAAAGGAATTGATGAAGCCAAAGTTTATATATTGCCATATAGGGAAAGTGTTACATCTGGGGCATTACAAACTCTCCTCTACTACGAAAAGATCTCGTCCCGAGATCTTGGACTGGAAGAAGGAAGGGTACTCGGAACGAAGGTGATCTTCTTGTTCCCATGTAGCTTCTCGGTCGGTATGGTGTGACCACTTAACTTTCAAGAACTTGATTGACTTGTTGCGGGTCTTGCGCTCGGTTTCTTCAAGAATAGCAACAGGGTGCTCACGATAAGACAAGTCTTGTTGAAGATCAATCTCCTCGAACGGAATGGTGCGTTCAGGTGTCTTGAAGCACTTGCGGAGTTGAGACACGTGAAACACATCATGAACATTTGCAAAGTTGGGTGGAAGCTCGAGTTGATAGGCTAGATCGCCTCTTTTCCCAAGGATCTTGAAAGGGCCCATGTATCTAGGAGCAAGCTTGCCTTTGATACCAAATCTTTGGGTTCCTTTCATAGGAGAAACACGGAGATAGACATGATCTCCAATGCCGAAAGCCAAATCACGATGCTTGCCATCATAGTAGCTCTTTTGACGCGACTGAGCGGCCTTGAGATTCTCACGTATGACTTTGCACATTTTTTTGGCTTCTGAGATCAAGTCATTGCCAAGAAGTTGACGTTCACCAGTCTCGGACCAGTTGAGAGGAGTACGACACTTTCTGCCATAGAGGATTTCAAATGGAGCTTTGCCGGCACTTGCTTGGAAGCTGTTGTTGTAAGAGAACTCGGCAAACGGAAAGCAATCTTCCTACTTCATGCCCAAAGAGATGACACAAGCTCTGAGCATGTCTTTGAGGATTTGGTTCACTCTTTCGACTTGACCACTAGTCTGAGGGTGAAACGTAGTGCTGAAATGGATCTTAGTGCCCATGGCAGACTGGAAGGAGTCCCAGAACTTGGATGTGAACAAACTTCCACGGTCTGAGGAGATAACTTGAGGAATGCCATGTAATGACACAATTCTGGAAGTGTACAACTCTGCCAGCTGATACGTCCAAAACGTATCTATAATTTCTGCTTGCTCCATGCCACTTTTGGGTGATATTGCTATGATATTCATACACTTCCATACACTTTTGATCATATTTGGACTAACTTACTAATCCAGTGCACTCCAATGCCAGTTTCTGTTTTCGGCTGTTTTTGTATTTCAGGTTTTCACGTTTCGAGAACTGCCCAGAAAAATCCAGAAAAATTATATAAAAAATCAGCGATCCGGGAACGACACTGCCTCCGAAGGGCAGCCTGGGGGGGCACAGGGGCTCCAGGCGCCCTGTGGGCGCGCCCCCCTAGGCCGCGCCGGGGGGGCGCCTGGGCCCCCCGAAGCCCGTCCGGTGCCCCCCTTTGGCATATATTTAGAGGGACCCCCGAAACCCTCAGAAACAGGACTTCTTTTCGCGATCCCATCTCTGTTCCGCCGCCGCCGCCGCTTCCAAGATCGGGAGCACCAGGAGAACTCTTCCCGGCACCCTGCGGAGGGGAGGATCACCACCGGGAGCTTCTCCACCACCATGGACGCCTCCCGGATGACTCGTGAGTAGTCTCCCTTGGACCATGAGTCCATGACCAGTAGCTATGTGATGTTCTCCTCCCGTTCTTGTGCTTCACTAATTAGTCCTCGTGAGCTGCCCTACATGATCGAGGCACCTATGTAATCCTTATGATGTTGCTATGATGAGTTTGCTGGGATCCGATGGATTATGAGATTATGTTCAGATTGATCTTGAGTAATATATTTGATTCACCTCTTTTATATTTTAGTTCATAAGTAATTCTTGCATGTTCTCCGTTGTTATTTATTGCTTTGGCCGAGTAATAGGTAGTGACTCCAAGAGGGAACGTTATGCTTGATTGTGGGTTCATGCCCCTCGATGACTAGCTTGAGTGACAGAAACATGAGTCTAGGGGATGTGCTGTTGCCACAAGGGGGAAAACAACGGTGCTTGTGCCCGCGGGTGCAAGGATTGTTTACTTTACGCAAAGTTCTTTTAATGCAGTTGTCTGTTGCATTGAGTTTACACTATGGGTGGGACTCGCAACTTAATACCAGCGAGATGTTCTGGATAGATATCTCAAGGTGGATGATTAGTAGTAGATATTGATGGATTTCGGTCTACTTACTTTGGCGTACCGCCCATGCTTTGAACCTCAACCTTTCTTGCAATGTAGTCAGCATTGGTTTGCGTTCGTGGTCCTGTCAATTGCCCAACTGTAATTCGTTTACCTCACATAGCTGTTTTATCGTCTTTTGGGAGAGAGACATCACTAGTGAACATCATGAGACTCCGGTCCATATTACCATCATTGATCACATCCACTATTTACTTTCTGCTATTTACTTACTATTGCAAAAACTATCTATCACTACTATCATTGCTTTTAACCCTTTGTGAACTACAAGGCCGGAGAGATTGACAACCTCTCTGTACTCGTTGGGAGCAAAGTTATTTGTATTTGTGTGCAGGTCCATGTTGGTTGCTACTAATCTGGCGCCGTAGCAATTGACACCTACTTGTTGAACCTAGGAGTCTCTGGGGAATCGATCCTTGGCATCTTTGCTAGGGGAAAACACTTCTACTTACTGCATCTTACACCTTCCACTTGGGGTAACCAACGAGGGGTTCGAGGCCCATCAAGGAGTATTTTCTGGCGCCGTTGCCGGGGACTCCACTCTTCAGGATAGGGGAGTTGCATGCTATCTTTTACCTTTGCTTTTTAGTCTTGTTAGTTTACTTTTCAATTTTGCTTTAGTTCCTTTTTTATCGAAAATCACAAAAATAGTTATCTTGCTTGCTTGCTACTATGGGTTCCACCGAGAACACCAAGTTGTGTGACTTCACTAGTCACAACAACGATGACTTTATCAACACACCTATCACTAAACCTGCCACTTCAGCACCTTCATATGAAATTAAACCTGCTTTACTGAACTTAGTTATGAGAGAACAATTCTCCGGTGCTGGAGATGATGCTGCTTTACACTTGAACAACTTTGTAGAACTTTGTGATATGCAAAAGTACCAAGAAATAGATGGTAATATTGTTAAGCTTAAGCTTTTTCCTTTCTCCTTGAGAGGAGGAGCTAAAATTTGGTTTCAGTGTTTGCCTAGAAATAGCATAGATTCTTGGGACAAGTGCAAAGATGCTTTTATCGGAAAATACTATCCACCTGCTAAAATTATCCAACTTAGAAGTAACATCATGAATTTTAAACTATTGGATAATGAACACGTTGCCCAAGCTTGGGAACGTATGAAGTCTCTTATCAAGAACTGCCCTACTCACGGTTTGACTACTTGGATGGTTATCCAAACTTTTTATGCAGGCTTGAACTTTACCTCGCGGAACTTGTTAGATTCGGCCGCGGGAGGAACTTTTATGTCAACTACACTTGGTGCTGCCACAAAGTTTCTCGATGAGATGATGACTAACTATTCCCAATGGCACACCGAACGCGCTCCAAAAGGTAGGAAGGTAAACTCTGTCGAGGAGATTTCCTCCCTCAATGAAAAAGTTGACTTGATCATGTCTCTACTTTCGAAGCAATCTACTGTTGATCCTCGTGATGTTCCTTTAAATTCTTTGATTGCTCAAGAACAAGTAGATGTTAACTTTATCTCTAGAAATAATTTCAACAACAATGCTTATAGGAGTAACTTTGGTAACAATTCTAGACCGTTCCCCTCTAACTCTTATGGGAACAACAATGCTTATCCTAGTACCAAGAACTCCACTACTGAACTAGAGACCATGCTTAGAGATTTCATCACTACCCAAAAAGCCTTTAATAAGAATGTAGAAGAGAAACTACATAAACTAGATGATCTTTCTTTTAAGGTAGACCACTTAGCCAATGAGGTAAAATTGCTAAAAATTGAAACTTCTCCTCTTAAGGAGAGGGAAGTCATCCCTATTAATGCTACTCAAGTGCAAATTAATGAAAATATTAGGATGATGGCTAAGCTTAAAGAGAGATGGGCTAGAGAAAGGGAGGAAGAGGAAAGAATTAAGAGCCTTCCTACCCACCACACTATTGCTACTATCCAAGTTATTGAGAATGTTCACACTCTTAGCACCCAATGTACTCCTGGTCCCAATGGACCTATTAATGGTGATGCTATAGAAACTACCAAACAGGTGAACCTTAAGGACACCACTACTACTTTACTTGATGCTCGTGACCTTGATTTTGATAATTGCACTCTTACCGAAGTTATTGATTTCCTTCACAAGATGTCTAGAGATCCCCGCACTAGCACGCTTAACCTTGCCTTCACAGAGCATATCACTAATGCTCTCATCAAAGCTAGGGAGGAGAAACTTAGAGTAGAAGCCTCCATACCTAGAAAGCTAGAAGATGGTTGGGATCCTATGATAAAAATTTATTTGAATGACTTCTCTTGTTATGCATTATGTGATGTTGGTGCTAGTACCTCTGTTATGCCCAAAAGGATATATGATATGCTCAAATTAAAACCTTATGATTCTTGTTCTTTTGGTGTTCGTCTCGTTGATTCTTCCATAAAGAAACCTTTGGGGAGGATCGACGATGTTCTTATTGTTGTCAATGATAATTATGTGACCGTTGATTTTACTATTATGGATATTGAATGTGATCCTTCATGTCCAATTATTTTGGGACGTCCCTTTTTGCGCACCGTTGGTGCTGTCATTGACATGAAAGAGGGTAATATAAAATTTCAGTTTCCTCTCAAGAAAGGGATGGAACACTTCCCTCGTAAGAAGGTCAAGTTACCTTTTGAGTCCGTTGTACGGGCTAGCTATTCTTTTACTCTTGATAAAACTTGATCTTTGCATTATGCCTAGCTTAAAGGCATAAAAGAAAGTGCTTTTGGGAGGCAGCCCACATGAATAAAATTTTTGCGTTTGTTGTGTCTTGATGTTGTTTACTGCTGTAGCATCATCATTGTATCTTTGCTTTTCATATTTGTGCCAAGTATAGCCTCCGATTGCTAGAAAGTTCAAAAGTCGTGAGGTGCTGTCCAGGAAACAGATTCTGTCCTTGGATAGAAAAATTCGTATAAATCACCAGATCATATTTTTGGTCTGAATTTTTTCGACAGCGTTCTCTATATAATTGTCTTTCGTGCGTCAGTTCTGAGTTTTTTGATTTGAGTTGCAGAAGTATCCCGAACAGGTCAATTACTGCCTGCTGTTCTGTTTTTCACAGATTCTGTCCTGTTTTGCCTTACCTTCACTTTGCAAATTAAGAACTTGCTTTTTCTTTGCAAAAATGAAAGCACATTTGCTCCCTGGGTGGTTTTGGTAATTAATGACAACATACTTTGTGGTTGGACTAATGCTTTTATCAAGTATGTTTCAGGAAATTCAATCACATTGGCTATGGCAAAATGACTGAAGAAGTGGACCCCTCAAAATGCTAAGGCAAGCATTGGCAAAAGCTCAAGACTCCATTTTTGGTTTAGTGATCCAACATCACATTGAGTCCATAGGAAAAGCCAATACTATTAAAAGGGGATGAGGTTGTGTTGATGATCTGGTTGCTCAAGTGCTTAGTGATATATCTCCTTCAGCTATCAGCAACTTTCACTACAATACAAACCCATAAGTAATCTCGGACAAACCGATTTTCCAAACTCAGTCCCACCGAGATGAACCACCTCAGCCACAAGCCAAACCCTAGAAAAATCGGTCATTCCGAGTTTGAGATCGGTTTCACCGAAACATGGACTGCCAAGCTTCTGTAACCTTCTGTCCTCAAATCGGTCTAACCGAGATTGCATTTTCGGTCTCACCGAAATTGGCAAGCTCCTGTCTTGGCTCAAATCGGTCTAACCGAGATTGCATTTTCGGTCTCACCGAAATTGGCAAGCTCCTGTCCTGACTCAAATCGGTCTAACCGAGATTGCATTTTCGGTCCCACCGAAACTGGCAAGTTCCTATCCTTGACTCAAATCGGACTAACCGAGATGGTATTTTCGGTCCCACCGAAAACCCCAACGTTCACTATATTTGGACTTTCGGTCTGACCGAGTTTCCACTTCGGTCTCACCGAGATTGCTCAATTATGTGTGTAACGGTTGGATTTTGTGTGGAGGCTATATATACCCCTCCACCCCCTCTTCATTCGTGGAGAGAGCCATCAGAAAGTACTACCACTCCTACCTTACACTTTCTGAGAAGAGAACTACCTACCCTTGTGTTGAGATCAAGTTGCTCCATTCCTACCATATGAAACTTGATTTCTAACCTTCCCAAGTTGCTTTCCACTCAAATCTTTCTTCCACCACAGCCATATCAGTGAGGAGAGTTGAGTGTTGGGGAGATTATCACTTGAAGCACAAGAGCAAGGAGTTCATCACCATCAACACCGTCTATTACCTTTTGGGGGGTGGTGCCTCCTAGATTGGTTAGGTGTCGCTTGGGAGCCTCCGTCTTGATGATGTGGAGTTGAACCAAGAAGTTTGTAAGGGCAAGGAGATCGCCTACTTCGTGAAGATCTACCCCGAGTAAGGCTAGTCCTCCGTGGGCGTAGGCCGTGATGGAATAGACAAGGTTGCTTCTTCGTGGACCCTTCGTGGGTGGAGCCCTCCGTGGACTCGCGCAGCCGTTACCCTCCGTGGGTTGAAGTCTCCATCAACGTGGATGTACGATAGCACCACCTATCGGAACCACGACAAAAATCTCCGTGTCACCAAACTGCGTTTGATCTTCTCCACCTCTCTTTACTATATATGCAATTTACTTTCCGCTGCCCATACTCTAGAATTACATGTGTAGTGAGTTACTTGACTTGATCTTAATTGTGAAACTGCCTAAAACTTTGCATAATCAAAAGGCAGATTTTTATATTGTCAAGTAGTCTAATCACCCCCCCTTCTAGACCTACTTCTTCGATCCTACAATTGGTATCAGAGCTTTGGTCTCCATTGCTTTGGTTTACACACCATTGGAGGAAGATGGACGTGTCTACGGATGGGAGTGTTAGCCATAGAGTGCCTGTTCTTGATGGAAGGTTCTATAACTCTTGGAGGGTTGAAATGCTTAGTATCTTTAAAATGTACAATTTGTGCAAATATGTTAAAACCCCCTATGTGCCTCCATTTGATCCCTTGCACCCTACCATGGATGAAGAGCTTGATTTGCTTCGTAACCTTAGAACTGTAAATCTTATCATTAAAGGGCTACCTGATGATTTGCTTAAGCTTGTTACAAACTTTGAGTGTGCCTATGCTATATGGAAGTTCTTGGAAGAACTTTATCCGGACTACTCTTTGAGAAGTCTTGATGAAATTCTACACAAGACTATTGAATTTGATAGGTTGCACCCCAATGATCCCAACTTTGATAAATGCTTCTTTGAGCTTCGTGATCTTATGAAAAAGAAGGGTGATCCCGGTCTTATCAATGTTATCATTAGAAATGCTCTTGCATTGCATTCCGAAGATTATTGTTCCATTGACCAAACTAATGCAAGTACTTATCAAATTGACCTAGGTGTTGATGATGAACAATCTATGGGTCAATATGATGATGAGCATGAGCATGATGATGATTACTCCGATTCGGACACCGAGCTAGACAAGGTCATGAAGAGTCTCAACCTTATGGCAAATATGAGAGACCACATGTCCGGTGGAAAAGAGTGGATTCTTGATAGTGGATGCACCGATCACATGACCGGAGATAAAGACATGTTTCGAGAGCTTGCAAAAAACGATGGTCCACGCAAGTATGTGACTTTTGGAGACAACTCCAAGGGTAAGGTACTTGGCCTTGGTAAGGTGGCCATATCTCATGATAGCTCTATTCAAAATGTCATGCTTGTAGAATCTCTTGGATACAATTTACTTTCCGTGTCTAGATTAGCTGACTTTGGTTTCAATGTGCTATTCACCAAAGTAGATTGCCAAGTCTTTCGTCGTGATAATCAAAACATGGCTTTTACCGGTATCCGTAGAGGTGATCTATATATTGTTGATTTCACTAAGAAAGCCCAACCTAGAGCTTGTTTCATTGCTAAATCCTCTAAAGGTTGGTTATGGCATAGAAGGCTAGGACATGTTGGTATGCGTAATCTAGACAAGCTAATCAAAGGTGATCATATTCTTGGTGTTAAAGATGTTTTCTTTGACAAAGATAGACTTTGTAGTGCTTGTCAAGCAGGAAAACAGGTTGGTGGAAGTCATCCCGTGAAAAACATCATGACCACAAGGAGACCGCTTGAGCTTCTTCATATGGATCTCTTCGGTCCCAATGCTTACAAAAGCCTTGGTGGTAACTCCTTTGGTCTAGTTATAGTTGATGATTATTCCAGATTTACGTGGGTATTTTTCCTTGATGATAAATCGCAGGTTCAGAGGATCTTCAAGACCTTTGCCAAAAAGGCCCAAAATCAATTTGAGGTGAAGATCAAGAAAGTTCGGAGTGACAATGGAACGGAGTTCAAGAACGCCAATGTAGACTCTTTTCTCGATGAGGAAGGGATTCTACATGAGTTCTCGGCCACGTACACTCCTCAACAAAATGGAGTTGTTGAGAGGAAGAACCGAACGCTCATAGAGATGGCAAGAACGATGCTTGACGAATACAAGACACCGAAACATTTTTGGGGAGAAGCGGTCGAGACAGCTTGTCATGCTATCAACAGGCTTTATCTTCATAAGCTTCTCGGCAAGACATCATACGAGCTTCTCACCGGTAACAAACCCCAAGTGGGATACTTTCGTGTCTTTGGTTCAAAATGCTATATCCTTGATAAGCATCGTCGGTCTAAATTTGCTCCTAAATCTCATGAAGGCTTTCTTCTTGGTTATGGATCAAACTCCCACACCTACCGTGTCTACAATAATTTCACCCGAAAGGTTGAAGAGACGGTAGATGTGAAGTTTGATGAATCTAATGGCTCGCAAGTAGAGCAAATGCCTATTGATGTAGGAGACAAGGACCCATCGGAAGCAATCCACGATTTATCTATTGGAAAGATCCGTCCCATGGAAGTGAAGGAGAGTACCTCATCTACATATGTGGAGCCACCTACCTCACGGCGAGATGAACCTCAAGGCAACATGGAGGCCTCCACAAGTGGAACTCACCAAGATGAGGAAATGCAACAAGAAGATCCACCACAACCTCCTTCTCCACCGCCTCAAGACAACACCAACAACAATGAAGAAGAAGAAGAAGAGGAAGATGAAGATGATGAGGAAGCTGAGCCACAACATCAACAAAAGCTATCCCGAGTTCGAGCAAGAGTCAAGAAGAATCATCCCGTGGAACAAATGATGAACGACATCAACTCCGGGAGAATTACTCGCTCTAAAACTCGCTTAGCTAACTTTTGTGAGCATTACTCATTTATCTCTAGTATTGAACCTATGAAGGTAGAAGAAGCACTTGAAGACCCGGATTGGGTGAACGCTATGCACGAAGAACTACACAACTTCGAGAGGAACAAGGTGTGGACTTTGGTAGAGAAGCCCAACGATGATCAAAACATCATTGGAACCAAATGGGTGTTTCGGAACAAGCAAGATGAAGATGGACAAGTCATCCGCAACAAGGCTCGTCTCGTAGCTCAAAGTTACACACAAGTCGAAGGTATGGACTATGGTGAGACCTATGCCCCCGTTGCTAGACTTGAATCCATTCGCATTCTTCTTGCTTATGCCAATCATCATGATATTACTCTCTATCAAATGGACATCAAAAGTGCTTTCCTAAATGGTGAAATTGAGGAGGAAGTATTTGTTAAACAACCTCCCGGTTTTGTGAATCCCAAAAAGCCTAATCATGTTTACAAGTTGCACAAAGCTCTTTATGGTCTTAAACAAGCTCCTAGAGCTTGGTACAAATGCTTAACTAGCTTTCTTCTTGAAAAAGGGTTTGAGATTGGAAAGATAGACTCAACGCTGTTCACAAAAAGGGTTAATGGTGAACTATTTGTGTGCCAAATATATGTTGATGATATTATCTTTGGTTCAACTAAACCCCATTTTAGCAAGAAGTTTGGACAGCTCATGTCGGAGAAGTATGAGATGTCCATGATGTGTGAACTCAAATTCTTCCTTGGGTTGCAAATCAAGCAATCTAAGGAGGGTACCTTTGTCTCACAAACAAAGTACACCAAGGATCTCTTCAAGAAGTTCAACATGCAAGAAAGCAAAGGTATGAGTACCCCCATGCCTACTAGTGGACATAATGACTTGACAAAAGATGGAGAACCCGTTGATCAAAGGGTTTACCGTTCTATGATTGGTTCTCTACTATATCTTTGTGCTTCTCGTCCTGACATAATGTTGAGTGTATGCATGTGTGCGCGATATCAAGCAGCTCCTAAAGAATGTCATCTTAAAGCTGTTAAAAGGATAGTGAGATATTTGATACACACACCAAACTTTGGCATTTGGTATCCTAAGAGGGCCTCTTTCGATCTTGTTGGCTATTCCGACTCGGACTATGCCGGTGACAAGGTTGATAGAAAGTCAACTTCGGGTACATGTCAATTCCTTGGTCGATCCCTTGTATCTTGGTCCTCCAAGAAACAAAATTCAGTATCATTATCCACTGCCGAAGCAGAATATATTGCTGCTGGTTCGTGTTGTGCTCAATTGCTATGGATGACACAAACGCTTAAAGATTATGGGATACATGTGAGACGTGTTCCCTTGCTTTGTGACAATGAGAGTGCAATCAAGATTGGACACAATCCTGTGCAACACTCTCGAACAAAGCATATTGAAGTTCGTCACCATTTTATTCGTGATCATATTGCCAAGGGTGACATTAATCTTAAGCATGTTCGTACTGACAAACAACTTGCTGATATCTTTACAAAACCTCTTGATGAGAAGGTGTTTTGTCGCTTAAGGAGTGAGTTGAACATCATTGATGCTTCAAACTTGGAGTGATAACTCCATTGATGCATGCAAGGCATGAGCCCTCTTGACTAATCCTTGATATTTCTCTTATGATGATGATCATATGTCTTGGACACATTTGCCTCCTTGTATTGCATCTAACTCTTTGCAGGTACTTGGATGATCTACATTCCACAAGATTACCACACACTCAATTCATGAGTAATCTTGTCATTGACCAAGTATCTAGCCCTTTGGGATGTTGAGTTCAAGGAACAAAATTCCACATATCCTTTTTGACATCTTATACATCTAGTATTTCACTCTTGTCATCTTGGATATCCTCGAGTATTTCCTTGCTTGCCTAACCCATGTAGGAAGATGAACTACACAAGTAGAAATGGCGCTCCAACTTCACATTCAATGAGCACCTACATCAAGCTTACCTACATGAGTAAAAGCAACAACAAGCCCAAGGTATGTTCTTCACATCTTTGAGGAGCTTTGCTCAAAGTCATGAGTACAAGCAGCTTCATAAGATGTGATCACATCAAATGCTTAATCGAAAAAAAAATGGCAACCCCATTTTGAGCTTAAACGATGAGTATGACCTATGATCAAATGTCCTCATTTGACTCCTAAGTCAATATACTCAAACATAGGTGACTTTGTCGCCGACCTCTTTCTAGATGAAGTACATATGCTTTTGGAGTTTTTCTGTTTTCTCTTATGATTCTCTCATTGAGTTTTCTTTACAAAAAAA
>LR738709.1:100463697-100483932 GCA_902687465.1 Secale cereale
AAACAGGACTTCTTTTCGCGATCCCATCTCTGTTCCGCCGCCGCCGCCGCTTCCAAGATCGGGAGCACCAGGAGAACTCTTCCCGGCACCCTGCCGGAGGGGAGGATCACCACCGGGAGCTTCTCCACCACCATGGACGCCTCCCGGATGACTCGTGAGTAGTCTCCCTTGGACCATGAGTCCATGACCAGTAGCTATGTGATGTTCTCATCCCGTTCTTGTGCTTCACTAATTAGTCCTCGTGAGCTGCCCTACATGATCGAGGCACCTATGTAATCCTTATGCTGTTGCTATGATGAGTTTGCTGGGATCCGATGGATTATGAGATTATGTTCAGATTGATCTTGAGTAATATATTTGATTCACCTCTTTTATATTTTAGTTCATAGGTAATTCTTGCATGTTCTCCGTTGTTATTTATTGCTTTGGCCGAGTAATAGGTAGTGACTCCAAGAGGGAACGTTATGCTTGATTGTGGGTTCATGCCCCTCGATAACTAGCTTGAGTGACAGAAACATGAGTCTAGGGGATGTGCTGTTGCCACAAGGGGGAAAACAACGGTGCTTGTGCCCGCGGGTGCAAGGATTGTTTACTTTACGCAAAGTTCTTTTAATGTAGTTGTCTGTTGCATTGAGTTTACACTATGGGTGGGACTCGCAACTTAATACCAGCGAGATGTTCTGGATAGATATCTCAAGGTGGATGATTAGTAGTAGATATTGATGGATTTCGGTCTACTTACTTTGGCGTACCGCCCATGCTTTGAACCTCAACCTTTCTTGCAATGTAGTCAGCATTGGTTTGCGTTCGTGGTCCTGTCAATTGCCCAGCTATAATTCGTTTACCTCACATAGCTGTTTTATCGTCTTTTGGGAGAGAGACATCACTAGTGAACATCATGAGACTGCGGTCCATATTACCATCATTGATCACATCCACTATTTACTTTCTGCTATTTACTTACTATTGCAAAAACTATCTATCACTACTATCATTGCTTTTAACCCTTTGTGAACTACAAGGCCGGAGAGATTGACAACCTCTCTGTACTCGTTGGGAGCAAAGTTATTTGTATCTGTGTGCAGGTCCACGTTGGTTGCTACTAATCTGGCGCCGTAGCAATTGACACCTACTTGTTGAACCTAGGAGTCTCTGGGGAATCGATCCTTGGCATCTTTGCTAGGGGAAAACACTTCTACTTACTGCATCTTACACCTTCCACTTGGGGTAACCAACGAGGGGTTCGAGGCCCATCACCAGCTGAGCTGCATTGATGGATTCTTTGACTGGAAGGAAGTGAGCTACTTTGGTTAGCTTGTCAATCACAACAAAGATAGAATCGTTCCCCTTCTTGGACTTGGGAAACCCAGTGACGAAATCCATTTCAATGTGGTCGAATTTCCACTCGGGAATAGGAAGAGGTTCGAGGAGACCGGCTGGACGTTGATGCTCTGCCTTCACTCTTCTGCAGACATCACATTCATTCACGAATTGGGCAATCTCCCTTTTCATGCGAGTCCACCAGTAAGATTGCTTGAGGACTTGGTACATCTTGGAACTTCCAGGATGAATCGAGAGGAGGGAGTCATGTGCTTCGTTCATTATGAGCTTCCTGAGATCACCCTTGGGAACCACAAGTCTGTCCTCAAAGAACAAGGTGTCCTTCTCATCAACGCGATAGCACTTGTATTTGGGAGTACCCTTTGCAATACCATGTTTCACTTTCTGCACCATAGCATCACTGAGTTGGGCCTCATGGATCTGATCTTCCAAGGTAGGAGCAACTTGAAGATTTGCAAGAAAGCCTTGCGGAACAACTTGGAGGCTCAGCTTCCTGAATGCTTCACAAAGCTCAGGCTGAAACGGCTTGATAAGGATACTGTTGCAATATGCCTTTCTGCTCAAGGCATCTGCAATGACATTGGCCTTGCCAGGTGTGTATTCGATGCTTGGATCGTAATCATGGATCATTTCAACCCAACGAGTCTGGCGAAGGTTCAGGTTAGGCTGTGTGAAGATGTACTTCAAGCTCTTGTGATCGGTGAAGATGTCCACTTTTCTGCCCAACAGGAGGTGTCTCCACGTGATCAAGGCGTGTACCACAGCTTCTAGCTCGAGATCATGTGTGGGGTAGTTCTTCTCACTTGGCTTCAATTGACGAGAAGTGTATGCCACAATTTTCTTGTCTTGCATTGGCACACCACCAAGTCCTTGAAGAGAAGCATCACAGAATACTTCGTAGGGCTTGGACTCATCTGGAGGAGTAAGAACCGGAGCAGAGATGAGCTTTTCTTTGAGAGTTTTGAATGCCACATCACAATCCGGAGACCAGTTGTACTTGACATTCTTCTGCAGCAAGTTGGAGAGAGGCTTGGCAATCTTGGAGAAGTTCTCAACGAACCTTCTGCAATAGCTAGCAAGACCAAGGAAGCTTCGGAGTTGCTTGACATTCTGAGGGCGTTCCCAGTTGACAATCGCTTCAACTTTCTCAGGGTTGAAAGCAATACCGTCAGCAGAGATGATATGGCCCAGATACAAGACCTTATCGAGCCAGAATTTGCATTTAGAGAATTTGGCATAGAACTTATGTTCACGGAGTCTATCGAGAACCAGACGGAGGTGCTTTTCATGATCCTCTTCATTCTTGGAGAATACCAAGATGTCATCCAGATAGACGAGCACAAATTCGTTGGTGTAGGGGTTGAATATGTAGTGCGTCATTCTCGAGAAGGTGGGTGGAGCATTAGCGAGGCCAAAAGACATGACTGTGTATTCATAGGAGCCGTAGCTTGTTCTGAATGCAGTCTTGTGAATATCTTCTTCACCGATACGGATCTGGTGATAACCCATCCGGAGATCGAGCTATGAGAACACTTTTGCTCCTTTGAGCTCCTCGAACAATTCATTGATGTTGGGGAGCGGATATTTGTTCTTTATTGTCTTCCTGTTCAATGGCCGGTAATCAACGCAAAGGCGCTCCATGCCATCCTTCTTCTTGACAAATAAGACACCACAGCCCCAAGGAGAAGTGCTAGGCCTGATTAGACCCATACGCTCTTGCTCATCGAGTTGTTTCTTCAACTCCTTCAACTCTTTAGGGGAAAGCTTGTACGGACGCCAGCATGCTGGCTCAGTACCAGGCTCGAGTTCAATGACGAATTCAACTTGACGATGCGGAGGCATGCCTAGAAGCTCTTCAGGGAAAACATCTTTGTATTCATTGACCACCGGAATTTGAGAGATGGCATTAATCTCGCCCTTGTCATTGAGAGAGAATAGCCTGATTGTGTTATCTCGAGAGGCGAAGATAATCACGTCTTCGTCGGAATGAGTAAGCTTGACTTCCTTATTTGCACAATCAATGTGAGCATCATGCTGGGAAAGCCAATTCATCCCGAGAATAAGATCAATGTCGGAGTTGCCGAGAACAACTGGAGAAGCCAGAAAGCGGTAATCACCCATGCGAATAGATACATTCGGAGCCATCAAATTTGAAGTCATGCATTTGCCCGGAGAAATAATTTGCAACTTCTTATCCAGAAATGCCGAAGTGAAATTATGCTTGGTAAAGAATGACCTTGATATGAAACTGAGAGATGCACCAGAATCAAACAATACTTTTGCAGGAATAGAGTTAACTGAGAGGTTACCAAGTATCACATCTGAAGAATTCTCTGCTTGAGCTGCATTCATCAGATTCACTCTTGCTTGCTTGGGATTGTGCTTGACAATAGCAGTGCTGACATGTGGAGGAGGCGGAAGGCGCCTTGGGTTGGGGCACTTGTTAGCATAATGACCCTTCTGAGTGCACTTGTTGCAAACCACTTCTGAGAGAGGACGGTGATAAGGAGCACTTGACTACGAAGCTTGAAAGTGATTCTTTGACTGATTGCTTGGGTTGGGTGGGTGGGAGAAACCACGGCCACCAGAATGCTTGTTATTGTTGTTGGGAGGTCGGATCAGTGGAGGAGGTGGAAGCCAAACCTTCTGTTGCCTTGCGACCACTTGGGAAGAAGAGGAGGAGTGAACAGCATCTCTGATCCTCTTTTTGGAAGCTTCCATCTTGAGCTGGGTTGCCTCTTGCTTAAGTGCCATGTTATAGAATTGATCAAACTCATCAGGCTCGAACAAGGCGAGAGCTAGTTGGAGTTCATCCTTCAGACCACCACGGAACTGATAGATCTTGCTCTTGGCATCTAGGATGTCTTTCTTGGCATAGCGGGCAAGGTTCTGGAACTTGACATTATATTGGTAAATAGTCATTGAGCCTTGCTTCAGGTTGCGGAATTGCTCACGCATACCCTCGATGACACTTGTTGGGATGTGGTGAGAGCGAAAGTCCTTGCAGAAGTCAGCCCACAAGATTTCACGCCCTTCTCTGGAGTCTTTGTACTGCTGCCACCAATCAGCGGCTTGGTCTTTGAGTTGGAAGGCTGCAAACTTCACATAGTCCTCGGGTCTCACGTTACTGCACTCGAAATGCTTCTTGATATCTGTTATCCAGTCTTCAGCATCTAGAGGGTCCACACAGTAACTGAATGCCTTTGGTTGGTTTGCCAGGAACTGGTTGAGTGTAGCAAAGTGAGGTTGGTTGAACAAATTGCCTTGGCCTTGGTTCCCATGAGCACCCTAATTTGCTTGATTTGCTTGAATGTTCTGCATCATTTGCATAAGCATCTGGGTGTTCTGGTTCGTCGCTTGCATAATTGCTCTCCAGGCCTCAGACGGAGGAGGAGGGGAAGGAGGACGATCAGGAACCTCTTCACCCTCTGGGTTAGCATTGGGAACCCTTTTAGGAGCCATCCTGAATGAGATGACAACTATTAGCCATTGATTGAGAAAATATATAAGCTGAATCAATAGCTAGAAATTGCAACATAAGTCTTCACAAGAACATTCGAACAAGATGAACGAATGTAATCCACAGTTTAATGGTAACAACAATCTTCTTGAGAACCCACTTGGGAGAACAAAAGGTAAATAAAAACAACAAGGAGCAGATAGAACAAATACAAGAAAGAAGCTTCGTTCGACATATTCGTGCTGCAAGCTTATGGAACGTGTTACAAAAGGGTTTTGCAATCCCCGGATCAGCATAGCCAAGGACCCTTTAAGATGCAACTCCCGATCGGAACAACGCCCATAAAACTACTTCACTCAATGTAGAACCCCGAACTCCATATCATGCATTCGTTGGAAGAATGCCTACGAACTACTAGATGAACCCACCTATTAATTTCCGAAAGTTTCCAGTTATGCAATCAGGTGTTGGGGATACAGGGGAAGCATTGCACACTCAACTCTAATCCTACATCCAGCTATATCCATCCTTCAACACATAACCAGTTATTTCCGAAAACCATTTACCTCGGACCTTCGAAACGCATCTACTATACAAGCTATGGCAATACTCCCGAACTACCTCCCCAGTACTGGGTGATGTCGGGGTTATCTTGCCACTAACCGCATAGGAGAGTTTTCAATGCCGGCCGCCTTAAGTATTCCAGAACTGCTGCGATATATTTGTGACGACAACACCTCGGAGCTCAACTCCCCGAGACACTGCCACAACCCCTAAATGACAGGAGGCATCGAGAACAATGTTCTCGTCACAAAGACATCGGAACAATCCAAACAATACCCGCGTGATCCTAAAAAAAATTGGTGAATTTTTGAGAGTAGAAGAGATAAGAGTAATCGTCAGGAGTCCTCACCAGAGTGAAAAGAGATGAGGAGCAAAAGAAATCCTACTCTCCGATATATATATATATATAGGACTCAAAACATTTTCAAGTGTGTGCCTAGACTCAACCACCAACGATTTGATCAATCAGTGGGGGCTTCTAGGTCGGAGAAGGCTCTGAATACCAACTTCTAATGCCCAGGATGGGATTATACCTCCTACGTGTCGAGGCACGACTTAAAGGTATAAGCCCATTCTAGAATGATCTCAAGTTTGGTATCTTTGCACGACTCATGTAAAAATAGGGATGAAATTGCAAAAGGATAGTTGACTTACACTCGCCACGTCACACAATACATTACATAAGCAAACCATCATCCAAATAACATCACAACCCGACTACGGGCGAAGGTCCAAATGAAAGATACCAAATACATAAAGCCACAGGTCCAAATCGCCCCTAGTAGAAACCACTACTGATCATCGGGATAGTGCACATAGTATCGACTACGTTCTTCATCGTACTCCCAGTACAGCTCTGTGTCGTCACCTGAGTAGTTCTCCATGGTACCTGCATCTGGTGTGGTGTAGAATCTGTGAGCCACGGAGGACTCAGCAATCCCGTTCCCGGGTAGCAAAACTATCTAAGCCTTGGGTGTGGAACAAGGCTGAAGAAAGATAAAAGGTCGCAGCTGCACTAGCACTAGCTTACGTGTTTAGAGCGAGAAGAGAAGTGCCACTGATGGGCCTCGAACCCCTCGTTGGTTACCCCAAGTGGAAGGTGTAAGATGCAGTAAGTAGAAGTGTTTTCCCCTAGCAAAGATGCCAAGGATCGATTCCCCAGAGACTCCTAGGTTCAACAAGTAGGTGTCAATTGCTACGTCGCCAGATTAGTAGCAATCAACGTGGACCTGCACACAGATACAAATAACTTTGCTCCCAACGAGTACAGAGAGGTTGTCAATCTCTCCGGCCTTGTAGTTCACAAAGGATTAAAAGCAATGATAGTAGTGATAGATAGTTTTTGCAATAGTAAGTAAATAGCAGAAAGTAAATAGTGGATGTGATCAATGATGGTAATATGGACCGGAGTCTCATGATGTTCACTAGTGATGTCTCTCTCCCAAAAGACGATAAAATAGCTATGTGAGGTAAACGAATTACAGCTGGGCAATTGACAGGACCACGAACGCAAACCAATGCTGACTACATTGCAAGAAAGGTTGAGGTTCAAAGCATGGGCGGTACGCCAAAGTAAGTAGACCGAAATCCATCAATATCTACTACTAATCATCCACCTTGAGATATCTATCCAGAACATCTCGCTGGTATTAAGTTGCGAGTCCCACCCATAGTGTAAACTCAATGCAACAGACAACTGCATTAAAAGAACTTTGCGTAAAGTAAACAATCCTTGCACCCGCGGGCACAAGCACCGTTGTTTTCCCCCTTGTGGCAACATCACATCCCCTAGACTCATGTTTCTGTCGCTCAAGCTAGTCATCGAGGGGCATGAACCCACAATCAAGCATAACGTTCCCTCTTGGAGTCACTACCTACTACTCGGCCAAAGCAATAAATAACAATGGAGAACATGCAAGAATTACTTATGAACTAAAATATAAAAGAGGTGAATCAAATATATTACTCAAGATCAATCTGAACATAATCTCATAATCCGTCGGATCCCAGCAAACTCAACATAGCAACAGCATAAGGATTACATAGGTGCCTCGATCATGTAGGGCAGCTCACGAGGACTAATTAGTGAAGCACAAGAACGGGAGGAGAACATCACATAGCTACTGGTCATGGACTCATGGTCCAAGGGAGACTACTCACGAGTCATCCGGGAGGCGTCCATGGTGGTGGAGAAGCTCCCGGTGGTCATCCTCCCCTCCGGCAGGGTGCCGGGAAGAGTTCTCCTGGTGCTCCCGATCTTGGAAGCGGCGGCGGCGGCGGAATAGAGATGGGATCGCGAAAAGAAGTCCTGTTCTGAGGGTTTCGGGGGTCCCTCTAAATATATGCCAAAGGGGGGCACCGGACGGGCTTTGGGGGGCCCAGGCGCCCCCCCGGCGCGGCCCAGGGGGGGGGGGCGCCCACAGGGCGCCTGGAGCCCCTGTGGCCCCCCCAGGCTGCCCTTCGGAGGCAGTGTCGTTCCCGGATCGCTGATTTTTTATATAATTTTTCTGGATTTTTCTGGGCAGTTCTCGAAACGTGAAAACCTGAAATACAAAAACAGCCGAAAACAGAAACTGGCACTGGGGTGCACTGGATTAGTAAGTTAGTCCAAATATGATCAAATGTGTATGGAAGTGTATGAATATCATAGCAATATCACCCAAAAGTGGCATGGAGCAAGCAGAAATTATAGATACGTTTTGGACGTATCAACATCCCCAAGCTTAATTCCTGCTCGTCCTCGAGTAGGTAAATGATAACAAGAATAATTTCTGTGGTGACATGCTATTAACCATATAAGACTTTTCTCATTGTCATATGACAAAAGCTTACTGAGACAATGATTCTAAAGTAATTAAGTTGTCTCAAGAGAAAATCACAAATGACTGAAAGTTTTACAACATGAAACTGAAACATCAAAAAGATTTGCAATGAACATGATGTGCAAATATGATAAAGTGATATCTAGCTTGCCCCCTTTAGTGATGCAAAACATAAGTGCAGGGGCACCTTCAAGGTTTAAGTGATGACTAGATACAATCATTTCAGAATAAACGATATCACAATCATGCAAAAGACAATGCTACTTTGGAACAATGCACATTACACTCAGAATGACAATCATGCTCTCAGTAGTTGGTGCTTCAACATAAAGGTAAAAGAAAGGTTATGTGCTAGAGCTTTTTGTTTTAAAAACATGGAAGCAATTGTGTCAACGGTAGTAGTACTTCATATGTGTCATGCATAAAACATCCTATAAGTTGCAAGCCTCATGCATCGAATACCAATAGTGCTCGCTGTTGGGGAACGTAGTATTTTAAAATTTTCCTACGATCACGCAAGATCTATCTACCAGATGCATAGCAACGAGAGGGGAGAGTGAGTCTACGTACCCTCGTAGACCGAAAGCGGAAGCGTTAGAACAACGCGGTTGATGTAGTCGTACGTCTTCACGGCCCGACCGATCAAGCACCGAAACTACGGCACCTCCGAGTTCTAGCACACGTTCAGCTCGATGACGTCCCTCGAACTCCGATCCAGCCGAGTGTCGAGGGAGAGTTCCGTCAGCACGACGGCGTGGTGACGATCTTGATGTTCTACCGTCGCAGGGCTTCTCCTAAGCACCGCTACAATATTTATCGAGGAGAACTATGGTGGAGGGGGGCACCGCACACGGCTAAGAGATCAAGAGATCAATTGTTGTGTCTAGAGGTGCCCCCCTGCCCCCGTATATAAAGGAGGGAGGGAGAGGCCGACCCTAGAGGGGGCGCACCAAGTGTGGGGAGTCCTACTAGGACTCCCAAGTCCTAGTAGGATTCCCCTTTCCTTTCCGGAGTAGGAGAGAAGGAAAGAGGGGGAGAGGGAGAAGGAAAAGGGGGCTGCACCCCTTGTCCAATTCGGACCAGAAGGGGGGGGTGCACGCCTCCTTCCTTTTGGCCTCTCTCCTCTATTCCCGTAACTCCCCGGTACTCCGAAAATACCCGAATCACTCGGAACCTTTCCGATGTCCGAATATAGTCGTCCAATATATCGATTTTTACGTCTCGATCATTTTGAGACTCCTCGTCATGTCCCCGATCTCATCCGGGACTCCGAACTCCTTCGGTACATCAAAACTCATAAACTCATAATAAAACTATCATCGAAACCTTAAGCGTGCGGACCCTACGGGTTCGAGAACTATGTAGACATGACCGAGACACGTCTCCGGTCAATAACCAATAGCGGAACCTGGATGCTCATATTGGCTCCCACATATTCTACGAAGATCTTTATCGGTCAAACCGCATAACAACATACATTGTTCCCTTTGTCATCGGTATGTTACATGCCCGAGATTCGATCGTCGGTATCTCAATACCTAGTTCAATCTCGTTACCAACAAGTCTCTTTACTCGTTCCGTAACACATCATCCCGCAACTAACTCATTAGCTGCAATGCTTGCAAGGCTTATAGTGATGTGCATTACCGAGTGGGCCTAGAGATACCTCTCTGACAATCGGAGTGACAAATCCTAATCTCGAAATACGCCAACCCAACAAGTACCTTTGGAGACACCTGTAGAGTACCTTTATAATCACCCAGTTACGTTGTGACGTTTGGTAGCACACAAAGTGTTCCTCCGGTATTCGGGAGTTGCATAATCTCATAGTCATAGGAACATGTATAAGTCATGAAGAAAGCAATAGCAGTAAAACTTAAACGATCATAGTGCTAAGCTAACGGATGGGTCTTGTCCATCAGATCATTCTCCTAATGATGTGATCCCGTTGATCAAATGACAACTCATGTCTATGGCTAGGAAACATAACCATCTTTGATCAATGAGCTAGTCTAGTAGAGGCATACTAGGGACACTCTGTTTTGTCTATGTATTCACACATGTATTAAGTTTCCGGTTAATACAATTCTAGCATGAATAATAAACATTTATCATGATATAAGGAAATAAATAATAACTTTATTATTGCCTCTAGGGCATATTTCCTTCAGTCTCCCACTTGCACTAGAGTCAATAATCTAGTTCACATCGCCATGTGATTTAACACCGATAGTTCACATCGTCATGTGATTAACACCCAAAGGGTTTACTAGAGTCAATAATCTAGTTCACATCGCTATGTGATTAACACCCAAAGAGTACTAAGGTGTGATCATGTTTTGCTTCGTGAGAGAAGTTTTAGTCAACGGGTCTGTCACATTCAGATCCGTATGTATTTCACAAATGTCTATGTGTCTACAATGCTCTGCATGGAGCTTCTCTAGCTAATTGCTCCCACTTTCAATACGCATCCAGATTGATACTTAGAGTCAGCTGGATTTAGTGTCAAAGCTTGTATCGGCGTAACCCTTTACGACGAACTCTTTATCACCTCCATAATCGAGAAACATTTCCTTAGTCATCCAGTTACTAAGGATAATTTTGACCGCTGTACTGTGATCTACTCCTGGATCACTATTGTACCCTCTTGACAAACTCATGGCAAGGTACACAACATGTTTGGTACACAGCATGGCATACTTTATAGAACCTATGGCTGAGGCATAGGGAATGACTTTCATTCTCTCTATATTTTTCTGCCGTGGTCTGGCTTTGAGTCTTACTCAACTTCACACCTTACAAGTCAGGTAAGAACTCCTTCTTTGACTGATCCATTTTGAACTACTTCAAAATCATATCAAGGTATGTACTCATCGAAAGTCTTATCAAGCGTCTTGATCTATCTCTATAGATCTTGATGCCCAATATGTAAGCAGCTTCACCAAGGTCTTTCTTTGAAAAACTCATTTCAAACACTCCTTTATGCTTTCCAGAAAATTCTACATCATTTCCGATCGACAATATGTCATTCACATATACTTATCAGAAAGGTTGTAGTGCTCCCACTCACTTCTTGTAAATACAGGCTTCACCGCAAGTCTGTATAAATCTATATGCTTTGATCAACTTATCAAAGTGTATATTCCAACTCCGAGATGCTTGCACCAGTCCATAGATGGATCGCTGGAGCTTGCACATTTTGTTAGCACCTTTAGGATTGACAAAACCTTCTGGTTGCATCATATACAATTCTTCTTTAATAAATCCATTAAAGAATGCAGTTTTGTTATCAATTTGCCAGATTTCATAAATGCGGCAATTGCTAACATGATTCGGACAGACTTAAGCATCGCTACGGGTGAGAAAGTCTCATCGTAGTCAACTCCTTGAACTTGTCGAAAACCTTTCGCAACAAGTCGAGCTTTGTAAACAGTAACATTACCGTCAGCGTCGGTCTTCCTCTTGAAGATCCATTTATTTTCGATGGCTTGCCGATCATCGGACAAGTCAACCAAAGTCCACACTTTGTTCTCATACATGGATCCATCTCAGATTTCATGGCCTCAAGCCATTTTGCGGAATCTGGGCTCATCATCGCTTCCTCATAGTTCGTAGGTTCATCATGGTCTAGTAACATGATTTCCAGAACTGGGTTGCCGTACCACTCTGGTGCGGAACGTACTCTGGTTGATCTACGACGTAGAAACTTGATCTGAAGTTTCATGATCATCATCATTAGCTTCCTCACTAATTGGTGTAGGAATCACTGGAACTAGTTTCTGTGATGTTCCACTGTCCAATTCGGGAGAAGGTACAATTACCTCATCAAGTTCTACTTTCCTCCCACTCACTTCTTTCGAGAGAAACTCTTTCTCTAGAAAGGATCCACTCTTAGCAACAAAGACCTTGCCTTCGGATCTGTGATAGAAGGTGTACCCAACAGTTTCTTTTGGGTATCCTATGAAGATTTACTTCTCCGATTTGGGTTCGAGCTTATCATGTTGAAACTTTTTCACATAAGCATCGCAGTCCCAAACTTAAAGAAATGACAGCTTAGGTTTCTTGTCAAACCACAGTTCATACGGTGTCATCTCCACGGATTTAGATGGTGCCCTATTTAACGTGAATGTATCTGTCTCTAATGCATAACCCCAAAAGCGATAGTGGTAGATCGGTAAGAGACATCATCGATCGCACCATATCTAATAAAGTACGGTTATGACGTTCGGACACACCATTACACTATGGTGTTCCAGGTGGCGTGAGTAGTGAAACTATTTCACATTGTTTTTATTGAAGGCCAAACTCGCTAACTCAAATATTTTACCTCTACGATCATATCGTAGAAACTCTTATTTTCTTGTTACGATGATTCTCCACTTCACTCTGAAATTCTTTGAACTTTTCAAATGTTTTAGACTTGTGCTTCATTAAGTAGATATACCCATATCTGCTCAAATCATCAGTGAAGGTCAGAAAATAACGATACCCGCCGCGAGCTTCAACACTCATTGGTCCACATACATCTGTATGTATGATCTCCAACAAATCTGTTGCTCGCTCCATTGTTCCGGAGAACAGAGTTTTAGTCATCTTGCCCATGAGGCATGGTTCGCAAGCACCAAGTGATTCATAATCAAGTGATTCCAAAAGTCCATCACTATGGAGTTTCTTCATGCGCTTTACACCAATATGACCTAAACAGCAGTGCCACAAATAAGTTGCACTATCATTATTAACCTTGCATCTTTTGGCTTCAATATTATGAATATGTGTATCACCACGATCGAGATCCAACAAACTATTTTCATTGGGTGTATGACCATCGAAGGTTTTATTCATGTAAACAGAATAACAATTATTCTATGACTTTAAATGAATAACCGTATTGCAACAAATATGATCAAATCATATTCATGCTCAACGCAAATGCCAAATAACATTTATTTAGGTTTTACACTAATCCCGAAAGTATAGGGAGTGTGCGATGATGATCATATCAATCTTGGAACCACTTCCGACACACATCGTCACTTCACCTTTAACTAGTCTCTGTTCATTCTGCAATTCTCGTTTCGAGTTACTAATTTTAGCAACTGAACCGGTATCAAATACCCAGGGGTTGCTATGAACACTAGTAAAGTACACATCAATAATCTGTATATCAAAATATACCTTTGTTCACTTTGCCATCCTTCTTATCCGCCAAGTATCTAGGGCAGTTCCACTTCCATTGACCATTTCCTTTGCAGTAGAAGCACTTAGTTTCAGGCTTGAGTTTTAGCTTTGGGTTTCTTCACGGGAGTGACAACTTGCTTGTCATTCTTCTTGAAGTTCCCCTTCTATCCCTTTGCCCTTTACTTGAAACAAGTGGTCTTGTTAACCATCAACACTTGATGCTTTTTCATGATTTCTACCTTCGCCGACTTTAGCATTGCGAAGAGCTCGAGAATTCCTTTTGTCACCCCTTGCATATTATAGTTCATCACGAAGTTCTACTAACTTGGTGATAGTGACTAGAGAACTTTGTCAATTACTATCTTATCTGGAAGATTAACTCCCACTTGATTCAAGTAATTGTAGTACCCAGACAATCTGAGCACATGCTCACTGGTTGAGCTATTCTCCTCCATCTTATAGGCAAAGCACTGTCAGAAGTCTTATACCTCTCGACACGGGCATGAGTATGAAATACTAATTTCAACTCTTGGAACATCTTATATCTTTCGTGGCGTTCAAAACGTTTTTGAAGTCCCGGTTCTAAGCCATAAAGCATGGTGCACTTAAACTATCAAGTAGTCATCATACCGAGCTTTTGTCAAAACGTTCATAACGTCTACATCTGCTCCTGCAATAGGTATGTCACCTAGCGGTGCATCAAGGACATAATTCTCTGTGCAGCAATGAGGATAATCCTCAGATCACGGTACAATTCCGCATCATTGCTACTAACATCTTTCAACTTAGTTTTCTCTAGGAACATATAAAAAATAAACGGGGAGCAACATCGCGAGCTATTGATCTACAACATAGATATGCTAATACTACGAGGACTAAGTTCATGATAAATTAAAGTTCAATTTAATCATATTACTTAAGAACTCCCACTTAGATAGACATCCCTCTAGTCATCTAAATGATCACGTGATCCAAATCAACTAAACCATGTCCGATCATCACGTGAGATGGAGTACTTTCAATGGTGAACATCTTATGTTGATCATATCTACTATATGATTCACGCTCGACCTTTCGGTCTCCAGTGTTCCGAGGCCATATCTGCATATGCTAGGCTCGTCAAGTTTAACCCGAGTATTCTGCGTGTGCAAAACTGGCTTACACCCGTTGTATTTGAACGTAGAGCTTATCACACCCGATCATCACGTGGTGTCTCGGCACGACGAACTTTCGCAACGGTGCATACTCAGGGAGAACACTTATACCTTGAAATTTAGTAAGGGATCATCTTATAATGCTACCGTTGAACTAAGCAAAATAAGAAGCATAATAAGATAAACATCACATGCAATCAAAATATGTGACATGATATGGCCATCATCATCTTGTGCTTTTGATCTCCATCTCCAAAGCACCGTCATGATCACCTTCGTCACCGGCGCGACACCTTGATCTCCATCGTAGCATCGTTGTCGTCTCGCCAACTATTGCTTCTACGACTATCGCCATCGCTTAGTGATAAAGTAAAGCAATTACATGGCGATTGCATTTCATACAATAAAGCGACAACCATATGGCTCCTGCCAGTTGCCGATAACTTTACAAAACATGATCATTTCATACAAAACCGTATAACTCATCATGTCTTGACCATATCACATCACAACATGCCCTGCAAAAACAAGTTAGACGTCCTCTACTTTGTTGTTGCAAGTTTTACGTGGCTGCTACGGGCTTAGCAAGAACCGTTCTTACCTACGCATACAAAACCACAACGATATTTCGTCAAGTATGTGCTGTTTTAACCTTCACAAGGACCGGACGTAGCCACACTTGATTCAACTAAAGATGGAGAAACTGACACCCGCCAGCCACCTGTGTGCGAAGCACGTCGGTAGAACCAGTCTCGCGTAAGCGTACGCGTAATGTCGGTCCGGGCCGCTTCATCCAACAATACCGCTGAATCAAAGTATGACATGCTGGTAAGCAGTATGACTAGTATCGTCCACAACTCACTTGTGTTCTACTCGTGCATATCATCTACGCATAGACCTGGCTCATGATGCCACTGTTGGGGAACGTAGTATTTTAAAATTTTCCTACGATCACGCAAGATCTATCTACCAGATGCATAGCAACGAGAGGGGAGAGTGAGTCTACGTACCCTCGTAGACCGAAAGCGGAAGCGTTAGAACAACGCGGTTGATGTAGTCGTACGTCTTCACGGCCCGACCGATCAAGCACCGAAACTACGGCACCTCCGAGTTCTAGCACACGTTCAGCTCGATGACGTCCCTCGAAATCCGATCCAGCCGAGTGTCGAGGGAGAGTTCCGTCAGCACGACGGCGTGGTGACGATCTTGATGTTCTACCGTCGCAGGGCTTCTCCTAAGCACCGCTACAATATTTATCGAGGAGAACTATGGTGGAGGGGGGCACCGCACACGGCTAAGAGATCAAGAGATCAATTGTTGTGTCTAGAGGTGCCCCCTGCCCCCGTATATAAAGGAGGGAGGGAGAGGCCGGCCCTAGAGGGGGCGCACCAAGTGTGGGGAGTCCTACTAGGACTCCCAAGTCCTAGTAGGATTCCCCTTTCCTTTCCGGAGTAGGAGAGAAGGAAAGAGGGGGAGAGGGGAAGGAAAAGGGGGCTGCACCCCTTGTCCAATTCGGACCAGAAGGGGGGTGCACGCCTCCTTCCTTTTGGCCTCTCTCCTCTATTCCCGTAACTCCCCGGTACTCCGAAAATACCCGAATCACTCGGAACATTTCCGATGTCCGAATATAGTCGTCCAATATATCGATTTTTACGTCTCGATCATTTTGAGACTCCTCGTCATGTCCCCGATCTCATCCGGGACTCCGAACTCCTTCGGTACATCAAAACTCATAAACTCATAATAAAACTATCATCGAAACCTTAAGCGTGCGGACCCTACGGGTTCGAGAACTATGTAGACATGACCGAGACACGTCTCCGGTCAATAACCAATAGCGGAACCTGGATGCTCATATTGGCTCCCACATATTCTACGAAGATCTTTATCGGTCAAACCGCATAACAACATACATTGTTCCCTTTGTCATCGGTATGTTACATGCCCGAGATTCGATCGTCGGTATCTCAATACCTAGTTCAATCTCGTTACCAACAAGTCTCTTTACTCGTTCTGTAATACATCATCCCGCAACTAACTCATTAGCTGCAATGCTTGCAAGGCTTATAGTGATGTGCATTACCGAGTGGGCCCAGAGATACCTCTCCGACAATCGGAGTGACAAATCCTAATCTCGAAATACGCCAACCCAACAAGTACCTTCGGAGACACCTGTAGAGTACCTTTATAATCACCCAGTTACGTTGTGACGTTTGGTAGCACACAAAGTGTTCCTCCGGTATTCGGGAGTTGCATAATCTCATAGTCATAGGAACATGTATAAGTCATGAAGAAAGCAATAGCAGTAAAACTTAAACGATCATAGTGCTAATCAAACGGATGGGTCTTGTCCATCAGATCATTCTCCTAATGATGTGATCCCGTTGATCAAATGAAAACTCATGTCTATGGCTAGGAAACATAACCATCTTTGATCAATGAGCTAGTCTAGTAGAGGCATACTAGGGACACTCTGTTTTGTCTATGTATTCACACATGTATTAAGTTTCCGGTTAATACAATTCTAGCATGAATAATAAACATTTATCATGATATAAGGAAATAAATAATAACTTTATTATTGCCTCTAGGGCATATTTCCTTCACTCGCTCCTTGTCCTAATTAGCTCGGATCCCCATGGGTTATCATTGCATTGCATATGTTTTAACCAAGTGTCACAAAGGGGTACCTCTATGCCACCTGTACAAAGGTCCAAGGAGATAGATCGCATTTGATTTCTCGTTTTTGATAGATCTCAACTTGAGGACATCCATACTGGGACAACATAGAAAATAAATGATGGACTCCTCTTTAATGCATAAGCATATTCTCATAAGAGATTGAGGATTAAGGTCCAAGCTAAAACTTCCACCATGATGCATGGCTTTGGTTGGCGGCCCAATGTTCTTCTCTAACAATATGCATATTAATTCAACCCACGGTAAATCACCCTTACTTCAGACAAGACGAACATGCATAGCAACTCACATGATATTCAACAAGAGTGTGACAGTTGATGGCGTCCCCAGAAACATGGTTACCGCTCAGCAAGCAACTCATAAGAAATGAGATACATAAGCAACATATTCTTTACCACAATAGTTTTTAGGCTACTTTCCCATGAGCTATGTATTGCATGGTTAGTTTGCTTAGTACAGGTGGAGGTTAGCAAAAGACTGGGAGCGACCAACTAAGAGAGCAATGACGGTCATAATCATGCAGAGCGACAAAGCAATATTGAATCAGGCATGGTAGTTATATCGCTACTTAGAAACAAAAGATCATCAAGGCTTGACAGACTTTCTTTACAGTCTTAAATATGCGTGAGCATACGCCAAGTCAATCAAAATAAATTCTCGAAGGAAGATATTACTAAACCATACCACATCATAGGCAAACAAACCAAGTTGGTACTCCAATAACACATTGGGAACCCCCCAGCTATTCGAGATTAACCAAAAGAAAACCTGAACTACTAAGCACCATCATGAAAGTAGCATCTTTATCACAGACACATTAACCCATGCAACGGAAGCAAACTCTCTTAAAAAGATAAGCATGATAACTAAAGAGAGTTCAAGCAACCAACTAAATAAAAGCTCTTGAAAAGATAAGCATGAATACTAAGAGCAGATCACGATAGTAGCTATTAAAAGACAAAGAACACACACAGCATAGATAGACATGAAAATTATATGTAATGTTCTACGTAGAGGTGGAGTGTGTTTCTCTCCCACATAAAGGAATTCTGAGTTCTGACTCGTTATGAAAAACTACAAAGAAAACTAAAAGCAAGACGCTCCAAGCATAGCACATAACACATGAAGTGATAAAAATATAGCGGAACGAAAGACGAACTGATAATGTTGATGGAGAAGGGGATGCACGGGGGCATCCCCAAGTTTAGACGCTTGAGTCTCCTTGAATATTTCTTGGGGGTTCACGGGGGCATCCCCAAGCTTGAGCGCTTGACACTCCTGAATCTTTTTATCATCTTCCCTCGCACACTTAAAAACTCCCTTCATACATAACTCATCATAATCTGATTAGCGAGGTTAGTAACCTTAATAAAATAATTATACCTTGCTGAAAATAAGGATATTCTTGAAGTTATACTGTTTCTCAAGATTGCCAAAAGGTTTTTGCAAAGAAAAAGCAAGTTCTTAATTTGCAAAGTGAAGGTAAGGCAAAACAGGACAGAATCTGTGAAAAACAGAACAGCAGGCAGTAATTGACCTGTTCGGGATACTTCTGCAACTCAAAAAAAAAACTCAGAACTGACGCACGAAAGCAAATTATATAGAGAACTCTGTCGAAAAAATTCAGACCAAAAAGATGATCTGGTGATTTTATACGAATTTTTCTATCCAAGGACAGAATCTGTTTCCTGGACAGCACCTCACAACTTTTGAACTTTCTAGCAATCAGAGGCTATACTTGGCACAAATATGAAAAGCAAAGATACAATGATGATGCTACAGCAGTAAACAACATCAAGACACAACAAAAGCAAAAAATTTATTCATGTGGGCTGCCTCCCAAAAGCGCTTTCTTTTATGCCTTTAAGCTAGGCATAATGCAAAGATCAAGTTTTATCAAAAGTAAAAGAATAGCTAGCCCGTACAACGGACTCAAAAGGTAACTTGACCTTCTTACGCGGGAAGTGTTCCATCCCTTTCTTGAGAGGAAACTGAAATTTTATATTACCCTCTTTCATGTCAATGACAGCACCAACGGTGCGCAAAAAGGGACGTCCCAAAATAATTGGACATGAAGGATCACATTCAATATCCATAATAGTAAAATCAACGGGCACATAATTATCATTGACAACAATAAGAACATCGTCGATCCTCCCCAAAGGTTTCTTTATGGAAGAATCAACGAGACAAACACCAAAAGAACAAGAATCATGAGGTTTCAATTTGAGCATATCATATATCCTTTTGGGCATAACAGAGGTACTAGCACCAACATCACATAATGCATAACAAGAGAAGTCATTCAAATAAATTTTTATCATAGGATCCCAACCATCTTCTAGCTTTCTAGGTATGGAGGCTTCTACTCTAAGTTTCTCCTCCCTAGCTTTGATGAGAGCATTAGTGATATGCTCTGTGAAGGCAAGGTTAAGCGTGCTAGTGCGGGGATCTCTAGACATTTTGTGAAGGAAATCATTAACTTCGGTAAGAGTGCAATTATAAAAATCAAGGTCACGAGCATCAAGTAAAGTGGTAGTGGTGTCCTTAAGGTTCACCTGTTTGGTAGTTTCTATAGCATCACCATTAATACACTACTAGAAAAAAGGCTATAGGTAATATCACTGTTAGTGGCGCACCAGAGATGTGGTGCGCCACTACTATATAGCAGTGGCGCACCACAAACAGGTGCTCCACTAATAGTGACATTACTAGTGGCGCACCAGGTGTGGGGTGCGCCACTACTATGTTTTTGAACAGTAGCCAGCCATGCCCAAGCTTACCAGTGGCGCACCAGGCCAAGGTGCGCCACTACTATTTTTGATAGTAGTGGCGCACCGTGGCTGTGGTGTGCCACTAATATAGTTTTTTTTTCTGAAATTTTTTTTTTTGAAAAACTATTTTTTTTGGAATAAATATTTTTTTTTGAAAATATGTTTTTTTGGGGAAAAAAAAATAGTAGTGGCGCACCGTGGCTCTGGTGCGCCACTAATATAGTTTTTTTTTTTGAAATTTT
>LR738709.1:100484313-100580424 GCA_902687465.1 Secale cereale
TTGTTACTAGTGGCGCACCTGTAGCAATATCAGTGGCGCACCTGTAGCAAAAAAAAAATTTCTGGAAAAAAATTTGAAAAAAAAAATTGTTACTAGTGGCGCACCTGTAGCAATATCAGTGGCGCACCTGTAGCAATTCTGGAATAAAATTTGAAAAAAAAATTTGAAAAAAAAAATTCTGAAAAAATATCAGTGGCGCACCCTTATACTTAGTAGTGGCGCACCAGGTGGTGCGCCACTGATATCTCGATTAGTAATGGCGCACCTCTGGTGCGCCACTAATACACATTACTAGTGGCGTGGTAATAGTGGCGCACCAGAGGTGCGCCACTAATACCCAAAAGTGGTGCGCCACTAATAAGCTTTTTTCTAGTAGTGATAGGTCCATTGGGACCAGGAGTACATTGGGTGCTAAGAGTGTGAACATTCTCAATAACTTGGATAGTAGCAACAGTGTGGTGGGTAGGAAGGCTCTTAATTCTTTCCTCTTCCTCCCTTTCTCTAGCCCATCTCTCTTTAAGCTTAGCCATCATCCTAATATTTTCATTAATTTGCACTTGAGTAGCATTAATAGGGATGACTTCCCTCTCCTTAAGAGGAGAAGTTTCAATTTTTAGCAATTTTACCTCATTGGCTAAGTGGTCTACGTTAAAAGAAAGATCATCTAGTTTATGTAGTTTCCCTTCTACATTCTTATTAAAGGCTTTTTGGGTAGTGATGAAATCTCTAAGCATGGTCTCTAGTTCAGTAGTGGAGTTCTTGGTACTAGGATAAGCATGGTTGTTCCCATAAGAGTTAGAGGGGAACGGTCTAGAATTGTTACCAAAGTTACTCCTATAAGCATTGTTGTTGAAATTATTTCTAGAGATAAAGTTAACATCTACTTGTTCTTGAGCAATCAAAGAATTTAAAGGAACATCACGAGGATCAACAGTAGATTGCTTCGAAAGTAGAGACATGATCAAGTCAACTTTTTCATTGAGGGAGGAAATCTCCTCGACAGAGTTTACCTTCCTACCTGTTGGAGCGCGTTCGGTGTGCCATTGGGAATAGTTGGTCATCATCTCATCGAGAAGCTTTGTGGCAGCACCAAGTGTAGTTGACATAAAAGTTCCTCCCGCGGCCGAATCTAACAAGTTCCGCGAGGTAAAGTTCAAGCCTGCATAAAAAGTTTGGATAACCATCCAAGTAGTCAAACCGTGAGTAGGGCAATTCTTGATAAGAGACTTCATACGTTCCCAAGCTGGGGCAAAGTGTTCATTATCCAATTGTTTAAAATTCATGATGTTACTTCTAAGTTGGATAATTTTAGCAGGTGGATAGTATTTTCCGATAAAAGCATCTTTGCACTTCTCCCAAGAATCTATGCTATTTCTAGGCAAATACTGAAACCAAATTTTAGCTCCTCCTCTCAAGGAGAAAGGAAAAAAGCTTAAGCTTAACAATATTACCATCTATTTCTTAGTACTTTTGCATATCACAAAGTTCTACAAAGTTGTTCAAGTGTAAAGCAGCATCATCTCCAGCACGGGAGAATTGTTCTCTCATAACTAAGTTCAGTAAAGCAGGTTTAATTTCATATGAAGGTGCTGAAGTGGTAGGTGTAGTGATAGGTGTGCTGATAAAGTCATCGTTGTTGTGACTAGTGAAGTCACACAACTTGGTGTTCTCGGTGGAACCCATAGTAGCAAGCAAGCAAGATAACTATTTTTGTGATTTTCGATAAAAGGAACTAAAGCAAAAATGAAAGGTAAACTAACAAGACTAAAAAGCAAAGGTAAAAGATAGCATGCAACTCCCCTATCCTGAAGAGTGGAGTCCCCGGCAACGGCGCCAGAAAATACTCCTTGATGGGCCTCGAACCCCTCGTTGGTTACCCCAAGTGGAAGGTGTAAGATGCAGTAAGTAGAAGTGTTTTCCCCTAGCAAAGATGCCAAGGATCGATTCCCCAGAGACTCCTAGGTTCAACAAGTAGGTGTCAATTGCTACGGTGCCAGATTAGTAGCAATCAACGTGGACCTGCACACAGATACAAATAACTTTGCTCCCAACGAGTACAGAGAGGTTGTCAATCTCTCCGGCCTTGTAGTTCACAAAGGATTAAAAGCAATGATAGTAGTGATAGATAGTTTTTGCAATAGTAAGTAAATAACAGAAAGTAAATAGTGGATGTGATCAATGATGGTAATATGGACCGGAGTCGCATGATGTTCACTAGTGATGTCTCTCTCCCAAAAGACGATAAAACAGCTATGTGAGGTAAACGAATTACAGCTGGGCAATTGACAGGACCACGAACGCAAACCAATGCTGACTACATTGCAAGAAAGGTTGAGGTTCAAAGCATGGGCGGTACGCCAAAGTAAGTAGACCGAAATACATCAATATCTACTACTAATCATCCACCTTGAGATATCTATCCAGAACATCTCGCTGGTATTAAGTTGCGAGTCCCACCCATAGTGTAAACTCAATGCAACAGATAACTGCATTAAAAGAACTTTGCGTAAAGTAAACAATCCTTGCACCCGCGGGCACAAGCACCGTTGTTTTCCCCCTTGTGGCAACAACACATCCCCTAGACTCATGTTTCTGTCACTCAAGCTAGTCATCGAGGGGCATGAACCCACAATCAAGCATAACGTTCCCTCTTGGAGTCACTACCTACTACTCGGCCAAAGCAATAAATAACAACGGAGAACATGCAAGAATTACTTATGAACTAAAATATAAAAGAGGTGAATCAAATATATTACTCAAGATCAATCTGAACATAATCTCATAATCCGTCGGATCCCAGCAAACTCAACATAGCAACAACATAAGGATTACATAGGTGCCTCGATCATGTAGGGCAGCTCACGAGGACTAATTAGTGAAGCACAAGAACGGGAGGAGAACATCACATAGCTACTGGTCATGGACTCATGGTCCAAGGGAGACTACTCACGAGTCATCCGGGAGGCGTCCATGGTGGTGGAGAAGCTCCCGGTGGTCATCCTCCCCTCCGGCAGGGTGCCGGGAAGAGTTCTCATGGTGCTCCCGATCTTGGAAGCGGCGGCGGCGGCGGAATAGAGATGGGATCGCGAAAAGAAGTCCTGTTCTGAGGGTTTCGGGGTCCCTCTAAATATATGCCAAAGGGGTGCACCGGACGGGCTTCGGGGGGCCCAGGCGCCCCCCGGCGCGGCCCAGGGGGGGCGCCCACAGGGCGCCTAGAGCCCCTGTGCCCCCCCCAGGCTGCCCTTCGGAGGCAGTGTCGTTCCCGGATCGCTGATTTTTTATATAATTTTTCTGGATTTTTTTGGGCAGTTCTCGAAACGTGAAAACCTGAAATACAAAAACAGCCGAAAACAGAAACTGGCACTAGGGTGCACTGGATTAGTAAGTTAGTCCAAATATGATCAAAAGTGTATGGAAGTGTATGAATATCATAGCAATATCACCCAAAAGTGGCTTGGAGCAAGCAGAAATTATAGATACGTTTTGGACGTATCAGCCACGAGCGTCAAAGTGATCACGAAGTGATCCTATCTAAGAACTTCAAACATAACCCCGCCGTGTTCACTTCCCGAACCCCTTTCGGAAAATGACCGTCACGGTTACTCACGTTGGTAGTGTGTTCTGAACATGGTGTCAAGTTTTCTACAACTGGATATTAACAAATTCCCATCTGCCACATAACCGCGGGCACGGCTTTCGAAAGTTCAAAACCCTGCAGGGGTGTCCCAACTTAGCCCATGACAAGCTCACGATCTGCGGAGTCACAACTCCAAGGTGGGAAGACCCGAGTATTCTCGGAATCCCGTGCTCAAGATATTCCGACTAAGGTAAAACTAATCCAGCAAATCCTCCCGGCGTGCCGACACCCTGATAGTAGCCGCGTGTATCTCATCTCAGGCCACGACCGGATAAGTCATCCTACAGGTTTTTACCAGCCCTCGAGTTTCCTTGAGGTGGCCCCGCAGTCTGCTCAGTTTGGACCAACACTCATGTGGAGCATTGGCCCGGGTTGTTGATTAATAAGAGGGTTTATAACTCCCTATGCAAGTTTTTAGTTGTTTAGGCAAATGGAGTACCAATGTTGGGACTTGCTAGAAGAGTTTTAGCGCTAAGCGGGTTATCAAGGGGGGCCCATAAACCCCAACCGTGTTAGGGATGCATAATCAAGGAACATAACACCGGTTTATACGGTTCCTAGGGCGGCATGAGTGGAACAAATTACCAAGCAAGAGGCTTAGCCTTCCACCCATTACCAATATATAGATGATTTAGTTTGACATATTATATAGTGTGATATCCCAACAAATACTTCAACATGAAGCATGAATCTTCAAATCTTCTCCTGCAACTAGCAATGCTATCAGAGGGGCCGAGCGAAGCTTACTTAGCTAATCAAAGGTTTGCTAGGTTGGGTGGTTAGATAGGTTCATGGTTTTACAATAGGAGGCTGACAAACAAACATGGGCATCGAGGCAATAAGCTAAAGAGCGAGACATCTAGCAATAGGCAAAGATAGTAATGATATCTGGGTCAGGTCATCTTGCATGTCGAGTCGTCGATTTGATCATAAGACGGCTCCTCGTACTCAACCTCGGTAGTAACCTCGTTCTCGGTCTCGGTCTCGGCTTCCGGCTCTACTCAACACAAGAACACACGAGGCACGAGAATCAAACAAGGTGCAATGCACAATCAATATGATGCACGTATGATGTATGTATGATGCAATACATGTCAAGGGAGGAAGCACACAAGAACAACACAAGATAACAAGTTTAAATGAGGCTGGAATCCACATAAGCAAATCCGGTAAGTCCTCATATGCATATGTTGAAAATGGTCCAGATCTGAACAAACATTAAGTTAAAGTTGTTAAACAGCAAGTTAACATGCACCATGATGATCTACACGAAATTCTAGTCAGGTTTCATATAAAGTTTGTTTAAAATGGAGCTACGGTCTAGAAGATATGAGCAAAAGAAGTTAAGCGTGGCAACGGTGCAAGATGCACCCAAACATCAAGCAAACATACTCCAAAGATGTAAACAAGATGAAATTATGATTCTACATGCAGAAACACACAACTTTCATATAGGACTTGCTCAAAACGGAGCAACGGTTCAACACATACACACGAAACAAGATTCAATGCAAAGCTGAAATTAACAGCCACATAGCAACTTTGGAGCAAGAAATATATACTCTACAGCACTCAAACATGGTGACAAGAAGCATGGACATGAAGTAGACATATCCTACAGAAAACAATTCCATTGGAGCAACTCCATAGGAGGCATGGATCAATAGCAACAAGCTACAACATTTTGATCATGACGTTAAAAACCTGACAGTAATATTTTATAGCAACTTGGGAGCAAGAATTAAATAAGCTACAGCAACCCATATGATCAAGTGCGGACATGTATGTATAGACAACAATATGTACAACAAGGAATGATCAATGGCCACCCCAAAACTAACATGGATTTGCCTAGGGCATCAAGCAAACATAGCATCAGGATATAACAGATTCCAGACTTGGTAGAAATTTCACTAAGTATAAAACAGTTAAGTTGGCATGGCATGTTTGCAAGCATGTTTAAGTCACCTCAAGGCATATCATGGAAAATGATTTGCACCACAGCAAAGACCACATGATGGAGATTCTGAAACATATTAACATGTGACATGGGGGCAAACACATCAATAGCAACGAGCTCTTCAAATCAGCATCTCATAACATGATACAAAACTTAACAGCCACATGCACTTTTGCAACCAAGTTTAACATGACAATATGAACCCTAACATGCATGATACAGCAACCATCATGTAGAGCATCTCACTATGAAAATTTTGACATATCATTTGCTTCATTTGGATAAACATGCACCAAGTTATCACATCTCAAACATGGCATGAAAATAACAAGTAGCAACAGTTTATATCAAGTAGCACTCTTGTCACGAAGATTAAGACCTCTAGATGGACTCAAACAAGCATGACACAATGGAACAAAACGTAGAGCAGATCACCACGGTCATTTTGACATATCATATGCACATTTTGGACTTACACACAAAAAGATACAGCCATCACAATATGCTATCAGAGAACAAAATTCAAAAAGACTTACAGAAAAAAAACAAGGGGAACCACCTCGCGGATCGGGTGGAGGACGAAGTGGGTCGCGGGTACGGGACCCGTTAGGGTTCGGGCTGGATCCGTAGCGGCGGCGGATCGGGAGGCCCGACGAGGCGCGGCGGCTCCGGCGTTGGTGGCGGCCCGGCGGGGCAGCCCGGTGGCCGGGGCGAGGCGAGGCCGGCGGCGATGCCTCGGTGCAGATCGGCGGCGGCGGTGGTGGTGTTCGGGCCGAGGCCGGCGGCAGAGATCGGCGGCGAGGCGGCGGAGATCGGCGACGGGGTCGGGGCGACGGCGGGAGGCGGAGGTGGCGGCGCGAGCCCGGCGGCGGGGAAGCGCGGCGGGAGGAGGCGGCGGCTCGGGCCACCGGAGGCGGCGGGAACGGAGCGGTGCGGCGCGGGAGGCGCGGCCCGGATCGGCCCGGGGGCGGGCCGGATCTGGGCCCGGCGCGGCGGCGGGGATCCGGCTGACGTGGCGCTCACAGATTGGCCGAGGGGGCGGCGCGGACTGTCCGGCCCGGGTCGGACACGTCCGCCCGGCGCGGATTCCGAGGCGGAGCTGGAGGAGGAAGAAGACTAGGGTTTGGACGAGAAAAAATGGACATGACGGCTAATTTATAGGCACAAGGAGGTAGGAGACTCCAAATGGGGAGCGGTTTTTGGCCACGCGATCACAATTCGACGACCGAGATGATGGGAAGGGTTGTGCTGGATTAGTGGGCTGTTGTGGAGGGGGTCTTGAGCCTCAAAGAAGAGGTTCTTTTAGCCCACTAGGTTAACCGTTGGAGTACCAAACGAACTCCAAACGCGACGAAACTTGACAGGCGGCCTACACGTACAAAAACAACAACGCACGACAAGTCTCACGTCATTCCGGAAACGTTACACGGCCACACACGAAAGAAGGACTCGGGGATGCCACGGGCATGTGTCTGAGCGTCGGAACTCGAAACGGACGACGGAAAGAGACGAGTGGGACCGGATGCAAGTGACAACACAAATGCAATGCAATGCACAAGACAACATGACATGGATGAAATGCAAACACGCACACGACAAAACAAAGAAACCCGAAAAGAAAGAAGAGCCCGGAAAGGAATTGATGAAGCCAAAGTTTATATATTGCCATATAGGGAAAGTGTTACATCTGGGGCATTACAATACAAGCGGTGGCGGCCTCCCGTGTTCTACTTCTCCTCGATGATGGCAGCGGGCGCGGACGTGCTGGCCGTAACCTCGTCGACTTTCGCACAACTAGTTTCTTTCTCTGCCTACATGGCGTAGCTACACGCGCGTCGATGACGGATGGCATGGTCGTAGGATCTGAGGCACGATACGAAGCGGCGGCGTCGATGGTAGCTATGATGCCCGTGCCGCCGGTGCTCCCCACCATGCCAGAGTGGAGCAACTCTCCACTCCTCGAACTAGATTGGTGTGGCCAGTTGTGGAACCACGTGTTGGCATAGGGGGCAACTGGTTCCGTCAAGCTAGGCGAGGGAGGTGGAGCAGCGAGCTGCCTCGATCAAAACCGTTGGGCTCGGTGGGCCACCCTGCCGACTTTTATGCCGGAGAAATGCTCTTCCTGCTCGTCAGATGCGCATCGACAGAGTGGCGAATATGGTGGAAGGAGAAGCTTGGTCGGCATCCTTCTCCTGAACGGATGTGTCGCCGGAGTAGGTTTCTTGGATCCAATGCGGGTTTAACATAGGCGTTGAATGCAACGAGGAGGCGCGTTTAGCCGGGCATGTGCACCGCTTGAATGGTGGACACAATGAGAGGTCGTGTCCGCCATGTGCCGCCTTTACCATGGACCTTGACCATGTATGCCACCTGTATCCAGATCTAAGATGTCACATGTACCAAATGAATGGCTCCGTGTTCGACCCCCGTGATGCTCGGTGTGAGCCGAGGAACACTGTCAGGAAGACCCCCGTGATATTTTGTTCTACAAAGTTAGTCAAACTTTACAAAATTTGACTTTGACACAATTTTATATGCAGACCTGAAGGCTCCTTTGATTCAAAGGAATCTCATAGGATTTTCTAATGGTTCTAATCCTTAGGAATTTTTACTACATAGGTCATTCGATTCATAGGATTGAATCCTATATGTCATGGAATTAGCACGGCAGATGTCCGGTTTAACAGACTTAGTTGAGGAACCATCGCACGGGTTAGCTTGAAGGGGTTAAAAGCACACAAAGGACACAGAGGGTTTATACTAGTTCGGCCCCTTCGAGGAAGGTAAAAGCCTACGTCTAGTTTAGCTTGGTATTGCTTGGGCGTCGATGAACAGGGAGCTGATTGCTTGCCTGCGTCTCGACGGGTTGTTGCTTGTCCTTGAACCGTCGTCGGGTCGTCCCTTTATATAGAGGCGACGCCTGGTCCGGTTTACAGAGTCTCGAGGCCGGCTCATATTTGTGTCCGCCTCGGTCTCTGCTCTTTATTCCTTGCCTCTCAAGTTACATGACCAGACGGTTTACAAACCGTAACTCTACATATGGGCCCTAAGCCTTCATGGGCCGTAACTTCTACTGAGCTTTACAATTACACAACCATATTATCATAATCCGGTTTACTCTAGCCGGTTTATACCTGCTAGTAATATCCCTGACATTAGGCCCCAGAATGATTTGAACTTGTTCATATCAGTCTTCCCAGTCTTGCAGAATCTTCTTCCTTGTATCTTCTCAGTTTTTGTAAACCGGCTGTGACGTCATCCTTGAAAATCGTTTGATTCCACCGTGACATCACTTCCACATTTATCGCGCACAGCTGTTTACTACCTTTGTTTTAAAGGCTATCCCGAGAATCGAGGCGACAGGGAATCTTTATCCAATCTCTTTCTTCCTCAAATCCCGTGCTTACCGTTTCGTCTCTGCTCGGCCTATAAATACCGCTCGAGACCCATCTCTTTCTCCTTCCGCTTCTTCTTCCTCCGTCTCCGCACCCGAGCTCTCGCCGTCGTCCGTCGAGCTCACCGTCGTCAGCAAGTCCGGTCGCTGCATCAACCTGAACGTGACCAGATAACTCGCCGCCTGACGTTTCCTTCTGCCTCAGGTATTTCTTTTCCCCTCGCCGTAGATCCGTAGCTTTAGGGTTCTTCCATGCCTCCGCCATTAGACCTCAAAGGCTTCGGTTTTTCATACCATTCGCCATGCTCGTAGTAGTTTTGACCTTAGATTTGTTTCGAACTTGCTCCTGCTCCGTAACTTTATGCTCAGATCTATATTTCTTAGTTCACCCTCAGATTCATTTAATCTGTAGAAAACCCCCGCAGTTCTTCTGTAATAGACCAGCATCAATTTCCTCTTTTCCTTACCGTGTAGATCTTTTTTACCTTAGCTTTCCGTAGAAACATGTTTCTTCATCTTCATAGATCTGTAATACACTCGCCGGTTTAGTCAGTCATACATTGCTTCTGCAACGCATCAACTATGAACATGACGGTTTAGCCTCTTTCTTTTGTTGTCATAAACCGGTAGTAGCTCGTTTCCTGCTTACTTCCGGGTTAGTAATACCATTAGTCCCTTGTCTGAACCGTCGTTGTGACTTTGCATATGTGATCCGGTTTATATCTCTATACTTGAATAATCTGGGTTTTGTACTTCGCCTTTTCAGCACTTTCCTTCTGCTACTATGTCTGCCAAACAGTTTGTTTCTTGCGACTGGGTCCCTTCCGTCATTACGGAAGAAGATTTAGTTAATGCTGCTGCAATTGGCACTCTGGGCCCTCAATCAGTTTTAAAATGGCGGGCCCCAGGAAATGAATGCCCCCCTGCTCCAAAAGAAGGAGAAGTTATTGTCTTCTTTGACCATATAGCCCGAGGCTTTACTCCTCCCGGTTCAAAGTTTTTCCGGGACGTGCTTGCCGCTTTTCAACTTCACCCTCAGGATATAGGCCCAAACTCCATATCAAACATATGCGATTTCCAAGTTTTCTCAGAGGTGTATCTTCGAAAGGAGCCATCAGTTGACTTGTTCCGGGATTTTTTTCATTTGAACCGGCGAACTGAGTTCACTGGTGGACCTCATCAAGAACTGGGCGGGGTTAGCATTTAAAAGAGAAGAGATGCGGTTTTTCCTCATGCCGCTCTCCATACACACCCCAAGGATTGGAACAAGTCTTGGTTCTATTGCCACGACACTTCACCTGAGGGAGAGAACCCACTGCCGGGTTACCGCGAACATCATCTTCCTGAAGATCACCCTCTGCCGCAGCGTCTTAGCTCCTCAGGCCGGCCCCGATTCGCTTCCCAACTCGCCAAGCTCAAGGCCTTTATGGCCAACGGATTAACCAGAGTTGATTTTATGCGTTGCTGGCTTGCCTGGAGTATCCTCCCTCTGAGCCCGTGCTCTAGTTTGATGTGTAAATATTCTGGAAAGCCGGATGATCCTCAACGGTTTTCCAAGGTAACGCTTTCTAAATCGGAAGTCATTGAATCTGCCAAGAAGATGCTCAATGTCTCTTTGGAAGAATGTAGCCAAACCGGATTGGCTCCATACTATAAGAAGAACAAGCTGCCTGCGGTAAGCCTTAATCTCTTCTGTTCGCTTTTTAATCCGTCCATTTAAATTATCTTCTATTTATCTCTCATCTTTGCACAGGCCGACGATCCTTTCTGGAAAAGGAAACCACAGGATAAGGCAGGCAAACAGCCACGCCGGAAAACTTACGTTATTAAGAAGAAAAAGGCGGCTGCTGGCTCTGGTTCACATGCTGAAGAAGATGATCCAGACTCTGAGGTATGAGTTAATCCGGCTATGATTTGTTCACTTTTATCCAGACTTGTGTTAACGGTGTCTTTTCACAGGATTTGGCTGAAGGAGATAAAGCGGCAGAAACTGAGGTAATCACTCTTTCTTCAGATTCAGAACCGCCTCCACCAAAAATTCGTCGGGTAGTCCGGAAATATCAATTTTCTCATCCTTACGCTCAACTGGACCCCAATTTTCTTTTGAAGAAACAGCAACATGAAGCTCGCCGGGCTACACGCCATAGTGGCCTTGTAGTCGAGTCTTCCGGAATATCTCTTACTCCGGCTCGGAGGCGCCGCTCTGAGGTTATACTTTCTCCAACTCTTCTTCATCCCAAGGCCGGGCTTATACGCAAACCACTTAAACCGTCTGACCCTAATTATCAGGAGACTCCTTTATCTTCTTCTGGTGAATCCACGGCCACACAAGTCCCGACTCTGAAGACTGTCCCTGGGTAAGTCCTTTATCTCATCCGGTTTATCTTTGCATTTGCTTTTATAACTCTGATTTCTTTTCCAATTTCTTTCAGCAAGCCTAAGCCTAGCAAAAAGGCAAAGGCTAGCAAAACGGCTGCTGAGACTACCACTGATGATACGGCGGCTGATCCGGATACAACCATCCCTCCGGAAAATGAGCCTACAGTTCAGCTTGAAGATCCCGCTCCCATGGATCACACTTATGCCACTGCTCCTGAGAATCCCAATACTGAAAATGTCCATGAACCAGCTAGTCCTGCCCGGGCCAATCCTCCTCGGACTAGCCCGGCTCCCGCTAGTCTGGTTCATACTGCTACTCCACAATCGGCAGCTGCTCCTTCTCCGGATGTTCAAATAACCGGTACAGCTTACACCGCTCCTGCCGAGCCCATTGTTTTAGCCAAGCATACAGCTAAAGCGGAGAAACTCCAGCAAGAGAAGGTCAAATGGAGTACAGATTTGTCTAGTTTCGCCGAGCTGAGTGCCCAAGAGCTTTATTCCGGGTACTTGAACCGGCTGCATACTAGTTGGGACATGAAGCGGGCTTGGTCAATATGATGAAGGACAAATATGAGGTATCTTACTTGTCCTTTGCTTTTGCCTTTTTTGTACTTCTGTCTGTATCATGGTAGCCCCCAAGTTCCGGTTTAGCTATGTTAGAAGGTGAACCGGTACTTTCAACTGTGAGCAAATGATCTTACATTAGCCCCCAAGTGCCAGGGGCATAACTCGGTTTATGTGCCTGGGACTTGTCTGAATCTTTCTTTTGATGTTTCAACTGCCTATTAGCCCCCAAGTGTCAAGTAGACAACTTGTTTGTGTGCTTGAGGCTTATCTTTAATTGTCACTCTTTGATACTTCAATTGCCCATTAGCCCCCAAGTGTCAAGTGGATAACTTGGTTATGTGCTTGAGACTTGTCTGAATTTTGTCCCTTATTCCACTTGATTTCCCTTGCAGGCTGATTTGAACCGGAGGGCTGAAGAAATAATTGAACTCCGGAATAGACTTGCTGAAACTGAATCTGCTGCTGCCAAGGCCAAAAAAAATCTGGCGCTGAGCTTAACCACTGTTGAACAGTTGAAGAAATACTTTGAATCAGAGCGGGCAACCTGGGAAGTACATAAAAATGCTCTTGAAAAGAGATCAAAGGACGTTGAGGAAGCTCTTAATCCGGTGACAGAAGAGTTGACCGGTTTAAAACGGCAAATAGAACTTATGACTTCTGCCGTCTTCGGTAAATACTTAACCTGCACCTGCTTTCATTTCTGCAACCTTTAATCCGCTCCGGTTTAATTGTGACCACCATATGCAGGACGGCGCGTCACCCATCTTGGGGATGATCTCCGGAAGAAACTCAAGGCCTCTTATACTCTGGTTGAGCAGCTGTATTCCGGCGCTCAGCGGATTATAAGTGCAATGTCTTTCAATAAACCAGCCCCTACCACCATCCAAGGCACTCTGGAGAAGTTGTCTATCTTGCCTGCCCGCTTGAAAGAGGTGAAGAAGTCTGCTGCCCGAGCCGGTTCTCTCGTAGCGCTCACCAGAGCCAAAGTGTGGGTTCCAGACTTTGATCCGGAAGAAGCTCTGAACGGGTACCCCAGCACCAAAGAAGACGGATCAGCCTTCACTGGTAAAGACCTTCATGCTTTGACAAAGCAGATGCGTCCTCTTGCCAGCAAACTTGCTGTTGAATCAGATTTGACCAGGTATCATCCGGCGTACGATTTACAGAATGAACGGGTGGATCGACCGGTTTATGATACCGTGAATCTAATCCCACCAGTGCGCCCCCACACTTTCGCCCCAGATGTTGATCCGTCTGATCTTATTACGGAAGAGATGTACTTCCGCGCTTTAACAAAAATCGATTGGTGCGTCCCTGACTTTTAGCCGCTTCAAGAAGACGAAGAAGCTCCGGAACATGTCGATCCTCAGCCGTCGCAGCAGGAGGAAGCCTAGGCCACCCAGTTTATCTTTGTAGTTGCAGTCTCATTTTGCTGGAAAAACTTTAATCCGTTCAGGCTTGCTATTCCTTGTAATAGGATAGCTCAGAACATTGCTGTTTTAATCCGGATGTCCCAACTTGGCTTCGACGTTTGCCATTTGTAATCTTGTCTGATATGGTTTATCTTGCGTACTATCTGTCTCTGCATAGATAACACTTAAAAGATGTCCTAGCGGTTTATCGCCGGACCGATTGAATTGCTCACAAAATATATCAAACAAGTGTCTGTTTACACCAAAAATAACTTCATACCTGTGGTTAAGTATGCTTGACATTCTTAATCCGGCGAACATTGCTATTTCTGAGGAAGCTCTTGGCTCCATTGGGGCGTACCCAATTATTCCGGGTTTAGAAGAACTACCGGTTTAAATAATGCTGGAGCTCTGCGTCCAGACTTTTGAAGATATGTGGTCAACTTTGGAGTTGTCCCACTCCGTATCAAAGAACCATAAAACACAAATACAAAAAATACACGTTTGCAAATAAAACCATGTATTCGAGGCTTTTTGCGAGCTGCCAGGCTCCAAATCGAGACTTCTGATTCGAATATGATCAGTAAACCGGACCATAGGGGCTAAGCTAGGATTCGAATACGATCCTAACCCCCTACTGGCCTTGAAATTTTAGCCAAGCAATGGATTCGAATACGATCCATTGAGCTTATGATTCGAATACGATCATACAAACCGGGCCATAGGGGCTAAGCTAGGATTCGAATACGATCCTAACCCCCTACTGGCCTTTGCCATGTTCTCTTTGGTTCGAATACGACCTATGTTTGAACAGAAATGGCTATGTTCTCTTTGGTTCGAATACGACCTATGTTTGAACAGGAATGGCTATGTTCTCTTTGGTTCGAATACGACCTATGTTTGAACAGGAAGCCCTTTAGTGATCACAGCGGCAGAGTACATATATGGGAGTTGTCCTGCACAACCAGATAGACTGATCAAAGCATCTTATTTTCTTTAAAAATGACATATAGTACGAGAAATAAACTTTAGATGGTTATCACCATAAGATACTTATATTGGAAAAAAAGGCTAATCCCCCAGTTTACCGAGGGTGCCGGTTTATTCATTAATCATAATATATACATAGGATACAGTAGAGCTCATGGCTCAGGTATAGTAGGGCCGCAAGAGGGCGATGTTCCACGGCCTCTTTGTGTCTTCCTCCAATGTTCGTGAGTACTTGTGTTCTCGAACGTCTACTAGGTAATATGAACCGTTGTGTAGATTCTTGCTGACCACGAAGGGCCCTTCCCAAGGCGAGGATAGTTTGTGCATGTCTGTTTGGTCCTGGATGAGCCGGAGTACCAAATCTCCCTCCTGGAACGTCCTGGTCTTGATCCGGCGGCTGTGATATCTGCGCAAGTCCTGTTGATAAATTGCGGACCGTGCTGCTGCTATGTCACGTTCTTCATCCAGCCGGTCCAAACTGTCCTGTCTTGCCTGCTCATTGGCCGCTTCAACATAAGCCATCACCCGTGGCGAATCATGACGGATATCATTTGGAAGGACCGCTTCAGCACCATATACCATGAAGAAAGGTGTATAACCTGTGGACCGGTTCGGCGTAGTATTGATGCTCCAGAGGACAGAAGGTAACTCCTCAACCCAGCACCCCGGTGTTCTTTGCAGGGGAGTCATAAGTCGGGGCTTGATACCTCGCAAAATCTCCTGATTCGCTCTTTCAGCTTGACCATTGGATTGAGGGTGAGCTACAGAAGATACATCTAGACGAATATGCTCGCGTTGACAAAACTCTTCCATCTCTCCCTTAGATAAATTGGTGCCATTGTCTGTGATGATGTTGTGTGGAAAGCCAAACCAGAAAATTACTTTTTTGATGAATTTAACCGCTGTTGCCACATCACACTTGCTCACAGGTTCTGCCTCAATCCACTTTGTAAATTTGTCCACAACAACCAGCAGATGAGTTTTTTGATCCTGGGATCGTTTGAAAGGCCCAACCATATCAAGCCCCCAAGTCGCAAATGGCCAAGTAATCGGTATCATCCGGAGCTCCTGTGCCGGAACAAGAGCACGCCGTGAAAATTTCTGACAAGCATCGCACTTCCGGACTAGATCCGCTGCATCAGCATGGGCTGTCAGCCAATAGAACCCATGTCGAAAAGCTTTAGCCACCAAGGATTTTGAACCGGCATGATGACCACAATCCCCTTCATGGATCTCGCGAAGGATATCACAACCTTCCTCAAATGACACACACCGCTGAAACGCTCCCGAAACACTGCGATGGTGAAGTTCTCCGTTTGCAATTGTCATGGACTTGGAGCGCCGGATTATCTGTCTTGCTTCGATCTCGTCATCCGGCAACTCCCCACGGCTTAGATATGCCAAGTATGGTAGCGTCCAATCCGGAATAACATGAAGTGCTGCAACTAGCTGCGCCTCCGGATCAGGAATGGCCAGATCTTCCTCCGATGGTACCTGAACTGATGGACTGTGCAGCTCATCCAAAAAAGTATTCGGTGGCACCGGTTTACGTTGAGAACCTAGCCGGCTTAGAGCATCAGCCGCTTCATTCCTTCGCCGGTCGATGTGATCCACTTGATACCCTTTGAAATATCCTGCGACTGCTTCAACTTCTCGTCTGTAAGCTGCCATGAGAGGGTCTTTTGAATCCCACTTGCCGGATACTTGCTGTGCCACCAAATCTGAATCACCAAAACACTTGACCCGGCTCAAGTTCATCTCCTTAGCCATCCGTAAGCCATGAAGCAATGCCTCATATTCTGCTGCATTGTTAGTACAAGGAAACATTAGACGGAGGACATAACAGAACTTGTCACCTCGCGGGGAAGTTAACACAACTCCAGCCCCCGAGCCTTCTAACTGCCTTGAACCGTCAAAATGAATCGTCCAATATGTAAAATCCGGCTTCTCCTCTGGTACTTGCAGTTCCGTCCAATCATTGATGAAATCCACCAACGCTTGAGATTTGATAGCGGTGCGTGGCACATACTTCAATCCGTGCGGGCTAAGCTCAATGGCCCACTTCGCCACTCTGCCAGTAGCTTCCCTGTTCTGGATTATATCCCCCAATGGTGCTGAACTGACAACAGTTATTGGGTGGCCTTGGAAATAATGCTTTAACTTCCGGTTTGCCATGAACACACCGTATACCAGCTTCTGCCAATGCGGATACCTTTGTTTGGATTCAATGAGAACTTCACTGACATAATAGACCAGACGTTGAACCGGATATTCCTTTCCTACTTCCTTGCGCTCGACCACGATGGCCACGCTGACTGCCCGTGCGTTGGCGGCGATGTATAACAGTAATGGCTCATTATCAATAGGGGCAGCAAGGACCGGCGGTTCTGCCAGTTGCCGCTTCAAATCCTCAAACGTAGTGTTTGCCTCCTCACTCCATATAAACCGGTCTGTCTTTTTCAGCATCTGATAAAGCGGAATTGCTTTCTCTCCCAGACGGCTGATGAACCGGCTTAATGCTGTGATCCGGCCAGCGATACGCTGAACACCATTGATGCAAGCTGGTTTAGTCAAAGATGTGATTGCCTTGATCTTCTCCGGATTGGCTTCTATTCCTCTGTTTGACACCAAGAATCCAAGGAGCTTTCCCGCCGGAACACCGAAAGCACACTTCTCCGGATTAAGCATCATTTTATAGGCTCGAAGATTGTCAAAGGTCTCCTTGAGGTCCTCTATCAGTGTCTCCTCCTTCCTTGATTTCACCACAATATCATCCACATAAGCATGAACATTCCTCCCTATCTGCCCCTTAAGACAATTCTGTACGCAACGCTAGTAAGTTGCTTGGGCACTCTTGAGCCCAAAAGGCATAGACACATAGCAAAAAGCACCAAACGGGGTTATGAAGGACGTCTTCTCCTGATCTTTAACTACCATCTTGATCTGGTGATACCCTGAATATGCATCCAAAAAACTTAGCTGCTCACATCATGCCGTAGCATCAATGATCTGATCAATACGAGGGAGAGCAAAAGGATCGGTTGGACAAGCTTTGTTTAGGTCTGTGTAATCTACACACATTCTCCACTTTCCATTTTTCTTTAATACCAGCACCGGATTAGCCAACCACTCCGGGTGAAAAACTTCAACTATGAACCCTGCGGCCAAAAGCCTGGCCACTTCTTCTCCTATAGCCTTGCGCCTTTCTTCGTTGAAGCGGCGCAGATACTGCTTGACCGGTTTAAACTTCGGATCAATGTTAAGACTGTGCTCAGCGAGTTCCCTCGGTATACCTGGCATGTCAGAAGGTTTCCATGCAAAGATATCCCGGTTCTCACGAATGAACTCGATGAGCGCGCCTTCCTATTTAGGATCAAGGTTAGCGCTGATAGTGAACTGCTTGGATGAATCGCCTGGCACAAAGTCAACTTGCTTGGTCTCCTCCGCAGACTTAAACTTCAATGCCGGATCATGCTCTGTAGTTGGCTTCTTCAACGGGGACATATCTGCGGGATCAACATTGTCCTTGTAGAACTTCAACTCTTCCGTAGCACATACTGCCTCTGCATAAGCAGCGTCTCCTTCTTCGCACTCCAATGCAATCTTGCGACTTCCATGAACCGTGATTGTTCCTTTGTGGCCCGGCATCTTGAGCTGTAGATAAACATAACACGGCCTGGCCATAAACTTGGCATAAACCGATCTTCCAAACAGAGCATGATATGGGCTTCGGATCTTGACAACTTCAAAGGTTATCATCTCCGACCTGGAATCATGTTCATCTCCAAAGGTAACTTCCAGGTCAATTTTCCCAACTGGGTAAGCTGATTTACTTGGCACCACTTCATGAAACACTGTGTTTGACTGTCTTAGCTTCTTATCCGTCAGCCCCATGCGACGGAAAGTCTCATAATATAAGATATTGATTGTGCTGCCGCCGTCCATAAGGACTTTGGTGAATTTGTAGCCACCCACCTGTGGCGCCACCACTAAAGCCAATTGGCCCGGATTATCAACTCGCGGCGGATGATCCTCTCGGCTCCACACGATAGGTTGCTCCGACCAGGGCAGGAACTGTGGTGTTGCCGGTTCAACCGCATGGACCGCCCATTTTAAGATTTTCGGATCCCGTTTGCACAAACTCGTAGTGAACACATGATACTGCCCGCTACTCAACTCCTTCGGATTACTCTGATATCCGGACTGCTGCTGCTGCTGACGCTGCTGATTGCCCTGGTTATTGTGATTACCCTGGCCCTGCTGTTGGTTGTTTTGGTTATTGTAACCACCCTGACCATTCTGCTGATTGCCTTGGTTATTGTAACCGCCCTGACCATACTAATTATTGCCTTGGTTATTATAACCACTGTTGTTGCCACGATATCCTGATCCAGAGCCGTTCCCCTGGTGACCCGGACCGTAAAACCCGGGGCCTGATCCGCCGCCAGGTGGCCTGTTGTTAGATCTGAACCGGCTCATGGCTTCCATCATGGCCTTGCATTCTCCTATGGTGTGTTTAGCTGGATGTTCTTTTGATCCGTGTTTCGGGCAAGGCTCATTCAACTCTTGCTCCCAGCTAACGGCCCCTCTGCCGGTTTGTAGAGGCGGTTTACCCTTGTTGCACTGAAAGCCCCCTTGAACTTGGGTATTGGCCACGAAATCAGAGCCATCCTCTGACTTTCGTTTGCCTAAGAAGCTTGTTCCGACCGGATTAGCCTGTGCCGGTTTACCGGGCTTATTGGCTTTTCCAGTTTTATCTCCATCCGCTTCTCGATACTTAGTGTTGTCGGAGTCCCCGTACTTCACCAGAGCGCTCATGAGAGTTCCCATGTCATTACAATCCCGTTTGAGCCGTCCCAGCTTTAACTTCAGAGACTCAAACCGGCAATTGTTTTCCAGTGTCACTATTGCCGTACTGGGATTGATACAGTTCGAAGAGTGCAAGATTTCTGATACTCGCCGCACCCATGCACTTGTAGGCTCCTGGTCTCCTTGTATACAGGTTGCCAGATCCACCACTGACATTGGCTGCTTGCACGTATCCTTGAAATTTTTGATAAACTGGCGGCGTAACTCTCCCCATGATCCGATGGAATTAGGTGGTAAGCCCTTCAGCCAGGTCCGGGCTGTACCCTCAAGCATCATGGTAAAGTACTTCACGCAAGCCGCTTCATCTACGTCCAGCATCTCCATAGCCATCTCGTAACTCTCAACCCAAGCCTCTGGAGCTAAATCTGTTGTGTAATTAGGCACTTTCCGTGGACCCTTGAAATCCTTGGGTAACTTCATGCTCCGTAGAGCGGGGACAAGACACTGCACCCCAAAGGAACTCGTCGTGACTCCTGTTTCTGTTGTGGTTGTGTGAACCGGCGTCGTTTGGCGGACCTCCTCGCGGGCCGCAGATCTAACCCGGTTTGCCTGCTGAGCTAGCGCTTCTGCACCCGCCGGATTATCCTGTCTGTGACGGTGTCGCCTCCGTTCACTACTGGACACCTCCGGTTCTTCCCAATGCCTAGTATAACTCCGGCTGTGGCGGGGTGTTGAATGAAGCCTCTCCCTGCTATAAGAATACGCTTGATGTTGTGTCAACGCCGTGTTAAGCAGATCCTTGACCCGGCGTACCTCCATAGCCACGGGGGATGTCCCCTCAATGGGTAAAGCGGCCAGGCGTGAAGCAGCAGCAACAATGTTATCCAAAGGGTTTGAGTAATGACCCGGAGGAGTGGGGATGTGAGGTGTGGACGTAACCCGGCGATCTTGCTCCGCAGTGGGCTGTCGGACCGGTTCACCCCTCACCGGGGCCGTCCTTCGGTTTACCTCCGGATCATTGCTAGCTCCCGCTCCTGGCGTCCCGAAGAGATTCATCGCCTCATAGACCGGCGGTAAACGAGACTGGTGCCTTCTATCCCTTACTCCTTGCACAGAGGCTTGATCCATCCTTAACTGAAAAGCCTGAGAATCCAGCTCTGCCTGTCTTGTTGCTATCATAGCTTTCTCTGCCTTCAGATCCTGTCTTGCTTGCTCGATCCGGCCCCTCAGCTGCTGGATTTCTGCATCGTGTTGCGCCTTGTCTGTGGGAGCCGCCACTGCTACTGCCCGTGCTGTTAACTCCTCTACCAAGGTTGATAGAGCGTCAGCGGCCGAGGGAGCTTGCCTGCTCCCCCCTGCTCCGGCTGTGAACACCCCGGTCACCGTGGGCTGTGACGTAGGCTGTGATCCGGCCATAAAGACAGCCACCCGGTTTGGCAGATCAAAGGGGTACGGAATACTATCTCCATCAGACACACCCTCAGATCGGCCGTCCCGCAAGAGATACAAGGATTCAGTCTCTCCGGATGATGATTCATCGTCGGAATAGACGAATGTCTCGCTACCAGAATATGATCCGTCCTCGGCTTGGACTCCGTGAATCGCTCCGACGAAGACACGCTTCATGGCAGGCTGAATCCGGGCCGATCTCGCACGCTGAGCTGGCTCGACGATGTTGGGGAAGACGTCCGGCTCAGGTCCCGGTTCACCAATCTTGCCGATGAAGACGTGGATGCCGCCGAAGGGAACCCGGTACCCGTATTCGATTGAATCGGCCTCCGGTCCCCAGCCTGCGTCGTCGATGTAGATCCGGCCGCGACGACTCTTGGTCATCCGGCCGACCGCGTAGCCCCTGAGCCCTTCAAAGCTGCCCTTCAAGAACTCGAAACCATCGTGCGGAGGCCCCACGGTGGGTGCTGCCAACTGTCGTGGAATTAGCACGGCAGATGTCCGGTTTAACAGACTTAGTTGAGGAACCATCGCACGGGTTAGCTTGAAGGGGTTAAAAGCACACAAAGGACACAGAGGGTTTATACTAGTTCGGCCCCTTCGAGGAAGGTAAAAGCCTACGTCTAGTTTAGCTTGGTATTGCTTGGGCGTCGATGAACAGGGAGCTGATTGCTTGCCTGCGTCTCGACGGGTTGTTGCTTGTCCTTGAACCGTCGCCGGGTCGTCCCTTTATATAGAGGCGACGCCTGGTCCGGTTTACAGAGTCCCGAGGCCGGCTCATATTTGTGTCTGCCTCGGTCTCTGCTCTTTCTTCCTTGTCTCTCAAGTTACATGACCAGACGGTTTACAAACCGTAACTCTACATATGGGCCCTAAGCCTTCATGGGCCGTAACTTCTACTGAGCTTTACAATTACACAACTATATTATCATAATCCGGTTTACTCTAGCCGGTTTATACCTGCCAGTAATATCCCTAACACTATAGGAATTTTTACTATGGAATTACGTGTACTAGTACATTTCATTGGAAATCTATAATCCACTCTAACTTTTTTTCACTTCTTTATTTTTCCCATGGCATCTAACACTATGTGCTAATCCTATGAGATTCAAGTGGACATGCCACTTCAATCATTTATTTTGCCTAATTCTTCGTTTTAAGAATCCTAGTATGAATCAAAGAAAAGAAACAAAGGGAGTACTTGCTGTAAATGATGTGCCACAAGAATAGAGCTAGAAGTCGGCTATACTAGTGAGTTGGTGACCTTGCGCTTGGATCTTCACCTCTTCCAGTAGTTGAACAATTATGATGGTACTGCAGTATATACTTCTGGCAATCTGACACTAATGAACTTATACACGTCCACCACGCGCGCGGTGGCTCACAGGACTGAGAAGGAGCAAGGAACCTCGCGGTGGAGCATCTGCACTCTTAACATTTTATAATCAACGATATAAAATCATACCAATCTTCTCCACATATAGAGCGGAAGAGTCCAAAACACGACAGCACAATGTAGTTACATCATACACAGCACACCTCATGCTATCACCATATTTGTGGCCTCCGTGCGACACCTAGCTCTAGTAATCCACCAGCCTGTATCGCTTCTCGCTCCTTGTCTCTCTCAAAGTGCGGCGGGCTGGCGATTTTGCCATCTATTGAGGTCGGTTTACTCACACTCCCTCCCACATGTTAAGAGCATTCTAAAGAAATACTCTAGTGATATGCCAAGAAGAAGTGCTTTCACCGACAAACCAAACGAGAAGGGTGTCGTGCCGTGAGTGTGCCCAGTTTCTCGTTGAACTTGGTTTCCACCTTCATAGATTGATGCAAATCCCCGCCAAAAAGGCGCTTCGCTTTCTACTAATCCCATCAACCGTCCTACTACAGTATACTGTATCACTTGCACCGAGAATACTCCCTCCGTACCGGTGCATAAGTCACATTACGGAAACCAAATAATCCCAAAACTCTTAGTGTGGTGCATTAACTACTCACCTAATTCCCTGTTTTTTTTGCCATGGGAAAAGAAACCAGCCAATAGAAGACATGGGGCATGTATGCATTCAATGACTTGAGACTACTTAGCAGAACATGCAGTGGTCAATTCTCTGCATGCAATGGTATTAATTAGAAAATAAATATCAAGTTATCTCGTTTTCTCCTCACCTTGCTCGCAGTGCACAACCTAAGATGATACAACAAGTATAATAAGGTGAAGTAAAGCGTGATGTAAGGATTTAAATATTATATTATTGCTGATTTTGAAGAGAGAGGAGAGACGCCGAATGTAGACTTACAGGTGGCTGTAGCATGAGCTATAGGAAGCTTTGTGAGAATGAAAGGTGGGTCATATGTTGACAAAGTAGTACTTTCTTATAGCTAACTATTATACATGTTATAGTCAGCAGCTGGCTATTAACCTAACAGAGGGAGTACCATTTTGTAAGTCTCAATTTCATTGGTCACATTCACATGTTTAGATTTCAAAGCGTATTAAATTGTTGTGTGCAATGATTAAGATAAAATTAACCAATGCACATTCATGGTCATTGTACTCCTCACGCATGCATGAGTTGCAATTAATACTACATGATACTACATGTAGTACTAGGAAACGCTCACCATCTGATAGTTCATTGGTTGGTTTTGATATTTTAATTGAGTCCCATAAACCCATACACTTGATGATGTGGTGCTACCATCCAATATTCGTGTGTGGTTGTTTCTAGAATAAAAAGGAGGTACTTACTGTTGAAAGGTGAAGTGGTGGTTCCTTTGTCCGAGTAACTTACTGCGGGAATATTGGAGTATGAGCAGATTGAATAAAGTGTGGAATGATGGTTGCTTCATCCGAGCAACCTACTGTGGCAAAGGTGAGGCTCTGTGATTTGAGTGCTCACTACTCATTAGTACTGCGATGCAATGACCAGGGTGAATCTCCCCTGAAGTTGTGCACTCAATATTTGTGCATGGCAGGTGGACCCAGATGTTGGATGTCCCACATGTCGGCGAAAGGAAGTTGAATGGTTTCTAGCATTGCTATCAAGCTTTCATGATTTTTTTATATGTACACATAGTTTTCTAGCATAATGAAATTGTATTGTAATGCTATGAAGGTTTCAACTTTGGTTCCTGCAAAAAAGGGTTTCAACTTTTGTATCATGGGTCCTCTTCCCTCCAAGGTTGTCTCATTACAACATTCCATCAAATATAAATGAAACTTGTAACACGGATGCTAATGCATCTCAATTATTCGCAGATCAACGCCAATATTTACATCTCAACTGAAGCCAAATTGTGAGAAGGTGTAGAAATAAAGAAAAATATAAAATTGATCGATGCAGGCATGGTTCCATTTCCTGGCCACGGTGTTCTTTTGTTGGCAGCTAGTTTCACACAGCTCTGTAGCCATGAAAGAGGGATGTGGAGTACATGACAATCCGATCATCTTGTGCAGTTCCACTAAAATCGAGCTGATCCTCCATATTTGCAAATATATTGAATTAGGGTGATTAGAATAATAGTGGCACTTGTTGATGAAACACACACACACAAATATAAGTCGATAACTTTAGCCATCTTTCACAAGACTAACTACTTGTTGGAGAAGATTAGGCTCGGAGTTGGATGAGGAGGATTGAAAAACAAAACTCCCTTTGTGTAGTCCCACTGAAATGTAGAAACGTGGCATGTGTGACATTTTAGTAGAACTGCACAAAACACTCTTAAGAAAAAAGTGCTTTGGGCAATTCACCAAACGGTCGCAATAGCAACGAGGTGAAATTGATAGCCCTGTTTGCAAAAAGAGGTAGAAAGGAAACAATTACTGACCAATAACAGTTGATATGACACATATGCCGACAAAAAAGAAGCATATTCCTTGTGCCAAGGGAAAGATAGCAGCACAATGGTTTATCTAAAATGGTGTGAGGACGAGATTGCAACATGAAAAGTACGCCGGCCGAGCTATGTTTTAGGCAAAGAACTAAGGAAGATCCACATGCAGCGACGTGGGAAGATGGGTCGTGGAGCAAGGCCGGAGGAAGCTGTACCTGAGGGTCACCGGGATGTAACGAGGGCGCCGGCGGGTGGGATCTTCCCATACTGCGGCAGCGAGCAAGGGGCAAAGGCCCTATCACGTCGGAGCTTGGTTAGAGAGAACAACTGGTACCGCAGATCATGACGTGCTGCCTCGACACTGTCGAACGGAGCAACGATGCACATCCTCCCTTGCCACCGACGGATGGGATCCGGCCAGATCAGTGACCAGCGGTGAGAGAGAGAGAGAGGGAGTCCACCGTCGTCTTGTGTGAGAGAGTGTGAAGAGAGACCAACCCCAGCAGACAAGCTCCATTCCATAGTGGAGCAGATTTCTTTTTTGCTCGATAACAATCTTCTTATTCTATACGTGTCATTGAGGAATATAACTTTATTTAAAAATAACGCACCAATGCGTCAAATCTAATTTTGTTTCGTGCACGTGTGGTAGACGACCCTCCTTCAAGTAAACAACCGCTACATGCGTGAAATTATCACGTGTGCTGCCTTTTCATACAGATATGAACTCCACCATGTACCTGTGCGGGTGTGGTTAGGAATGAGACGTGAGTACGTGCGTCGTGCGTGCACCTCTTTTCTCCGTGCATGTACCCCACCTACGTGTGTGTGTGAGAGAGAAAGAGAGATAAAACCTAGAGAGAGATGGTGTGTGCATCCATGAGTGCTTTTTCGGGGTGCGTGAGAGATAGGTAGGGAATATGTCTCGATGATATCTCAAACAAAAAATGTAACATATGCAATGTGTGTGAAACAAAGGCCTAGATATATCATATATATAGGCAGTGATACATGAGAAGAGAGTGGATGGATCACATGCGTGAGATATCAATAGATTCGAAGAAAGGGATCAAGTGTATGGGTACACTTGATAAAGAGAGCCAGCGAAATTGTGTGTGTGCATGCCAAAGATATATGGCAGTTGTCCTACTGGAACGTGAGAGGGGAGAGGTGCAATTTGTCTCAGGCATGGATACCTAACTACAGTGTTCGACTATCAATTTGTGTGTGGGGGGAGGGCAGAGACCTAATTAGAGAGGTAGATCGACTCGTATATGTGTGGAGAAGGAGAGACCTAGCTATTTGTTGAGGGAGATCAATCGGCATCCATACATATGTGTAGGAGAGGAATAAGGTTGGCAGAGATACAAAGCTAGAGTGCCAGAGGCTTGCTGGTGGAGTTGCTTCTCAGATGGTGGGAGAGGCCTACTAGACAAACAGAGGGTACGACTGCAATATCAATAAGAGAGAGGATGTGTGTCTGTGTGTGCAGTTGCGTGTGCGAGATCGGTCGGGAGACATCTATGGATAATGAGGGGGTATGATATGCGTGTGGTGAGCATACCTAACTAGATAGGTAGATCAATCATTGTGTGTCAGAGAAAGGGATAGACATAACTAGCGAGGTACATCGATCGGTGCGTCGGAAAAATGTTATAGTTAAACTAGCTATATGTAGGGAGATCGATCGGTATACATGCATGTGTCAGAGGCAAATAAGGCTCGGAGAGACGGATAGAGAGAGAGGATGCGGCGAGGAGGTGGTGCGAGAGGCCTACTATATCGATAGGGGGAGAGAGTGCCTGAGTGCGAGATCGATGAAAAGAGGGGCGAGACTGTGCATGTGTGTGGGACCGTATTAGACATATGGAGGCATGGACGGTGAAAATAGAAGAGGGGAAGCGTGTGTTTCTGGTAGGTAGACCTAGCTAGAGAGGTATAGTGATCGGTGTGTGCCAAAAAGAAGGAGAGGGGGAGACCTATAGACACTGTGGGAGAACGACCTAAAGAAAAATAATGAATGTGCCCGATGGAGAGAATGCTGACGAAAGGTGAGGGCAAGGTGTGCGTATGCTTGCCTGAGAGAAAGTTAGTGCTACCTACAATGGGAAGAGGATTGTGTGGGTGTAAAAGACTAACAGGGATCATAATTCATTATAAAAGTGGATTCGGATATTTGAATAAGAGATCATAGTGTGGTAAACCCATGCATGCATGAATATAATGGTGATACACATGGTGTGGTTATGAACATGCTATACTATATGTAATATATATAACATTTATTTAAATTTGTGATAATGTGTGGCTTTTGTAACTCACAGGTAAATACTTGTCATAATGTAGGTTGTGAGGCACTATACATTATGTGATAAACACATTATACATATGAAACATGGTTTAAATTATGAAGATCTAGCTAGCGTTTGAACTGTACTATTAATTAAAATCAACATCAAGTGGATTCAGAAGTTTGAATTCAAGTTCATATAGTACACATAGTTCATATCTAACTCGACAGTAATCATGTGGTGTGTTGTGAAGATAATATACAAACGATGGTTTAACTTCGCAACAATCATGATTATAGATTTTTATTCAAATAGAGAAATGAATTCAAATTCAGTTCGAATTGCACCGGTAGTGTATACATTTGGAATGCACTAAAATGTTCATTTGAGTAGGTTACATGCATTATACATTTAGCGATTTTTTTAATTGAACATAACATGAATTCAAAGTTTGAATGGCATTTGTAATAATACATATAGTAAAATGGGACAAGACTCTCTCTTGTGTGGTGCGAATTGAATTTTTTTTTCATTTTTTTCATTGAGAGAAGTGCGAATTAATTTGGTACAGTACACGTTAGACTTGTCCCGAAATTTCAAACCACGCCTTGTAATCCTGAAATTTCAAGATATCTCTTTGTCTCTTGGTGCTCCGAAAACTCCCTCCTTCTCAACTCGCGCCTTGCTTTCCCAAAATTACAACGCGCGTGAAAACTCCTTCCTGCTGCCAAATCCCGACACACGAAATCCCCATTCTCACCCTAAGCCTAAACGAGCGCTAGTTCAAATCCGTGGGGTACTTTCGTAACACACCCTACATTTCGGACAAGCGCGTTCCTAAGTCATGGTTCCCGCCTCCCATCACCTCCTTTTTTTCCATTCGAAAACCCAAACCTCTCCAACTACGAAAACTCACCCTCCTCCATTCGCCACCCCACTGCTGTCTAGTCATAGCCTCTTCCCCGACGACATCGTCCACCACAACAGCTCAACATCCCTCATCCACCGCCCTGGATGAGGATCTGACATCATCCCACCGGTTCAGCCGCCCCGTACTCCACCTCCAGGGAGCTGCGTCGAAGATCACCTCGTTTATCGCGGCTACTCCATCCCCATAGCGCTGCCTTAACCTGCTGAACCAGAATCGCACCATCCTCACTGACTACTCGGATGAAGTCGAGGCCTACTTGGTGCCGCCAAAGAGGTTGTACACTAATCGCATCACATCTTCTCCTTAACTCGACCTCATGGTGCCGCCTGTGCTCAATACCGCTCCGTCATGGCACGGCTCCCTTGACTCCGTCGTTGCCGGCGACATCCTCCACGATGGCTATCCTCCAGTGCGAGGCTCCCTCAGCGCCAGTGTCCATACCGGTCGGAGGTGCTATAGTTGGTCATGCTCCCGCTCACGTTGTTGCTATACTCTTTCTCTCGCTTGTGCTGTCGCTCTACTCTTACTCTCGCTCATGCTGTCGCTCTATTCTTCCTCACGCTCGCGCTGCTTATGCTGGTACACGGGCTGCTGCAACTACACGAGTTCCTGCTCTGTCTCTCGTTCGCGCTACTGCTCCAGGCGATGCTACTCTATCTACTATCTACGAGTGCATTCCCTGTCGAGGGACTCCTAATTTAAATTACCTATTCACTACTGCTAGTGCTTGAACGGCCTAAACTACCTGTAAAGTGTATCTCTGCTACTACTGCGTTCAGTTTTGACAGTAAAATTCAATTCAATAGTTAATTTTAGAGTCAACAGTTTTTACATCATATGTTTGAGTTAGGTGTTTTTTGGTGATGTAAATGTTAAATCTAGCACTTTTTGGTAATGTATTTTACATCATCTATTTGGAGATGCTATTAGAATCTCACTTTAGATTAACGATGTTTGTCTTGTACTGCTTCAGCCTCGACGTTGTAGACCTCGTCGAAACTGCTCCAACGACCGAACCATCAATCACAACAGAGCAGTACCCTCGGCGCCGTTTATAGATGCCTCAGATCTTCTTCCACGCCTCTGATAGCCACCCCCACCGCAACATCTTCAATGGCCAACCCAATGATGTTGAGGTCGGCACGGCTACACTAAAGAGGTTGTACACTTGTCGCATCACTTATTACTCTACATTCATGTCAATCCCTTAGGGCTATTTTGGTTCAAAGGAAAGAGTGAAGGAAAAACATAGCTATAGGAAATTTTCCTATGGTACTCTACTATTAAATTATTCATGCCATTTGGTTGAATGAAATGGAGAAAAACAAAATTGAAGTATTTTTTTCCCTTTCATGTCTGTTTCAAAGGACAAACATAGAAATTTTAACGTACACTAGACTTACTTTTGAAAATACGATGCTTGAAAACAAGACTATGTGCATTAGTGGCATAATAACATACTAACAGTATAAATTTTTATGTGGTTTAACTTTAATTCGACCATGTTTCTTTGCATTCCTGTGCTCTTCCAATTCATGTTGACAGAAATCCTCTGTTTACAAAAGCTTTGTTTTCCACGTGCATTCCTATCCTATTCTGGTGTTTTTCTTATCCCTGCTTATTTAGAATCCTGCAAATCAAAAGATCCCTTACATAATTACTTCAATTATAGATATGTGTCAAAGAAAACTTTGTGTGGTTTGTCCAGCTCTTGCCACGCCTTCGTCCATCTCACGTGAGCTGCTCCATCGACAAAAGCATCCATCATACCACACATCATGACTCCTGACCGTCTTTCACCGCCTCAGATCTCCTTTCCCGCCGCAACTGCAACACCATCATCGACTTAGCAGATGAACCTAAGGACTACACGGGTCTGCAAGAGAGGTCGCACTCTTTTGTTTCTGCTTATGTTATGCATTGATTAATATTACCTGCTACTCTATCATCATGTTCACCTCGTAGACTCCAAGTCAGGTCCAAATTAATGTTCAAACTTGAGTTTTAAAATGCTTGTGGGGCACATCAAGGCAGCAATGAATAGTATCTCTGTCTACTACCTGCCCGAAATCTTGAGCCACGTACCCCAGCAATCCCTGATTCCTCTGCTACTTGTTCATTTTCTGCACTCGAGTCGGTTCCGCTCGTCCACCTTTTGAAGGTTGCAGCGGATTCCGCGATCGTCTTCGGGGGGGGGGGGGGGGGGGGGGGGGGGGAGTGCTCCCCCTTAGTCCAGATCGAGGCCATCCGGGCCCACGAGATTGTCGATGGTAGATTGGCTAAGGCACGTGCGCTTATGCTCAATCCTCCTGCCTCCGCGACCACCACGGAGGCGACCACACCTGCCCAGGCTGACAGGTACGGTGGCCGCGCTCGGTCGCGGATGGAGGCCCTTCGCACTCAGAGCGCCTTTCGTGTCTTGGGGTCAAGCAGCCCCTTAATGTGGGCCCTATTCTGGAACATCCACGTCTTCGGCCATGATGCCCTCCGCCGTCAGCTCCTCGAGTACATGCGAGACGACCATATTGACATAGTAGCCATCCAGGAAACCATGCGCACAAAATTCTCTCTGCCTGAGCTCGAGCGATTGAGCTCCCACCTGTTTGTGTGGCATTGGCTCCCTTCTAGGTGTGAAGGTTGCCACCTTTGGGTGCCATCCTTTTAGGTGTGAAGGTTGCCACCTTTGAGGTGGGTGGTATGGACAGGGGACAGTTCTTTGTTAGCATGGAGCTCTATGAGCGGTCATTAAACTTCAAGTGGGAGATCATCATTGTCTACAGCCTTGTAGACCATAGTCGGTCTGCCATCTTCCTAGAGGAACTCAAGCGCAAGGTGTCAGCCTCCACTCTCCCTATTTTAACCTCCTCCGCTTCGCGGAGGACAAGAAAATGATCATGTCAACTTCGTGCGGATGCAGTTGTTCAATGACTGCATTACTGACCTTGGCCTTTGCGAGCTAGATAGGATTCGTGCCAGGTTTACCTGGACCAACCGCCAGGCTGATCCGACCCAGTCGGTACTGGATCGATTCCTTGTCTCCCCGGAGTGGGACCTCCACTGCTCCCTTGATTACCTCTGTGCCATCACCTGGATTGGATCTGATCATGTACCTTTGCTCTTGTTCTCTGCTGAGGTGAGTGCCTTCCGGTTCCCCTGATTCCGCTTCGCGACCTTCTGGCTGTCCCAGGCCGGATTTGTCAAGGCCGTCCACGCCCATGCTTGGAGGCCCGAGCCCACCCCCCGGACCCCCTCGGCTATAGACTCCTGGCAGTTTTGTGCCATGCGGAGGCGCCAGTTCATGAAGGGGTGCGGCGCCAACCTGGGTCGTGACCATCGTGAGCGGAAAAAGGCCTTGCTTGTTTCCATCCAGGTGCCCGACTTTCGAGATGACTCCTCCGGTCTCTCTCGTAAGGAGTGGCTCTCCCGCTACGATCTGGAGGATCAACTCCTCCATCATCTACGCAGATGAGGAGGCGTATTGGCGATTGCGTGGCTCTCAGAAATGGGTCCTGAAGGGCGATGCGAACACGACCTCCTTTCAAGCCATCGCCAATGGTCGGCGTTGGCGTAACACCATCCCCCTCCTTTGGGATGGGACGACTATCTTGCTATGCCCTAGAGACATCCGCGCTCACGTAGACTTCTACAAAGACATCTTCTCCCCCTCCCCTCCAGGAGGACTTGCGCTTGCTCCAGACTGCTGGGCCGGGCATCTTCTGGTCTCCCCTGCGAAGAACGCATCTCTGACCGCCCCCTTCTCTGAGGGTGAGGTATGGGATGCCATCAAAGGCATGAACTCATCGTCGGCCCTGGGGCCCGACGACCTTCCTATGAATTTTTTCCAGACTTTCTGGAATGTGATTAAATCAGAGATCATGGCCATCTTCAATGAGTTCTATGTTGGCTCCATTTACCTCGGCTGCCTTAATTTCAGGATCATTTCGCTTATCCCCAAAGTTCCTCGAGCGTCCGACATCCGTCAGTTCAGCCCAATCACGGTGATCAACGTGATCTTCCGTATTATGGCGAAAGGGTACGCCAATAGGGTGATCCTGCTTGCGGACCGCATTACCCACCCCAACAATTCGGCCATCATCCAAGGCTGATATATCATGGACGGGGTTCTAGTTTTCCATGAGTTCCTTCATGAGGTCTGCATGAAACACCTCAAGGACGTCTTCTTGAAGATCAATTTCCATAAGGCCTACGATACAGTCTGTTGGTTGTAATGCCCAGGATGGGACTATACCTCCTACGTGTCGAGGCACGACTTAAAGGTATAAGCCCATTCTGGAATGATCTCAAGTTTGGTATCTTTGCACGACATGTAAAAATAGGGATGAAATTGTAAAAGGAGATAGTTGGCTTACACTCGCCACTTCACACAATACATTACATAAGCAAAACATCATTCAAAACATCACAACCCGACTACGGGCGAAGATCCAAAAGAAAGATACCAAAACATATAACCACAGGTCCGAATCGCCCCTAGTAGAAACCACTACTAATCGTCGAAAACGTCACAAGCATACGGCCACGCTCTTCATGGAACTCCCGATGGAGTACTTGAACCAGCTCCTGCATCATTCTCGGCTGAACCTGCATCTGGTGTTGTAGTATCTGTGAGCCACGAGGACTCAGCAATCCCATAACCATGGGTATCAAAACTAGCAGAGCTTTATGGGTAGGAAGAGGTAAAGTGGTGAGGTTGCAGTAGCGACTAAGCATAATATGGTGGCTAGCTTACGAGTACAAGAATAAGATGAGCATCTACGCAAACGGTCGCAACTAGTAGTGATCGCTAAAGATCCTGAACTACATACAAGTCAAACATAACCCCACCGTGTTCTCTTCTCAAAGTGAAAAGAGACAGTCACGGTTACTCACACAGTTGTGTGTTTTACTTCTGATCCTCTGTCAAGTTTTCTACAACCGGACATTAACAAATTCCAATCTGCCACATAACCGCGGGCACGGCTTTCGAAAGATTATAACCCTGCAGGGGTGTCCCAACTTAGCCCATCACAAGCTCTCACGATTAGCTGAAGTGATAAATATAATATCATCACCCCTTATCTTAGGGAAATCCGATCAGGCTCGGCATCCCGGTGCACAAGACATTTCGACAATGGTAAAACAAGTCCAGCAAGACCTCCCGGCGTGCCGACACCCTGATAGTAGCCGCGCGTATCTCGTCTCAGGCCACGTCCGGATGGGTGATGCTACAGGTTATACCAGATACCTCGGGTTTCCCCAAGGCGGCCCTGCAGGACCCCCGTTTGGGACCAACACCATCAGCACTGGCCCCCCCTGCTATGTAGAAAGAATCCCCGGGGACGCGACCCCCTATGCAATTTTAATTAATTAATTAAGTTGTTATTATGAGGCAAATTAAAACCAATGTTGGGCCTTACTGGAGGAGTTTTATTCAAAGTCGAAGTGTCAAGGGGTCCCCATATACCCATCGTGTAAGGAACGCAAAATCAAGGAACATAATGCCGGTTTATCGGCGCCTAAGGTGGCATGAGTGGAAAAAAACACCGAGCAAAAGGCCAAGCCTTCCACCCATGCCCAGTATATAGGTGTGTTAATAATAATAATAGACATTGTGATATTCCAACAACAAGTTCCCTCCTGGAACGATCTTCATCTTCACCTGCAACTAACAACGCTATAAGAGAGGCTGAGCAAGCGGGTAACATAGCCAAACAATGGTTTTGCTAGGAAGGTGTCAAAGGTTAGAGGTTTCATGGCAACAAGGAGAGGCTGACATAAAAGATGGGTAGCGCGACATGTAACGATAGCATCGAGACAACTAAGCATGGCAATGGTAGTAAAGGTATCCAAGGGTATGATCATCTTGCCTGGGATTCCGCGAGGGAGAAGAACGGTTCCATGAAGTAGACGGAGCAACAAAGTCGAGCGAATCCTCACAACTCCGGAACGAAACCGAAGCTAACAAGAGAAGCAACCGGAAAGAAGCAAACAACACGGTAAACACACAAGCATAAACATGGCATACGATGCACATCCAAGTATGATGCATGTCCGATTTAATTATGCATGGCATGGCAATGTGCACAAACAAGTACTACAAGTTAAGTGGAGCTCAATATGCAACGAGTTGCATATTGACGAAACACCACATTTTAATTATTTAATTGACTCTCGTTTATTTACAAGACAAGATTAAATGTTTTTAACATAGCAAGAGGTGAAGCATAATAAAACTACACTATTTAGGCATTTTAAATGAGGCCGAGAAATAACAACAACAATTTCGGAAATCCCCATGTGCATGTTTAGCAATTTTTAGCAAACAATAATTCACATATTTAATGTTGTTAACATGATGCGGATGACATGATCAAGTTTATGCAATTTTTATTAAAAGTTAACATGAAGATGATAAGGAGTATTTGTCACCGTGGTGGAAGGAAAAAGGTGCCACGGCAACGATCCGAAAATGATGCAACGGCAACATCTCGGTTCCGATAACTCGTTGAGAGACCGGTGCAAAAGATGACGGAGAGCGAGTCGAACAAGATGAAAAGGTGGGGTGATCCCGTCACCGGGTTCCCACGAGTCGGCGACGAGGCAACCGAGGAGCATGACAAAAGACGATTCGGGCACAACGGGCACGGAGCACACAAGTGGAGCATCTCATACAACACAACAAGCAAACGTTCTCGGGTCATCGTCTCGGGGTTATACCTTCGAAACACTCGTCTCGGGGCGGTTCGAGTCGTCGAGGGACGTAGTGGTTCACGTGAGTCGTGGTACACGTCCGTAGAGGGAAGTAGGCGTTCACGTTCGTCGAGGAAGTAGTGGTACACGGCGACGGTAGGGGTACTCGGTTCTTCGGCGACGGTAGTTGTACTCGCACGTAGTGGGAAGTAGTTGTTCTCGTTTCCGAAGAGGTACTTGTCGCATCGCCGAGCGTAGTGGTACTTGTCGTGTTGTCTTGTGTAGTCGTTCCCGTTCGTAGATGTTCATGTCATCGGTAGGGGTACTTGGGGTCTTCGGACTTGCCGGTCTCGGGTTTGACGACAGTAGTTGTACTCAGTTCGTAGGCGTTCGGGTATCCGTAGATGTACTTGAGGGTCTTCGTCTGACGTAGGGGTACACGAGGTCGTCGGACCGATCTCGGTGTAGATGTACACGTCGTCGAGGTACTTGTCACAAGTCGGTTGTGTAGTCGTACTAGGCGTCGGAGCAGAGTACTTGGCGATCCAAAATGGAGCATCACAACAGGCATCCAGCCTTGCCAGACTTGGTAAGGACCAACCGAAACACCACAAGGCCGACTTGGCGTCAATAACAGCAGGATCCTCCAGATTCGGGCTGGAGATGGTGGTGGCCATGGGCTTGCGCGGGGTTGGAGCATGGCGGCGCAGTCGTGGTGCTGTCGACGAGGAGGAGGTCGCGGCAGAGCAGCGATGTTGGCACCAGAGCGGTGGATCGGCTGCGCTCGCGAGGACGACATCGATGGACGGCGTCATCAGACAAGGAGGCACGGAGGAGGACCGACGGGACTCCGCTTCTCCGGCGAGGCGGAGCGCGGGAGCGCTGCGGCGGCCTGCGCGGGAGGCCATAGCGGTGGGGGAAGGAGAGGACGGCGCGGCAGGGAGCTCCGAGGGCGCGACCAGCCATGGAGGCCGGCGCTCGGTGCTGGCGATGCGGGGCGGCTCGCGGGGCAGCCAGCGGCGCTGGAGAGGCGCGTCCACGCGAGGGAGAGAGGGCGAGGCTCGAGGGATGAGGGGCGAAGTGAGGAGGGGTCGGGAGCGAGGCTGAGAGATGGGGATCGGGTGCGAGGGAGAGAAAGATCGGTGGGAGTTGGAGCGGACGTCCTGGCGGCGGAGGGAGAGAGCGAGGGGAGAGGGAGATTGGTAGGACTTGAGGTAGGTGCGGGCTAGGGTTAGACAGGAGACTGGGCCGCTGGGGAGGTATGGGAGTTTGGGCCTGGCCTGGCGGCTGGGCTTCTCTCTCCTAATAAAAAGAGACAAAAGAAGAAGAAAAAGAAAATAGAGACAAAAAATAAGGAAAAGAAAGAGGGGGTTAGGAGAAGAGTTTGGGCAAGAGGTTATTTTTCCTGGACTCGCAAAAATGTCCACGGTCCACGAAAAATAGGAGAGGCAAGAAAAGAGAAAGAGAAGGCATGGGAAAAATATGCAAGTGTGTTGGTTAATTCCAAACAAATGGAATATTTATAATATAGCTCCCTAATGTTGGGAGGATATGTTATAAAGAGAAGTCACACTTCCCTCGATTTAAATGGGCCGAAGGTCCACACGATTTATTTAAGTTGAGATGCAAAATAAAATTCATGATGGCATGATGACATGATGCAATGCAAAAATAAATAACACAAGCACAAATGAAACACACGGGAGAATCCGGAACATCTGGAATCTTCTGGGACGTCGGTCTTCGGGCGTCACATTGGTCCTTCCTTCGGGAAGTTTTGCTCCGGAAAGGCTTCGATGACCGTTGGGTCACCCATGTGATGGAGATAGTCTCCTGCGGTCGAACTATCGTTAACATTAACGGGGAGATCGGACCCGACTTCCTCACCCTCTATGGGGGTGAGGCAAGGCGGTCCCTTCTCCCCCTTTTTGTTTAACATGGTTGTGGATTCCCTTGCCTCATCCTAGACAAGGCGAAGGCGGTGGGCCATATTCATGGGTTTACTCCTCATCTGACTGGTGGTGCTAGGATTTCACTCCAGTACGCGACGACACCATAATTATGGTGCAAGGCTCGGACACAGACATCTCCAATCTGAAGTTCCTCCTCATTTGCTTCCAACAGATGTCAGGCCTCAAGATCAACTTCGACAAGAGTGATGTGATGGTGATGGGATACTCTCACGACGAATGTGACCATCGCCAACCGGCTTAACTGTCGCTTGGGCTCCTACCCCACGACCTACCCAGAGATTACCATTAGTGAATCTCGGCTGTCCGTCGCGGACTAGCGGCCGACCGTGGCCAAACTACAGCTACGTATTTGTTGGGTAACGTAGTAATAATTCAAAAAAATCCTACGTGTCACCAATATCAATCTAGGAGATACTAGCAACGAGAGAGAGGGAGTGCATCTTCATACCCTTGAATATCGCTAAGCGGAAGCGTTGCAAAGAACGCGGTTAATGGAGTCATACTCGCGGCGATTCAAATTGTGGACGATCCGATCTAGCGCCGAACGGAAGGAGCATCCGCGTTCAACACACGTACAACCCGGGGACGTCTCCTCCTTCTTGATCCAGCAAGGGGGGGGAATAAGTTGAGGGAGAACTGTGGCATCACGATGGCGTGGTGGCGGTGGAGCTCGTGGTTCTCTGGCAGAGCTTCGCCATGCTGAACGTAGGAGGAGGTGTAGGAGGGGGGAGGGTTGCGCCAGGGGCTGAGGTCTGGCTGCCCTCCCACCCCCCCTCAATTAATAGGGTGAAGGGGAGAGGCGGCCGCCCCCCCCCCCCTAGATGCATCTAGATGGGGCGTCCAAGGGGGGTGCTTGCCCCCCAAGTTGGTGGGGGCGCCCCACCCCTAGGGTTTTAATTCTAGGCGCATTGGGTCCCTTGGGGGCGCACCAACACACTATGGGGCTGGTTCCCACCCATACTCAGCCCAATTGGTCCCCCGGGCAGGTGGCCCCTTCTGGTGGACCCCGGGAACCCTTTCGGTGGTCCCAGTACAATACAAATAACCCCCAAAACTTTTCCAGCGACTGAAACTGGACTTCCCATATATAAATCTTCACCTCCGGACCATTCCGGAACTCCTCGTGACGTCCAAGATCTCATATGGGACTCCGAACAACTTTTGGTAACCACATACAATTCCCATTACAACTCTAGCGTCACCGAACCTTAAGTGTGTAGACCCTACGGGTTTGGGAACCATGCAGACATGACGGAGACACCTCTCCGGCCAATAACCAATAGCGGTATCTCGATACCCATATTGGCTCCCATATGTTCCACGATGAATCGGATGAACCACGATGTCGGGGATTCAATCAACCATGTATACAATTCCCTATATCCATCGGTATGTTACTTGCCCGAGATTCGATTGTCGGTATCCCCATACCTTGTTCAATCCTGTTACCGGCAAGTCTCTTTACTCGTTCCGTAACACATGATCCCGTGACTATCTCCTTAGTCACATTCAGCTCATTATGATGATGCATTACTGAGTGGGCCCAGAGATACCTCTCCGTCATACGGAGTGACAAATCCCAGTCACATTTCATGCCAACCCAATAGACACTTTCGGAGATACCTGTAGTGCACCTTTATAGTCACCCAGTTGCTTTGTGACGTTTGATACACCCAAAGCATTCCTACGATATCCGGGAGTTGCACAATCTCATGGTCTAATGAAATGATACTTGAGATTAGAAAAGCTCTAGCAAACGAACTACATGATCTTGTGCTATGATTAGGATTGGGTCTTGTCTATCACATCATTCTCCTAATGATGTAATCCCGTTATCAACGACATCCAATGTCCATGGCAAGGAAACCACAACCATCTATTGATCAACGAGCTAGTCAACTAGAGGCTCACTAGGGACATGTTGTGGTCTATGTATTCACACATGTATTACGGTTTCCGATTAATACAATTATAGCATGAACAATAGAAAATTATCGTGAACAAGAAAATATATAATAACCATTTTATTATTTCCTTTAGGGCATATTTCCAACCGTCTCCCACTTGCACTAGAGTCAATAATCCAGTTACATTGTGATGAATCGAACACCCATAGAGTTCTGGTGATGATCATCTTTTGCTCATGGAAGAGGTTTAGTCAATGGATCTGCGACATCAGATCCGTATGTACTTTACAAATATCTATGTCTCCATCTTGAATATAACCACGAATGGAGTTGAAGCGGCGCTTGATGTGCTTGGTCTTCTTGTGAAAACTGGGCTCCTTGGCAATGGCAATAGCTCCAGTGTTGTCACAGAAGAGAGTCATCGGGCCCGACGCATTGGGAATCACTCCTAGGTCAGTGATGAACTCCTTCATCCAGACTCCTTCCCGCGCTGCTTCCGAAGCAGCTATGTACTCCGCTTCACATGTAGATGTCGCCACGACGCTTTGCTTGCAACTGCACCAGCTGACTGCCCCATCATTCAAAATATACATGTATCCGGTTTGTGACTTGGAGTCTTTCGGATCTTTCTCGAAGCTAGCATCGATGTAACCCTTTATGACGAGCTCTTCGGTACCTCCATAAACGAGAAACATATCATTAGTACTTTTTAGGTACTTAAGGATATTCTTGACCGTTGTGCAGTGTTCCATTCCGGGATCGCTTTGGTACCTCCCTACCAAACTTATGGCAAGGTTCATATCAGGTCTAGTACACAGCATGGCATACATAATAGAGCCTATGGCTTAGGCATAGGGGATGACACTCATCTTTTCTCTATCTTCTGCCGAGGTCGGGCATTGAGTTGCGCTCAATCTCACACCTTGCAATACAGGCAAGAACCCCTTCTTGGACTGATCCATATTGAACTTCTTCAATATCTTGTCAAGGTATGTGCTTTGTGAAAGACCAATGAGGTATCTTGATCTATCTCTATAGATCTTAATGCCTAATACGTAATCAGCTTGTCCAAGGTCTTCATTGAAAAACACTTATTCAAGTAGGCCTTTATGCTTTCCAAAAGTTCTATATCATTTCCCATCAACAATATGTCATCCACATATAATATGAGAAATACTAGAGAGCTCCCACTCACTTTCTTGTAAATGCAGGCTTCTCCATAAGTCTGTATAAACCCAAACGCTTTGATCACTTCATCAATGTAAATGTTCCAACACCGAGATGCTTGCACCAACCCATAGATGGAGCGCTGGAGCTTGCATACCTTGTCAGCATTCTTAGGATCGGCAAAACCTTCCGGCTGCATCATATACAATTGTTCCTTAAGGAAACCGTTAAGAAATGTCATTTTGACGTCCATTTGCCAGCTCTCATAATCATAAAATGCAGCAATTGATAACATGATTCAGACGGACTTCAGCACCGTTATGAGTGAGCGTAGTCAACTCCTTGAACTTGACGATAACCCTTAGCGACAAGCCGAGACTTATAGACGGTCACATTACCATCCACGTCAGTCTTCTTCTTAAAGATCCACTTATTCTCTATGGCTTTCTGATCATCGGGCAAGTCCACCAAAGTACATACTTTGTTCTCATACATGGATCCTATCTTGGATTTCATGGCTTCAAGCAATTTGTTGGAATCTGGGCCCGCCATCGCTTCTTCATAGTTTGAAGGTTCATCGTTGTCTAACAACATGATTTCCAGGACAGGGTTGCCGTACCACTCTGGTGCGGAACGTGTCCTCGTGGACCTACGAAGTTCAGTAGCAACTTGATCCGAAGTTTCATGATCATCATAATTAACTTCCTCTCTAGTCGGTGCGGGCACCACAGAAACATCTTCCTATGCTACGCTACTCTCCGGTTCAAGAGGGGGTACAATTACCTCATCAAGTTCTACTTTCCTCCCACTTACTTCTTTCGAGAGAAACTCTTTCTCCAGGAAGGATTCATTCTTGGCAACAAAGATCTTGCCTTCAGATCTGAGGTAGAAGGTATACCCAATAGTTTCCTTAGGATATCCTATGAAGAAGCACTTTTCCGGTTTGGGTCCGAGCTTTTCAGGTTGAAGTTTCTTGAAATAAGCATCGCATCCCCAAACTTTCAGAAACGACAGCTTAGGTTTCTTACCAAACCATAATTCATACGGTGTCGTCTCAACGGATTTAGACGGTGCCCTATTTAAAGTGAATGCGGCAGTCTCTAAAGCATAACCCCAAAATGATAGCAGTAGATCGGTAAGAGACATCATAGATCGCACCATATCCAATAGAGTACAATTACGATGTTCGGACACACCATTACGTTGAGGTGTTCCAGGCGGCGTGAGTTGTGAAACAATTCCACATTTCCTTAAGTGCGTGCCAACCTCATGACTCAAATATTCTCCTCCATGATCAGATCGTAAGAACTTTATTTTCCTGTCACGTTGATTCTTTACCTCGCTCTGAAATTCCTTGAACTTTTCAAAGGTCTCAGACTTGTGTTTCATTAAGTAGACATACCCATATCTACTTAAGTCATCAGTGAGGGTGAGAACATAACGATAGCCACCGCGATCCTCAACACTCATTGGACCGCATACATAAGTATGTATTATTTCCAACAAGTTGGTTGCTCGCTCCATTGTTTCGGAGAACGGAGTCTTGGTCATCTTTCCCAAGAGGCATGGTTCTCACATGTCAAATGATTCATAATCAAGAGACTCCAAAAGTCCATCTGCATGGAGTTTGTTCATGCCTTTGACACCAATATGATCAAGGCGACACTGCCACAAGTATATGGGACTATCATTATCAACCTTACATCTTATGGCATTCACACTATGAATATGTGTAACATCACGTTCGAGATTCAACAAAAATAAACCATTGACCTGCAGGGCATGACCATAACATATCTCTCATATAAATAGAACAACCATTATTCTCGGATTTAAATGAGTTGCCATCTCGCATCAAACGAGATCCAGATACAACGTTCATACTTAAAGCTGGTACTAAATAACAATTATTGAGGTTTAAAACTAATCCCGAAGGTAGATGTAGAGGTATTGTGCCGACGGCGATCACATCGACCTTGGAACCATTCCCGACGTGCATCGTCACCTCGTCCTTCGCTAGTCTCCGTTTATTTTGCAGCTCCTGTTTTGAGTTACAAATGTGAGCATCCACACCGGTATCAAATACCCAAGATCTACTAAGAGCGCTGGTAAGGTACACATCAATAACATGTATATCATATCTACCTTTGACATTGCCGGCCTTCTTATCCGCTAAGTACTTGGGGTAGTTCCGGTTCCAGTGACCATTTCCCTTGCAATAAAAGCACTCCGTCTCAGTCTTGGGTCCATTCTTTCGCTTCTTCCCGGCAACTGACTTACCGGGCGCGGCAACTCCCTTGCCGTCCTTCTTGAAGTTCTTCTTACCCTTGCCTTTCTTGAACTTAGTGGTCTTATTCACCATCAACACTTGATGTTCCTTTTTTATCTCCACCTCCGCTGATTTCAGCATCGAATATAACTCAGGAATGGACTTCTCCATCCCTTGCATATTGAAGTTCATCACAAAGCTCTTGTAGCTAGGTAGAAGCGACTGGAGGATTCTGTCAATGACCGAGTCATCTAGAAGATTAACTCTCAGCTGAGACAAGCGGTTGTGCAACCCAGACATTTTGAGTATACGCTCGTTGACATAACTGTTTTCCTCCATCTTACCACTGAAGAACTTGTCGGAGACTTCATATCTCTCGACCCGGGCATGAGCTTGCAAAACCATTCTCAGCTCTTGGAACATCTCATATGCTCCGTGTTGCTCAAAACGCTTTTGGAGCCCCGGTTCTAAGTTGTAAAGCATGCCGCACTGAACCAGGGAGTAATCATCACTACGCGACTGCCAGGCGTTCATAACGTCTTGAGTTGCTGGGAAAATGGGTGCGTCACCTAGCGGTGCTTCAAGGACATATGCTTTCTTGGAAGCTATGAGGATGATCCTCAAGTTACGGACCCAGTCCATATAGTTGCTTCCATCGTCTTTCAGCTTGGTTTCCTCTAGGAACGCGTTGAAGTTGAGGGCAACATTAGCGTGGGCCATTGGATCTACAAGATAGATTGTAAAGACAATTTTAGACTAAGTTCATGATAATTAAGTTCATCTAATCAAATTATTTAATGAACTCCCACTCAGATAGACATCTCTCTAGTCATCTAAGTGATACGTGATCCAATTCGACTAGGCCGTGTCCGATCATCACGTGAGACGGACTAGTCATCAACGATGAACATCTCCATGTTGATCGCATCTACTATACGACTCATGTTCGACCTTTCGGTCTCTTGTGTACCGAGGCCATGCTAGTACATGCTAGGCTCGTCAAGTGAACCTAAGAATTTCACATGTGTAAATCTGGCTTACACCCGTTGTATGTGAATGTTCGAATCTATCACACCTGATCATCACGTGGTGCTTCAAACCACCGAACCTTCGCAATGGTGCACACTTAGGGGGAACACATTTCTTGAAATTTTAGGGAGGGATCATCATATTTATGCTACCATCGTTCTAAGAAAATAAGATGTAAACATGATAAACATCACATGCAAATCATAAAGTGACATGATACGGCCAATATCATCTTGCGCCTTTGATCTCCATCTTCGAGGCACGACATGATCACCATCGTCACTGGCATGACACCATGATCTCCATCATCATGATCTCCATCATCGTGTCTTCATGAAGTTGTCTCACCAACTATTACATCTACTACTATGGCTAACGGTTAGCAATAAAGTAAAGTAATTACATGGCGTTTTTTATTGACTCGCATGTCATACAATAAATTAAGACAACTCCTATGGCTCCTGCCGGTTGTCATACTCATCGACATGCAAGTCGTGATTCCTATTACAAGAACATGATCAATCTCATACATCACATATATAATTCATCACATCCTTTTGGCCATATCACATCACATAGCATACCCTGCAAAAACAAGTTAGACGTCCTCTAATTGTTGTTGCATGTTTTACGTGGCTGTTATGGGTTTCTAGCAAGAACGTTTCTTATCTACGCAAAATCCACAATGGTGATATGCCAATTTCTATTTACCCTTCATAAGGACCCTCTTCATCGAATCCGATCCGACTAAAGTGGGAGAGACAGACACCCGCTAGCCACCTTATGCAACAAGTGCATGTCAGGCGGTGGAACCAGTCTCACATAAGCATACGTGTAAAGTCGGTCCGGGCCGCTTCATCCCACAATGACACCGAATCAAAATAGGACTAGTAACGGCAAGCAAATTGACCAAATCATTGCCCACAACTACTTGTGTTCTACTCGTGCATAGAATCTGCGTAGAGACCTAGCTCATGATGCCACTGTTGGGTAACGTAGTAATAACTCAAAAAAATTCCTACATGTCACCAAGATCAATCTAGGAGATGCTAGCAACTAGAGAGAGGGAGTGAATCTTCATACCCTTGAAGATCGCTAAGCGGAAGCGTTGCAAAGAACGCGGTTGATGGAGTCATACTCGCGGCGATTCCAATCGCGGAAGATCCGATCTAGCGCCGAACGGACGGCGCCTCCGCATTCAACACACGTACAGCCTGGGGATGTCTCCTACTTCTTGATCCAGCAAGGGGAGAGGAGAAGTTGAGGGAGAACTCCGGCAGCATGACGGCATGGTGGCGGTGGAGCTCGTGGTTTTCCGGCAGAGCTTCGCCAAGTTCAACGGACAAGGAGGAGGTGTAGGAGGGGGGAGGGCTGCGCCAGTGGCTGAGGTCTGCCTGCCCTCCCACCCCCTCCATTTATAAGGTGAAGGGGAGAGGGGCCGGCTCCCTAGATGCATCTAGAGGGGCCGGCGGCCAAGGGGGGTGCTTGCCCCCCAAGTTGGTGGGGGCGCCCCCACCCCTAGGGTTTTAACCGTAGGTGCCTTGGGCCCCCTGGGGGGACGCACCAGCCCACTAGGGAGGGCTGGTTCCCACCCATATTCAGCCCACTTGGTCCCCCGGGCAGGTGGCCCCTCCCGGTGGACCCTCGGAACCCTTTCGGTGGTCCACGTACAATACCGATAACCCCCGAAACTTTTCCGGCGACTGAATCTAGACTTCCCATATATAAATATTCACCTCCGGACCATTCCAGAACTCCTCGTGACGTGCGTGATCTCATCCGGGACTCCGAACAACTTTCGGTAACCACATACAATTCCCATTACAACTCTAGCGTCACCGAACCTTAAGTGTGTAGACCCTACGGGTTCGGGAACCATGTAGACATGACCGAGACACCTCTCTGGCCAATAACCAATAGCGGGATCTAGATACCCATATTGCTTCCTATATGTTCCACGATGATCTCATCGGATGAACCACGATGTCAGGGATTCAATCAATCCCGTATACGATTCCCTTTGTCCATCGGTATGTTACTTGCCCGAGATTCGATCGTCGGTATCCCCATACATTTTTCAATCTCGTTACCGGTTGATACGTCCAAAACGTATCTATAATTTCTGCTTGCTCCATGCCACTTTTGGGTGATATTGCTATGATATTCATACACTTCCATACACTTTTGACCATATTTGGACTAACCTACTAATCCAGTGCACCCCAGTGCCAGTTTCTGTTTTCGGCTGTTTTTGTATTTCAGGTTTTCACGTTACGAGAATTGCCAGGAAAAATCCGGAAAAATTATATAAAAAATCAGCGTTTCGGAAACTACCGTGCGTCCGAAGGACAGCCGGGGGGGCAACCAGGGCTCCCGGCGCCCTGGCGGCGCCCCCCCCCCCTGGGCCGCGCCGGGGGGGCGCCCGGGCCCCCCGAAGCTTCCCCGATGCCCCCCTTTGGCATATATTTAAAGCGTCCTCCGAAACCCTCAGAACAGGAACTCTTTTCGTGATCCCATCTCTGTTCCGCCGCCGCCGCCGCTTCCAAGATCGGGAGCACCAGGAGAACTCTTCCCGGCACCCTGCCGGAGGGGAGGATCACCACCGGGAGCTTCTCCACCACCATGGACGCCTCCCGGATGAGTCGTGAGTAGTCTCCCTTGGACCATGAGTCCATGACCAGTAGCTATGTGATGTTCTCCTCTCGTTCTTGTGCTTCACTAATTAGTCCTCGTGAGCTGCCCTACATGATCGAGGCACATATGTAACCCTTATGCTGTTGCTATGTTGAGTTTGCTGGGATCTGATGGATTATGAGATTATGTTCAGATTGATCTTGAGTAATATATTTGATTCACCTCTTTTATATTTATGTTCATAAGTAATTCTTGCATGTTCTCCGTTGTTATTTATTGCTTTGGCCAAGTAGTAGGTAGTGACTCCAAGAGGGAACGTTATGCTTGATTGTGGGTTCATGCCCCTCGATGACTAGCTTGAGTGACAGAAACATGAGTCTAGGGGATGTGCTGTTGCCACAAGGGGGAAAACAACGGTGCTTGTGCCCGCGGGTGCAAGGATTGTTTACTTTACGCAAAGTTCTTTTAATGCAGTTGTCTGTTGCTTTGAGTTTACACTATGGGTGGGACTCGCAACTTAATACCAGCGAGATGTTCTGGATAGATATCTCAAGGTGGATGATTAGTAGTAGGCATTGATGGATTTCGGTCTACTTACTTTGGCGTACCGCCCATGCTTTGAACCTCAACCTTTCTTGCAACTTAGTCAACATTGGTCCTGTCAATTGCCCAGCTGTAATTTGTTTACCTCACATAGCTGTTTTATCGTCTTTTGGGAGAGAGACATCACTAGTGAACATCATGAGACTCCGGTCCATATTACCATCATTGATCACATCCACTATTTACTTTTCGTTATTATTTACTATTGCAAACATTATCTATCACTACTATCATCTGCTTTTAATCCTTTGTGAACTACAAGGCCGGAGGGATTGACAACCTCTCTGTACTCGTTGGGAGCAAAGTTATTTATATCTGTGTGCAGGTCCACGTTGATTGCTAATATCTGGCGCCGTAGCAGTTGACACCTACTTGTTGAACCTAGGAGTCTCTGGGGATTCGATCCTTGGCATCTTTGCTAGGGGAAAAACTTCCACAACACTGCATCTTACACCTTCCACTTGGGGTAACCAACGAGGGGTTAGAGGCCCATCAAGGAGTTTTTTTGGCGCCGTTGCCGGGGACTCCACTCTTCAGGATAGGGGAGTTGCATGCTATCTTTTACCTTTGCTTTTTAGTCTTGCTAGTTTACTTTTCAGTTTTTGCTTTAGTACTCTTTTATCAAAAATCACAAAAAATTATCTGCCTTTTTATTAGTAGTCCTTTCTGTTCAGCCAACATGTTAGGATTTGGTGCTTTGAGGGAATCAGAAGTTCTAGATTTCCATCAAAGGGATGGAGAAAATATGAAGAAGGCATGGGACAGAATTTCTGATGCACATAGGAGAATTATGCCTTGGATACCTATAAAAATTGTGCTTAGGAATTTTTACCAGGGTCTTTTTAAATGGTGTAAACACTCTCTTGATATTATAGCCGAGGGAGATTTCCTAGAGTGTGATGAAGCTAGAACTCTTGAAATTATACATGGTCTATCTAGTTACTTTGTTTATGATCATAATTTTGATATTGTCATAGATAGACTTGCTACTATTGAAAAGAGAATGGATGCTCTAGACTTAATGAAGGTAGAGAAACCCAAACCCAATAAGAGAGATATTTTGGAAATAGATAATTACTGGGAGCCTCTTGTTAGGATTAGCATCTCTAATCAGAAGACTTCCTTGCTTATTGTGATATTGGATCTATGGTTTCTACTATGCCAAAAATTGTTCATGATTCTTTAAAATTTAACATGGATAGATTACCATCTTATCATGAACACACTAATGGAGATATTTCTGAAATCCAGGGAAGAATAACAGATGTGCCAGTTAAATTCCTTAAAGGGATTGCAATGGTTGATTTCTTCATCATGGAGCCAAACCAAGGAAATATAGTGCTTGGAACGGACTTCCTCCGAGCGGTAAAAGGCTTCATCGATATAGGTAAGGGACAAATCCGCTTACGCGGGAAGGCAAAAGGTGTGTACCCCTTTCCTAGAAGGAACAAGAGTGAACTTGTTGAGGAACCATATGAATCAATTTATAACTCCGATTATTATGATGGTTATTGATTCCTCTATGCATTATGCCTAGCTTAAAGGCATAAAAGAAAGCGCTTTTGGGAGGCAGCCCACATGAATAAATTTTTTGCTTTTGTTGTGTCTTGATGTTGTTTACTGCTGTAGCATCATCATTGTATCTTTGCTTTTCATATTTGTGCCAAGTATAGCCTCTGATTGCTAGAAAGTTCAAAAGTTGTGAGGTGCTGTCCAGGAAACAGATTCTGTCCTTGGATAGAAAAATTCGTATAAAATCACCAGGTCATCTTTTTGGTCTGAATTATTTCGACAGCGTTCTCTATATAATTGTCTTTCATGCGTCTGTTCTGAGTTTTTTGATTTGAGATGCAGAAGTATCCCGAACAGATCAATTACTACCTGCTGTTCTGTTTTTCACAGATTCTGTCCTGTTTTGCCTTTCCTTCATTTTGCAAATCAAGAACTTGCTTTTTCTTTGCCAAAACCTTTTGGCAATCTTGAGAAACAGTAGAACTTCAAGAATATCTTTATTTCCAGCAAGGTGCAATTATTTTATTAAGGGTACTAACCTCACTAATCAGATTATGATGAGTTATGTATGAAGGGAGTTTTCAAGTGTGCGAGGGAAGATGATAAAAAAGATTCAGGAGTGTCAAGCGCTCAAGCTTGGGGATGCCCCCGTGCACCCCCAAGAAATATTCAAGGAGACTCAAGCGTCTAAGCTTGGGGATGCCCCCGTGCATCCCCTTCTCCATCAACATTATCAGTTCGTCTTTCGTTCCACTATATTTTTATCACTTCATGTGTTATGTGCTATGCTTGGAGCGTCTTGCTTTTAGTTTTCTTTTTAGTTTTTCATAACGAGTCGGAACTCAGCATTCTTTATGTGGGAGAGAAACACGCTCCACTTCTACCTAGAACATAACATAGAATTTTCATGTCTATCTTTGTTGTGTGTGTTCTTTGTCTTTTAATAGCTACTATCATGCTCTGCTCATAGTATTCATGCTTATCTTTTCAAAGAGCTTTTGTCTAGTTGGTTGCTTGAACTCTCTTTAATTATCATGCTCACCTTATTAAGAGAGTTTGCTTCCGTTGCATTGGTTAATATGTCTATGATAAAGATGCTACGTGCATAATGGTGCTTAGTAGTTCAGGTTTTCTTATGGTTAATCTCAAATAGCTGGGGGATTCCCAATGTGTTATTGGAGTACCAACTTGATTTGTTTGCCTATGATGTGGTATGGTTTAGTAATATCTTCCTTCGAGAATTTATTTTGATTGACTTGGCGTATGCTCACGCATATTTAAGACTGTAAAGAAAGTCTGTCAAGCCTTGATGATCTTTTATTTCTGAGTAGTGATATAACTACCATGCCTGATTCAATGTTGCTTTGTCGCTCTGCATGATTATGACCGTCATTGCTCTCTTAGTTGGTCGCTCCCAGTCTTTTGCTAACCTCCACCTGTACTAAGCAAACTAACCTTGCAATACATAGCTCATGGGAAAGTAGCTTAAAAACTATTGTGGTAAAGAATATGTTGCTTATGTATCTTATTTCTTATAAGTTGCTTGCTGAGCGGTAACCATGTTTCTGGGGACGCCATCAACTATTTGTTGAATATCATGTGAGTTACTATGCATGTTCGTCTTGTCTGAAGTAAGGGTGATTTGCCGTGGGTTGTTTGAATATGCATATTGTTAGAGAAGAACATTGGGCCGCCAACCAAAGCCATGTATCATGGTGGAAGTTTTAGCTTGGACGTTAATCCTCAATCTCTTATGAGAATATGCTTATGCATTAAAGAGGAGTCCATCATCTATTTTCTATGTTGTCCCGGTATGGATGTCCTCAAGTTGAGATCTATCAAAAACGAGAAATCAAATGCGATTTATCTCCTTGGACCTTTGTACAGGTGGCATAGAGGTACCCCTTTGTGACACTTGGTTGAAACATATGTAATGCAATGATAACCCATGGAAATCCGAGCTAATTAGGACAAGGTGCGGGCACTATTGGTATTCGATGCATGAGGCTTGCAACTTATAGGATGTCTTATGCATGACACATATGAAGTACTACTACCGTTGACAAAATTGCTTCTATGTTTTCAAAAATAAAAAACTCTAGCACATAACCATTCTTTTACTTTTATGTTAAAGCACCAACTACTGAGAGCATGATTGTCATTCTGAGTGTAATGTGCATTGTCCCAAAGTAGCATTGTCTTTTGCATGATTGTGATATCGTTTATTTTGAAATCATTGTATCTAGTCATCACTTAAACCTTGAAGGTGCCCCTTGAATTTATGTTTTGCTTCACTAATGGGGGCAAGCTAGATATCACTTTATCATATTTGCACATCATGTTCATTGCAAATCTTCTTGATGTTTCAGTTTCATGTTGTAAAACTTTCAGTCATTTGTGATTTTCTCATGAGGCAACTTAATTACTATAGATTCATTGTCTCAGTAAGCTTTTGTCATATGACTATAATAAGTCCTATATGGTTAATAGCATGTCACCACAGAAATTATTCTTGTTATCATTTACCTACTCGAGGACGAGCAGGAATTAAGCTTGGGGATGTTGATACGTCCAAAACGTATCTATAATTTCTGCTTGCTCCATGCCACTTTTGGGTGATATTGCTATGATATTCATACACTTCCATACACTTTTGATCATATTTGGACTAACCTACTAATCCAGTGCACCCCAGTGCCAGTTTCTGTTTTCGGCTGTTTTTGTATTTCAGGTTTTCACGTTACGAGAACTGCCAGGAAAAATCCGGAAAAATTATATAAAAAATCAGCGTTTCGAAAACTACCGTGCGTCCGAAGGACAGCCGGGGGGGGCCACCAGGGCTCCAGGCGCCCTGGCGGTGCCCCCCCCCCCCTGGGCCGCGCCGGGGGGGGCGCCTGGGCCCCCCGAAGCTTCCCCGATGCCCCCCTTTGGCATATATTTAAAGCGTCCTCCGAAACCCTCAGAACAGGAACTCTTTTCGCGATCCCATCTCTGTTCCGCCGCCGCCGCCGCTTCCAAGATCGGGAGCACCAGGAGAACTCTTCCCGGCACCCTGCCGGAGGGGAGGATCACCACCGGGAGCTTCTCCACCACCATGGACGCCTCCCGGATGAGTCGTGAGTAGTCTCCCTTGGACCATGAGTCCATGACCAGTAGCTATGTGATGTTCTCCTCCCATTCTTGTGCTTCACTAATTAGTCCTCGTGAGATGCCCTACATGATCGAGGCACATATGTAATCCTTATGCTGTTGCTATGTTGAGTTTGCTGGGATCCGATGGATTATGAGATTATGTTCAGATTGATCTTGAGTAATATATTTGATTCACCTCTTTTATATTTATGTTCATAAGTAATTCTTGCATGTTCTCCGTTGTTATTTATTGCTTTGGCCAAGTAGTAGGTAGTGACTCCAAGAGGAACGTTATGCTTGATTGTGGGTTCATGCCCCTCGATGACTAGCTTGAGTGACAGAAACATGAGTCTAGGGGATGTGATGTTGCCACAAGGGGGAAAACAACGATGCTTGTGCCCGCGGGTGCAAGGATTGTTTACTTTACGCAAAGTTCTTTTAATGCAGTTGTCTGTTGCTTTGAGTTTACACTATGGGTGGGACTCGCAACTTAATACCAGCGAGATGTTCTGGATAGATATCTCAAGGTGGATGATTAGTAGTAGGCATTGATGGATTTCGGTCTACTTACTTTGGCGTACCGCCCATGCTTTGAACCTCAACCTTTCTTGCAACTTAGTCAACATTGGTCCTGTCAATTGCCCAGCTGTAATTTGTTTACCTCACATAGCTGTTTTATCATCTTTTGGGAGAGAGACATCACTAGTGAACATCATGAGACTCCGGTCCATATTACCATCATTGATCACATCCACTATTTACTTTTCGTTATTATTTACTATTGCAAACATTATCTATCACTACTATCATCTGCTTTTAATCCTTTGTGAACTACAAGGCCGGAGGGATTGACAACCTCTCTGTACTCGTTGGGAGCAAAGTTATTTGTATCTGTGTGCAGGTCCACGTTGATTGCTAATATCTGGCGCCGTAGCAGTTGACACCTACTTGTTGAACCTAGGAGTCTCTGGGGATTCGATCCTTGGCATCTTTGCTAAGGGAAAAACTTCCACAACACTGCATCTTACACCTTCCACTTGGGGTAACCAACGAGGGGTTAGAGGCCCATCACCGGTGATACGTCCATTTTGCATCATGCTTATAAGTTGATATTTGTTGCATTATGGGCTGTTTATACATGTTTTGACACAATACTTATGTCTTTTCCCTCTTATTTTGCAAGGTTTACATGAAGAAGGGGGAATGCCGGCAGCTGGAATTCTGGCCTGGAAAAGGAGCAAACTCTGGAAACCTATTCTGCACAACTCCAAAAGCCCCGAAACTTCACAGAACATTTTTTCCAGCAAATATAAAAAATATCTGGCGGAAGAAACCCACGAGAGGGGCCACTGGCTGGCCTCGAGGGTGGGGGCGCGCCCCCCTTCCCAAGGCGCGCCCCCCCTGCCTCGAGGGTCAGCCGGTGGGCCCCAGGTGCCCATCTTCTCCTATATGAAGCGTTTTGACCTGGAAAAAATTATGAGGAGGCTTTCAGGACCAGACGCCTCCATCTCGATTCGGAACCAAGGCGGAAACCAATCAAGGGCTCCGGCAGAGCTGTTCTGCCGGGGATACTTCCCTCCGGGAGGGGGAAATCATCACCGCCGTCATCGCCAACAACTCTCCCATCTTGTGGAGGGTTATCTTCATCAACATCTTCACCAGCACCATCTCCTCTCAAACCCTAGTTCATCTCTTGTATCCAATCTTTGTACCCAAACCTCAGATTGGTACCTGTGGGTTGCTAGTAGTGTTGATTACTCCTTGTATTTGATGCTAGTTGGTTTATTTGATGGAAGATCATATGTTCAGATCCATTACGCATATTAATACCCCTCTGATCATGAACAATATTATGTCTTGTGAGTAGTTACTTTTGTTCCTGAGGACATGGGAGAAGTCTTGCTATTAGTAGTCATGTGAATTTGGTCTTCGTTCGATATTTTGATGAGATGTATGTTGTCTCTCCTCTAGTGGTGTCATGTGAACATCGACTACATGACACTTCACCATTGATTGGGCCTAGAGGAAGGCATTGGGAAGTAATAAGTAGATGATGGGTTGCTAGAGTGACAGAAGCTTAAACCCTAGTTTATGCGTTGCTTCGTAATGGGCTGATTTGGATCCATATGTTTCAGGCTATGGATAGGTTTACCTTAATACTTCTTTTGTAGTTGCGGATGCTTGCATTAGAGGTTAATCATAAGTGGGAGGCTTGTCCAAGTAAGGGAAGCACCCAAGCACCGGTCCACCCACATACCAAATTATCAAAGTACCGAACGCGAATCAAATGATCGTTATGAAAACTAGCTTCACGATAATTCCCATATGTCCTCGGGAGTGCTTTACCTTGCATAAGAGTTTGTCCAGGCTTGTCCTTTGCTACAAAAAGTATTGGGCCACCTTGCTGCACCTTATTTACTTTTACCGTTTGTCACTTGCTACCAATTATCTTATCACACAACTATCTGTTACCTATAATTTCAGTGCTTGCAGAAAATACCTTACTGAAAACTGCCTATCATTTCCTTCTGCTCCTCGTTGGGTTCGACACTCTTACTTATCGAAAGGACTACGATAGATCCCCTACACTTGTGGGTCATCAAGACTCTTTTCTGGCGCCGTTGCCAGGGAGTGAAGCACCTTTTGTAAGTGGAATTTGGTAAGGAAAAATTTATATAGTGTGCTGAAATTTATTGTCACTTGTTATTATGGCTCAAAATCCTTTGAGGGGCTTGTTCGGGGTATCTTCACCCCCAACATAAGAGCAAAGAGTTGCTCCTCAACCTACTGCACCTAATGAAAATGTTTGCTTTGAGATTCCTTCGGGTGTGATTGAGAAATTGCTTGAAAATCCCTATACAGGAGACGGAACACTTCACCCCGATTTACATCTAATCTATGTGGATGAAGTTTGTGGATTGTTTAAGCTTGCAGGTATGCCCGAGGATGTTATCAAGAAGAAGGTTTTCCCTATATCTTTGAAGGGAGATGCATTGACATGGTTTAGGCTATGCGATGATATGGGATCTTGGAACTATAATCGTCTGAAGTTGGAATTTCATCAGAAGTTCTACCCTATGCACCAGGTTCATCATGATCGTAATTATATTTATAATTTCTGGCCTCGCGAAGGAGAAAGCATCGCTCAAGCTTGGGGGAGGCTTAAGTCAATGTTATATTCATGCCCCAATCATGAGCTCTCAAGAGAAATGATCATTCAAAAATTTTATGCTCGGCTTTCTCATAATAATCGCTCCATGCTCGATACTTCTTGTTCTGGCTCTTATATGATAAAGACTATTGACTTCAAATGGGATTTATTGGAAAGAATTAAACGCAACTCCGAAGATTGGGATCTCGACGAAGGTAATGAGTCAGGTATGACCCCTAAGTTTGATTGTGTTAAAGCTTTTATGGATACCGATGTTTTCCGTGAGTTTAGCACTAAATATGGACTTTGACTCTGAGATAGTAGCTTCTTTCTGTGAATCTTTTGCTACTCATGTTGATCTCCCCAAGGAGAAGTGGTTTAAATACCATCCCCCTATTGAGGTAAAAGTAGTTGAACCTATTAAAGTTGACGAAAAGACTATCACTTATAATGTTGATCCTGTTATACCTACTGCTTATATTGAGAAACCACATTTGCCTGTTAGAATAAAGGATCACGCTCAAGCTTCAGCTGTAGTTCGTAAGAGTAATACTAGAACACCTACACCCTCTGAGAAAATTAAAGTTGAACCTAGTGTTGCTATGGTTAAAGATATCTTGGTACAAGATTTAGATGGACATATTATTTATCTCCAAGAAGAGTCTGCTAGGATAGCCAAACCCAATGCTAGGAATAAACATAAGCCTATCGTAGGCTTGCCTGTTATCTCTGTCAAGATAGGAGATAATTGCTATCATGGTTTATGCGACGTATGCGCTAGTGCGAGTGTTATCCCTCTTGACTTGTATAATGAAATTATGCATGATATTGCACCTATTGAGTTAGAAGGGATTGATGTCACTATTAAGCTTGCTAATAGAGATACTATTTCACCAGTTGGGATTGTTAGAGACATTGAAGTCTTTTGTGGGAAGGTTAAATACCCTACTGATTTCCTTGTTCTTAGTTCCCCACAAGATGCTTTTTGCCCCATTATATTTGGCAGACCCTTTTTGAACACCGCTAATGCCAAGATAGACTGTGTGAAAGATATTGTCACTGTCGGATTAGGGGATATGTCTCATGATTTTAACTTTGCTAAATTCCGTAAACAACCCCTTGAAAAGGCACCACCCAGTAAGGATGAACTTATTGGTCTTGCTTCTATTGCTGTGCCACCTAATGGTCCTTTAGAACAATACTTACTAGACCATGAAAATGATAAGCAAATGAATGAAAGAAGGTTGATAGATGAAATATTTCTTACACAGGGACCCGTATTGAAAAACAATTTGCCTGTTGAAATCCTAGGTGATCCTCCTCCACCCAAGGGTGATCCCGTGTTTGAACTTAAACCTTTGCCTGATAATCTTAAGTATGTTTATCTTGATGAAAAGAAGATATATCCTGTTATTATTAGTGCTAACCTTTCAGAGCATGAAGAAGAAATATTATTGAAAACTCTGAAGAAGCACCGAGCTGCTATTGGATATACTCTGGATGATCTTACGGGCATTAGTCCCACTATATGTCAACACAAGATAAAATTGGAAGAAAATGCTAAACCAGTTATTGATCATCAGCGACGGTTAAATCCTAAGATGAAAGAAGTGGTAAGGAAGGAAATTCTAAAGCTTCTAGAGGCAGGTATTATCTATCCCATTGCTGATAGCCAGTGGGTAAGTCCTGTCCATTGTGTTCCTAAGAAAGGAGGTATGACTGTTGTCCCTAATGATAAAGATGAATTGATCCCGCAAAGAATAGTTACAGGTTATAGGATGGTAATTGATTTCCGTAAGTTAAACAAGGCTACTAAGAAAGATCATTACCCCTTGCCATTTATTGATCAAATGCTAGAAAGATTATCCAAACATACTCATTTCTGCTTTCTAGACGGTTATTCTGGTTTCTCTCAAATACCTGTGTCAAAGGGGGATCAAGAAAAGACCACATTTACTTGTCCTTTCGGTACCTTTTATAGACGTATGCCTTTTGGTTTATGTAATGCACCTGCTACCTTTCAAAGATGCATGATGTCTATATTCTTTGACTTTTGTGAAAAGATTGTTGAGGTTTTCATGGATGATTTCTCCGTTTATGGAACCTCTTTTGATGATTGCTTAAGCAACCTTGATCGAGTTTTGCAGATATGTGAAGACACTAACCTTGTCTTGAATTGGGAAAAGTGCCACTTTATGGTTAATGAAGGCATTGTCTTGGGACATAAAATTTCTGAAAGAGGTATTGAAATTGACAAAGCTAAAGTGGATGCTATTGAAAAGATGCCATTCCCTAAGGATATCAAAGGTATACGAAGTTTCCTTGGTCATGCCGGGTTTTATAGGAGGTTCATTAAGGACTTCTCCAAAATCTCTAGGCATCTGACTAATCTTTTACAAAAAGATATTCCTTTTGTCTTTGATGATGATTGTCTAGAAGCATTTGAAATACTTAGGAAAGCATTGATATCTGCACCTATTGTCCAGCCTCCTGACTGGAATTTACCCTTTGAGATTATGTGCGATGCTAGTGATTATGCTGTAGGAGCTGTTCTAGGGCAAAGAGTTGATAAGAAATTGAATGTTATCCAGTATGCTAGCAAAACTCTAGATAGTGCCCAAAGGAATTATGCTACCACTGAAAAAGAATTTTTAGCAGTTGTGTTTGCTTATGATAAGTTTAAACCTTACATCGCTGATTCTAAAGTAACTATTCACACTGATCATGCTGCTATCAAATACCTTATGGAAAAGAAAGATGCTAAACCTAGACTTATTAGATGGGTCCTCTTGCTGCAAGAATTTGACTTGCATATTATTGATAGAAAGGGAGATGAGATCCCCGTAGCAGATAACTTGTCTAGGTTAGATAATATACGTGATGACCAACAACCTATTGATGATAGCTTTCTTGATGAACAACTAGCGGTCATAAGTACTTCTCGTACTGCCCCTGGTATGCTGATTATGATAATTACATTGTTGCTAAGTTTATACCTCCTAGCTTCACATACCAGCAAAAGAAAAAGTTCTTCTATGACTTGAGACATTACTTTTGGGATGACCCACATCTTTATAAAGAAGGAGTAGATGGTATTATTAGACGTTGTGTGCCTGAGCATGAACATGAACAAATCTTACGCAAGTGCCACTCCGAAGCTTATGGAGGACACCATGCGGGAGACAGAACTGCACACAAGGTATTGCAATCCGGTTTTTATTGGCCTACTCACTTCAAGGATGCCCGTAAGTTTTTATTATCATGTAATGAATGTCAAAGAATTGGCAATATTAGTAGACATCAAGAAATGCCTATGAATTATTCACTTGTTATTGAACCATTTGATGGTTGGGGCATTGATTATATGGGACCTTTTCCTTCTTCTAATGGGTACACACATATCCTAGTTGCTGTTGATTATGTTACTAAGTGGGTAGAAGCTATTCCAACTAGTAGTGCTGATCATAACACCTCTATTAAGATGCTTAAAGAAGTTATATTTCCGAGGTTTGGAGTCCCTAGATATCTAATGACTGATGGTGGTTCACACTTTATTCATGGTGCTTTCTGTAAGATTTTGCTAAGTACGATGTCAACCATAGAATTGCATCACCTTATCACCCACAGACTAGTGGCCAGGTAGAACTAAGTAATAGGGAGTTGAAATTAATCTTGCAAAAGACAGTTAATAGGTCTAGAAAGAATTGGTCTAAGAAACTAGATGATGCATTATGGGCCTACAGAACTGCATACAAAAACCCTATGGGTATGTCTCCATATAAGATGGTATATGGAAAAGCTTGTCACTTACCTCTTGAGCTAGAACATAAGGCATATTGGGCTATCAAAGAGCTCAATTATGATTTCAAACTTGCCGGTGAAAAGAGGCTATTTGATATTAGCTGTCTTGATGAATGGAGAACCCAGGCCTACGAGAATGCCAAGTTATTTAAAGAAAATGTTAAAAGATGGCATGATAAAAGAATACAAAAGCGTGAGTTTAACGTAGGTGATTATGTTTTGCTATTCAACTCTCGTTTAAGATTTTTTGCAGGAAAACTTCTCTCCAAGTGGGAAGGACCTTACGTTATCGAGGAGGTCTATCGTTCCGGTGCCATAAAAATCAACAACTTCGAAGGCACAAATCCGAAGGTGGTGAATGGTCAAAGGATCAAACATTATATCTCAGGTAATCCTATAAATGTTGAAACTAATATTATTGAAACCATAACCCCGGAGGAATACATAAGGGACACTTTCCAGAACGATTCAGCCTCCGAAAAGAAAGAGGTACATGATACGGTAAGTAAGCCGACTCCAAAACAGTTCTAAAGGCAATTTTTCTCTGTTTTGGAATATTTAGAAAAATAGAAAAATAAACCGCATTCTGGAGGAGACACGAGGTGGCCTCGAGGGTGGGGGGCGCGCCCCCTTCCCAGGGCGCGCCCCCCTGCCTCGAGGGCACCCCGTGTGTCCCCTGGACTCCGTTTTCTTGTGTGGTTACTCCTTTTGTTCGGGAAAAAATCATTATATATACTCCCAAAGGTTTTGACCTCTGTATCACGCAGAATTCCTCTGTTTTCGTTTTGAGCTGCTGCTTTTGACAGATCTAGATCATCATGGCGTCCTCCAACACCCCCAAGGACACGTTCTTCGAGAAGGTCATCAGCCCCTACCTTGCGGAGGTGCTGCACCACCCCAAAACCATGGAGTTGCATGAGGAGGTGCTGCACATCCGTGATGTTGAAGGGCCGAGGAAGACCGGAAGCGTGGAGACAAGACTCGAAGCAATGGAGCAACAAGTTTTCAAGTGCCAAGGTATGGTGGAACGAGGTCTCGACGCCAATCACATGATGATCTCGGAGCTTGCCAACAATCTCAAGATGGACTCAAGGATCTTCGGAGAAGCAATCTCCAATCTTCAACAGAAGATCGATCACCTCCAAGCTCAGATCTATGATCTGCAAAACCAAAACTGTGAGTATGAATATAGATTCAAGAACATGAGTTTGGCTGCAGATTTGAGTATCCCGGAGACTCGATCATCCTTCTACGATGGTGAGCCCATGCCTTGGAAGAACAACAGGCCTACGTCAGCAACAACTCCATCATCACCAACCCCTAAGAAGGAGACATAATCATATGGGTATGGGCACTCCCCTTGGCAACTGCCAAGCTTGGGGGAGTGACCCCGGTATCGTATCACCATCACTCCTATCTTTACCTTTTTACTTAGTTCGATCCTTTTGGTGTTGGAGAACGTAGTATTTTAAAAAAATTCTACGATCACGCAAGATCTATCTACCAGATGCATAGCAACGAGAGGGAAGAGTGTGTCTACGTACCCTCGTAGACCGGAAGTGGAAGCGTCAAGTGACGCGGTTGATGTAGTCGAACTTCTTCGCGATTCAACCGATCAAGCACCGAACATACGGCACCTCCGCGTTCAGCACACGTTCAGCTTGATGACGTCCCACAAGCTCTTGATCCAGTTGAGCTTAACGGGAGAGTTTCGTCAGCACGACGGCGTGGTGACGGATACGATGTATTCACCGGTGCAGGGCTTCGCCTAAGCACTGCAACGGTATGGCCGAGGTGTGTTTCTGTGGAGGGGGGCACCGCACACGGCTGGAACAATTCAACTTGTGTGTCTTTGGGTGCCCCCCTGCCCCCGTATATAAAGGAGCAAGAGGGGAGGGCCGGCCGGCCTCCTATGGTGCGGCTAGGGCAATCCTACTAGGAATAGGATTGCAATCCTATTCCTAGTAGGAGTCCACCAAGAAGGAAGAGAGGGAAAAAGAAAGAGAAGGAGAGGTGGCGCCCCCCAATCCTAGTCCAACTAGGATCCCCTGGTGGGGCGCCGGCCAGCCTCTATGGGCTGCCTCTCTCCTTTCCTTAAGGCCCACTATGGACCATCCCCCCTCGTAGGGGGTTCCGGTAACCCCCTCCGGCAATCCCGTTAAATCTGAAACTTTTCCGGAACACTTCCGGTGTCCGAATATAGTCGTCTAATATATCAATCTTTATGTCTCGGACATTTCGAGACTCCTCGTCATGTCCGTGATCTCATCCGGGACTCCGAACTACCTTCGGTACATCAAAACTCATAAACTCATAATACCGATCGTCATCAAACGTTAAACGTGCGGACCCTACGGGTTCGAGAACTATGTAGACAAGACCGAGACTCATCTCCGGTCAATAACCAATAGCGGAACCTGGATGTTCATATTGGCTCCTACATATTCTACGAAGATCTTTTATCGGTCAAAAACCGCATAACAACATACGTTGTTCCTTTTGTCATCAGTATGTTACTTGCCCGAGATTCGATCGTCGGTATCTCCATACCTAGTTCAATCTCGTTACCGGCAAGTCTCTTTACTCGTTCCGTAACACATCATCTCATGACTAACTCATTAGTCTTTTGCTTGCAAGGCTTATTGTGATGTGTGTTACCAAGAGGGCCCAGAGATACCTCTCCGACACTCGGAGTGACAAATCCTAATCTTGATCTATGCCAACACCACGAATACTTTCGGATACACCTGTAGAGCATCTTTATGATCACCCAGTTACGTTGTGACGTTTGATAGCACACAAGGTGTTCCTACGGTATTCGGGAGTTGCATAATCTCATAGTCATAGGAACATGTATAAGTCATGAAGAAAGCAATAGCAGTAAAACTAAACGATCATAGTGCTATGCTAACGGATGGGTCTAGTCCATCACATCATTCTACTAATGATGTGACCCCGTTGATCAAATGACAACTCATGTCTATGGCTAGGAAACATAACCATCTTTGATCAATGAGCTAGTCTAGTAGAGGCATACTAGGGACATACTGTTTTGTCTATGTATTCACACATGTACTAAGTTTCCGGTTAATACAATTCTAGCATGAATAATAAACATTTATCATGATATAAGGAAATATAAATAACAACTTTATTATTGCCTCTAGGGCATATTTCCTTCAGTCTCCCACTTGCACTAGAGTCAATAATCTAGCTCACATCGCCATGTGATTTAATACCGATAGTTCACATCGTTATGTGAATAACACCCATAGTTCACATCGCCATGTGACCAACACCCAAAGGGTTTACTAGAGTCAATAATCTAGTTCACATCGCTATGTGATTAATACCCAAGAGTAATAAGGTGTGATCATGTTTTGCTTGTGAGAGAAGTATAGTCAACGGGTCTGTCACATTCAGATCCGTATGTACTTCGCAAATTTCTATGTCTACAATGCTCTGCATTGAGCTACTCTAGCTAATAGCTCCCACTTTCAATACGCATCCAGATTGATACTTAGAGTCATCTGGATTTAGTGTCAAAGCTTGCATCGGCGTAACCCTTTACGACGAACTCTTTATCACCTCCATAATCGAGAAACATTTCCTTAGTCATCCAGTTACTAAGGATAATTTTGACCGTTGTACAGTGATCTACTCCTGGATCACTATTGTACCCCCTTGACAAACTCATGGCAAGGTACACAACATGTTTGGTACACAGCATGGCATACTTTATAGAACCTATGGCTGAGGCATAGGGAATGACTTTCATTCTCTCTATATTTTTTTGCCGTGGTCTGGCTTTGAGTCTTACTCAACTTCACACCTTACAAGTCAGGCAAGAACTCCTTCTTTGACTGATCCATTTTGAACTACTACAAAATCTTATCAAGGTATGTACTCATTGAAAGTCTTATCAAGCATCTTGATCTATCTCTATAGATCTTGATGCCCAATATGTAAGCAGCTTCACCAAGGTCTTTCTTTGAAAAACTCCTTTCAAACACTCCTTTATGCTTTCTAGAAAATTCTACATCATTTCCGATCGACAATATGTCATTCACATATACTTATCAGAAAGGTTGTAGTGCTCCCACTCACTTCTTGTAAATACAGGCTTCACCGCAAGTCTGTATAAATCTATATGCTTTGATCCACTTATCAAAGCGTATATTCCAACTCCGAGATGCTTGCACCAGTCCATAGATGGATCGCTGGAGCTTGCACATTTTGTTATCATCTTTTGGATCGACAAAACCTTCTGGTTGCATCATATACAACTCTTCTTTGAGATATCCATTCAGGAATGCAGTTTTGACATCCATTTGCCAGATTTCATAATCATAAAATGCGGCAATTGCTAACATGATTCGGACAGACTTAAGCATCGCTACAGGTGAGAAAGTCTCATCGTAGTCAACTCCTTGAACTTGTCGAAACCCTTTCGCAACAAGTCGAGCTTTGTAAACAGTAACATTACCGTCTGCGTCGGTCTTCCTCTTGAAGATCCATTTATTTTCGATGGCCTGCCGATCATCGGGCAAGTCAACCAAAGTCCACACTTTGTTCTCATACATGGATCCCATCTCAGATTTCATGGCCTCAAGCCATTTTGCGGAATCTGGGCTCATCATCGCTTCCTCATAGTTCGTAGGTTTATCATGGTCTAGTAACATGATTTCCAGAACTGGGTTACCGTACCACTCTGGTGCGGAACGTACTCTGGTTGATCTACGACGTTCAGCAGAAACTTGATCTGAAGTTTCATGATCATCATCATTAACTTCCTCACTGATTGGTGTAGGAATCACTGGAACAATTTTCTGTGATGTACTACTTTCCAATTCGGGAGAAGGTACAATTACCTCATCAAGTTCTACTTTCCTCCCACTCACTTCTTTCGAGAGAAACTCTTTCTCTAGAAAGGATCCATTCTTAGCAACGAATATCTTGCCTTCGGATCTGTGATAGAAGGTGTACCCAACAGTCTCTTTTGGGTATCCTATGAAGATTTACTTCTCCGATTTGGGTTCGAGCTTATCATGTTGAAACTTTTTTACATAAGCATCGCAGTCCCAAACTTAAAGAAATGACAGCTTAGGTTTCTCGTCAAACCACAGTTCATACGGTGTCATCTCCACGGATTTGGAAGGTGCCCTATTTAACGTGAATGTAGCTGTCTCTAAAGCATAACCCCAAAACGATAGTGGTAAATCGGTAAGAGACATCATAGATCGTACCATATCCAATAAAGTACGGTTACGACGTTCGGACACACCATTACGCTGTGGTGTTCCGGGTGGCGTGAGTTGTGAAACTATTCCACATTGTTTCAAATGAAGACCAAACTCGTAACTCAAATATTCTCCTCCATGATTAGATCGTAGAAACTTTATTTTCTTGTTACGATGATTCTCTACTTCACTCTGAAATTCTTTGAACTTTTCAAATGTTTCAGACTTGTGCTTCATTAAGTAGATATACCCATATCTGCTCAAATCATCAGTGAAGGTCAGAAAATAACGATACCCGCCGCGAGCTTCAACACTCATTGGCCCACATACATCAGTATGTATGATTTCCAACAAATCTGTTGCTCGCTCCATAGTTCCGGAGAACGGAGTTTTAGTCATCTTGCCCATGAGGCATGGTTCGCAAGCACCAAGTGATTCACAATCAAGTGATTCCAAAAAGTCCATCACTATGGAGTTTCTTCATGCGCTTTACACCAATATGACCTAAATGGCAGTGCCACAAAAAAGTTGCACTATCATTATTAACCTTGCATCTTTTGGCTTCAATATTATGAATATGTGTATCACACGATCGAGATCCAACAAACCATTTTCATTGGGTGTATGACCATAAAAGGTTTTATTCATGTAAACAGAACAACAATTATTCTCTAACTTACATGAATAACCGTATTGAAATAAACATGATCAAATCATATTCATGCTCAATACAAACGCCAAATAACACTTATTTTTGTTCAACACTAATCCCGAAAGTATAGGGAGTGTGCGATGATGATCATATCAATCTTGGAACTACTTCCAATACACATCGTCACTTCATCCTTTAACTAGTTTTTGTTCATTATGCAACTCCCATTTCGAGTTACTACTCTTTAGCAACTAAACTAGTATCAAATACCGAGGGGTTGCTATGAATACTAGTAAAATACACATCAATAATCTGTATATCAAAATATACCTTTGTTCACTTTGCCATCCTTCTTATCCGCCAAGTATCTAGGGCAGTTCCACTTCCAGTGACCATTTCCTTTGCAGTAGAAGCACTTAGTTTCAGGCTTGAGTTTTAGCTTTGGGTTTCTTCACGGGAGTGACAACTTGCTTGTCATTCTTCTTGAAGTTCCCCTTCTATCCCTTTGCCCTTTACTTGAAACAAGTGGTCTTGTTAACCATCAACACTTGATGCTTTTTCATGCTTTCTACCTTCGCCGACTTGAGAATATAGGATCATTGAAAGTATGTAGGATATAGATGATATAGTTCAAATAATGTGAACGTTGGGGTTTTCGGTGGGACCGAATATACAATCTCGGTTAGTCCGATTCGTGCAATGACAAGAGCATGCCAGTTTCGGTGGGACCGACTTCATCATCTCGGTGACACCGATTTGATGACAGAAGGTTACAGAACCTTGGCAACTCATGTTTCGGTGAGACCGAGTTCAGAATCGGAAAATCCGAGTTTACTAGGGTTTGGCTTATGGCTGAGGTGGTTCATCTCGGTGTGACTGAGTTTGGAATATCGGTGGGACCGAGATTACTTATGAGTGTATATGGCAGTGAAAGTTGCTGATAGTTTAGGAGATGTATCACTAAGCACTTGAGCAACCAGATCATCATCATAACCTCATCCCCTTTTAATAGTATTGGCTTTTCCTATGGACTCAATGTGATCTTGGATCACTAAACCAAAAATGGAGTCTTGAGCTTTTGCCAATGCTTGCCTTAGCATTTTGAGGGGTCCACTTCTTCAGTCCTTGCCATACCCATATCACTGAACTTTTCTGAAATGATTCTCAAGTAACTATTAGTTCAATGATATATATGTTGTTATTAATTACCAAAACCACCCGGGGATTAGTTGCACTTTCAATCTCCCCCTTTTTGGTAATTGATGACAACATATAGATCAAAGCTTCGACAAAGGATATAATCAATGAATAATATCGTCGCTTTGAGAAGTATGTGATAAGCAAGAGCTCCCCCTAAATTTGTGCATTATTTAAGATTTGCGTTTGAATGCAAATGCACAATCGATTAGGATCATGGGTCACTCTTCCATGTCACATACATCTTGGTGGAGCGCACAAAATGATAAGAATGAACAGCATGCACCCAATCACCAAGACATGAGTAAATAGTCATACGAGATAGGAATGGCATATGATAAGCATTAAGCACACATTAAAGCACAGTACGACTAAGCACTCTTTAAGATAGAATCAAACGGAGTATCAAGCACACTGAATGTCTCGAAAACCAAAAGTATCTCAAAGAACGCAAAAGAACGAAAGAGCAAAAGCGCAAAGACAACATCACTCTCTCTCTCTCGAAGCCCTATGATCTATACAATTTCTCCCCCTTTGGCAACAAGTTACCAAAAAGTTCGAAAAAGCATAGAGCTAAGCGTCACTGTGGACTCTGCTGGCGGCTCCCGTCTGGGTTGATGTCGGAGTGGATATGACAGCATCGGCAAAGACTTCAGCTGATGTCTGTGCTGGAGGAGTGGACACTGGAGCTGAAGCTGGAGTAACTGTTGGAACTGTGGGAGGTGCTGAAGCTGTAGTCCTGGTGTCAGTCACTGGAATAGCAGCTGATCGGGATCCTTTGGGAACCGGAGCAGTCTGTCGATGAGAATCCTGGACTAAGTCATCCTGCAACTCACGCATAAGCTCTGCCTTGTCCTGCTTTGCTTCCTCAATGTCTGCCTCGAGCTTGTTGACGGTCACTTGTACTTCAGTCAGCTTCACGTCCAGAGCGTGGATCTTCTCGTCAACAATCCTCTCTAAGCTCTCCTGAGACTGTTCAATGCTGGCCAGGCGTTGTTCAATCCTTTGAGTAGCTTCAAGAATTTGCTCTCCGAAACTCTTTGGTTTAGCTGCTGCTGCTGCTGCTTTGTCAGCTTTGGCTTTCTTAGCAGCTTCGATCTTAGCTTGACCTTCAACAGAAGAAGAAAATATTTGACCTTCAGTCATCCACGTAATCTTTCCATCAGGGTAGAAGTGAGCTGTGGCATAAAATTGCATTATTATCTCATCGTTCCAACTGGTCAATTTCTGACCTACAAAATCTGCAACTCCACATGCAGTGAAACTTTCATGCACATGTGGAAAGAAATCTCTGTGCTCTTCGCTGTCAATGTACTTCCAGTCAACATATCTGGTGTCTGCGACTATGGGCTTCTTGTCCATCAGCACGGTCTCATAGAAGTCCTGCTGCTCTCTGGTGTGAAATCTGGGATCTACAGCAGTTCTTCTCCTCACGGCATATGGGTCAGTTTGTCTCCATAGCCTGAGACCTCTATCTTTTCTTGCGTTCATATCCTCAGCTTGAGGATGAGCATCATTATGGAGTGGCAGTTTTGGACGAAGTTTCAGCAAAACTTGTCCTTCATCGTCAGACTCAGCTGGTGGCACATCATCCTTGTTCTTTTCAGACGCTGGAATGTTTCTGATGGTCCTCTTGGGCTTGGCAGCAAGCTTTGCTGGAGCTGCCTTAGCTGGAGCAGATTTCTTGGGCTTTGATGTGGCTCCAGCCTTAATGGCATCACCCATGAGCTTAGGCTTCTGAGGAGGAGGCTGTGGTGCTTCCTCATCCTCATCCTCTACTGCTGCATCTGCATGAGAATCAATATACATATCTGCTCGAGCTTCTGACACATGCACTACCCTCTTTCTCTTGGTGGTTTTCTTCACTTTGCTTGCAGCTGCCTCTCCCAAATTCAGCTTCTTAGCAACAGTTGACTGCTTGACTTTGCTGGTGCCCTTCTTAGATTGTTGACCTTGTTGCTCTTTGGCAACAACCTTCCTTTTAGGCTTTGAGGTCACCTCTTCCTCAACAACAAAATCTGAGTCCTCATCATCTGAATTCTTCTCCTTTCTAGCTCTGGTGGCTGCAGGAGGCATGCCACTTGGTGTACTCCTCTCACCATCATCAGATGAGCTACTAGGATCAGGACTAGTGTCTGCCTCTGGAATGTCTGCAATGGGTGTCTCTGACCTGTTCTCACTGTCACTGGTATCTGACATGGCTGACAACCTGTGAATAGATAAGGTATAGGCAGAGAAGAAGAGTCATCAGAAACTGCAGAAGTTTTTGCAAAAAAAAATGAGTTCAAATTCTAGTATTAAGTTTTCACTGAAGACATTTCGGTCAGACCGAGTTTAAGTTTCGGTGAATCCGAAGTGTTAAACAGGAGCTTGGCACACCACTTTCGGTTTGACCGAAGTGGGTTTCGGTCCTGCCGAAAACACTAGGGTTTCACAAAATCTACATTTCGGTCACACCGATTTTGCACAACTCGGTTGGACCGAAGGGTGCAGTGCAATGGCCATAGGCCAAATCGGTCATACCGAAAATATAAAATCGATCTCACCGAGATGTGTTCCGTGGAAACCTAACCCTAAAACTTTTACTCGAATCTAGTTCAAACGAACCAATCTGGAGTACAGGAGAATTTCAATCGTGGCAAGATACTAGGCAATCCAAACGTGCATTGAATCGGAGATGGGAGCACGAGTGGGATCAAAACTCACCCTAACTTGGTGGAGTTTTTCTACGGCGGCAACGGCGCGGAGGAGATGCCCGTTGACGGCGATGGAGACCTGCGGCGAGGGCGCACAGGCGACGACGGCGACGATCCGGAGACCAAGGTGACGGCAGCAAGGGATGTGGGGGCGAAACGTTTGAAAGAGGAATCAACGCGCGCGGCCCTTAGAATATATACCCCTTTGCTGTCGGTGGGACCGAGTTGTAAAACTCGGTGGCACCGAGATGGATAACTGCTAGGCAGTTATGCACTTCGGTCACGCCGAAAATCACAACTCGGTTTCACCGAGATGAAAACCTAGATCAGTCTAAATGCTTTCGGTTCGACCGAGTTTGAGTGAGTTGGTCTGACCGAAATCAAATAGAAGGTTTTGGAGATTAGCCCTTGACGGATCGGTGGCTCCGAGTGCCCCTCACCCGGAGGGTCCGAAAATGACTTGTTCAAAGTTTGTGATGTAAGCATGAATAGAATTTGAGACAAGAAAGCATAGATAGCTAGGGGAGGTACATAGGCATTCTTGTCCATCCATTTGGTCAGAAAAATCAAAACAACCAAAACAACAAATGGATGTCCTTGAATGGATAAAATCATGCATCCAACATGCTCACACAATAAGATAGCAAATGAAATATGTGTCAAACATGCACAACCAAAAACTCTAGCATTTAACACACAATTTGTCGATGACTAGGTCATCTTTATATGAGTATATTGACTTAGGAGCCAAATGAGAACATTTGATCATAGGTCATACTCATCGTTTAAGCACAAGTGGGGTTACCACTTTTACATAAAGCATTGATGTGTTCACATCATTTGAAGATGCTTTAGCTCAATTTTTTAGAGCAAAGCTCCCCCTAGATGTGAGAACCCCTTTTAAAGGGTCAAACTAACCTTGGGTTGTCGTAGAAGACTTCATGTAGATGTTGAAGATGTGGATGCTCAATGTTGATGGAGATCATCAAGAGTTGGGAGCTATCCTTTGGATTCGGGCACTTTCAATACCTACATGGGTTAGTTCCACAAGGAACAAACAAGGATATCCATGGACATAGATTGACATTCACAATAGATGATGTCCATGAAAGCAATGATTACCTTGTCCCTTGACTTACCAACAAGAGGGTTTGTGACTCCATGAACTAGTGCACGATGTGGAAGTTGATTGCACAAGTTTTTGCCAAAATGAATGTGAGTGAAGTATGTTGGCGGAGTCACCCTCAAGAACTTTCTAGTTCTTCTTCTTCGGGATCCACATCATCTTGATGGGAATCCTTGGGGTTGTAGTTGAGCTTGACAAAGTAGAACTTGACGTTTCCTTGGGAACCCACATGACCATGGCTTGAGGTGCTTCAACAAATGCATCAATCTCCTCTTGAAGCTTGTCCTTGGCTTTTAGCTTGTGGTCTTGTGGTGGAAGGTCATCTTGAGCTTGTTCCACATAGGAAGAAGTAGGATCATACTTCTCCTTTTGAGGAACAAACTGTGGAGTAGGATATTGACCTTCTACCCACTCAACACCTTCGGCGTTGAACTTTCGCTCAAAACCAATTCCTTGATTCTTCCGGTGCCTTCCTTGCTTGCGAACAATTTCCTCAAAGTTCTTGCTTCCGGCAAGGCTCTTGTAGACACCTTTCTCTATGATCCCTTTCAATAAACTATTCTCTTGCTCAAGTGTAACTTGGCTTGAAACATTGTTAGTGGAATCAAGAGAACTACTAGAAGCAACAACATTGGATTTAGCATGGTTATTGTTACTGCTAGAGGAAGAATTTTTCTTATGCTTGTCATGCTTAGTCTTAATGGGTGGCAAGAAATTAGACAAGAGAAGTCGTTTGGCAAGATATGAAGAACTCTTCTTTCGAAGATCGTCATTGATTGCTTTTAGAAACTCATGTTCTTGCTCTAGAGTGAGCTTCTCGAAGCGTAGCTTCTCATGAGATCTTAGGAGCTCTCTATGATCTTCTTGAGTTGTTTCATGAGCTAACTTAAGAGTGTTTAGTTCTTTAGTTAGACGCTCAATCTCCTTCATAGCATTGTCATTCGACTCTTCTCGACTATAAAGACTACTAGCATGTTCATCGTTACTAGGCTCACTGGATTTATCATGCAAGAGCTCATCTTCACCAAGCAAGTCATCCTCATCACTATTGAAGTTAATGAATTCAGGGTGTGATACCTTGGGGCCTTTAGCCATGAAGCATCTTCCAATTCCCTCATTTGGTGAATCAAATAAGTCGTAGGAGTTGGAGTTGGAGGATACGAGAGCAAGACCGGCAACACCTTCATCTTGACTGTAGTCGGAGTCGGAGTGATAGCTTCCATCGGATTGATTGTCGGAGTCGGAGCCGGAGACCCATTCACCTACATGAGCTTGATGTTTTCTTCTTGTGTAGCTCCTTGATGACTTGTCTTTCCTCTCCGAATCCTTGCTTCTCCGAGAGGGTCTTCGTTCATAACGATCATCTCTACTCCTTCTCTCTTTCCGAGGTGACTCATCTCTTGAACTTCTTCTTCTTGGAGATTCTTCTCTTCTCTTGTGGGGAGCCGTACACTCATTTGAGTAGTGTCCGGGTCTTCCACAATTGTAGCAGGTTCGATCACGACTAGAAGATCTCTTTTCATCATATGATCTAGACTTTGAGCTTCTCTCTTTGCCTCTATTCTTGTAGAATTTGTTGAAGTTCTTAACCATTAGGCTTATCTCTTCATTGGAAACTAACTTGTCACTTGAGGTTGTGGGAGCATCACTTGTAGCTTTGTAAGCACCACTCGACTTGTTGTGAAGCTCATCCTTATCCTTAAGTGTCATCTCATGAGCAACAATTCTTCCAATGACTTCGGTTGGCTTGAGAGTCTTGTAGTTTGGCATTATTTGGATCAAAGTGCACACGGTGTCATACTTTCCATCCAAAGCTCTGAGAATCTTCTTGATGATGAATCGGTCGGTCATTTCTTCGCTTCCTAAGCCGGCAATCTCATTTGTGATGAGAGCAAGCCTAGAGTACATTTCAGCGACTCCTTCACCATCCTTCATCTTGAACTTGTCAAGTTGACCTTGAAGAATATCTAGCTTTGATTCCTTCACGGACTCGGTACCTTCGTGCATTTCAACCAAAGTATCCCAAATCTCTTTTGCATTCTCAAGACGGCTAATTTTGTTGAACTCCTCGGGACACAAGGCATTGAAGAGAATGTCACAAGCTTGAGCATTGTTTTGCAACATCCGCAATTCTTCCGGTGTAGCTTCGCGATCCGGAACTTTTCCTTCCTCGAAGAATTCACCTTGCATACCAACACAAATAATGCCCCATGCGGCTGGGTTATGACCAAGAATATGCATTTTCATTTTATGCTTCCAACTAGCAAAATTTGTACCATCAAAGTAAGGACCTCTACGAAAATTACCCTCACTAGACGCCATACTCTCCTAGGTTGTGAAACCAAGCTTATGGAGTCCAATGCAAATGGAAACCAATACATTGGAGACCAAAGCTCTGATACCACTTGTAGGATCGAAAGTATGTCTAGAGGGGGGGTGATTAGACTACTTGTAAATATAAAAATTCTGCCTTTTGACAAAGAACAGTTTTTGGTAGATTCACAGTTTTGATCAAGTCAAGCATCACCCTACACATGCAATTCTAGAGTATAGGCAGCGGAAAGTAAATTGCACATGTAGTAAAGAGAGGTGGAGAAGAGCAAATGCAATTTTGGAGACGCGGTGATTTTTCCCGTGGTTCCGATAGGTGGCGCTATCGTACATCCACGTTGATGGAGACTTCAACCCACGGAGGGTAACGGCTGCGAGAGTCCACGGAGGGCTCCACCCACGAAGGGTCCACGAAGAAGCAACCTTGTCTATTCCATCATGGCCTACGCCCACGGAGGGCTAGCCTAACTCGGGGTAGATCTTCACGAAGTAGGCGATCTCCTTGCCCATACAAACTTCTTGGTTCAACTCCACATCTCGACGACGGAGGCTCCCAAGCGACACCTAACCAATCTAGGAGGCACCACCCTCCAAAAGGTAATAGATGTTGTAGATGATGATGAACTCCTTGCTCTTGTGCTTCAAATGATAATCTCCCCAACACTCAACTCTCCTCACTGATTTGGCTGTGGTGGAAGAAAGGATTGAGTGGAAAGCAACTTGGGAAGGCTAGAGATCAAGCTTCATATGGTGGGAGTGGAGCAACTTGATCTCAACACAAGGGTAGGTAGTTCTCTTCTCAGAAATGTAAGGTAGGAGTGGTAGTTCTTTCTGATGGCTCTCTCCACGAATGAAGAGGGGGTGGAGGGGTATAAATAGCCTCCACACAAAATCCAACCGTTACACACATTTGAGCAATCTCGGTGGGACCGAAGTGGACAACTCGGTGAGACCGATAGTTCAAATAATGTGAACGTTGGGGTTTTCGGTGGGACCGAATATACAATCTCGGTTAGTCCGATTCGTGCAATGACAAGAGCATGCCAGTTTCGGTGGGACCGACTTCATCATCTCGGCGACACCGATTTGATGACAGAAGGTTACAGAACCTTGGCAACTCATGTTTCGGTGAGACCGAGTTCAGAATCGGAAAATCCGAGTTTACTAGGGTTTGGCTTATGGCTGAGGTGGTTCATCTCGGTGTGACTGAGTTTGGAATATCGGTGGGACCGAGATTACTTATGAGTGTATATGGCAGTGAAAATTGCTGATAGTTTAGGAGATGTATCACTAAGCACTTGAGCAACCAGATCATCATCATAACCTCATCCCCTTTTAATAGTATTGGCTTTTCCTATGGACTCAATGTGATCTTGGATCACTAAACCAAAAATGGAGTCTTGAGCTTTTGCCAATGCTTGCCTTAGCATTTTGACATACTTTCATGCTTTACTCATCTATGTTGTTATTAATTACCAAAACCACCCGGGGATTTGTAGGATCGAAAGTATGTCTAGAGGGGGGGTGATTAGACTACTTGTAAATATAAAAATTCTGCCTTTTGACAAAGAACAGTTTTTGGCAGATTCACAATTTTGATCAAGTCAAGCATCACCCTACACATGCAATTCTAGAGTATAGGCAGTGGAAAGTAAATTGCACATGTAGTAAAGAGAGGTGGAGAAGAGCAAACGCAATTTTGGAGACGCGGTGATTTTTCCCGTGGTTCCGATAGGTGGCGCTATCGTACATCCACGTTGATGGAGACTTCAACCCACGGAGGGTAACGGCTGCGAGAGTCCACGGAGGGCTCCACCCACGAAGGGTCCATGAAGAAGCAACCTTGTCTATTCCATCATGGCCTACGCCCACGGAGGGCTAGCCTAACTCGGGGTAGATCTTCACGAAGTAGGCGATCTCCTTGCCCTTACAAACTTCTTGGTTCAACTCCACATCTCGACGACGGAGGCTCCCAAGCGACACCTAACCAATCTAGGAGGCACCACCCTCCAAAAGGTAATAGATGTTGTAGATGATGATGAACTCCTTGCTCTTGTGCTTCAAATGATAATCTCCCCAACACTCAACTCTCCTCACTGATTTGGCTGTGGTGGAAGAAAGGATTGAGTGGAAAGCAACTTGGGAAGGCTAGAGATCAAGCTTCATATGGTGGGAGTGGAGCAACTTGATCTCAACACAAGGGTAGGTAGTTCTCTTCTCAGAAATGTAAGGTAGGAGTGGTAGTTCTTTCTGATGGCTCTCTCCACGAATGAAGAGGGGGTGGAGGGGTATAAATAGCCTCCACACAAAATCCAACCGTTACACACATTTGAGCAATCTCGGTGGGACCAAAGTGGACAACTCGGTGAGACCGATAGTTCAAATAATGTGAACGTTGGGGTTTTCGGTGGGACCGAATATACAATCTCGGTTAGTCCGATTCGTGCAATGACAAGAGCATGCCAGTTTCGGTGGGACCGACTTCATCATCTCGGTGACACCGATTTGATGACAGAAGGTTACAGAACCTTGGCAACTCATGTTTCGGTGAGACCGAGTTCAGAATCGGAAAATCCGAGTATACTAGGGTTTGGCTTATGGCTGAGGTGGTTCATCTCGGTGTGACTGAGTTTGGAATATCGGTGGGACCGATATTACTTATGAGTGTATATGGCAGTGAAAGTTGCTGATAGTTTAGGAGATGTATCACTAAGCACTTGAGGAACCAGATCATCATTATAACCTCATCCCCTTTTAATAGTATTGGCTTTTCCTATGGACTCAATGTGATCTTGGATCACTAAACCAAAAATGGAGTCTTGAGCTTTTGCCAATGCTTGCCTTAGCATTTTGAGGGGTCCACTTCTTCAGTCCTTGCCATACCCATATCACTGAACTTTTCTGAAATGATTCTCAAGTAACTATTAGTTCAATGATATATATGTTGTTATTAATTACCAAAACCACCCGGGGATTAGTTGCACTTTTAATCTCCCCCTTTTTGGTAATTGATGACAACATATAGATCAAAGCTTCGACAAAGGATATAATCAATGAATAATATCATCGCTTTGAGAAGTATGTGATAAGCAAGAGCTCCCCCTAAATTTGTGCATTATTTAAGATTTGCGTTTGAATGCAAATGCACAATTGATTAGGATCATGGGTCACTCTTCCATGTCACATACATCTTAGTGGAGCGCACAAAATGATAAGAATGAACAACATGCACCCAATCACCAAGACATGAGTAAATAGTCATACGAGATAGGAATGGCATATGATAAGCATTAAGCACACATTAAAGCACAGTACGACTAAGCACTCATTAAGATAGAATCAAACGGAGTATCAAGCACACTGAATGTCTCGAAAACCAAAAGTATCTCAAAGAAACCGCAAAAGAACGAAAGAGCAAAAGCGCAAAGACAACAGCACTCTCTCTCTCTCGAAGCCCTATGATCTATACAATTTCTCCCCCTTTGGCAACAAGTTACCAAAAAGTTCGAAAAAGCATAGAGCTAAGCGTCACTGTGGACTCTGCTGGCGGCTCCCGTCTGGGTTGATGTTGGAGTGGATATGACAGCATCGGCGAAGACTTCAGCTGATGTCTGTGCTGGAGGAGTGGACACTGGAGCTGAAGCTGGAGTAACTGTTGGAACTGTGGGAGGTGCTGAAGCTGTAGTCCTGGTGTCAGTCACTGGAATAGCAGCTGATCGGGATCCTTTGGGAACCGGAGCAGTCTGTCGATGAGAATCCTGGACAAAGTCATCCTGCAACTCACGCATAAGCTCTGCCTTGTCCTGCTTTGCTTCCTCAATGTCTGCCTCGGGCTTGTTGACGGTCACTTGTACTTCAGTCAGCTTCACGTCCAGAGCGTGGATCTTCTCGTCAACAATCCTCTCTAAGCTCTCCTGAGACTGTTCAATGCTGGCCAGGCGTTGTTCAATCCTTTGAGTAGCTTCAAGAATTTGCTCTCCGAAACTCTTTGGTTTAGCTGCTGCTGCTGCTGCTTTGTCAGCTTTGGCTTTCTTAGCAGCTTCGATCTTGGCTTGACCTTCAACAGATGTCGGATCCTCCTCATCCATCACAACAACATTGTCTTCATGCTCTGGCTGCAACGGTAAATGTTTTCTATCCAACAAGAATGTGCCCGTGCCAAACTTGGCATTGATAAGCATCTGAATCTGCGGGGCAAATCCACATGACCTTTTCTGGTCAGCTGCAGTCCTCTTAATGGTTTCTACCATCAAGTCCATCACCTTGAAAGGTGCTTTCTCATCAAGTATATGCAGCATGTTGATAGAGTATCCCCTGATCATGCGATGATCTCCAGACTTGGGCATCAAGGTATGCCTCAAAATGGTATTAGTGGTAGGTAAGCCTGCCTGGAGATGGTAGACTGAGCCGAGCTTCCAGATTTCCAAATCCTCTGCTGGAACCTCTTTGTACATGTTTTTCATGGATTCATGATTCTTCTTTGGAATCCCATATACATCAATATCATCTTCTCGTTGCACTGGAGCATTCAGAATTTCTGCCCATTCTTCAACAGAAGAAGAAAATCTTTGACCTTCAGTCATCCACGTAATCTTTCCATCAGGGTAGAAGTGAGCTGTGGCATAAAATTGCATTATCATCTCATCGTTCCAACTGGTCAATTTCTGACCTACAAATCTGCAACTCCACATGCAGTGAAACTTTCATGCACATGTGGAAAGAAATCTCTGTGCTCTTCGCTGTCAATGTACTTCCAGTCAACATATCTGGTGTCTGCGACTATGGGCTTCTTGTCCATCAGCACGGTCTCATAGAAGTCCTGCTGCTCTCTGGTGTGAAATCTGGGATCTACAGCAGTTCTTCTCCTCACGGCATATGGGTCAGTTTGTCTCCATAGCCTGAGACCTCTATCTTTTCTTGCCTTCATATCCTCAGCTTGAGGATGAGCATCATTATGGAGTGGCAGTTTTGGACGAAGTTTCAGCAAAACTTGTCCTTCATCGTCAGACTCAGCTGGTGGCACATCATCCTTGTTCTTTTCAGACGCTGGAATGTTTCTGATGGTCCTCTTGGACTTGGCAGCAAGCTTTGCTGGAGCTGCCTTAGCTGGAGCAGGTTTCTTGGGCTTTGATGTGGCTCCAGCCTTAATGGCATCACCCATGAGCTTAGGCTTCTGAGGAGGAGGCTGTGGTGCTTCCTCATCCTCATCCTCTACTGCTGCATCTGCATGAGAATCAATATACATATCTGCTCGAGCTTCTGACACATGCACTACCCTCTTTCTCTTGGTGGTTTTCTTCACTTTGCTTGCAGCTGCCTCTCCCAAATTCAGCTTCTTAGCAACAGTTGACTGCTTGACTTTGCTGGTGCCCTTCTTAGATTGTTGACCTTGTTGCTCTTTGGCAACAACCTTCCTTTTAGGCTTTGAGGTCACCTCTTCCTCAACAACAAAATCTGAGTCCTCATCATCTGAATTCTTCTCCTTTCTAGCTCTGGTGGCTGCAGGAGGCATGCCACTTGGTGTACTCCTCTCACCATCATCAGATGAGCTACTAGGATCAGGACTAGTGTCTGCCTCTGGAATGTCTGCAATGGGTGTCTCTGACCTGTTCTCACTGTCACTGGTATCTGACATGGCTGACAACCTGTGAATAGATAAGGTATAGGCAGAGAAGAAGAGTCATCACAAACTGCAGAAGTTTTTGCAAAAAAAAATGAGTTCAAATTCTAGTATTAAGTTTTCACAGAAGACATTTCGGTCAGACCGAGTTTAAGTTTCGGTGAATCCGAAGTGTTAAACAGGAGCTTAGCACACCACTTTCGGTTTGACCGAAGTGGGTTTCGGTCCTGCCGAAAACACTAGGGTTTCACAAAATCTACATTTCGGTCACACCGATTTTGCACAACTCGGTTGGACCGAAGGGTGCAGTGCAATGGCCATAGGCCAAATCGGTCATACCGAAAATATAAAATCGGTCTCACCGAGATGTGTTCCGTGGAAACCTAACCCTAAAACTTTTACTCGAATCTAGTTCAAACGAACCAATCTGGTGTACAGGAGAATTTCAATCGTGGCAAGATACTAGGCAATCCAAACGTGCATTGAATCGGAGATGGGAGCACGAGTGGGATCAAAACTCACCCTAACTTGGTGGAGTTTTTCTACGGCGGCAACGGCGCGGAGGAGATGCCCGTTGACGGCGACGGAGACCTGCGGCGAGGGCGCACAGGTGACGACGGCGACGATCCGGAGACCAAGGCGATGGCAGCAAGGGATGTGGGGGCGAAACGTTTGAAAGAGGAATCAACGCGCGCGGCCCTTAGAATATATACCCCTTTGCTGTCGGTGGGACCGAGTTGTAAAACTCGGTGGCACCGAGATGGATAACTGCTAGGCAGTTATGCACTTCGGTCACGCCGAAAATCACAACTCGGTTTCACCGAGATGAAAACCTAGATCAGTCTAAATGCTTTCGGTTCGACCGAGTTTGAGTGAGTTGGTCTGACCGAAATCAATTAGAAGGTTTTGGAGATTAGCCCTTGACGGATCGGTGGCTCCGAGTGCTCCTCACCCGGAGGGTCCGAAAATGACTTGTTCAAAGTTTGTGATGTAAGCATGAATAGAATTTGAGACAAGAAAGCATAGATAGCTAGGGGAGGTACTTAGGCATTCTTGTCCATCCATTTGGTCAAAAAAATCAAAACAACCAAAACAACAAATGGATGTCCTTGAATGGATAAAATCATGCATCCAACATGCTCACACAATAAGATAGCAAATGAAATATGTGTCAAACATGCACAACCAAAAACTCTAGCATTTAACACACAATTTGTCGATGACTAGGTCATCTTTATATGAGTATATTGACTTAGGAGCCAAATGAGAACATTTGATCATAGGTCATACTCATCGTTTAAGCACAAGTGGGGTTACCACTTTTACATAAAGCATTGATGTGTTCACATCATTTGAAGATGCTTTAGCTCAATTTTTTAGAGCAAAGCTCCCCCTAGATGTGAGAACCCCTTTTAAAGGGTCAAACTAACCTTGGGTTGTCGTAGAAGACTTCATGTAGATGTTGAAGATGTGGATGCTCAATGTTGATGGAGATCATCAAGAGTTGGGAGCTATCCTTTGGATTCGGGCACTTTCAATACCTACATGGGTTAGTCCCACAAGGAACAAACAAGGATATCCATGGACATAGATTGACGTTCACAATAGATGATGTCCATGAAAGGAATGATTACCTTGTCCCTTGACTTACCAACAAGAGGGTTTGTGACTCCATGAACTAGTGCACGATGTAGAAGTTGATTGCACAAGTTTTTGCCAAAATGAATGTGAGTGAAGTATGTTGGCGGAGTCACCCTCAAGAACTTTCTAGTTCTTCTTCTTCGGGATCCACATCATCTTGATGGGAATCCTTGGGGTTGTAGTTGAGCTTGACGAAGTAGAACTTGACGTTTCCTTGGGAACCCACATGACCATGGCTTGAGGTGCTTCAACGAATGCATCAATCTCCTCTTGAAGCTTGTCCTTGGCTTTTAGCTTGTGGTCTTGTGGCGGAAGGTCATCTTGAGCTTGTTCCACATTGGAAGAAGTAGGATCATACTTCTCCTTTTGAGGAACAAACTGTGGAGTAGGATATTGACCTTCTTCCCACTCAACACCTTCGGCGTTGAACTTTCGCTCAAAACCAATTCCTTGATTCTTCCGGTGCCTTCCTTGCTTGCGAACAATTTCCTCAAAGTTCTTGCTTCCGGCAAGGCTCTTGTAGACACCTTTCTCTATGATCCCTTTCAATAAACTATTCTCTTGCTCAAGTGTAACTTGGCTTGAAACATTGTTAGTGGAATCAAGAGAACTACTAGAAGCAACAACATTGGATTTAGCATGGTTATTGTTACTGCTAGAGGAAGAATTTTTCTTATGCTTGTCATGCTTAGTCTTAATGGGTGGCAAGAAATTAGACAAGAGAAGTCGTTTGGCAAGATATGAAGAACTCTTCTTTCGAAGATCGTCATTGATTGCTTTTAGAAACTCATGTTCTTGCTCTAGAGTGAGCTTCTCGAAGCGTAGCTTCTCATGAGATCTTAGGAGCTCTCTATGATCTTCTTGAGTTGTTTCATGAGCTAACTTAAGAATGTTTAGTTCTTTAGTTAGACGCTCAATCTCCTTCATAGCATTGTCATTCGACTCTTCTTGACTATAAAGACTACTAGCATGTTCATCATTACTAGGCTCACTGGATTTATCATGCAAGAGCTCATCTTCACCAAGCAAGTCATCCTCATCACTATTGAAGTCAATGAATTCAGGGTGTGATACCTTGGGGCCTTTAGCCATGAAGCATCTTCCAATTCCCTCATTTGGTGAATCAAATAAGTCGTAGGAGTTGGAGTTGGAGGATACGAGAGCAAGACCGACAACACCTTCATCTTGACTGTAGTCGGAGTCGGAGTGATAGCTTCCATCGGATTGATTGTCGGAGTCGGAGCCGGAGACCCATTCACCTACATGAGCTTGATGTTTTCTTCTTGTGTAGCTCCTTGATGACTTGTCTTTCCTCTCCGAATCCTTGCTTCTCCGAGAGGGTCTTCGTTCATAACGATCATCTCTACTCCTTCTCTCTTTCCGAGGTGACTCATCTCTTGAACCTCTTCTTCTTGGAGATTCTTCTCTTCTCTTGTGGGGAGCCGTACACTCATTTGAGTAGTGTCCGGGTCTTCCACAATTGTAGCAGTTTCGATCACGACTAGAAGATCTCTTTTCATCATATGATCTAGACTTTGAGCTTCTCTCTTTGCCTCTATTCTTGTAGAATTTGTTGAAGTTCTTAACCATTAGGCTTATTTCTTCATTGGAAACTAACTTGTCACTTGAGGTTGTGGGAGCATCACTTGTAGCTTTGTAAGCACCACTCGACTTGTTGTGAAGCTCTTCCTTATCCTTAAGTGTCATCTCATGAGCAACAATTCTTCCAATGACTTCGGTTGGCTTGAGAGTCTTGTAGTTTGGCATCATTTGGATCAAAGTGCACACGGTGTCATATTTTCCATCCAAAGCTCTGAGAATCTTCTTGATGATGAATCGGTCGGTCATTTCTTCGCTTCCTAAGCCGGCAATCTCATTTGTGATGAGAGCAAGCCTAGAGTACATTTCAGCGACTCCTTCACCATCCTTCATCTTGAACTTGTCAAGTTGACCTTGAAGAATATCTAGCTTTGATTCCTTCACGGACTCGGTACCTTCGTGCATTTCAACCAAAGTATCCCAAATCTCTTTTGCATTCTCAAGACGGCTGATTTTGTTGAACTCCTCGGGACACAAGGCATTGAAGAGAATGTCACAAGCTTGAGCATTGTTTTGCAACATCCGCAATTCTTCCGGTGTAGCTTCGCGATCCGGAACTTTTCCTTCCTCGAAGAATTCACCTTGCATACCAACACAAATAATGCCCCATGCGGCTGGGTTATGACCAAGAATCTGCATTTTCATTTTATGCTTCCAACTAGCAAAATTTGTACCATCAAAGTAAGGACCTCTACGAAAATTACCCTCACTAGACGCCATACTCTCCTAGGTTGTGAAACCAAGCTTATGGAGTCCAATGCAATGGAAACCAATACAATGGAGACCAAAGCTCTGATACCACTTGTAGGATCGAAAGTATGTCTAGAGGGGGGGTGATTAGACTACTTGTCAATATAAAAATTCTGCCTTTTGACAAAGAACAGTTTTTGGCAGATTCACAATTATGATCAAGTCAAGCATCACCCTACACATGCAATTCTAGAGTATAGGCAGCGGAAAGTAAATTGCACATGTAGTAAAGAGAGGTGGAGAAGAGCAAACGCAATTTTGGAGACGCGGTGATTTTTCCCGTGGTTCTGATAGGTGGCGCTATCGTACATCCACGTTGATGGAGACTTCAACCCACGGAGGGTAACGGCTGCGCGAGTCCACGGAGGGCTCCACCCACGAAGGGTCCACGAAGAAGCAACCTTGTCTATTCCATCATGGGAGGGCTAGCCTTACTCGGGGTAGATCTTCACGAAGTAGGCGATCTCCTTGCCCTTACAAACTTCTTGGTTCAACTCCACATCTCGACGACGGAGGCTCCCAAGCGACACCTAACCAATCTAGGAGGCACCACCCTCCAAAAGGTAATAGATGTTGTAGATGATGATGAACTCCTTGCTCTTGTGCTTCAAATGATAATCTCCCCAACACTCAACTCTCCTCACTGATTTGGCTGTGGTGGAAGAAAGGATTGAGTGGAAAGCAACTTGGGAAGGCTAGAGATCAAGCTTCATATGGTGGGAGTGGAGCAACTTGATCTCAACACAAGGGTAGGTAGTTCTCTTCTCAGAAATGTAAGGTAGGAGTGGTAGTTCTTTCTGATGGCTCTCTCCACGAATGAAGAGGGGGTGGAGGGGTATAAATAGCCTCCACACAAAATCCAACCGTTACACACATTTGAGCAATCTCGGTGGGACCGAAGTGGACAAGTCGGTGAGATCGATAGTTCAAATAATGTGAACGTTGGGGTTTTCGGTGGGACCGAATATACAATCTCGGTTAGTCCGATTTGTGCAATGACAAGAGCATGCCAGTTTCGGTGGGACCGACTTCATCATCTCGGTGACACCGATTTGATGACAGAAGGTTACAGAACCTTGGCAACTCATGTTTCGGTGAGACCGAGTTCAGAATCGGAAAATCCGAGTATACTAGGGTTTGGCTTATGGCTGAGGTGGTTCATCTCGGTGTGACTGAGTTTGGAATATCGGTGGGACCGATATTACTTATGAGTGTATATGGCAGTGAAAGTTGCTGATAGTTTAGGAGATGTATCACTAAGCACTTGAGCAACCAGATCATCATCATAACCTCATCCCCTTTTAATAGTATTGGCTTTTCCTATGGACTCAATGTGATCTTGGATCACTAAACCAAAAATGGAGTCTTGAGCTTTTGCCAATGCTTGCCTTAGCATTTTGAGGGGTCCACTTCTTCAGTCCTTGCCATACCCATATCACTGAACTTTTCTGAAATGATTCTCAAGTAACTATTAGTTCAATGATATATATGTTGTTATTAATTACCAAAACCACCCGGGGATTAGTTGCACTTTCACCTTTGCCCTTTACTTGAAACAAGTGGTCTTGTTAACCATCAACACTTGATGCTTTTTCATGATTTCTACCTTCGCCGACTTCAGTATCGCGAAGAGCTCGGGAATTCCTTTCGTCATCCCTTGCATATTATAGTTCATCACGAAGTTCTACTAACTTGGTGATAGTGACTAGAGAACTTTGTCGATTACTATCTTATCTGGAAGATTAACTCCCACTTGATTCAAGTAATTGTAGTACCCAGACAATCTGAGCACATGCTCACTGGTTGAGCTATTCTCCTCCATCTTGTAGGCTATATACTGTCAGAGGTCTTATACCTCTCGACACGGGCATGAGTATGAAATACTAATTTCAACTCTTGGAACATCTCATATGCTCTGTGACGTTTCAAAACGTTTTTGAAGTCCCGGTTATAAGCCACAAAGCATGGTGCACTAAACTATCAAGCAGTCATCATATCGAGCTTTTGTCAAAACGTTCATAACGTTTGCATCTGCTCCTGCAATAGGTCTGTCACCTAGCGGTGCATCAAGGACATAATTTTCTGTGCAGCAATGAGGATAATCCTCAGATCACGGAACAATTCCGCATCATTGCTACTAACATCTTTCAACTTAGTTTTCTCTAGGAACATATAAAAAATAAACGGGGAGCAACATCGTGAGCTATTGATCTACAACATAGATATGCTAATACTACTAGGACTAAGTTCATGATAAATTAAAGTTCAATTTAATCATATTAATTAAAGAACTCCCACTTAGATAGACATCCCTCCGGTCATCTAAATGATCACGTGATCCAAATCAACTAAACCATGTCCGATCATCACGTGAGATGGAGTAGTTTCAATGGTGAACATCTTATGTTGATCATATCTACTATATGATTCACGCTCGACCTTTCGGTCTCCAGTGTTCCGAGGCCATATCTGCATATGCTAGACTCGTCAAGTTTAACCCGAGTATTCTGCGTGTGCAAAACTGGCTTACACCCGTTGTATTTGAACGTAGAGCTTATCACACCCGATCATCACGTGGTGTCTCGGCACGACGAACTTTCGCAACGGTGCATACTCAGGGAGAACACTTATACCTTGAAATTTAGTAAGGGCTCATCTTATAATGCTACCGTCGTTCTAAGCAAAATAAGAAGCATAATAAGATAAACATCACATGCAATCAAAATATGTGACATGATATGGCCATCATCATCTTGTGCTTTTGATCTCCATCTCCAAAGCACCGTCATGATCACCTTCGTCACCGGCGCGACACCTTGATCTCCATCGTAGCATCGTTGTCGTCTCGCCAACTATTGCTTCTACGACTATCGCTACCGCTTAGTGATAAAGTAAAGCAATTACATGGCGATTGCATTTCATACAATAAAGCGACAACCATATGGCTCCTGCCAGTTGCCGATAACTTTACAAAACATGATCATCTCATACAAAACCGTATAACTCATCATGCCTTGACCATATCACATCACAACATGCCCTGCAAAAACAAGTTAGACGTCCTCTACTTTGTTGTTGCAAGTTTTACGTGGCTGCTACGGGCTTAGCAAGAACCGTTCTTACCTACGCATACAAAACCACAACGATGTTTCGTCAAGTATGTGCTGTTTTAACCTTCACAAGGACCGGGCGTAGCCACACTTGATTCAGCTAAAGTGAGAGAGACAGACACCCGCCAGTCACCTTTAAGCAACGAGTGCTCGTAACGGTGAAACCAGTCTCGCGTAAGCGTACGCGTAATGTCGGTCCGGGCCGCTTCATCTCACAATACCGCCGAAGCAAAGTATGACATGCTGGTAAGCAGTATGACTAGTATCGCCCACAACTCATTGTGTTCTACTCGTGCATATCATCTACGCATAGACCTGGCTCATGATGCCACTGTTGGGGAACGTAGTATTTTTAAAAAATTCTACGATCATGCAAGATCTATCTACCAGATGCATAGCAACGAGAGGGAAGAGTGTGTCTACGTACCCTCGTAGACCGGAAGCGGAAGCGTCAAGTGACGCGGTTGATGTAGTCGAACTTCTTCGCGATTCAACCGATCAAGCACCGAACGTACGGCACCTCCGCGTTCAGCACACGTTCAGCTTGATGACGTCCCACGAGCTCTTGATCCAGTTGAGCTTCACGGGAGAGTTTCGTCAGCACGACGGCGTGGTGACGGATATGATGTATTCACCGGCGCAGGGCTTCGCCTAAGCACTGCAACGGTATGACCGAGGTGTGTTTCTGTGGAGGGGGGCACCGCACACGGCTGGAACAATTCAACTTGTGTGTCTTTGGGTGCCCCCCTGCCCCCGTATATAAAGGAGCAAGAGGGAAGGGCCGGCCGGCCTCCTATGGTGCGGCTAGGGCAATCCTACTAGGAATAGGATTGCAATCCTATTCCTAGTAGGAGTCCACCAAGAAGGAAGAGAGGGAAAAAGAAAGAGAAGGAGAGGTGGCGCCCCCCAATCCTAGTCCAACTAGGATCCCCTGGTGGGGCACCGGCCAGCCTCTATGGGCTGCCTCTCTCCTTTCCTTAAGGCCCACTATGGACCATCCCCCCTCGTAGGGGGTTCCGGTAACCCCCTCCGGCAATCCCGTTAAATCGGAAACTTTTCCGGAACACTTCCGGTGTCCGAATATAGTCGTCTAATATATCAATCTTTATGTCTCGGACATTCCGAGACTCCTCGTCATGTCCGTGATCTCATCCGGGACTCCGAACTACCTTCGGTACATCAAAACTCATAAACTCATAATACCGATCGTCATCAAACGTTAAGCGTGCGGACCCTACGGGTTCGGGAACTATGTAGACATGACCGAGACTCATCTCCGGTCAATAACCAATAGCGGAACATGGATGTTCATATTGGCTCCCACATATTCTACGAAGATCTTTTATCGGTCAAAAACCTCATAACAACATACGTTGTTCCTTTTGTCATCGGTATGTTACTTGCCCGAGATTCGATCGTCGGTATCTCCATACCTAGTTCAATCTCGTTACCGGCAAGTCTCTTTACTCGTTCCGTAACACATCATCTCGTGACTAACTCATTAGTCTTTTGCTTGCAAGGCTTATTGTGATGTGTGTTACCGAGAGGGCCCAGAGATACCTCTCCGACACTCGGAGTGACAAATCATAATCTTGATCTATGCCAACACCACGAATACTTTCGGATACACCTGTAGAGCATCTTTATGATCACCCAGTTACGTTGTGACGTTTGATAGCACACAAGGTGTTCCTACGGTATTCGGGAGTTGCATAATCTCATAGTCATAGGAACATGTATAAGTCATGAAGAAAGCAATAGCAGTAAAACTAAACGATCATAGTGCTATGCTAACGGATGGGTCTAGTCCATCACATCATTCTCCTAATGATGTGATCCCGTTGATCAAATGACAACTCATGTCTATGGCTAGGAAACATAACCATCTTTGATCAATGAGCTAGTCTAGTAGAGGCATACTAGGGACATACTGTTTTGTCTATGTATTCACACATGTACTAAGTTTCCGGTTAATACAATTCTAGCATGAATAATAAACATTTATCATGATATAAGGAAATATAAATAACAACTTTATTATTGCCTCTAGGGCATATTTCCTTCATTTGGTAGTATCTTGATCTATTAGAATAAAGTTAGCATGATCTAGTTGTGAGCTTTTGCTTTGTGAGCTTTATCCTTTGTAATCGAGTCCACGAGCTATATAATAAAGATTAGTGTTGAGTCAAGGGCTTGATTTCCTCACTTGGGTCATGATAAAATAAAGAAAACAAAAAGAGAATCAAAGACATCATATCGATCTTATGGGAAGTAATGACTTCACATACAAGAGTATGATAAATAAAAGTTATTGGGAGGTGACAAACATAGTTTTGGTCATTGTTGTAATTAATAGGAAGTAATAAAAGAAGAGAGGCTTCACATACAAATATACTATCTTGGACATCTTTTATGATTGTGAGTACTCATTAAAGTATGACATGCTAAAGAGTTGATGTTGGACAAGGAAGACAACATAATGAGTTATATCTTCTTATATCCGAAATAAAGTATATTGTCATGGATCTTCCAACATGTTGAGCTTGCCTTTCCTTCTCATGCTAGCCAAAACTCCTCGCACTAAGTAGAGATACTACTTGTGCTTCAATACATCCTTAAACCCAGTTTTGCCATGAGAGTCCACCATACCTACCTATGGATTGAGAAAGATCCTTCCAAGTAAGTTGTCATGTTGTAAACCCGCTAAAAATGTATGATTTATTAGTGTGGGAGAAATTAGCTTTATACGAGCTTGTGATATGGAAGTAGTAAAAGCGACAGACTGCATAATAAAGGTCCTTATCACAAGTGGCAATATAAAGCGAAGTTCTTCTATGCTAAGACTTTGTGCATCCAAGCATAAAAACACATGACAACCTCTGCTTCCCTCTGCGAAGGGCTTATCTTTTATTCTTGTCTTATAAGTGTCAAGGTGAGACCCACCTTTCCTTTTTCAATTTATCCTTTGGCATGCACATTGTGTTGGAAAGATCCTGATATATATACCCACTTGGATGTAAGTTTTCATGATCTATTACTGTTGACATTACCCTTGAGGTAAACGGTTGGGAGGCAACACCATAAGCCCATACCTTTCTTTGTGTCCGATTAAAACTCCATAAACATAAGTATTGTGTGAGTGTGATCAATTGTGAAAGACTATATGATAGTTGAGTATGTAGGCTTGCTGAAAAGCTCTTATATTGACTCTTTCCGATATTACGATAAATTGCAATTGCTTCAATGACCGAGATCAAAGTTTGTTAGTTTCCAAAGAAGTTTACGATGCATACTTGATATTGTGGATGAATTGTTACTTTAGCATAATGATCATATGACTATATTTATAAGTTGCTGTTATGAGAATGATCATGATGCCCTCATGTCTGTATTCTGTTTTTATCGACACCTCTATCTCTAAACTTGTGGACATATTTTTCGATATCGGCTTTCGCTTGAGGGCAAGCGAGGTCTAACCTTGGGGGAGTTGATACGTCCATTTTGCATCATGCTTATAAGTTGATATTTGTTGCATTATGAGCTATTTATACATGTTTTAACACAATACTTATGCCTTTTCCCTCTTATTTTGCAAGGTTTACATGAAGAAGGGGGAATGCGGGCAGCTGGAATTCTGGGCTGGAAACGGAGCAAACTCTGGAAACCTATTCTGCACAACTCCAAAAGCCCCGAAACTTCACAGAACATTTTTTCGGAAAATATAAAAAATATCTGGCGGAAGAAACCCACGAGAGGGGCCACTGGCTGGCCTCGAGGGCCAGCCGGTGGGCCCCAGGTGCCCATCTTCTCCTATATGAAGCGTTTTGACCTGGAAAAAATCAGGAGGAGGCTTTCGGGACCAGATGCCGCCGTCCCGAGGCGGAACCGAGGCGGAAACCAATCTAGGGCTCCGACAGAGCTGTTCCGCCGGGGATACTTCCCTCCGGGAGGGGGAAATCGTCACCGCCGTCATCACCAACAACTCTCCCATCTTGGGGAGGGTTATCTTCATCAACATCTTCACTAGCACCATCTCCTCTCAGATCCTAGTTCATCTCTTGTATCCAATCTTTGTACCCAAACCTCAGATTGGTACCTGTGGGTTGCTAGTAGTGTTGATTACTCCTTGTAGTTGATGCTAGTTGGTTTATTTGGTGGAAGATCATATGTTCAGATCCATTATGCATAGTAATACCCCTCTGATCATGAACAATATTATGTCTTGTGAGTAGTTACTTTTGTTCCTGAGGACATGGGAGAAGTCTTGCTATTAGTAGTCATGTGAATTTGGTCTTCGTTCGATATTTTGATGAGATGTATGTTGTCTCTCCTCTAGTGGTGTCATGTGAACGTCGACTACATGACACTTCACCATTATTTGGGCCTAGAGGAAGGCATTGGGAAGTAATAAGTAGATGATGGGTTGCTAGAGTGACAGAAGCTTAAACCCTAGTTTATGCGTTGCTTCGTAAGGGGCTGATTTGGATCCATATGTTTCAGGCTATGGTTAGGTTTACCTTAATACTTCTTTTGTTGTTGCGGATGCTTGCATTAGAGGTTAATCATAAGTGGGAGGCTTGTCCAAGTAAGGGCAGCACCCAAGCACCGGTCCACCCACATACCAAATTATCAAAGTACCGAACGCGAATCAAATGATCGTTATGAAAACTAGCTTCACGATAATTCCCATATGTCCTCGTGAGTGCTTTACCTTGCATAAGAGTTTGTCCAGGCTTGTCCTTTGCTACAAAAATTATTGGGCCACCTTGCTGCACCTTATTTACTTTTACCGTTTGTCACTTGCTACCAATTATCTTATCACACAACTATCTGTTACCTAAAATTTCAGTGCTTGCAGAAAATACCTTACTGAAAACTGCCTATCATTTCCTTCTGCTCCTCGTTGGGTTCGACACTCTTACTTATCGAAAGGACTACGATAGATCCCCTACACTTGTGGGTCATCAACCGGCAAGTCTCTTTACTCGTTCCATAACACATGATCTCGTGACTAACTCCTTAGTCACATTGAGCTCATTATGATGATGCATTACTGAGTGGGCCCAGAGATACCTCTCCGTCTACGGAGTGACAAATCCCAGTCTCGATTCGTGCCAACCCAACTGATACTTTCGGAGATACCTGTAGTGCACCTTTATAGTCACCCAGTTACGTTGTGACGTTTGATACACCCAAAGCATTCCTACGGTATCCGGGAGTTGCACAATCTCAAGGTCTAAGGAAATGATACTTGACACTAGAAAAGCTCTAGCAAACGAACTACATGATCTTGTGCTATGCCTAGGATTGGGTCTTGTCCATCACATCATTCTCCTAATGATGTGATCCCGTTATCAACGACATGCAATGTCCATGGTCAGGAAACCACAACCATCTATTGATCAACGAGCTAGTCAACTAGAGGCTCACTAGGGACATGTTGTGGTCTATGTATTCACACATGTATTACGGTTTCAGGTTAATTTAATTATAGCATGAACAATAGACAATTATCATGAACAAGAAAATATAATAATAACCATTTTATTACCTCTAGGGCATATGTCCAACGATATTGAGCGTTGGCAGGTGAGGTGGTTGTCTAAGGCAGCCCGGACGATTCTCATCAACTCTTCTCTATCCAGCCTTCTCCTGTTTCTCATGAGTTTCTACAGCCTGCACGAGACTTTGCATCATGAGATCGCCAAAGTCCAGGCGCGATTCTTCTGGGCTGGTGACAACAATATACATAAATATCACATGGTCAGTTGGCCGGACATTTGCAAGCCGCGTGAGCAAGGGGGGCTCGGGATCATGTGTTCTTAGCGTATGAACATTGATCTGCTATCCCGTTGGCTCTGGCGTATCACGCAAGGGCAAGGTGGCCTCTGGATCGAAATCATCCGGAGCAAGAACCCGCGTGGGCAACCGCTTGCCTTCTGTCAGCGGTCTAGCGGCTCCCAATTCTGGTAGTCTGTCATCCAGCTGCTCCCGATTCTTTGCATTGGGACCTCCATCTCGATCGGCTCCGGGGCTGCGACTCTGTTCTGGTTTGACCGGTGGGCCGGAGATATTCCCTTCGCCGCACGCTTCCCCGACCTCTTCCCATCGTAGTTGACCCCCAGATTTCCGTCGAGAGTGCCCTTATTGACTTAGGGTGCCTCGCTTTCCGGAGGCCATTTGGGCCTCCGGATTCTGCGGCCTGGCACGATTTGCTTGATTGCATTGCCCTCCACGAGCCTGATGTAGACTCTGCATCTGACCGTGTTCGGTGGCACCTGGAGCCGTCGGGTCGCTTCTCCACCAAGCCCCTTTACCAGGACATTGCCCCCTCCACCGCCCCCTTCCTCTTACGACGGTGTGGTCCATTCGCCTACCTCTGAAGATTAGGATCTTCATGTGGCAATGGATCCGCGGCTGGACCCCGTCCTACGTGGAGGTCCATAAGCGCAATGGTTTGGGTAACGGACTCTGCCCGCTCTGTGGCGTTCCGGAAGACTCGAATCACATTTTCTTCTCCTGGGTGTCCGCCCAATTTATTTGCAGTTGCTTTAGAGAGGTGGTTGGCGGCCATTGGTGCCACACCAATTCCCCCGACATGTTCGCTGAACTTCAGGCCTCCCCCCGGCGCACTAGCCACATTAGGTGGCTGGAGATTGGGGTCCTCGCTTGGACTCTAGAGGATTCACAATAGACTTGTGATTCAGCGCATCCCGCTCCGACGTGCTACTGACACTCTCTTCAAACTGTCTGGTTACTTGCAGCTTTGGCTGCTTAGCCGCCCCCAGGATCGTGATGCCATCTCTGCCTTCATCGCCGACCTTCGCTCGATGGCATTCCGCTTATCGCCCCCGCTACCTCCACCAGCCCCCGAGCCGGATTAGGAGCTATGCCTACCTTCGTTTGATAGGCATGACGCCGAGGTCGACCCTATAATATAAGACACTATTGTTGAAAAGTTTGTTTGGAGCTCTGGTTCCAAAAACTTGTTTTTTGGAAGAATTGTTTCCCAAAAAAATCAAAAAATATTTTTTATATTTTTTTAAAATCCCAAAGACAATTGCATGAACATACTAATGTATTATACACATGTATAATTTTTAAGATGAAATTATTTTAGATGTAAGCTAAAAAATTAAATTCGTGTCATTTGAGCACATTCACTGTTTACTACTAAGATCCACACAATTATTTTTATCTCACGTCTTAAATCATTCCATCATGAAAATTTATGCGCACATAGAATACATCCATATGTACATATGGATTTTATATTTTGACACTTCAAAACGGGAATTTTGATTATTATTTAAAAAAACATAGCTCGGAAGCCCAAGCTCCAGTACGCCTCACTCAGCGGTTGCAGTTTTTCAAGATACAACAATATACGTGTTCTGCCAAAAAATATGGTTCAGAAAGCTGCAGGAATACATTCATTTTGAACATGGCCTACGTGGCGGATCAGCTTGAACAGCACACTTGGTATTCAACATCAGCTCCTTGCTGCTGGCACTAATTTGTGCGCAACAATCTTTGAACGAACTCGACAATCTTATGAAGATAATTCATTCCAAGAAGAAAGTCAGTACCAACACATATGTTATTCAGATGAAAATCAGCAAAAAGAACTGCACTCTGCAGGAAATCAGATCTGAAGCAAAATAACATTGATGCCCAAGTTTGCTGGGAACAGAGAGGCAGTACTGAGTTTATAGTTTAGACCAGAGAGCAACATCACATAGTGTATGCTCACAGATTGTTTTCAGCTGGTAGACTTTAAAAAATTCTCAACTGTGACGAAGACTTCTTTTGGGCGGGGGACTGTGATAAAGCCTAAGAGATGGAACAACAAGTGCTTGCCGATTTCAGTAGAGTTGTCGCGTAGTCTCTCCATTTGTAATCAGCACTTCGTAACGTAGCAGTTGAATCGACATTGCTGTCACATAAACTACAATAAAACAAGGTTAAATGACAGACTGGAAATCAACTGAAATTTAAATCAACAGCAGATTACGTCGATGGACAAAGAAAATTGACAATTAACCTTTCTAGATATGGCCAAATAATTGATCTTAGTATCCTACACTGTTTTCCCATTCCTATCAAATTTCTAACTAAACAAGTGAATGGATAAACCATCTGCAGCCAAGTGTTAATACAGTTGGGCCACAACAAAAGGTGTCATTCTCATCCTCAGTATGTACGGTACAATACTACAGACGGTTACCGCATTCTTGTAAATTGTTCTTCACAAGTCCACCGACTCACAACGTACAAAAAGAGCGAATTAAAACAATTAAGGACCAGACAAGGGCGTTAACTGGGCTGTCCAAGTGGTGTTGATTGTGCGCGGACTGGGCACCACGATGCGCACGCTGAGCTATGTCACAACGCGTAGGCCATTTGGTCATATCTAGGGCCACTTGTATGGTGTATTGGGTTTCTGTGCTGCTCTGGTCAGGAGGAAGCTTAAAAGAAGGAAACGAATAACTCTGGCTGCATCCCATATTCCCGTTATATTTTACAAGTGGTTGCAGCTGATTTTGCTGTTCATAGATTTATTACTATTTACACAGATCAACTTAGGTCATTAAAAGAACTGGACGCGCCACAGCATCTAGTTAAAATAACTGATCACAGAATAACTGATCACAGAGCACTCCGTATTACTTTAACTAGGATAGGAATCACCATTTACTGGCATAGATCACGAGAAGGAAACTAAACTCTAAGGTGAAAGGACAAGAGAGTAAACTATGGTATTCCATATCACATTTTGAGGCTTGCATAGACAGGAAGTAAATTATGTTTGTTTTTTTGCGCAGAATAAATCAACAAAGAACTAGCTATGGACAGGGGTGCGTGGAAGCTTGCTATCCATGTGCCAGAGCCATGAGTTGGTCGCGAGATCTTATGGTTTCACCTCTAGCCTACCCCAACTTGTTTGGGACTAAAGGCTTTGTAGTTGTTGTTTGTTTGTTGTTGCAGAATAAATCACAGTATTCTGAATAGCATTTTGAGGCAAATTTTGAATTACTATCAGTTTTCACAACTGCAATAACAGAAAATAATCTGAAGCAGAAAACCACACAATCAATCCATTCTTACTGTTCCACACCAGATATTAACATCGAGAACAAACAAACTCTAGCAACATCATGCTATGGTTGGTTCCTTACCGGTAACAGAGCAGCACTAATGAACCTGACCCTGTTGTTTACCAGCAGTTCGAGCAGCAATTGTGGATGGGATAACAACAAGAGATCAGAAGGGGACAAAAGCTGTAGGATGATCAAATAACACCTCATATCCCTGCATGTTATTTATGCATTCGTAAGGCATATTTACAAATAGTAACAACACAAACAAGTAAAAAAACATATGTGAGAACATACCATGTACTACGTGATGTCGCCTCAAAAAACGTATGATATCAGCATGGGAGATAAAGTATGTAAACTGCCCTCCAAAACCACCATGCAACAATCCAATTATTCTCCCATTACCATCTAACAACGGAGCACCTGAGCTTCCTTTTTCACTTGCTATTACTACTTGAGTGAGGTTCATCGTGTATCCAACAGTGTTCACAAGTTCCAAGTCACGGACTGTTCTTGAAGGGTGAGAAATTGATCCTTCAACAGCTGTTCGAGGTAGGCCAGGAGGCCATGAAATCAGTGGCGGAGACAGGGGGGGACCAGCAGGGGCCCTGGCCCCCCCTAATACCAGGATTTTGCATGTAATTTGGTATGAACAGTGGCAAAATTAGTACTAATTTGCTGCTAAATATCTATTTTTCAACACTTTGGCCCTCTCCAACCTGATTTAGTAGCACTTGGCCCCCGTGATACAAATTTTCTGGCTCCGCCACTGCATGAAATCATTGCGCACTTGTCGAAAGCTTCTGGAGCAGTTGGACTAAGAATCAAGCCCTGATGACTGTTGGTACATGCTCGGCCCAAATTCTTAATATCTGCTCGGTATACATGGAGAAGAAGCAAGTCTTTCTCGCAATCGATGCCAATCATAGAAGCTGGTGCATAAACTCTTGCTCTTACCCTGCTTTGCCCGCGGAAGCTCTGCTCGTAATGATCACACAAAACTCTTACAGAAAAATGCGAACGAGCATCTTTAAGCGAAAGGGGTTCTGAACTCTTGAATACGTGTTGCATAAGATGGGCACATGTTAAGATCTTAAGATGATCATCTGCCTCCTCCACTACAACGCCCGTGCAATTTTGTCCTCGAAGGTCTAACTCTGCAGCTCTTTTTTCTGCAGGAATAGTCTCTACTTTGTTCATAAGAGCTACAAGTTCATTAATTGCAGATGCTTTTGGTCCGACAGTGATGAAAAATATAGAGCCTACAGAACGGTTGTAGATCCACTTCTGTAACTCGCTCGAAAATGCATTTGGCGGAGCAGCCATCTAGCAATGAGAAAAAGAAAAGGATGTTTTTAAGTACAGTTTACAGTTTGGTACAATGCAAACAAAAAGAACATAAGTGAGCAAGTCCAGGGAGCATACTACCTTGTATTAGACACCCACGGTCAACCCTGCGGCGGGATTCAGAAGAGGAGGTGGTGATTCTAAGTAATGAGATCAAAGGAAGCTGTAGGAACAACCAGCAACCTTGCCTAGCGTGACAGTAAATAAAAAGTCATAAACAAAAGCCATAATATCTGAGAATAAATAGTAAAAACTCCCAAAATGAATGCTAAGGCCAGAAGTACAATGAATACTTTGTTTTTGCCATATTTAAAGTTTATAATAAACAAAAAAAGACTTAACACTCACTCAAACCAGCTAACTGTGTTCAACTTTACCCACAATTGAGGGCTTAAATTAATGATCTGACATCTAATTCCTTAAAGGCATTTGAACAAAAAATGCTACTCCCTCCGTCCTATCCCTGTTAGTTAGAGAATACGGATCTCAAAGCATGGCTGTAGGGTAGAGGATAAGAGGTTCCATGTAGCCTGAGCTACAATGGAACTTTGTGAACCTACAATGCACTACTTTAACTCCGCAAATGGGCGAAATCAGTTTTGTGATAAACAGATCTTTCACATTAGATTGTAACTAGATGTTCAAGGCTTCAAGTCTAATGGCTTGTTTATGCTGTACAACAGATCCGAAGATTGATTAATGGAGATGTTCAAAACTTGTATGTGCTTCCAACAAAGCATGAGGAAGAACCAGTAATTACTATCAATCATCCCTATTGGGGGAGTTTCTTTTTGCTTATCTCTGTAGTTCTCTGATTTTAGAACTTTGAAATATAAGGACCAAATTTAAAGATACGGAGACTCTAGAAAGTTTGCCAGCCAACACACATAGGGAATGAATGACAGTACAGGAGCTGGATGTATTTTGCACACAGTAGAAACAGTAACTCTATGTTTACCTTGTGAGTGATAGCCTTCTAAGTAGAATACATATGACCAAGAACTGAAGCATAGTCATTACTCAGTACATATCCCTGTAACAAGTTAATTTGTCATTACAGAACCTGGTAAAGTTTAATCATATACTTGCATGTAAATGATCAATCGAAAGTTCTAGAAGCAAACTGCCCAAACAGTGACTTAAAACTGGATACCTTCTCAACCATGACGTTCTTTCTTTGCTGCAGTGAAGTTACAGCAGTAATACAGCGGACGAAACTCAGCTCAATCAGAAGTAATACGCTCCCCTCAGAAGTACACCCTGAACTCCTGAAGAAAAAGAAGAAATAGCAGTCAGCTTGAAGTAAGTAATTCTCAGCTCAAGGTATAAGAATGAGTAATAAGCTAGCAAGCCCATTCTGGTTCAGTCAACATCACACATCACAACTGAAGAAGCAATACAAGCATTCTCCCTCAGCGCCCCCACTACCATCTAGGCATCTAGCCAAGAGACTCGGACTCGGAATAATGCCAGTTGTGATGTGTTACGGTAGTCTCCAAAAAGGAACAGTACACTATCATAACAAACCCAGAAAACCCAAAGGAGAAAGCAGTAACAGCAGCAGCAGTTACGGGAACCCCTCCCTAAAGCCGAAGAAGAGCAGGGGAGTTGGACACAGGATGCCCATGAAACACCCATCCATCACAGAATTCACAAGTCACCCCACTGTTTTCGTATATATGATAAGAAGTCTTGTAATGCTGCATGCTAGGAATGCAGATTTACATCAAATCAGATGACACAAACAAAACAAACCATGAAGAATCATAAATGCAGGCAGGGATTCATCAGGGAGGCCACCTCCTGCACGAAGGAGGAAAAGCAACCCACACTGCCACACACATCCATCCCCTTCCCTTCCCCACAAGATTCAGCAAGTGGCTACACATAGGCAAGCTCAAAACAACAGTCGTGGTACCTACACCGCTGCGGAATAAATGACAAGAATCCATCAAATCACGTTCCCCGTCACACGAATCTCTGAAGCCTCTGTCCGGGCTTTCTGTTCCTGGGAGAACAGAGATTGGAGTGGACCAATCTTACCACTCTTACTTGCTAATCTAATTAAGCAAAATATGAAGAAGTAGAGAGTCTACTTCGCTCCAGACCTCCAGTGATCCTATCAACGTGTAGGCGTGCAGTGATCTCCTCGCCCCCCCCCCCCCCCC
>LR738709.1:100580475-100592844 GCA_902687465.1 Secale cereale
CCCCCCATGAAGTTGCGAACTCAGAATCGAGATTCAATTTTATCTTAAACCCCAGTACCCCACAGCAGCAAACCCACTAAATGCATCGGCGAATCGACGCACCGCACATGATGAGCAAATCCAAATGCTGCTCGCGCGGAGCAAAAAGTGAACCCAAACGGGACGAGGCGAGCGTGGAGACTGATGAACTAACCCTGGCACTCGCGGCTTACTCGCAGGTTTCAACCGGCGCTGGAGCAGAGACCAAGGGGGCGGGGCGGGGCGGGGCGGACCGAGACGGGGCCGCGGCGTTCGTGCTCCTGCGGGGACAAGGGAGCGAGGGGCGTGAGAAGCGGGCGAGGGGAGGAGAGAGCTGACGGAACCAGGGAGAGGACGATCGTCTCGCACCTGGGCGGTTCCCTCGCAATGCCGGGGCGGTGGCGCGCGTGGGCGGACGGACGGCGCCGTGCTCCCGCGGGGCTCCGGCCCGGGAGAGGGCGCGCCTGGTGAGCGGCGGCAGCGAGTGGGAGGAGAGCGTGCGTGCCCCCGCGAACTGGGCTTGGGGTTTGGGGAGGAAACGGAGGCGGCGTGTGCTCGGTTGCCTCCCTGGCGGTGGGGCCCGCACCTCGCGCTTCTTCTTTTCACCTTGCGGCCTCGCCCTGTGAAAACGATACTCCTATGATGAGTAGCGGCCACGTTTCCATTTTAATCGAATGCCCTTTGCGCAAGAAAAGTCACCGGTGTTTGAGACTCCGTCCTCTGGTCCTCGCGTGCCATATCCACACGAAAAAGCATCTACGGCTGCGGACAGCAAATCCGACATCTCAAACATCCGGAGGATGCGTCCGCGGATAATGACTGGACACGTCTCAAATTTAATCATTTGCATACGGATACCTCATACTACAAATCTTAGATCCATACAAAAGCATGCAAAGGATAAAATTCACATACTACTCCCTCCGTTCCTAAATATTTGTCTTTCTAGATATTTCAACAAGTGACTACATACGAAGGAAAATGAGTGAATCTACACTCTTAAATATGTCTACATACATCCGTATTTATAGTCCATTTGAAAAGTCTAGAAAGACAAATATTTAGAAACGGAGGGAGTACATAGATTAACTACCCTAATCCTCGTCGGAGATGTCCACTATCTCTAGGCCCGGCTTCGGGTACATGGGCGGCCGCCGCAACTGCGGCTCCTCCGGCAACTCCGCGTCGGCCTCCGCCTCCATCTCGGCTTCCACCACGTCGAAGAGCGCGCCGGTCGCCCCTAGTTCTTGCCGGATGAACTAATGGTTGGCCTCCACATAGGTCTCATCCTGGATGGACTCCAGGATGACATACTGCTTCGCCATCTCGAGGGACAAGGGAGCGAAGGGCGTGAGAAGCGGGTGAGGGAAGGACAGAGCGGCTGACGGAACAGGGGAGAGGACGATCGTCTCGCACCTGGGCAGTTCCCTCGCAATGCCGGGGCGGTGGTGCGAGCGGGCGGACGGCGCCGTCCTCCCGCGGGGCTCCGGCCCGGGAGAGGGCGCGCCTGCTGAGCAGCGGCAGCGAGTGGGAGGAGAACGTGCATGCCCCCGTGAAACAATCGGGACTTTTGGGAGATTGGATGGCTTGGGGTTTGGGGAGGAAATGGAGGCGGCATGTGTTCGGTTGCCTCCTGGCGGTGGGGCCCGCACCTCACGCTTCTTCTTTTCACCTTGTTGCCTCGCCCTGTGAAAACGATACTCCTACGATGAGTAGCCGCCACGTTTCCGGAAGGGAACGTTTGGTTCCTCGTTACATATGTACCCTATATGGAAAAAAAATCAGCAATTCAATAAAAAATAAAAAATAATCTGATTTTTTAAAATAAATTTGACCTTTCATTGTACTAGTGAGAAAAGTTCCACAAAAAGAAAATTCATCTTTGACTACTTTTCAAAAAAGACAAATTTTCGGTCAAAATAGCGTGAATAGTGACATATAATAGCAAATAAAAATTGTCTTTTTCGCTGTGAAGTCAACGTTGTTGTTTTTTTTTTTTTGAAAATTTATATACTAGTGCGCAAGTAAGTCAAGTTTAATCTAAAAATACTTTTAAACTATTTTGACTTTTTGCTTAATTATTAAAAAATACCCCATATAGGGTGTATATACATGCGAGAGCCAAAGTGTATTTCCCCCACATTTCCATTTTAATCGAACTAGGGGTTGGGGCGCCACCGGGTGGCGCCACCTATGAGGGCATGCCCAATGGGTAGCTCCAATACCGGTGCCCCGCATGCTAGCTAGGTTCGGATGCCACCATGGCATTAAAGTGGTAGCTTGCAGACAACAGGTGACTCCTGCAGAGGAGCCAACTTCCTCGAGCGAAAAAGCAAGAAAAGGTAGAAAAGTAGGAGAGAGAGCACAAGAGAGAGAGAGAGAGAGAGAGAGAGAGAGAGTGTGTGTGTGTGTTGTAGAGAAGATGCGTCACCCTCTCCTTGGGAAGAGAGAGGGTGTGGGCTCAGCCTTGGTGGCCTCACAGTTTTGCGTTGGGAGATTAAAATCGAATTGATAGCCTCAACCTACTCAGTCTATGTGGCTAGCATGGGGCATCACCAAATGGGTGTTATCGTTGTTCATGCCCTGATGAAGTTTGCCGGTGCCTGTTAGGTGGCTGCACCTTTTCACTTTCCTTTTGTGGTCCAGGCAGCACATGTACTTGCAACTGTTGTTGAACTGATTGAATGCAGGTAAACTTCTTAGCTTTGGTATATGCATATACATCTTTTTCACTCCTCTTTTCTGATCTGGGTAGCACATGCCAATGGATAGTAGTAAAATAACACTCACAGAAGCATACCGCTGCTTCTTGGAAGAAAAAAATACAACACAAAAGTACATCGCATGTACAAAATTAATCATGCAGGCTACACTTGACTTATGAAAAGGGAGCAAATAGCACATCAAAAGCAGATGCCCGAATGACCTTGTCCATTCGGAAAGGTCAAAAAGCTCGACCGACACGAAGGTGGGTGTTGTCATGGCGGCAACATCATTAGTTACGTGGCGCTGGGTGGACGTCGACAAGGATGGTGGCGTTGGCCCCGCCGGCCTCAGGCCGCAGCTACATCATAAAAAGGTGGTGTTCGCAAAGAGAGGACCAAGGTGCTGCCTGTGGATTCTTGGGTGAGCATCACCAGCAGACATGGTAGTGGCACTGGTTCTCACGTCCCATTCTCTAGTGGTGAGGCAGGCGAGGTGGAAGGATCCGAAGAGGACTTACTTGCAGATATGCATACTACGGCCAATTATCAGGATATGCATTACTTACAGGTAGTGAGTTTGATAAATGTTCATGATGTTGCAAACGTGGCCAGTTCTTAGTGCAAGGGCTCAACATTTTCACCTTGAAAATCAAATCCTTGGTCGAAGATGCCATTATCACGCTTGTCCTCGATGATCATGTTGTGCATGATCACACAAGCGGTCATCATCTCCCAAAGCTTCCCTTCATCACATGATAGTGCAGGGTGTCGAACGATACCCCATCGGGATTGAAGCACACCAAAAGCACGCTCCACATCCTTTCTAGCACTCTCTTGCATTTGGGAAAATCTCTGTCTCTTCTCACCTTGGGGTTTCGAGATTGTCTTCACAAAAGTTGACCACTGAGGATATATACCATCAGCTAGGTAGTATGCCTTGTTGTAGTGGTGGCCATTGATCTCAAAGTTGACTGGTGTGGAGTGGCCTTTTGCAGGCCTTGCGAAGCCTGGGGAACGCTGCAGCATGTTGCTATCATTGTGAGAACCTGCCGTGCTGAAAAAAGAGTGCCATATCCAAAGATCTTGCGAAGCCACCGCTTCTAATATGAAAGTGCACGCTTTAACATGCCCCTTGTACTGGCCCTGCCAAGGAAATGGACAATTCTTCCACTCCCAGTGCATACAATCTATGCTGCCAAGCATGCCTGGAAAGCGTCTATCAGCGTTGATCGCCAACATCCTTTCTGTATCAGCGGCATTTGGCTCCCTCAAGTACACATGGCCAAACACTGCCACCACGGCCTTGCAGAAGCTGTACAGTGACAACACACATGTGGACTCACTCATGCGCATGTACTCATCCACTAGATCGCCTGGAATTCCATATGCAAGCATGCGGATGGCCGCGGTGCATTTGTGATAAGAGGAGAATCCAAGCTTGCCAAGGGCATCCGTTTTGCACTCGAAGTATGGGTCATGAGCAACCACTCCCTCTTGGATATGATTGAACAGATGCCTTGCCATACGAAAACGACGACGTAATTTATCCAGTTTGAAGAGCGGTGTATTCGCAAAGTAATCGGCATAGAGCAGGGCGTGGCCTCTCTCTCTGTTGTAGTTCAGGTTGGGATCACGGCTAGGGACCAACCCCTTGTACTCAGGAAGCTGCAATTGAATGTGGTCGTGAACGACCAGTGCAGCCACCACAACATCTTCGTCATCCGAGGATGAATCGTCCGATGAATAAATGAAGTGGTTGAAGAAAAATTCATCTCCACTGTCCATACCTTTGTGGGAAAAGTGTCAAATACCTTGCGGTCGTGGTGTCTTAAGAGGCCGTGATGATCACCTCGATGCAGCACGGGTGGTTGGCGGCCGGCTACAGGCCGCTCTCGAGCACCCGATGGATGCTGCCGTGGTCCATAGCCGTCGCCGGCGGTCATATCTCCTGCGGCACCGGCTACGACGGCGATGGCCAAAACTCCTCCAACCAACAGCCAAAACTTCTACGAAAGCGCGGGCATGGTGGCGGCCATGTCGAGACGTGGTTTGGTATGGACAGCCAAGCGGGTGAGCAGAGAGGAGGCGACTAGAGAATAGCGGCGGCACCGGCGGCGGGGTAGGGCGGGGGAGAGCGGGTGGAGGGGTTGGAGGCGAATGGAGTGCTAGTGTCCCCGACAGGCAAGCCACAGGAAGGACAAGGATGTGCGTCCAACCTGTTCGCAAAATGTTCGTTTCACCCCAAACGCGGTGCAAGTTTGGGCCTGGTATGGGTCAAAACGGACAAAAACCGGACATTTGTATGTTTGGGGCCGCACATTGGGCCGCGCTATTCGTGCGGTCTACCCCAAATGGACCAGGACCGACGGGATGGGGTCGTGTGCTGGAGTTGGCTCGAGGAAGCGATGTGGTTTTTGTCTTCCTTCGTGGCGAAGGCAAATCCTCGGGGGAGGTGTTATCTTTGCCGCAACACACAAATATTGTTTTCTTCAATCAACATGTGACCGATGGTCCAATGGGAACAACAAAAACAAGGTGGCTCTAGGGTAACCCATTTGCTAGCTCGATCCGTTTTCCTATTGTATACATGTCATGACGTGGCATAAGCAAGGATATGTCCTTTGCGCGTAGCTTAATGGGTTTAATTAATGCCCTTTCGCAAGAAAAGTCACCGGTGTTTGAGAGTTCGTCCTTTAGTCCTCGTGTGCCATATCCACAGTAAAAAGCATTTACGGTCGCGAACAGCAAATCCGACACCTCAAATATCCGGAGGGTGCGTCCGCGGATAGTGGTTGGTCACGTCTCAAAGTTGGATCCAACGCTTCGGCGTGAGCATAGCATATGTGGTTATGTTTTGCCGAACTATGGCGAAGCCAACGGACGTGGGAAGAGCGGCAGAGGAGGAGAGAGGTGGATGGGGTCGGACTGGCGACACAAAGAGAGAGGAGGTGGATGTGGCTAGGGTTGGGGGACACCACCCGTCTTAAATAGCGAGATTTGGCATCGGGCGGCAAGCCATAGAGAAGCGACACAGAGTTCACAACGCCCATCGGGGGAGATGAGCTTCGGACCACCGAGTTTCCGGGCGTTTTCGTGTTGGACCCCGTAGTTAGTCTGACATGGCGGATATGAGGGGTGTCGGTCAGCCTAGGCATTCGAGGCCCGTTTGGGGCGCTCGTCTGCGTCATATTTTCATGATCGATCAGTGACCAGGCCGTCCGCCTGGGTGTTTGAGGAGGGTTTGGGGCGCCTGGCTGTAGATGCTCTAAGGCCCCATTCGGATCCTCTCCGGCTTCGCGCTCCTATGGTTCCATGAAAGGGGCCAGCCTGAGCGCTGCAACTACAGGAAGCCAGCTCCGCAAAGACGAGCCCTCTCTAGTGTAAAATCACGAAGCAGTGGAAGTGCAGCTCCCAGAAATGGCGAAGTAGGAGTTTGCCAAAATTACTTCAGGATTGCCATTGCCAAGTGAATAACGATTCGCTCAATTAGAAGGACAGGTCGAACGATGCATTGCCCCGTGTTCTCCCAACCAAACCATGCCGTGGGCTGCTGTCGTTTTTGGAGAAATGGGCATTAAGACCACCACATGTAGCCCAGCTTTAGTTCCACTGATCGGAGAAGCATTTCCGACCGCCAAACGCTCCTGGCTTCACAAGAGACGCTCACAGTGACTATGAGAAGTTGGAATCGAGAATTTGGAGAAGTTAGAGGAGCTCTAAAAGGGGACTGGATATGTTGATTTCGACATTGATAAGATCGTGGGGGGATGTTGTAGTGAGTTAGATTTGTTTCCTTTTTCTCTTAATATATATAAAAATATATGAGAAAAGAAAATGGTGAACCTCCAAACTGAAGAATGAGGCCAGCTTCGGCAACCAACCACGTTAGCTCCATGTTGTGATCATGCTCCATCGATGCTCAAAAGTGGCATGATTGCAAATAGTGGCTAAAAACTATAGCAAGATGGAATCAAATTTATGATTGGAACTCATCATTGGAAGGCCCTCTTCGAAATGACCATAAAAGGTATAAAGATGATCCAAATGGGAAAGTCATCAACATAGAAATTCTTATTCTCGTCGAAATGAATGATTTTGATTTTTGGATCATCACAATCCGAGGTCGTATGCAACCTACAAAGCCGAAAAAGGTCATATTAAAACTCTGCAGAGTTAGCTCGGAAGTTTTGAATGGAATTGACTTGGTGTAGGGTCGAAAGCATGTCTAGAGGGGGAGGGGTGATTAGGCTACTTGATCAAATAAAAACTTATCCATTTCCCAATTTTTGTTGTAGGCAAGTTTTAGCAATTCAACTAAGTCAATCAACACACATACAAGTCTAAGAGTTGAGCGCCGGATAGTAAAGACTTTGCATATTAACGTAAAGGAGGGATTGGAGAAATCAAACGCAATGAAGGCATGGTGATTTTTGGCATGGTTCCGATAGGTGGTGCTATCGTACGTCCACGTTGATGGAGACTTCAACCCGCGGAGGGTAACAGCTGTGCGAGTCCACGGGGGGCTCCACCCATGAAGGGTCCACGAAGAAGCAACCTTTTATATTCCATCATGGCTTACGTCCATGAAGGACTAGCCTCACTCGGGTATATCTTCACAAAGTAGGCGATCTCCTTCCCTTACAAACTCCTTGGTTCAACTCCACAAGATCTTGGAGGCTCCCAAGTGACACCTAATTAACCAATCTAGGAGACACCAGTCTCCAAAAGGTAATAAATGTGTAGTTGATGATGAACCCTTTTCTCTTGTGGTTCAACTGATAGTCTCCTCAACACTCAATACTCTCTCATAGATTTGGCTTGGGTAGGAGAGGGATTGGAGTGGAAAGCAACTTGGAGAGGCTAGAAATTAAGGTTAAAATAGTAGGTTTGGAATCTCTTGATCTCAACACATAAGTAGGTGGTTCTCTTTCAAAAAAATTGTGTAAGTTGTGCTCCGGTCTGATGGCTCTCTTAGAGAGTAGGTGGGGGTGGGGCTATATATAGGCTTCACCCAAAGATCCAACCGTTACAACCTTTTGACCCAAGTCCATGACATCGAAGAAAATTCTCAGTGAGACTGACTAGTGTAAAAGATTCAAACGTTGGACATCTCAATGAGACCGATCATAACAATTCAGACTGAGCGAAGTGCAATGGCTAGGGCAAAACCCCATCTCAGTAATTTCGATCATTTTATCTCAGTGATTCCAAAGTGAAGCGATTTTATTACGGAAACTTGGTCATGCGATCTCGGTGAGACCGAGATGCACATCAGTAGAACCAAAATGTTAGGGTTTGGCTCTGGCAGTGTACATGATCAATTCGGTGAGTCCGAGATAGAGATTTTCACTGGGACCGAGATGTCACTTTAGGGTTTGGATAGATGTGATATGGAGAACGTGGTTGAGGCTTTTTGGAGCAATATCACTAAGCACTTGAGTAACAACCTCATCATCAATACCTCATCCCCTTTTAATAGTATTGGCTTTCCTATAGGACTCAATGTGATCTTGGACCGCTTAACCAAAATGAAGAGTCTTGGAGCTTTGCCAATCCTCGTCCTTAGCATTTTGAGGGGTCCAACACTCACTAGTCCTTGCCATGCATAACATTGATCTTCTCTGAAATCTATTATCAGTGAGCATTCGGTCAATGACTTATATGTTGTTATTAATTATCAAAACCACCCAGGGATTAGTTGCACTTTCACTTGGAAATTCCGATCGGAGTCTAGAAGGTTTGCCACAAATCACATGGTTGACTCGGATATTCCAAGAAAAACCACTTGAAGGTTCCAAATGGATCAAGAAGGTTGCACAAGATTCTTCCCGAGTCAACCTTTGGAGTCCTTTGTTTGTACCAGAAGTCCAGATGCCTCATATCCACATGAGAGGTGATGCAAATTGAACAACACACGGTCGACAAACACATCTACCACTATTTATCTTTTATATTTTCTCCTTTAACCTAGTTTTCTTTTTTCTCTTAGTTGCTCTTCATGTTCAACAACAATGATCCACGAGGTCTTAGGCATGATCAGGTCGACATAGGGGAGCCCATAGCCGCCGTGCACCCTGGTAGGGTCCCTGTGTGTATGGGGTTTTAGGTCTAGATGAGTTCTTGCCGATGTGTCTTTCATATCGCACTCCCGATGAGGCTCCTCCTCTGACGTTCCCTACATAGCATGCTTGACGTCGGAGGTACACGGTGACGTGTTCGTGTGCGAACACACTTTTTGGTGACTCTGTTAGGGATGGAGTTTCTAATGTCCATCGTGACTGTTGTGGCTATGAAGAGATCACCATTGAGAAGCTACAATCTACAAAGGTAATATGAATACACAATTCATCTATGTAGATGCAAATAGTTCATATGGTGTTACTAGTCCTAGTTTTAATAATCATGCAAGAGCAGATGCAAAATAATCTCCATGCTTCAACTTCTTGTAATTCTAGTAAGATGCAACATATGTATTCGAACCAATCATGCACCGCCAACCCCACAAATCTATATGTTGATGAACAAATGATGAGTTTGGTTAATCAATTTAAAACACCTAATGTAAAAATTACCAATATCATGCAAGAGAGCATTTCACCCTTTTATAAAGCGACAACTAACTTGCTATATTTGAAATCCCAATATGCCAGTGGATATTGGAATTGACCATGCTACAAATGGCTCTATATTTTATGCATTTTTAGAGCTCATATGTTGCATGTTCTCTTTACATATCATGTCCCATTGAACCAAATATATGTCCATTATGCATGATTACCAGTTTTTGCACTTATCCTTGTGAGCATTGGACATTTAATATTTTAGTTGGTTTTCTTAGTTTTCTTGTGTCTACAGGTGTTTTGTAGCAACCTAGGACCAAGCATGCTGAAAGGACCAAGGATGAGTTCAATACAGAGTCAGATAGGGGTCAAACTTCGCCATTTCAAAGGTAAAAAAATATTTTCCTAAAATGATCCAAATCATGATCTAAGACCAGAAATGGATTGACGTCATTCATATGAACCCAACGAGCCCAAGAACGTCAAATTCTGAGTTCGTATGAACATTTGACGACTGTTTTACCGAAGAAGGACATCACAAAAAGACAGCACAAAAGACAGTGTTCCAAGCGACCGGCGCAGTCATTTGACGTGCAGAAAGCTCCGAAAGTTGCCCTTCCAGACGGGATTCTTCACCTATTTTTTTCCCGCATTGTTCCCACGGGATCCTTGACTCACAATGAAGGGATTGGGAGAAGATAAGGCTCATCTTGAGCCCTTGGAAGACTACATCAATGGAGGAGATACCGAGAGGCCTTCTGATACATATTCGTCGTATCTAATTTTTTTTATTGTTTCTTGCCAATATTCTATAACTTTCACATACTTTTGGCAACAATTTATATGTTTTTCTTCGACTAACATATTGATCAAGTGCCTAGTGCTAGTTCATGTTTGTTGCATATTTTTTGTTTCACAGAAAATCCATATCAAACGAACTCCAAATGCGATAAAAATTACAGATATTTATTTTGGAATATATGTAATTTTTGTAAGAGAAAAAATCAACGCAATATGGTGCCCAAGGTGGGCACAAGGCAACAGGGTGCGTCCATGGGAGTAGGCTGCACCGTGTTGCCTTGTGACTTCCTCGTAAGTCGGTGTAACACCCCATATGTGATACCTTCCATTTTTGGCAATAATGCTTTACCAATTGATCCTTGTCCTTTCCTTGGGAGTTTTTTTTCAACTATGCATTCTTATTGTTATTGCATTGTCTTGTTATTTTTTCTTTTGCATTCATGCATTACTCCATCATCATCATTGCATCATGACCATCATAGCATTCTTTTACTTGCTAATGTGTTATACATCCTTAGTTTGTTGTGTTGGTCCTTGATCTTGTTCTTGTGTTGGTGGTGATAAGCAAGACCATGGCCATGCTAACCCTACCCCTCTTCTTCTTGCACCACTTCTTCTCCTTCCTTCTTTTCTTTCCATTCTTTAATCAATTTTGCAAGTGACTTAGCCTCTTCCAATAATGTTCATCTCCTCCCCACATCTAAGTTACACTGTCCTAAGCCACCATGCAAAGCCTTGCCCCATTTTAAATTGATTTGGTCAGGTTCAAAAATGATGGAAGTTTGAACCACATTCAAACTTATTTTATTTTTCTACCTCTAAAAAGGCCCAAGTCATTTTTATAAAATAGGGCATAAATCCAGGAGCATGGGGATATTTTATTTATCTCCTAATTCCTTTTCCTTGAGCCTGTGCTTTTTCTTTTATTTTCTGTCTGAGGAAAATGGAAAAAGAAAAGGTTTTAAGCAGCAGTAGCCGCAGCAGTGCAGCCCAGCCAACCTGGGCCTCCTTTTCCCCCTCGGCCCAGCTAAAGCAGCCCGCAACGTCCCTGCTACCTGATGACCCACAAGTGTAGGGGATCTATCGTAGTCCTTTCGATAAGTAAGAGTGTCGAACCCAACGAGGAGCAGAAGGAAATGATAGGCACTTTTCAGTAAGGTATTTTCTGCAAGCACTGAAATAATCGGTAACAGATAGTTTTGTGATAAGGTAATTGGTAGCAAGTGACAAAAGGTAAAAGTAAATAAGGTGCAGCAAGGTGGCCCAATCCTTTTTGTAGCAAAGGACAAGCCTGGACAAACTCTTATATAAAGGAAAGCACTCCCGAGGACACATGGGAATTATCGTCAAGCTAGTTTTCATCACGATCATCTGATTCGCGTTCGGTACTTTGATAATTTGGTATGTGGGTGGACTGGTGCTTGGGTGCCGTCCTTACTTGGACAAGCCTCCCACTTATGATTAACCTCTAATGCAAGCATCTGCAACTACAAAAGAAGTATTAAGGTAAACCTAACCATAGCCTGAAACATATGGATCCAAATCAGCCCCTTACGAAGCAACGCATAAACTAGGGTTTAAGCTTCTGTCACTCTAGCAACCCATCATCTACTTATTACTTCCCAATGCCTTCCTCTAGGCCCAAATAATGGTGAAGTGTCATGTAGTCGATGTTCACATGACACCACTAGAGGAGAGACAACATACATCTCATCAAAATATCGAACGAAGACCAAATTCACATGACTACTAATAGCAGGACTTCTCCCATGTCCTCAGGAACAAAAGTAACTACTCACAAGACATAATATTGTTCATGATCAGAGGGGTATTAATATGCATAATGGATCTGAACATATGATCTTCCACCAAATAAACCAACTAGCATCAACTACAAGGAGTAATCAACACTACTAGCAACCCACAGGTACCAATCTGAGGTTTGGGTACAAAGATTGGATACAAGAGATGAACTAGGGTTTGAGAGGAGATGGTGCTGGTGAAGAAGTTGATGAAGATAGCCCTCCCCAAGATGGGAGAGTTGTTGGTGATGACGGCGGTGACGATTTCCCCCTCCCGGAGGGAAGTATCCCCGACAGAACAGCTCTGCCGGAGCCCTAGATTGGTTTCCGCCTCGGTTCCGCCTCGAGACGGCGGTGTCTGGTCCCGAAAGCCTCCTTATGATTTTTTCCAAGTCAGAACACCTCATATAGGAGAAGATGGGCATCGGGGGGGGGGCACGAGACTGGGGGGCGCGCCCTGAGAGGGGGGGGGGGGGGCCCCCC
>LR738709.1:100592914-100664138 GCA_902687465.1 Secale cereale
CGCCCCCCACCCTCGTGGACAGCCGATGGCCCCCTCGTGAACTTCTTTCGCCAGATATTTTTTATATTTCCTGAAACGGAGTTCTGTGGAGTTTCGGGGCTTTTGGAGTTGTGCAGAATAGGTTTCCAGAGTTTGCTCCTTTTCCAGCCCAGAATTCCAGCTGTCGGCATTCTCCCTCTTCATGTAAACCTGGTAGAATAAGAGAGAAAAGGCATAAGTATTGTGACAAAACATGTAATAACAGCCCATAATGCAATAAATATCAACATATATGCATGATGCAAAATGGACGTATCAACTCCCCCAAGCTTAGACCTCGCTTGTCCTCAAGCGAAAGCCGATATCGAAAAATATGTCCACATGTTTAGAGATAGAGGTGTCGATAAAAATAAAATACGGACATGAGGGCATCAGGATCATTCTTATAACAGCAACATATATATATATATATATATATATATATATATATATATATATATATATTGTCATATGATTCTTATGCTAAAGTAACAATTCATCCACAATATCAAGCATGAATCATAAACTTCATTGAAAACTAACAAACTTTGATCTCGGTCATTGAAGCAATTGCAATTTATCGTAACATCGGAAAGAGTCAATATAAGAGCTTTTCAGCAAGCCCACATACTCAACTATCATATAGTCTTTCACAATTGCTCACACTCATGCAATACTTATGTTTATGGAGTTTTAATCGGACACAGAGAAAGATAGGGGCTTATGGTGTTGCCTCCCAACCTTTTACCTCAAGGGTAATGTCAACAGTAATAGACCATGAAAACTTACATCCAAGTGGGTATATATGTCAGGATCTTTCCAACACAATGTGCTTGCCAAAGGATAAAATGTAAAAAGGAAAGGTGAATTTCACCTTGACTCTTATAAGGCAAGAATAATAGATAGGCCCTTCGCAGAGGGAAGCAGAGGTTGTCATGTGTTTTTATGGTTGGATGCGCAAAGTCTTAGCATAGAAGAACTTCACTTCATATTGCCACTTGTGATAAGGACCTTTATTATGCAGTCCGTCGCTTTTATTACTTCCATATCAAAAGATCGTATAAAGCTAATTTCCTCCACACTAATAAATCATACATATTTTAGCGAGTTTGCAACATGACAACTTACTTGGAAGGATCTTTCTCAATCCATAGGTAGGTATGGTGGACTCTCATGGCAAAACTGGGTTTAAGGATATATGGAAGCACAAGTAGTATCTCTACTTAGTGCGAGGAGTTTTGGCTAGCATGAGGGGTGATGACCCACAACCGTAAGGGATCTATTGCAGCGTTTTCGATAAGTAAGAGTGTCGAACCCAACGAGGAGCAGAAGGTATTGATAAGTGATTCTGAGCAAGGAATAACTGCAAGCACTGAAAGATAACTTCTTAGGGGTTTTCTTGATATAAGCAACAGGAAAGTAAAAGCGAGCAAAGTAAAAGGCACTGGAGAGTAACAAGTGGCCCAATCCTTTCTGAGCAAAGGAGATGCCTAGCAACTGAACTTATAAAGGCTAAAGTGTTCTTGAGGGCACACGGGAGAGGTAGTCATGTGCTTTCGCCATATTCCGTATCGGTACTATGTGATGTGTTGATAAGTGTTGAGTGGGTGGATCTATGCTAGTACACCCTCTAGACTAAGATGAGTGCACTCTTATGATTAAACACCTTGCAAGCATCCGCAAATACAAGTTAGTATTTAAGGCATAAGCCTAACCATAGCAATACGATCGATGATCCATTGTTCCCTTGTGCAAAAGCGTGCGAACTGGGGTTCAGGAATCTGTCACTCCGGCAACCCACCGTAAGCATTCTTTGTACACAATGTATTCCCCTAGGTCCTTAATAAGGCGAAGTGTTGAGTGTTCGACTCACACAACACCACTAGGAAAATAACAACACAACTTAAGTATCAAACAACACATATTACTTCAACATCATATGACTACTAACAACAAGACTTCTCCCATGCCCTCAAGAACTAAAGTAACTACTCACAAGACATAAAAGAGATCATGATCAGTGGAGATAGATGGGTGATAAACAATCTGGACATAATGATATTTCTCCAACAAAATCAATAGCATTCACCACAAAGTAGTAATCAACACCGATAGGGTAGAGAGGATAGATAGTACGGATTACAACACAAGTTGCAATTGTGAGATGAGATTGGATGAAGATGGAGATGGTGCTGATGTTGGGGATGATGTTGATGATGATCTCGATGATGCCCGTGACGATGGTGATGATCTCTCCTTCCGGGAGGTGATCTCCCCGGTAGAATCTGCCCGCCGGAGATGGCTTTTCTTCTCTGTAGGTTTCCGCCACGGAGCGGCGGCGGAACTCCGTAAAAACTCTCTCTTTTAGGGTTTCTGGATGACGAGGAGTATATAGGCCAAAGGGGGAAACCTGGAGTGGGCCAGGGGCTCCAGACGCCCTCCCGGCGCGGCCAGAGTGGGGGCCGCGCCAGGTGGCCGCCTGGGCACCCTGTGGCCCCCCTCTGGTTGCTCTTTTGCGTATCTTCGTGATCCGTCTGGAAAATACCCTCCGTCGATTTTCAGGTAATTTGGAGGTATTCTTCTTCAGCAACTCAGCGTCCACTTTTTACCGCTGAATCCTGCGTCTACTGCTTCAGCACCGGAAAGTTGCAAACTGTGTAAAATAGGCCAAAACAACATAAGAACATCATCGTAATGTGAGATATATCAATGAATAAGGATGAATTACGATATAAAATAGTGATGCATTTTGGACGTATCAACACCCCCAAGCTTAGACCTCGCTTGTCCCCAAGCGAATACTGAGCTCGGTAAACCTGTCCACAAGTTTAGGGAGTGAAGTGTCGATAAATAGAATACGGACAAGAAGCATCACAGTTTTTTCACCAAACTCAAATATCCTCAACAGCAATCTTCAACTCATAAGGCCCTTATAAAAGAGTGGTAACACTTATAATCGAAAGTAGGGCTAAGGAAACTCATCAAATCATGGCAAACATGTCCTTTGGTCAAAGAACAACTAATAGCTTTTACTTTTGCTCTTTCTCTTTATGTTTTGATGAGATTAATTGAAGCTTTTGAAAGAACATGTTATTAGGCAAGAAGTGAAAGTGTTAACACAAAGGAAGATGTTTGCTTTAGCTGGGCTTAACAAACAACTTACTTATCAAATGATAATGTCAACAAGGATATGATATGACAAATCTTAATGCAACTTTATATGAATGAATCCTCGTCAACATCAAATGTCTGCTCTCTTTAAGAATAGAAGGAAGTAGGAATAACTGACTCAACCTAAAAATAAGAGATAGGCCCTGTTCTAGGGAAGTAGGGAAAACTCATGTGCTATCCTTAAATCAAACAGAATGAAAACAAGTTTTGAGAGGTGCATGATTTGTCAACGAATGCTAATAGATAACTCAATTACTTCTCAAACTGGACAAGTTTCGAGGAACGGCTCCCGCACGGGGACGATCACATCCCCTTAATCTCCTTTGTTTATCACTGCCAAAGTTTTCTGATTTCTCATGAATAAAGCGTGAAGGAGGGTTTGTTTGTTGTATTATCTTTTATGAGCCGGGCGCACTCATGGCAGTTCCTCCTCGTATTAGGGGTTTGCAGATTAGACATGCAATCCCGGGGTAAAAATTGTCCAATCTTAAAAAGATCATGAATTAACTACTACTTCCTCATGAGCTAAAACAGGGGCACAAAATAGAAGATTTTGAACATTTAAGGATAACACATAAATTCTATACTTTAGGAGGTGGTAGTGGAATACCACGAATAGGAAGGTACGGTGGACTCATATGGAAGGTATTGGTTTAAGGGTATGGATGCACAAGCAGAATTCCGCTTAGTACAGAGTTTAGGCTAGCAAAGGCTTTGAGAGAACAGACAATTGATGATGACTAAGATGCAAAGCAATATAAAGCATAAACATTAAAATAAGCATAACACATCAAGTTGTCTTCCTTGTCAGCATAACACTTCAAGCATAATAACATAAAGGTTTTGGCTATGTCGCTACTTTAAGAAAATCATGCTTGTTGTTATGACCAAAGCTATGTTTGCCAAGATTAAATAAAGTTTTCAAAGCCATACCTGATATAAAGTCAATACTCCCCATAAGAATCATCATATAAGGTCGATTGCGTGAAGAGAATACCGAGTGCAGCGAAGGAACCAATAGACTTCTCATTAATATTCCATCATAGACGACTCCACACTCACGGATACAATCTCTCCACAGAAGGAGTGATAGACCTCAATGCACACACCTATTTCATATAATAACCTCCCTAGACATGATACGACTCTACTTGACTCTAAAAGACAAAAGATAAAGATAAAGATACCGGGCACTCCCCCAAGCTTGGAACAAGCCAAGGGGATGCCATTACCCAAGGAGATTTCACTCCTCATTCTTGTTGACGTTGATCACGTAGTCCTCGGCGAAGCGCTTCCATGGAAGGGGTTCTCCAGTCTCATATAAGAAGTTCGTCTCCTGAATCCTGCATGCAGCACCCATACCCATGCGCATAAACCTTAGTTCATACTCACAGTTCTGGTGATGTAGATCATAAATTTGCCCTTGGAGCTCTTCAATTCTTTCTTCAGATGCGGTGCTACTTTTGCACATCTCCTTCATCTCCTTCAGGAAGTAGGTCTTCAGCTCGTTGATGATGTCAAAGTTAGCTTCAACACCACGCTCGATCATCTTCTTGTACTTGAAGACCTCTTGCTCCACTTCTTCTAGCCTGGCCTGGATGCTCCCCTCCTTGATAGGTCCCTTCAGATCTTCTTGATGGAGGACACCGTCCTCCATCCGAACATTCTGAGGGTGCTTCTTCACCTCAGCGAGGTAAGGGTTGATGACATTGACGACGAACTTGTCCTTGGGGGAACTTGGAGAAGCCATGGCAACTAGGTCCAGCTAAAAGATTTCCTGGCAGAAACAGATCGAAAAGAAAACACACGAAATCGCGAGATACGTTGCCGGAACAATCCGGGCAAATATATAGCAAAAATTTCTGCACAGAAAGGAAGGTAACAAGCTAAAGTGGGGTCGGAGACGGACTCCTGGGTGCCCAGGCGGCCTCCCGGCGCGGCCAGGAGGTAGGCCGCGCCAGGGGGGCGCCTGGGGCCCCTGGAGCTTGTCTCCGGCTCCACTTAGGCTTAGAATTTTCCTAATTTTGTAAAAACTCATAATATGGAACTTTTATGGCGGTTCGCGATGTTTCCTTACCGTAATACATACCTTTTCTTATTCTGCTTCTGCTGGTGTCTGAAACAGGGCTGCAACATGTTCTTCGTGAGTTGTTGTGTATATCATATTCACATCAACATTGACAGGGTCTCCTGCTATGTAATGCTTAAGTCTTTGCCCATTCACAACTTGAGGTTTGGTGTCTTCAAAGTTGTTAATCTTGATTGCACTAGACCGATAGACTTCTTCAATATGAAATGGCCCTTCCCACTTGGAAAGTAGTTTGCCTGGAGAAAACCTGAAACGAGATCTAAACAACAAAACTTTATCACCAACATTAAATTCACGTTTCAGAATCCTCCTATCATGCCACTTCTTTACCTTTTCCTTGAACATTTTAGCGCTCTCGTAAGCTTCACTTCTCCACTCATCTAGAGAAGTCAAGTTCATGAGACACTTCTCACCAGCTAACTTTGGGTCAGCATTAAGCTCTCTAACAGCCCAGAAAGCTTTGTGCTCTAATTCTAATGGCAAATGGCAAGCCTTGCCATAAACCATCTTATAGGGGGACATGCCCATGGGGTTTTTGTAAGCAGTTCTATACACCCACAAAGCATCTCCTAACTTATTTGACCAGTCCTTTTTATTTCTATTTACTGTCTTCTATAAGATCAACTTGATCTCTCTATTGGTGAGCTCAACTTGCCCACTAGTTTGAGGATGGTACGGTGAAGCAATTCTATGATTGACATCGTACTTGGCTAAAGCTTTTCTAAAAGCTCCATGGTGAAGTGTGATCCTCCAGCAGTCATGAGATACCTAGGTACACCAAACCTAGGGAAAATCACATCTTTGAGCATTTTCAAAGATGTCTTGTGATCAACACTTTCAGTGGGGATTGCTTCAACCCACTTGGTCACATAATCAACAGCTACTAAAATGTGAGTGTACTTGTGCGAAGAAGGAACATGACCCATAAAATCAAAACCCCAGCAATCAAAAGGTTCAATCACTAGTGAGTAATTCATAGGCATCTCATTCCTTCTACTAATGTTACCAACTCTCTGACATTTATCACAGGCTAAAACATAATTTCTAGCATCCTTAAAGAGAGTAGGCCAATAAAAACCTGATTGAAGAACCTTATGTGCGGTCCTCTCACCGGCATGATGTCCTCCATAGGGACTATCATGACATTGTCTGAGAATGTCCTTCTGCTCATGTTCCGGTATGCATCTTCTCACGATCCCGTCTGGACCTTCTTTGAAAAGATGTGGGTCATCCCAAAAGTAGTGCCTCAAATCATGAAAGAACTTCTTCCTTTGCTGAAATGTTAAACCTGGAGGCAAATACTTCGCAACGATAAAATTAGCATAATCTGTAAATCAAGGATCGGAAAGAGATTGTACTTTTACAACGGCAAGTTGCTCATCTGGAAAACTGTCGTTGACTGGGATGGGATCATGCGGTATATCTTCCATCCTTGAAAGATTGTCCGCCACCGGATTGTCTTCTCCTTTCCTATCAACAATCTGCAAATCAAATTCTTGAAGAAGGAGTACCCATCTGATAAGTCTTGGCTTGGCATCCTTCTTTGTCATAAGGTACTTAATGGCAGCATGGTCAGTATGAATAATAACTTTGGAATCAACAATATACTGCCTAAACTTATCACAAGCAAACACTACAGCTAAGAATTCCTTCTCAGTAGTAGCATAATTCTTTTGAGCACTATCAAGGGTTTTACTAGCATAATGTATAACATTCAATTTCTTATCAACCCTTTGCCCTAAAACAGCTCCAACAGCAAAATCACTAGCATCACACATAATCTCAAAAGGTAAATTCCAGTCAGGTGGTTGTACTATAGGAGCGGTTATTAAAGCTTTCTTAAGAACTTCAAAAGCCTCCTTGCAATCTTCATCAAATACAAAAGGAACGTCCTTCTGGAGAAGATTAGTGAGGGGTCTCGAGGTCTTAGAAAAGTCTTTAATAAATCTTCTATAGAAACCAGCATGACCGAGAAAACTGCGAATACCTTTGATGTCCCTTGGATAGGGCATCCTCTCAATTGCTTCGATCTTGGCCTTGTCCACCTCAATTCCCCTTTCGGAAATCTTGTGACCAAGAACAATTCCTTCGTTAACCATGAAGTGGCACTTCTCCCAGTTGAGTACCAGATTTGTCTCCTCACATCTCTGCAAAACTTTATTAAGGTTGTGGAGACAATGGTCAAAGGAAGTTCCATAGACGGAGAAATCGTCCATGAAGACTTCCACAATCTCCTCACAGAAACCAATGAAAGATAGCAGACATACACCTTTGAAAAGTAGCAGGGGCATTACATAAACCAAAAGGCATACGCCTGTAAGCATAAGTACCATAGGGACAAGTAAAAGTGGTCTTCTCTTGATCAGCAGTGTTAACATGAATTTGAGAGAAGCCAGAATAACCATCGAGGTAACAAAAATGGGTATTTTTGGATAACCTTTCAAGCATTTGGTCGATGAATGGCAACGGGTAGTGATCCTTCCTGGTTGCCTTGTTCAGCTTCCTGTAATCAATACACATTCTATATCCAATAATAATTCTCTGAGGTATTAGTTCATTCTTATCATTAGGAACCACAGTTGTACCTCCTTTCTTAGGAACACAATGTACCGGGCTTACCCACTTACTATCAGCTATAGGGTAGATAATACCTGCGGCTAGAAGCTTGAGAATCTCAGTTCTTATAACATCCATCATCTTCGGGTTCAACCGTCGTTGATGATCAACAACTGGTTTAGCATCGGGCTCAAGGTTGATAGTATGTTGACAGATAGATGGACTAATCCCCTTAATGTCATCAAGGGTATTTCCAATTGCACCTCGGTGTTTACGAAGTACTTCCAATAGTCGCTCTTCTTCATATCCTGAAAGGTTAGAGTTGATAATAACAGGATATACTTTCTTTTCATCTAAATAAGCATACTTGAGCATATCGGGAAGAGGTTTAAGATCGAGCACCGGGTCTTCTTTTGGTTTTGATAAAATTCCCAAAGGTTCAACCGGAAGGTTGTGCTTCAGGATAGCAGGTTGTCTCAAGAATATTTCATCTAGTTCATTTCTTTCCTGCATATGCAAACCATTCTCGTGGTCCTCCATATATTGCTGCAAAGGATCATTAGGGGGAATAGCAATAGAAGCAATACTTTCAATAATTTTATCATCACTAGGTAAATCGGTACCACGAGGCTGCTTAGAGAACTTAGAAAAGTTAAATTCATATGGCTCACCATTGAATTCAACAGAAACTTTACCTTTCTTGCAATCTATTATAGCTCCACAAGTTCTGAGAAAAGGTCTACCAAAAATAATAGGACAAAAATTGTCCCTCACTGAACCAAGTACTAGAAAGTCGGTAGGGTATTTTACCTTTCCACATAGGACTTCAACGTCTCTCACAATTCCGATAGGAGAGATAGTTGCTCTGTTTGCAAGATGAATGGTAACATCAACTTCTTCAAGTTCACAAGGTGAAATCTCACCGATGATCTCTTGATAAAGTGAATAGGGGATATCACTAGCACTCGATCCCAAATCGCATAGCCCATAATAATTGTGATCTCCTATTTTAACAGATACTACTGGAGTACCTGAAATTGGGCCTTTATTCTTGGCTGTGACAAGTTTAGTGGAAACAGCACAAAAATTTACATTGGAATCCAAAACATCATTAGTAACAAGGTCTTTAACCAATGCAACTTGAGGATCGACCTTGATCTGGTCCTCAGGCTCATCAATTCTTCTCTCACTTTTATTTATTATGCCTGTCACAAGAGGGTGCTCCCTTATCCTTTCGGGAAAAGGAGGCTTTTCATATATAACTACAGGCAAAATAGGGTCAGCAACATGAATATCAACAGGTAACTCTTTGAAAGGTTTATGATGCTGATCTCTCTTCTTTTTAAAAGAATCAACGTGAGAGGCAAAATCCTTACAGAAATCAATCATTAGATGGGAATCAAGACCAATCTTAGAGCAAAAGGTATTGTAGTAATCAGTTTTCACATAGCTCTCAATATAATCATGCTCATAATTTATAGCGGGTTCAATACCTTTATCGATTTCCCAATCTTCGGTATTCCTCTGGATCCTTTCAATGAGATCCCACCTTTCTTCAACACTCTTCGTCTGAAATACCCCACTAGAGGAGGCATCCAGCATCTCCTTATCCTGACGAGAAAGCCTGGCATAAAAATTTGTAAGTATAATTTTCTTGGGGAGCTCATGAATAGGACATTTGAGCTTGGAGGTGTTCGACTTTCTCTTGAAGATTGGAGATAGCCTCTCCGAAGATCCTTGAGTCCAGCTTGAGGTTGTTGGCGAGCTCCGAGATCATCATGTGGTTGGCGTTGAGTCCTCGCTCCACCATACCTTGGCACTTGAAAACTTACTGCTCCATCGCTTCGAGTCTTGTCTCCACGCTTCCGGTCCTCCTTGGCCCCTCAACATCACGGATGTGCAGCACCCCCTCATGCAACTCCATGGTTTTAGGGTGATGCAGCACCTCCGCAAGGTAGGGGTTGATGACCTTCTCGAAGAACTTGTCCTTGGGGATGTTGGAGGACACCATGATGATCTAGATCTGTCAAAAACAGCAGCTCGAAACGAAAACAGAGGATTTTTGCGTGATACAGAGGTCAAAACCTTCGGGAGTACATATAATGAATTTTTACTGACCAAAAGGAGTAACCCACAAGAAAACGGAGTCCGGGGGGCACACGGGGTGCCCACGAGGCTGGGGGCGCACCCTTCACCCTCGTGGATGCCTCGTGTCTCTTCCGGACTGCTACTTATTTTTCTATTTTTCTAAATATTCCAAAACGGAGAAAAATTGCCTTTAGAACTATTTTGGAGTTGGTTTACTTACCGTACCATATACTTCTTCCTTTTCGGAGTCTGGATCGTTCTGGAAAGTGTCCCTTATGTATTCCTCCGGGGTTACGGTTTCAATAACATTGGTTTCAACATTTATAGGATTACCTGAGATATAATGTTTGATTCTTTGACCGTTCAACACCTTCGGATTTGTGCCTTCGAAGTTGTTGATTTTTATGGCACCGGAATGATAGACCTCCTCGATAACGTAAGGTCCTTCCCACTTGGAGAGAAGTTTTCCTGCAAAAAATCTTAAACTAGAGTTGAATAGCAAGACATAATCACCTACGTTAAACTCACGCTTTTGTATCCTTTTGTCATAGCATATTTTAACTTTTTCTTTAAACAGCTTGGCATTCTCATAGGCCTAGGTTCTCCATTCATCAAGACAGCTAATGTCAAATAACCTCTTTTCACCGGCAAGTTTGAAATCATAATTGAGCTCTTTGATAGCCCAATATGCCTTATGTTCTAGCTCAAGAGGTAAGTGACAAGCTTTTCCATAAACCATCTTATATGGAGACATACCCATAGGATTTTTGTATGCAGTTCTATAGGCCCATAATGCATCATCAAGTTTCTTAGACCAATTCTTTCTAGACCTATTAACTGTCTTTTGAAAAATTAATTTCAACTCCCTATTACTTAGTTCTACTTGACCACTAGTCTGCGGGTGATATGGGGATGCAATTCTATGGTTCACATCATACTTTGCAAGCATCTTACGGAAAGAACCATGAATAAAGTGTGAACCACCATCAGTCATTAGGTATCTAGGGACTCCAAACCTCAGAAAAATAACTTCTTTAAGCATCTTAATAGAGGTGTTATGATCAGCACTACTAGTTGGAATAGCGTCTACCCACTTAGTAACGTAATTAACAACAACTAAAATATGTGTGTATTCATTAGAGGCTGGAAACGGCCCCATATAATCAAAGCCCCAAACATCAAATGGTTCAATAACAAGTGAATAATTCATAGGCATTTCTTGACGTCTACTGATATCACCAATTCTTTGACATTCATCACAAGATAAGACAAATTTACGGGCATCCTTGAAGAGAGTAGGCCAATAGAAACCAGATTGCAATACCTTATGTGCAGTTCTATCTCCCGCATGGTGTCCTCCATAGGCTTCAGAGTGGCACTTGCGTAGGATCTGTTCCTGTTCATGCTCAGGTACACAACGTCTAATAATACCATCTACCCCTTCTTTATAAATATGTGGATCATCCCAGAAGTAATGTCTCAAATCATAGAAGAACTTTTTCTTTTGCTGGTATGTGAAGCTAGGGGGTATAAACTTAGAAACAATATAATTAGCATAATCAGCATACCATGGAGCAGTACGAGAAGTATTTATGACAACTAATTGTTCATCAGGAAAGCTATCATCAATAGGTTGTGGGTCATCAAGCACATTTTCTAACCTAGACAAGTTATCTGCAACGGGGTTCTCAGCTCCCTTTCTATAAATATGCAAATCAAATTCTTGCAGCAAGAGAACCCATCTAATAAGTCTAGGTTTAGCATCTTTCTTTTCCATAAGGTATTGATAGCGTCATGATCAATGTGAATAGTTACTTTAGAATCGACAATATAGGGTCTAAACTTATCACAAGCAAATACAACTGCTAAAAATTCTTTCTCTGTAGTAGCATAATTTCTCTGGGCACTATCTAGAGTTTTACTAGCATACTGGATAACATTCAATTTCTTATCAACTCTTTGCCCTAAGACAGCACCTACAGCGTAATCGCTAGCATCACACATAATCTCAAAAGGTAAATTCCAGCCAGGAGGCTGGACAATAGGTGCAGAGATCATTGCTTTCTTAAGTATTTCAAATGCCTCTAGACAATCATCATCAAAGACAAAAGGAATATCTTTTTGTAAGAGATTAGTCAGAGGCCTGGAGATTTTGGAGAAGTCCTTTATGAACCTCCTATAAAACCGGCATGACCAAGGAAACTTCATATACCTTCGATGTCCTTAGGGCATGGCATCTTTTCAATAGCATCAACTTTAGCTTTGTCGGCTTCAATACCCCTTTCAGAAATTTTATGTCCCAAGACAATGCCTTCATTAACCATAAAGTGGCACTTCTCCCAATTCAAAACAAGATTAGTGTCTTCACATCTGTGCAAAACTCGATCAAGGTTGCTTAAGCAATCATCAAAAGAGGTTCCATAAACGGAGAAATCATCCATGAACACCTCAACAATCTTTTCAAAAAAATCAGAGAATATAGCCATCATGCATCTTTGAAAGGTAGCAGGTGCATTACATAAACCAAAAGGCATACGTCTATAAGCGAAGGTACCGAAGGGACAAGTAAAAGTAGTCTTTTCTTGATCCCCTTTTGACACAGGTATTTGAGAGAAACCAGAATAACCATCTAGAAAGCAAAAATGAGTATGTTTGGATAACCTTTCTAGCATTTGATCAATAAAAGGCAAGGGGTAATGATCTTTCTTAGTAGCTTTATTTAACTTACGAAAATCAATTACCATCCTATAACCTGTAACTATCCTTTGCGGGATCAATTCATCTTTATCATTAGGAACGACAGTCATACCTCCCTTATTAGGAACACAATGGACATGACTTACCCACTGGCTATCAGCAACTGGATAGATAATACCTACCTATAGAAGTTTTAGTATTTCCTTCCTTACCACTTCATTCATCTTAGGATTTAACCGTTGCTAATGATCAATAACCGGTTTAGCAATTTCTTCCAATTTTATCTTGTGTTGGCATAAGGTGGGACTAATGCCCTTAAGATCATCCAGAGTATATCCAATAGCAGCACGGTGCTTCTTCAGAGTTTTCAATAGTTTTTCTTCTTCCTGCTGTGAAAGGTTAGCACTAATAATAACAGGATATATCTTCTTTTCATCAAGATAAACATACTTAAGATTATTAGGTAAAGGTTTAAGTTCAAACATGGGATCACCCTTGGGTGGAGGAGGATCCCCTAGGATTTCAACATGCAAGTTGTTTTTCAATACAGGTCCCTGCTTAAAGAATATTTCATCTATTTTCCTTCTCTCATTCATATGCATATCATTTTCATGGTCTAGCAAGTATTGTTCTAAAGGATCGTTAGGAGGCACAGCAATAGAAGAAAGACCAATAATTTCATCCTTACTGTGTAATTCTATATCAAGGGGTTGTCTATGGAATTTAGCAAAGTTGAAATCATGAGACATATCCCCTAAACCAACAGTAACAATATCTTTCACGTAGTCCATCTTGGCATTAACGGTATTCAAGAAGGGTCTACCAAATATAATGGGACAAAAGTCATCTTGTGGGAACCAAGAACAATGAAATCAGCAGGGTATTTAACTTTCCCACACAAGACTTCAACATCTCTAACAATCCCAATTGGTGAGATAGTGTCTCCATTAGCAAGCTTAATAGTAACATCTATACCTTCGAGTTCAACGGGTGCAATATCGTGCATAATTTCATCATATAAGTATATATGTATTACACTCGCACTAGCACCTACATCACATAAACCATGATAGCAATGATCTCCTATTTTAACAGAGATAACAGGCAAGCCTATGATACATCTCCAACGTATCTACTTTTCCAAACCATTTTGCCCTTGTTTTGGACTCTAACCTGCATGATTTGAATGGAACTAACCCGGACTGACGCTGTTTTCAGCAGAATTGCCATGATGTTGTTTTTGTGCAGAAATAAAAAGTTCTGGAAATCGCCTGAAAAACAACGGAGCATTATTTTGGAAAATATAATAAATGCCTGCACAAAGATCCACACCAGGGGGCCTTGGGCCAGCCCACGAGGGTGGGGAGCGCCCCGTGCCTCGTGGCCCCCCTGGTGCTCCATCGACGTATCCCCAGATCCTATATCTTCCGTTTCAGGGAGAAAAAAATCAGTGAGAAGGAATTATCGCATTTCACGAGACGGAGCCGCCGCCAAGCCCTAATCTCTCTCGGGAGGGCCGATCTGGAGTTTGTTCGGGGCTCCGGAGAGTGGAGATCGTCGCCATCGTCATCATCAACCTTCCTCCATCACCAATTCCATGATGCTCACCGCCGTGTGTGAGTAATTCCATCGTAGGCTTGCTGGACGGTGATGGGTTGGATGGGATCTATCATGTAATCGAGTTAGTTTTGTTAGAGTTTGATCCCTAGTATCCACTATGTTCTGAGATTGATGTTGCTATGACTTTGCTATGCTTAATGCTTGTCACTAGGGCCCGAGTGCCATGATTTAAGATCTGAACCTATTATGTTTTCATGAATATATGTGTGTTCTTGATCCTATCTTGCAACTCTATAGTCACCTACTATGTGTTATGATCCGGCAACCCCGAAGTGACAATAATCGGGACCACTCCCGGTGATGACCATAGTTTGAGGAGTTCATGTATTCACTATGTGTTAATGCTTTGGTCCGGTACTCTATTAAAAGGAGGCCTTAATATCCCTTAGTTTCCAATAGGACCCCGCTGCCACGGGAGGGTAGGTCAAAAGATGTCATGCAAGTTCTTTTCCATAAGCACGTATGACTATATTCAGAATACATGCCTACATTGCATTGATGAACTAGAGCTAGTTCTGTGTCACCCTAGGTTATAACTTCTACATGATGAATTGCATCCGACATAATTTCCCATCACCGATCCAATGCCTACGAGCTTTACCTATATTTCTAGCTGCTTATTTACTTTTCCGTTGCTACTATTACAAAAACTACAAAAACACTATCATTACTTTTATTGCTGCTACCGCCACTATCATATTACTTTGCTACTAAACTATCTTGCTGCAGTTACTAAGTTTCCAGGTGTGGTTGAATTGACAACTCAGTTGTTAATACTTAAGAGTATTCTTTGGCTCCCCTTGGTCGAATCAACAAATTTGGGTTTAATACTTTAACCTCGAAAACTGTTGTGATCCCCTACACTTGTGGGTTATCAAGACTATTTTCTGGCGCCGTTGCTGGGGAGCATAGCTCTATTCTTTAAGTCACTTGGGATTTATATCTCTTGATCACTATGAAGAATATGAAGGACTCAAAAACCAAGATCTTACCCTCAACTACGAGGGGAGGTAAGGAACTGCCATCTAGCTTTGCACTTGATTCTCCTTCTGTTATGAGTAAACTTGCGACACCTACTCCTGCTGTTGAATCTGATATGTCGTATGTTCTTGATGATGCTACTTCTGCTATGTATGATGAAACTACCTCTATGCCTGATACTGTGCCACTAGGTGAATTTCTAGATGAACAAATTGCTAAGGTTAGGGATGAAGGAAATAAGCCCTAGAGGCAATAATAAAGTTGTTATTTATATTTCCTTATATCATGATAAATGTTTATTATTCATGCTAGAATTGTATTAACCGGAAACTTAGTACATGTGTGAATACATAGACAAAACAGAGTGTCCCTAGTATGCCTCTACTAGACTAGCTCATTGATCAAAGATGGTTATGTTTCCTAACCATAGACATGAGTTGTCATTTGATCAACGGGATCACATCATTAGGAGAATGATGTGATGGACTAGACCCATCCGTTAGCTTAGCACTATGATCGTTTAGTTTTACTGCTATTGCTTTCTTCATGACTTATACATGTTCCTATGACTATGAGATTATGCAACTCCCGAATACCGTAGGAACACCTTGTGTGCTATCAAACGTCACAACGTAACTGGGTGATCATAAAGATGCTCTACAGGTGTCTCCGAAAGTATTCGTGGTGTTGGCATAGATCAAGACTAGGATTTGTCACTCCGAGTGTCGGAGAGGTATCTCTGGGCCCTCTCGGTAATGCACATCATAATAAGCCTTGCAAGCAAATGACTAATGAGTTAGTCACGATATGATGTATTATGGAACGAGTAAAGAGACTTGCCGGTAACGAGATTGAAATAGGTATAGAGATACCGACGATCGAATCTCGGGCAAGTAACATACCGATGACAAAAGGAACAACGTATGTTGTTATGCGGTTTGACCGATAAAGATCTTCGTAGAATATGTAGGAACCAATATGAGCATCCAGGCTCCGCTATTGGTTAAAGTTATCGGCAACTGGCAGGAGCCATATGGTTGTCGCTTTATTATGAAATGCAATCGCCATGTAATTGCTTTACTTTATCACTAAGCGGTAGCGATAGTCGTAGAAGCAATAGTTGGCGAGACGACAACGATGCTACGATGGAGATCAAGGTGTCGCGCCGGTGACGAAGGTGATCATGACGGTGCTTTGGAGATGGAGATCAAAAGCACAAGATGATGATGTCCATATCATGTCACATATTTTGATTTGCATGTGATGTTTATCTTATTATGCTTCTTATTTTGCTTAGAACGACGGTAGCATTATAAGATGATCCCTTACAAAATTTCAAGGTATAAGTGTTCTCTCTGAGTATGCACCGTTGCGAAAGTTCGTCGTGCCGAGACACCATGTGATGATCGGGTGTGATAAGCTCTACGTTCAAATACAACGGGTGTAAGCCAGTTTTGCACACGCAGAATACTCAGGTTAAACTTGACGAGCCTAGCAATGCAGATATGGCCTCGGAACACTGGAGACCGAAAGGTCGAGCGTGAATCATATAGTAGATATGATCAACATAAGATGTTCACCATTGAAAACTACTCCATCTCACGTGATGATCGGACATGGTTTAGTTGATTTGGATCACGTGATCATTTAGATGACTAGAGGGATGTCTATCTAAGTGGGAGTTCTTATGTAATATGATTAAATTGAACTTTAATTTATCATGAACTTAGTCCTGGTAGTATTAGCATATCTATGTTGTAGATCAATAGCTCGCGATGTTGCTCCATGTTTATTTTTTATATGTTCCTAGAGAAAACTAAGTTGAAAGATGTTAGTAGCAATGATTCGGAATTGTTCCGTGATCTGAGGATTATCCTCATTGCTGCACAGAAGAATTATGTCCTTGATGCACCGCTAGGTGACAGACCTATTGCAGGAGCAGATACAGACGTTATGAACGTTTTGACAAAAGCTCGGTATGATGACTACTTGATAGTTTAAGTGCACCATGCTTTACGGCTTAGAACCGGGACTTCAAAAACGTTTTGAAACGCCACGGAGCATATAAGATGTTCCAAGAGTTGAAATTAGTATTTCATACTCATGCCCGTGTCGAGAGGTATAAGACCTCTGACTGTACTTTGCCTAGAAGATGGAGGAGAATAGCTCAACCAGTGAGCATGTGCTCAGATTGTCTGGGTACTACAATTACTTGAATCAAGTGGGAGTTAATCTTCCAGATAAGATAGTAATTGACAAAGTTCTCTAGTCACTATCACCAAGTTAGTAGAACTTCGTGATGAACTATAATATGTAAGGGATGACGAAGGTAATTCCCGAGCTCTTCGCGATGCTGAAATCGGCGAAGGTAGAAATCAAGAAAGAGCATCAAGTGTTGATGGTTAATAAGACCACTTGTTTCAAGTAAAGGGCAAAGGGATAGAAGGGGAACTTCAAGAAGAATGACAAGAAAGTTGTCACTCCCATGAAGAAACCCAAAGCTAAACTCAAGCCTGAAACTAAGTGCTTCTACTGCAAAGGAAATGGTCACTGGAAGTGGAACTGCCCTAGATATTTGGCGGATAAGAAGGATGGCAAAGTGAACAAAGGTATATTTGATATACAGATTATTGATGTGTATTTTACTAGTGTTCATAGCAACCCCTCGGTACTTGATACTGGTTCAGTTGCTAAAGAGTAGTAACTCGAAATGGGAGTTGCATAATGAACAGAAACTAGTTAAAGGATGAAGTGACGATGTGTATTGGAAGTAGTTCCAAGATTGATATGATCATCATCGCACACTCCCTATACTTTCGGGATTAGTGTTGAACCTAAATAAGTGTTATTTGGTGTTTGTGTTGAGCATGAATATGTTTATTGCAATACTGTTTTTCATGTAAGTTAGAGAATAATTGTTGTTCTGTTTACATGAATAAAACCTTCTATGGTCATACACCCAATGAAAATGGTTTGTTGGATCTCGATCGTGTGATACACATATTCATAATATTGAAGCAAAAGATGCAAGGTTAATAATGATAGTGCAACTTATTTGTGGCACTGCCGTTTAGGTCATATTGGTGTAAAGCGCATGAAGAAACTCCATAGTGATGGACTTTTGGAATCACTTGATTATGAATCACTTGGTGCTTGCGAACCATGCCTCATGGGCAAGATGACTAAAACTCCGTTCTCCAGAACTGTGGAGCGAGCAACAGAGTTGTTGGAAATCATACATACTGATGTATACGGACCAATGAGTGTTGAAGCTCGCGGCAGGTATCGTTATTTTCTGACCTTCACTGATGATTTGAGCAGATATGGGTATATCTACTTAATGAAGCACAAGTCTGAAACATTTGAAAAGTTCAAAGAATTTCAGAGTGAAGTGGAGAATCATCGTAACAAGAAAATAAGAGTTTCTATGATATGATCGTAGAGGTAAAATATTTGAGTTAGCGAGTTTGGCCTTCAGTAAAAACAATGTGAAATAGTTTCACTACTCACGCCACCTGGAACACCACAGTGAAATGGTGTGTCTGAACATCATAACCGTACTTTATGAGATATGGTGCAATCGATGATGTCTCTTACCGATCTACCACTATCGCTTTTGGGGTTATGCATTAGAGACAACTACATTCACGTTAAATAGGGCACCATCTAAATCCGTGGAGATGACACCGTATGAACTGTGGTATGATGAGAAACCTAAGCTGTCATTTCTTTAAGTTTGGGACTGCGATGCTTATGTGAAAAAGTTTCAACATGATAAGCTCGAACCCAAATCGGAGAAGTAAATCTTCATAGGATACCCAAAAAAACTGTTGGGTACACCTTCTATCACAGATCTGAAGGCAAGGTCTTTGTTGCTAAGAGTGGATCCTTTCTAGAGAAGGAGTTTCTCTCAAAAGAAGTGAGTGGGAGGAAAGTAGAACTTGATGAGGTAATTGTACCTTCTCCCGAATAGGAAAGTGGAACATCACAGAAACTAGTTCCAGTGATTCCTACACCAATTAGTGAGGAAGCTAATGATGATGATCATGAAACTTCAGATCAAGTTTCTGCTGAACGTCGTAGATAAACCAGAGTACGTTCCGCACCAGAGTGGTACGGCAACCCAGTTCTGGAAGTCATGTTACTAGACCATGATGAACCTGCGAACTATGAGGAAGCGATGATGAGCCCAGATTCCGCAAAATGGCTTGAGTCCATGAAATCTGAGATGGGATCCATGTATGAGAACAAAGTGTGGACTTTGGTTGACTTGCCCGATGATCGACATGCCATCGAAAATAAATGGATTTCAAGAGGAAGACCGACACTGACGGTAATGTTACTGTTTACAAAGCTTGACTTGTTGCGAAAGGTTTTCAACAAGTTCAAAGAGTTGACTACGATGAGACTTTCTCACCCGTAGCGATGCTTAAGTCTGTCCAAATCATGTTAGCAATTGCCGCATTTTATGAAATCTGGCAAATGGATGTCAAAACTGCATTCCTGAATGAATATCTTAAAGAATAATTGCATATGATGCAACCAGAAGGTTTTGTCAATCCTAAAGGTGCTAACAAAGTGTGCAAGCTCCAGCGATCCATCTATGGACTGGTGCAAGCATCTCGGAGTTGGAATATACGCTTTGATAAGTTGATCAAAGCATATAGATTTATACAGACTTGCGGTGAATCCTGTATTTACAAGAAAGTGAGTGGGAGCACTACAACCTTTCTGATGAGTATATGTGAATGACATATTGTCGATCGGAAATGATGTAGAATTTTCTGGAAAGCATAAAGGAGTGTTTGAAAGGAGTTTCTCAAAGAAAGACATCGGTGAAGCTGCTTACATATTGAGCATCAAGATCTATAGAGATACATCGAGACACTTGATATGTTTTTTCAATGAGTACATACCTTGATAAGATTTTGAAGTAGTTCAAAATGGATCAGTCAAAGAAGGAGTTCTTGCCTGACTGGTAAGGTGTGAAGTTGAGTAAGACTCAAAGCCTGACCACGGCAGAAAAATATAGAGAGAATGAAAGTCATTCCCTATGCCTCAGCCATAGGTTCTATAAAGTATGCCATGCTGTGTACCAAACATGTTGTGTACCTTGCCATGAGTTTGACAAGGAGGTACAATAGTGATCTAGGAGTAGATCACTGGACAGCGGTCAAAATTATCCTTAGTAACTGGATGACTAAGGAAATGTTTCTCGATTATGGAGGTGATAAAGAGTTCGTCGTAAAGGGTTACGCCGATGCAAGCTTTGACACTAAATCCAGATGACTCTAAGTATCAATCTGGATGCGTATTGAAAGTGGGAGCAATTAGCTAGAGTAGCTCCATGCAGAGCATTGTAGACATAGAAATTTGCGAAATACATACGGATCTGAATGTGACAGACCCATTGACTAAACTTCTCTCACAAGCAAAACATGATCACACCTTATTACTCTTGGGTATTAATCACATAGCGATGTGAACTAGATTATTGACTCTAGTAAACCCTTTGGGTGTTGGTCACATGGCGATGTGAACTATGGGTGTTATTCACATAACGATGTGAACTATCGGTATTAAATCACATGGCGATGTGAGCTAGATTATTCACTCTAGTGCAAGTGGGAGACTGAAGGAAATATGCCCTAGAGGCAATAATAAAGTTGTTATTTATATTTCCTTATATCATGATAAATGTTTATTATTCATGCTAGAATTGTATTAACCGAAAACTTAGTACATGTGTGAATACATAGACAAAACAGTGTGTCCCTAGTATGCCTCTACTAGACTAGCTCATTGATCAAAGATGGTTATGTTTCCTAACCATAGACATGAGTTGTCATTTGATCAACGGGATCACATCATTAGGAGAATGATGTGATGGACTAGACCCATCCGTTAGCTTAGCACTATGATCGTTTAGTTTTACTGCTATTGCTTTCTTCATGACTTATACATGTTCCTATGACTATGAGATTATGCAACTCCCGAATACCGTAGGAACACCTTGTGTGCTATCAAACGTCACAACGTAACTGGGTGATTATAAAGATGCTCTACAGGTGTCTCCGAAAGTATTCGTGGTGTTGGCATAGATCAAGACTAGGATTTGTCACTCCGAGTGTCGGAGAGGTATCTCTGGGACCTCTCGGTAATGCACATCATAATAAGCCTTGCAAGCAAATGACTAATGAGTTAGTCACGAGATGATGTATTACGGAACGAGTAAAGAGACTTGCCGGTAACGAGATAGAACTAGGTATAGAGATACCGACGATCGAATCTCGGGCAAGTAACATACCGATGACAAAAGGAACAACGTATGTTGATATGTGGTTTGACCAATAAAGATCTTCGTAGAATATGTAGGAACCAATATGAGCATCTAGGCTCCGCTATTGGTTATTGACCGAAGATGAGACTCGATCATGTCTACATAGTTCTCGAACCCGTAGGGTCCGCACGCTTAACGTTTGATGACGATCGGTATTATGAGTTTATGAGTTTTGATGTACCGAAGGTAGTTCGGAGTCCCGGATGAGATCACGGACATGACGAGGAGTCTCGGAATGTCCGAGACATAAAGATTGATATATTGGACGACTATATTCGGACACCGGAAGTGTTCCGGAAAAGTTTCGGATTTAATCGGATTGCCGGAGTGGGTTACCGGAACCCCCCACGAGGGGGTATGGTCCATAGTGGGCCTTGAGGAAAGAAGAGAGACAGCCCATAGAGGCTGGCCGGCGCCCCACCAGGGAATCCTAGTTGGACTAGGATTGGGGGGCGCCACCTCTCCCTCTCCTTCCTTTCCCCCTTTTCCTTCTTGGTGGACTCCTACTAGGAATAGGATTGCCTCCCTGGCGCGCCATAGAAGGGCTGGTGGGCCCCTCCCCTTGCTCCTTTATATACGGGGGCAGGGGGGCACCCTAGGACACACAAGTTGATCAGTTGATCTCTCCCAACCGTGTGCGGTGCCCCCCTCCACAGAAACACACCTCGATTATACCGTTGCAGTGCTTAGGCGAAGCCCTGCGCCGGTAACTTCATCATATCCGTCACCACGCCGTCGTGCTGACGAAACTCTCCCGTGAAGCTCAACTGGATCAAGAGCTCGTGGGACGTCATCAAGCTGAACGTGTGCTGAACGCGGAGGTGCCGTACGTTCGGTACTTGAATCGGTTGGATCGCGAAGAAGTTCGACTACATCAACCGCGTCACTAGACGCTTCCGCTCCCGGTCTACGAGGGTACGTAGACACACTCTCCCCCTCGTTGCTATGCATCTAGTAGATAGATCTTGCGTTATCGTAGGAAAATTTTGAAAATACTACGTTCCCCAACAAGGGAGAGTGCAAATGTTGATGAAATTTATGAAAGTGATGATGAAACTACTCCCAATACATATGAATTGCCTGTTGTGCCTGAGGGTTATGTTATGGATGAAGAAACTGCTAGAAAGTTTCTTGCTTGCAATGATAGATATGATCTTAAGGAATTATTAGCTAAGCTGAAAGAGAAGTCCTTGAATGCTAGAATGAAACATGACCCCGCTTTTGCTACTTCACCTATTTGTGTCACTGATAAGGATTATGAATTTTCTGTTGATCCTGAGTTAATTACTTTGGTTGAATCTGATCCTTTCCATGGCTATGAGTCTGAAACTATTGTGGCACATCTTACCAAGTTGAATGATATAGCCACCCTGTTTACCAATGATGAAAAGATTCGTTACTACTTTATCCTTAAGCTATTTCCGTTCTCGTTAAAGGGTGATGCTAAGACTTGGTTTAATTCTCTTGATCCTGGTTATGTGCGTAGTCCCTAGGATATGATGTATTACTTTTCTGCTAAATATTTTCCCGCTCATAAGAAACAAGCTGCCTTACGGGAAATATATAACTTTGCTCAAACTAAAGAAGAGAGTCTCCCACAAGCTTGGGGATGCTTCTCCAGTTACTCAATGCTTTGCCTGATCATCCTCTTGAGATGCATGATATACTTGATGTCTTTTATAATGGACTAACCGATGCTTCCAGAGACGACCTGGATAGTTGTGCTGGTTGTGTTTTCAGGGAAAGAACAATGGAACAAGCTGAATTACTATTGAATAATATGTTGGTCAATGAAAATAATTGGACACTTCTTGAACCAGCCCCTCAGCCAACTCCGATGAAGAGAGGTGTTCTATTTCTCAGTCCTGAAGATATGCAAGAGGCAAAGAAATCTATGAAAGAAAAAGGTATTAAAGCTGAAGATGTTAAGAATTTACCACCTATTGAAGAAATACATGGTCTTGATAACCCGACACAGGTAGTAAAGGTAAATTCTCTTTGTAGATTTGATGAGGGTGATATTCCTCGTTATAAGTCTGCTTGCCAATGCTTAGATGAGTTTGACAATTTTATTCTGAAACAAGAAAACTTCAATGCTTATGTTGGAAGACAATTACAACACCATGCCTATATGATTGAACGCTTAAGTGATTATTTGTCTAGTGCTAAAAGTGAACTGGAACTTATTAGTAAACATGCTTCTATGGTCACCACTCAAGTAGAACAAGTACTTAAGGCTCAGAATGATTTGCTCAATGAATTAAATAGTAAGAATAATGATAATGCCATTAGAGTTGTGACTAGAGGTGGTAGAATGACTCAGGAACCTCTGTATCCTGAAGGTCACCCCAAGAGAATTGAGCAAGATTCTCACAGAGCTAACTTAGATGCACCTAGTTCTTCTATGAAGAAGAAAAAGAAAAATGATAGGACTTTGCATGCTCCTAGTGAACCTGTAGTTGATACACCCGAGAATCCCAATGATATACCTGTTTCCGATGCTGATACACAATCTCGCAATGAACATGAACCTAGTGATAATATTAATGATGATGTTCATGCTGATGCTCAACCTAGCAATGACAATGATGTAGAGATTGAACCTGCAGTTGATCTTGATAACCCACAATCAAAGAATCAACGTTATGATAAGAGAGACTTTGTTGTTAGGAAGCACGATAGGGAAAGAGAACCATGGGTTCAGAAACCCGTGCCTTTTCCTCCGAAACCATCCAAGAAAAAAGATGATGAGGATTTCGAGCGCTTTGCTGAAATGATTAGACCTATCTTTTTGCGTATGCGTTTGACTGATGTGCTTAAAACAAATTCTTATGCCAAGTATATGAAAGATATTATTACCAACAAAAGAAAGATACCTGAAGTAGAAATTTCCATCATGCTTGCTAATTACACTTTTGAGGGTGGAATGCCTAAGAAATTAGGAGATCCAGGAGTACCTACTATACCTTGCTCCATTAAGAGAAACTATGTTAAAACTGCTTTGTGTGATCTTGGAGCTGGCGTTAGTGTTATGCCTCTCTCTTTATATCGTAGACTTGACTTGAGTAAGTTGAAACCCACTGAAATATCCTTGCAAATGACTGATAAATCAGCTGCTATACCTGTCAGTATTTGTGAGGATGTGCCTGTTGTAGTTGCAAATGTTACTATTCTAACGGACTTTGTTATACTTGATATTCCCGAGGACGATAGTATGTCTATTATTCTTGGAAGACCCTTTTTGAATACTGCAGGGGCTGTTATTGATTGCAACAAAGGCCATGTCACTTTTCATGTCAATGGTAATGAGCATACGATACACTTTCCGAGAAAACAACCTCAGGTCTACAGTATCAATTATATTGGAAAAACTTCGACTATTACTATTGGAGGTTTTGAGTTTCCTATTCCTACTATCAAGAAGACATATGACATCCTTATTGTTGGGGACATACATATCCCCATTGAGGTAACCTAGTGTCATTCGATAATTCTCTGGTTTCATGTTACTCGGAAAGAGTTTATTAACAAGACCTGATCAACCTTGTTAATGGATTCCTTTTGATGAACATGGGATAGGTGAATCTACATAGCACAACCTTCTGTACCCTCCTTTTACTTTCTGTTAATTAGGTTAAATAAAACAAAAATAGCATTGTCTGTCTGTTTCCATACTTATCCGTGCGATAAAAAAATATCCCGAAAATAAAAGTTCTCCAAATGCCATGAAAATGAAATATGATTTTTTCTAGAATATTTGAGGAAATATGGCACTGAACACACAGCGAGGGGAGCCAGCACGTGGCCACGAGGGCACAGGGCGCGCCCCCTGCCTCGTAGGCCCCACGTGGCCCCCCTCCATTTATCCTTTCACCCATGCTCTTCTTCTTCCTCCCAAAAAAATTCCTAGCCAGCTCAAACCCGAGTTCTAGCTCATTTTGCTGCCATTTTCGATCTCCTTGCTCAAAGCACCATTCACCAAACTATTTGGGGAGATTGTTCCTTGCTATGTGACTCCTCCATTGGTCCAATTAGTTTTTGTTCTAGTGCTTTATTTGTTGCAAATTTATGCTGCTGTGGTGACCTTGTTCTTGAGTTTGCATGTCAAATTTTCTTGGTCCCAAGTAGTTCTAATACATGATATAGTCTTTAGGCACTTATAGGAGTTGTTGCTATCAATCTTGTTGAGTTTGGTTAACTTTTATTGTGAGTTACTAAAAATTTCAGAAAAATGTCTAGGAGAAACTTCCAAGGTGGTCCTTCAAGGAAGCAAGAACCAAGGCTCGCGTTCTGTGAGCCGGACGATGAACCACCGAGAGATGCTAATGTGCGGCCTTATGAATGGCCGTCTGATGAATTTATGGGTCAAGCGGGCATCAAAGATGAATTTTACGCATATGTGCGCAACGCTGACCTCGAGGACTTCATACAAGATAGGTGTCCTCAATACCGTGGCTTAACTGATAGCTTTGTGAGAAGGTTTAAATTTTCATCTTCACGTAATTCTCACACTGTCCTGTTTGACCTTTATGATAAATCTTATACCATGGATTTAGAAGATTTTAATGTTGCCTGCAAGCTCCCACAGTGGGGCAGTATGAGTGATCCTCGCAAATCTGAACTTAGAGAATTCCTAGCTAGTATTACAGTGGGGGAACCTAGGGACGTCACACAAGCCACCATGGGGAGCATACATTTTCCTGCTATTCATTACTTTGCTCTCTTTATTGGTAGATGCATAAACGGTAAAGATGAGGCTTGTCATATGTGTGTCCCTGATCTTAGTGTTCTCAGGAGTGCCGTACTAGCTGATAGGCAGTATAATCTGGGAGCTATTGTTGCACATAGACTACACCATAATGGTTTGCATGGAGATTTATTTGGTGGGATCTATGCTACTCGCATAGCCCGCTATCTTGGTGTGTCTGTGCACACGTATGATGAACCTTTACCTCCTGCTTATTTAGACTGTCATGCTATGGCTAGTCACTGGTTTATAGAGTGGGATAATCAAACCCTCAAATATCGACTAATCTTTAACCGGTAGCATGCCATCCCTATTGTTCTTCCTGCCCCTACTTTGTTTAACTTTCAGGAAAAAGGAAGATACACTATAACTATGGAGGAGGCAAATGCCTATTATAACATGATGGAGGCAACCCGCCTTCGAGCTGTAGCTCAGCATGCAGCATCTGATGCGTCTCAGTACGACCCCAACTAAAATTTTGGATATCCGTCAGGCCAATACTGGCCATAGACCAACTTAGGCCAAAAGCCTAAGCTTGGGGGAGTACGTGTTTCTCACCGACTTACATTCATGTTCACACTTATTCTAGCTGTCGGTGCTCACACTCTTCACTGTACCATCCATGTTTAGTTTCAGTTTCTTTTTCTTAGTCTTTTTCTTGTGTGCTAGAAAAACCCAGAAAAACAAAAAAAATATTAGTTGTAGCTTCTAGCTAGTTTACTTTCTTTGCTTGTAGTAGTAACTAAAAATGAAAACCCAAAAAGATTTCCCGTTCTTCTTTTGCTTGTTGGGAGCTTTCCCGTGTAAATAGTTTCTTTTCTTCAGGGGTTAAGAGTAGAAGACCGTGATGAAAATGCTTAGTGGCTCTCATGCTTTGTTGTTGATATTAACCTTGAGCCATATTACCTTGTCTTCTCTCTTGTATTAAATGCCTGCAGATTCCAGCTTAGTCCAATACACGTGCACTATTATTATTATCCACACCGTTCGGTCGTGCGAGTGAAAGGCAATAAGGATGATATATGATGAACTAATTGAGATGACAAAAGCTGGTATGAACTCGACGTCTCTTGTTTTTGTAAATATGATTGCTCGTCATTCCTGATTCAGCTTGTTATGAATGAAACATGCTTGCAATGACAATTAGAGATAATAGCTGCTTATGCCATGCTTAATTAGCTGAGAGTTTATAATGGTCTATCTTGCGTGCCAACATGATATTAAAATGGTTGTGATGTGGTATGATGGGTGGTATCCTCCTTTGAATGATTTAAGTGATCTGACTTGGCACATGTTCACGCATGTAGTTGAAACAAATCAACATAGCCTCCACGATATTTATGTTCATGGTGATTTATATCCTACTCATGCTTGCATTCATTGTTGATTAATTTTAATGCATGTTCATGACCGTTGTTGCTCTCTAGCTGGTCGCTTCCCAGTCTCTTTCTAGCCTTCACCTGTACTAAGCGGGAATACTGCTTGTGCATCCACTTCCATAAACCCCAAAGTTATTCCATATGAGTCCACCATACCTTCCTATATGCGGTATTTACTTGCCGTTCCAAGTAAATTTGTATGTGCCAAACTCTAAACCTTCAAATGAAATTCTGTTTTGTATGCTCAAACAGCTCATGTATCAACTAGGGTTGTCTATATCTTCCATGCTAGGTGGGTTATTCTCACGATGAGTGGACTCCGCTCATCATTCATGAGAAAATGGCTGGTAATCGGGATGCCCAGTCCCATGATCAAAATCATATTAGTTAAACAAAACTCCCCCAGGGCTGTTGCTTGTTTGGACGGTATCCCGTAGATTCAGATGGCCGTGGAGTGTGCTTGTTGGTGGTTGGGGAAGTATAAACTTTACCATTCTGTTTGGGAACTGCCTATAATGTGCGTAGCATGGGAGATATCGAGATTCTTGGTTGTTATGTTGACAATGAAAGTATACTGCTCAAAATGTTATTCAATCTCTATTTAAAAATCGAGCTCTGGCACCTCTACAAATCCCTGCTTTCCTCTGTGAAGGGCCTATCTATTTAATTTTATGCAGAGTCATCATCCTCTTATCAAAAAGCACCATTAGGAGAGTACCTCTATCGTGGCATGTATTACTATTAATTTGCATTGCGTATGATCATGACTGGATCTCTTTTACCATGAATTACAATGTCTAGTTAGTCTTTGATCTTTAAAGGTGCTCTGCATTTATGTTTTGCGGTCTCAGAAAGGGCTAGCGAAATACCATCCTGTTATATCATATCATGATTGTTTTGAGAAGTGTTGTCATCCGAGGTTTATTATTATTGCTCGCTAGTTGATTATGCCATTGATGTGAGTAGTCTTGAGACCTAAAAGTTATTGTGAATATGGTTAGTTCATGATCTTGTTGAAAACCTGAATGCTAGCTTACATATTTACAACAACAAGAGCAAACAGAGTTTGTCAAAGTTTTTCTGTATCACTTTCAGTTTATCAACTGAATTGCTTGAGGACAAGCAAAGGTTTAAGCTTGGGGGAGTTGATACGTCTCCAACGTATCTACTTTTCCAAATCCTTTTGCCCTTGTTTTGGACTCTAACCTGCATGATTTGAATGGAACTAACCCGGACTGACGCAGTTTTCAGCAGAATTGCCATGATGTTGTTTTTGTGCAGAAATAAAAAGTTCTCGGAATCGCCTGAAAATCAACGGGGAATTATTTTGGAAAATATAAAAAATGCCTGCACAAAGATCCACACCAGGGGGCCTTGGGTCAGCCCACGAGGGTGGGGGCACGCCCCCTGCCTCGTGGCCCCCCTGGTGCTCCACCAACGTATCCCCAGATCCTATATCTTCTGTTTCGGGGAGAAAAAAATCAGGGAGAAGGAATTATCGCGTTTCACGAGATGGAGCCGCCGCCAAGCCCTAATCTCTCTCGGGAGGGCTGATCTGGAGTCTGTTCGGGGCTCCGCAGAGTGGAGATCATCGCCATCATCATCATCAACCTTCCTCCATCACCAATTCCATGATGCTCACCGCCGTGTGTGAGTAATTCCATCGTAGGCTTGCTGGACGGTGATGGGTTGGATGGGATCTATCATGTAATCGAGTTAGTTTTGTTAGGGTTTGATCCCTAGTATCCACTATGTTCTGAGATTGATGTTGCTATGACTTTGCTATGCTTAATGCTTGTCACTAGGGCCCGAGTGCCATGATTTAAGATCTGAACCCATTATGTTTTCATGAATATATGTGTGTTCTTGATCCTATCTTGCAAGTCTATAGTCACCTACTATGTGTTATGATCCGGCAACCCCGAAGTGACAATAATCGGGACCACTCCCGGTGATGACCATAGTTTGAGGAGTTCATGTATTCACTATGTGTTAATGCTTTGGTCCGGTACTCTATTAAAAGGAGGGCTTAATATCCCTTAGTTTCCAATAGGACCCCGCTGCCACGGGAGGGTAGGACAAAACATGTTATGCAAGTTCTTTTCCATAAGCACGTATGACTATATTCGGAATACATGCCTACATAGCATTGATGAACTGGAGCTAGTTCTATGTCACCCTAGGTTATAACTTCTACATGATGAATTGCATCCGACATAATTTCCCATCACCGATCCAATGCCTACGAGCTTTACCTATATTGCTAGCTGCTTATTTACTTTTCCGTTGCTACTATTACAAAAACTACAAAAACACTATCATTACTTTTATTGCTGATACCGCCACTATCATATTACTTTGCTACTAAACTATCTTGCTGCAAATACTAAGTTTCCAGGTGTGGTTGAATTGACAACTCAGCTGCTAATACATAAGAGTATTCTTTGGCTCCCCTTGTGTCGAATCAACAAATTTGGGTTCAATACTTTACCCTCGAAAACTGTTGCGATCCCCTACACTTGTGGGTTATCAGCCTACAATAGGTCTATGTTTATTCCTAGCATTGGGTTTGGCTATTCTGGCAGAATCTTCTTGGAGGAAAATAACATGTCCATCTAAATCTTCTACCAAGAGATCTTTAACCATAGCAACACTAGGTTCAACTTTAATTTGCTCAGAGGGTGTAGGTGTTCTAGTATTACTCTTACGAACTACAGTTGAAGCTTGAGCATGATCCTTTATCCTAACAGGGAAAGGTGGTTTCTCAATATAAGCATTAGGAATAATAGGATCAACATTATAAGTGATAGTCTTTTCTTCAACTTTAATAGGTTCAACTACCTTTACTTCAATAGGGGGATGGTATTTAAACCACTTCTCCTTGGGGAGATCAACATGAGTAGCAAAAGATTCACAGAAAGAAGCTACTATCTCAGATTCAAGTCCATATTAAGTGCTAAACTCACGGAAAACATCAGTATCCATAAAAGCTTTAACACAATCAAACTTAGGCGTCATACCTGACTCCTTACCTTTGTCGAGATCCCAATCTTCAGAGTTGCGTTTAATTCTTTCCAATAAATCCCATTTGAATTTAACAGTCTTCATCATAAAAGAGCCAGAACAAGAATTATCGAGCATGGTGCGATTATTGTGAGAAAGCCGAGCATAAAAATTTTGAATGATCATTTTTTTTGAGAGCTCATGATTGGGGCATGAATATAACATTGACTTAAGCCTCCCCAAAGCTTGAGCGATGCTTTCTCCTTCGTGAGGCCAGAAATTATAAATATAATTATGATCACGATGAACCTCGTGCATAGGGTAGAACTTCTGATGAAATTCCAACTTTAGACGATTACAGTTCCATGATCCCATATCATCACATAGCCTAAACCATGTCAATGCATATCCCTTAAAAGATAAAGGGAAGACCTTCTTCTTGATAACATCCTCGGGCATACCTGCAAGCTTAAATAATCCACAAACTTCATCCACATAGATTAGATGTAAATCGGGATGCAGTGTTCCGTCTCCTATAAAAGGATTTTCAAGCAGTTTCTCTATCATACCCGAAGGAATTACAAAGCAAACATTTTCAGTAGGTGCAGTAGGTTGAGGAGAAAATCTTTGCTCTTCTGGTCAGGGTGAAGATACCCTGAACAAGCGCCTCAAAGGATTATGAGACATAGTAACAAGTGACAATAAATTTCAGCACACTATATAAATTTTTCCTTACGAAATTCCACTTACCAAAGGCGCTTCACTCCCCGGCAACGGCGCCAGAAAAGAGTCTTGATGACCCACAAGTGTAGGGGATCTATCGTAGTCCTTTCGATAAGTAAGAGTGTCGACCCAACGAGGAGTAGAAGGAAATGATAGGCAGTTTTCAGTAAGGTATTTTCTGCAAGCACTGAAATTATCGGTAACAGATAGTTTTGTGATAAGGTAATTGGTAGGAAGTGACAAAAGGTAAAAGTAAATAAGGTGCAGCAAGGTGGCCCAATCCTTTATGTAGCAAAGGACAAGCCTGGACAAACTCTTATATAAAGGAAAGCGCTCCCGAGGACACATGGGAATTATCATCAAGCTAGTTTTCATCACGATCATCTGATTCGCGTTCGGTACTTTGATAATTTGGTATGTGGGTGGACCGGTGCTTGGGTGCTGTCCTTACTTAGACAAGCCACCCACTTATGATTAACCTCTAATGCAAGCATCCGCAACTACAAAAGAAGTATTAAGGTAAACCTAACCATAGCCTGAAACATATGGATCCAAATCAGCCCCTTACGAAGCAACGCATAAACTAGGGTTGAAGCTTCTGTCACTCTAGCAACCCATCATCTACTTATTACTTCCCAATGCCTTCCTCTAGGCCCAAATAATGGTGAAGTGTCATGTAGTCGATGTTCACATGACACCACTAGAGGAGAGACAACATACATCTCATCAAAATATCGAACGAAGACCAAATTCACATGACTACTAATAACAAGACTTCTCCCATGTCCTCAGGAACAAAAGTAACTACTCACAAGACATAATATTGTTCATGATCAGAGGGGTATTAATATGCATAATGGATCTGAACATATGATCTTCCACCAAATAAACCAACTAGCATCAACTACAAGGAGTAATCAACACTACTAGCAACCCACAGGTACTAATATGAGGTTTGGGTACAAAGATTGGATACAAGAGATGAACTAGGGTTTGAGAGGAGATGGTGCTGGTGAAGATGTTGATGAAGATAGCCCTCCCCAAGATGGGAGAGTTGTTGGTGATGACGGCGGTGACGATTTCCCCCTCCCGGAGGGAAGTATCCCCGGCAGAACAGCTCTGCCGGAGCCCTAGATTGGTTTCCGCCTCGGTTCCGCCTCGAGACGGCGGCGTCTGGTCCCGAAAGCCTCCTTATGATTTTTTCCAAGTCAAAACACCTTATATAGGCGAAGATGGACATCGGGGGGCCTTCGGGGGGCCCACGAGACAGGGGGGCGCGCCCCCACCCTCGTGGACAGCCGGTGGCCCCCTCGTGAACTTCTTTCGCCAGATATTTTTTATATTTTCTGAAACGGAGTTCAATGGAGTTTCGGGGCTTTTGGAGTTGTGCAGAATAGGTTTCCAGAGTTTGCACCTTTTCCAGGCCAGAATTCCAGCTGCCGGCATTCTCCCTCTTCATGTAAACCTTGTAGAATAAGAGAGAAAAGGCATAAGTATTGTGACAAAACATGTAATAACATCCCATAATGCAATAAATATCAACATATAAGCATGATGCAAAATGGACGTATCACTACCTATTTGCACCCACGCACCCGCACGCCCCCCTCTGCTTCGAAGCCACGTGGACGTCTCGACCCCACTTGTCTTCGACTGCGCCAGAAATCTCACCCACCTTTTCTTCCTCCTCCCGCGACGCAGTGGGGACCGCGAGCACGACACCGTCGCCGCACCGTCGTGGCTCTGTCCCTCCTTTTAAACCCTCTCAGTTTCCAACACAGCCTCTAGGGTTCCCTCTTCCTCCTCCCGCCGCCTGGTGAGCTGAGAGCCACCAGATCCGCCGCTCCGCAGCTATCCAGAGCGCATCTGAGAGCACGGGCTCGTCGCCGGCGTGCTTCCCGTCCTGGTGTGCCTCGCCAACCTTGCTGGTCTTCTTCCTCGACGTCGTCTACGTCCACTACACTGAGCCGATCACCTCGCCTGTGACTTCTTCTTCCTCTTCTTTAACTCCGACAACCGCGGGTGTTCGATCATCGCCGTCGTTGATACGTCTCCAATGTATCTATAATTTTTTATTGTTCCATGCTATTATTTATGAAGTCTTGGATATTTAATGGGATTTATCATTCAGTTTTATATCATTTTTGGGACTAACCTACTAACCCAAAGGCCCAGTCCAGATTGCTGTTTTCTGCCTGTTTCTGGGTTTTGCGGAAAAAGAATATCAAACAGAGTCCAAACGGAATGAAACCTTCGCGAGAGATATTTTTGGAGAAAATCACGCCCATGGAGCTTGAGAACCACGTCAGGGGATCAAGGGGTGGCCCACGAGGGTGGGGGGCGCGCCCCCCTTCCCACGGCGCGCCCCCTGCCTCGTGGCCCCCTCAAGCGTCCCCCGGTGCCCTCCTTCTTCCTATATAAGTCTATGTACCCCAAAACCTCCGTGAACAGAGAGAAAACCCTAATTCCACCACCGTACCTTTTGTTCCCGTGAGATCCCATCTTTGAGCCTGTTTCAGCTCCACCGAAGGGGGATCCATCATGGAGTTCTTCATCATCATCATCATCGCCCTCACCATGAGTTGTGAGTAGTTTACCACAGACCTTCGGGTCCATAGCTAGTATCTAGATGGCTTCTTCTCTCCCTGGATGTCAATACAAAGTTCACCTCGGTCTTCGAGGAGATCTATTCGATGTAATCTCTTTTTGCGGTGTGTTTGTCAAGATCCGATGAATTGTGAGTTTATGATCAAGGTTATCTATGAAAGATATTTGGTTCTTCTCTGAACTTTTTATGTGTGCTCATAATATCCTTGCAAGTCTCTTCGAATTATTAGTTTGGTTTGGCCTACTAGATCTATAGTTCTTTCAATGGGAGAAGTGCTTGGCTTTGGGTTCAATCTTGCAGTGTCCTTTCCCAGTGACAGTAGGGGCAGCAAGGCACGTATTGTATTGTTCGATTTTATGGTGCATCTGCTGGTCCATATCGTGGAGGAAATCATCCAACTCGGGCCGATGTTCCTGCACATCATGATGCCGTTCGAAAGGATGAATGGTGTCATCAAAGGATACATTCGCAACATGTCACGTCCAGAGGGAAGCATAGCTAGGGGCTTTCTGGCCGAAGAGTGCATCTCCTACTGCACGAATTATCTAGGCATCGAGAACCCCGTTGGTCTGCCCGTCAACAGGCACCTCGACAGGCTTGCTGGATGGGGTCACCGTGAGGGTCGCCGTGAAATGCATGCCGACTTCGAGGGTCGACTCGCCGACTTTGAAAGAGCAAACCTAGTCGCGCTACAACACATAGACGTGGTCGATCCTTGGGTGGTAGATCACAAAACCTTTATTGAGAAGACGCACAATGACCGAGGCCAACAGAGGACGGACGGACATATAATCAAAGAGCACAACTCATGTTTCACGCGTTGGTTCAAGCAGAAGCGTCTGTCGTACCCTTTACATGAGGATTCTTCCGTGCAAGAACAACTCATATTCGCCTTGTCATAGGGCGCCGAGCACAACCTGATGACCTCTGAGGCGTACGATATCAACGGCTACACATTCTACACCGAGGATAAGGACATGAAGAGCGATGGTTACTAGAACTCCGGGGTACGATGGAATCCTACACCGGTAACGACAAGGACAGATACTACAAAAGGATCGAAGAGATCTGGGAGCTGAGCTACGCTAGAGAGAAGGTCCCGATGTTCCGTGTCAGATGGGCCAAGAGCGTCCTAAAAGAGGACCGGTATTTCACCACCATGGTTATACCCGAAGCCAAATCCAAGACCGCGGGTGCAAACGTCACCGCGAAAAATGAGCCATGGGTACTGGCTTCCCAAGTGGACCAATGCTTCTTCATTACCGACCCGTCAAAGCCTAGTCGTGTTGTCGTGAGGAGAGGCAAAAGGAAGATCATCGGAATGGATGGAGTCGCCAATGAGCAAGACTTCGACAAGTACGGCGACCCGAAGATGGAACATGACGACGACGATGAAGTAGCAGCATACACCACAAGAAGAAGCAGGACCACCCTACCTAAAGGACTGTAACACTCGAAAAAATTTGGGTTTGTTTTCATCAAATTATTTGGTCTCTGGGAAGGAGGTTATTTAAATCTTTCTTAAAACCCCTCCTTCTCCAAAGCTTTTATGACAAAAGATTTTCATGTCCTTCTCAACCTTGATTTCTGGTCTTGAAGGTTTTCACCTTGTGTTGGCTCAACACAAATTATTTTTAAAAGGATTTTTGACAAATTCTCTTTATGAAAAGCCTTCATATAAAAACCTTGGGCTTATTCTACCCCATTCAAACTTTTCTTTTGCCATGACACCCAATGAAGATCTTTCTTTCCAAAACCTTCACTCCCACCTTGGAACAAGTCTATCATCAATTCCAGTAGGTTTCAACCTCATTTAGATTTTTCTTCTAATTATTTTATCCCAAAAGCATTTTCTGTCATTTAATTTGAGCCTTGGTGACTTACAAAGGAACTACTAGTTTCCTTTTGAGTTTTGACTCCAAACAAACTCCCCTGACTAGTCCTTAGTACCCTCAACCTAGAACCATCATGATCTACTAGTCCATAGTTCAAAATTTTCAAATTTTGCTTACTGCAAGTTTGGACCAGATTTGCCATTTTGGATGAAATTCATATTTTCTCTCTTCCTAAAAATCTGTAGAAATTCAAGCAGCCTCTAGATGCATCAAGAGACCACCTCACCAAAATTCAGCTCAAGAAAAATTCTGCAAGTGCATGAATCATTTCACCAAACAGTTGAGGTGCACTGTTCCTGTTAAAATTCAGAAAAGTTAACTGAAGTTTCAGTCGACAGTGCAGTTTCGTCAGACGCCGCGTCAATCTCACCAGTGTTGCCTTGGCACCTTGCTGCACTGCTCCTCTCCCTTATCCAGAGCGTCGCATGCTTGCTTGGCCGGATGCGAGCGTCGGTGGCGTCGTGGCATGCCTGCGCCGGCGTCTTCCGCGGCGGCAGAGCCACCCGTGGCAGCCGACAAGAGCCACCCTACAAAGCGACACCGTTCGGCACCGCCCAAGCCACCTGAGATCTCCACGTGGCCGTCTCCTCCCCTGTGCACGCTGCAGCACCGTCGCCGTGGCCTGAGAGGCGCAGAGCGCGCTCTCTGCCGACGACGTGCCCACACGGCCGTTCCGTTGAGAAAGTGCCATAATCACCCATGACTTGCTAAGCTCTGCAGCGGGAAGGGACCAGTAGACCATCACGTCGATGCCCAGGCCGTAAACACCCATTCGGCTACGGCCTCGCCGTAATCGCTCGCCGGACTTATCCTGTTTGCGGCAACCGCCTCGGGCCGGCTATAAATAGCACCCCCGAGCTCGCACTCGACCCCGCACAGCTCCACCATCTCACGAGACCCCGCCCAGCCATTGGAAGAACCTCGAGGAGCCTTTCTTCCCCAACTCCGGCCGCCCTGATACGCTTCGGGCTCCGGCAGCTCTCGCTCTGGTGAAGGCTCCTCCGCCTCCCTAGTCGTGCCAGTAGCCTTCTGACACACCTAGACGCCTAACCCCCACTTCAATTTGACCTCCGCAGCTCTCTTCGACGAGATCCACAACCACCCGAACCGCCGTCCGCCGGGAGAGAAGGTCGTCGTTGACGTGGTGCTCGCCGACGTCCAACTCCACCACCCACAGACGCGGAAGAGCACCGTGAACCCGTAGGTACCACCCACTTCCCCTACCTCGCCGTGGATCGGTGCCGGCGACCACCGCGACTCTCTGGCGCCAGCGCGCTCTGTTTTTCCGTTCGAAGTTTCAAACCTGACGGGTGGGACCCCCTCGTCAGTCTCTCTGTTTTAATCAAATCGTTTTTCTGGAAAGCGCCTTCGGGCAAAATATGCCTTCCCTTCTCAGCTGGCGTACTACTTACTGAATCGTTTTCTATTTTTATATTCTAGCCCCTGGAAACTTTCTGTTTCATTACAGACAAGTCCCTGGACTAAAACCTGAATAACTTTTCAACAAAAAATGATTTTGAGTTGATTCTTTTTTGTCCTCTTTATTTTTCTGTCTAGTTTTTAATCATATTTATTTGAAAAATATTTGGGACAACTATTATGCGCGCACGGTATTTATGTTAATACCCGTTTTATTTTATCTGTAGATACCGAAGGAAGTGACGGAGCCGCGAAGTTCACCGAGTTAGACTTCGACTACTGCGAACCAGGCAAGCATGTTTGAACCTTTGATATGATGAGTGTGTTGCATGTTTGCTTGAGTAGTTTTTCTCATGGCATGGTTATATAAGCCTTTTGTGGATGTTATATTTCATGCAAGACAAGCTCCGTGTGAGCTCCGAAAGTTGATGGTGAGCCAACCTGATCATGTGGTGACATGATAGGTTGTAAGTTGGTATTGTTGAAGCATGCCAGTCAACCGTTAACACCAGTGTTAACGTGGATCAAGTCATGATCCCGTTCGTCCCCTTTTTGGTACGGTCACATGTCTTCTGCAAAGAATACAGTTTAGTCAGCTGCAAACCTCTTTCCTTGTACACACCAAATAGAGGGGCCGGGATGAGGGTTCCATGGCCCTGGATTAAAGCCCGTCATCCGGTCAGGGGGCATGGTGTTTCCGGTTGGGACCGAGAGGGGGGCACCCGTTAGAGCGCGCGGTATAAATTTGATCCCATGCTATTCGAGGTTGTAGACTCCCCGTCTTAGAGTTTTTTGTGAACTTTGCCTAGGGTGATTCCGGGCAGCGGGATATGGAATGGGTGTGTACTGGTTAGTTGTGTTTCTGCTAAAATACCGTAGACGAAACTAGTCCTTTGTGGCTATTGAAATCCGTCGGCTGTGATTGAAGAGTACAAACTCTGCAGAGTCAAAACCCTTCGAGTAGCCATGTCTATGGCCTAGCGTCAATCTCCGTGTCAACCTCAGTAACCGTCTTGGATATTCTAAGATAGCGATAAGAGTGGTAATCTAGTCAAGGGTCATCCGGGTAGATGAACTAACCAGTTATTTCTGCACTGAGTAATCTCTTGAGATGAATTACCTTCATGCCAAATGATTATATAAGCCCTTTATGTGATGTCGCTCAGACGTCCGACTATGGCATTCTCGTTATTTACTTTTGATATACGCCCTTTATGTGATGTCGCTCAGACGACCGACTGTGGCATTCTCATTATCTACTTTCGGTATAAGCCCTTTATGTGATGTCGCTCAGACGTCCGATTGTGGCATTCTCGTTATTTACTTTTGATATAAGCCCTTTATGTGATGTCGCTCAGATGTCTGACTGTGGCATTCTCGTTATTTACTTTTGATATAAGCCCTTTATGTGATGTCCCTCAGACATCCGACTATGGCATTCTCGCTATTTACTCTTGATATAAGCCCTTTATGTGATGTCGCTCAGACGTCCGACTGTGGCATGTTTATTCATTTTCCTTGCGAGGTATCGTTCAGACACTCGATCGGCATTCTTTTATTTCCTTGGGATTTCGGGAGGACTACCGCGCGACTTCCATTTTTTTTATTTTGCAGCGCAAATTTATTCTTTGAGTACATATTGCTAGCCTACTCGTATGCATCATGTTTGCATTTGTTATATCTTATGTCCAAACTGTCTTGCGAGTACATTAAAAGTACTCACCTGGCTTGTTGATTTGGCCAGATGTTGACGAAGGCGATCTCATGGATGAAGAGTTCGATAGCGAGTCCGATGCCTAGAGGAGCCCCAGTCAGTCTCTTGCGATCCTGGAGTTGGTCTGTGTATTATAACCGCTTTCGCTACCACCAAATAAATTCATCGGGTCTCACTCCGACACTCGATGAGCTGTAAGATATTGGAGTCGTGTCACCCACTACACTGTGATATATCCACCACCACTTTTATTACGAGTCAGTAGTTATGCCACCCCACCCTTGTGTGATATCCGCCTTTATGTAAAATATCGGCGTGCTTGTAATAAATTGTTGGGCAGCCTCAGCTCAACCTTGTATAATATTCAGTACTCTGGAATTCTGTATCAAGGATTTGTCTACCAGTAAGAAGGATTCTTCTATACCGGGCTGATAAAAAGGTCGGTTTCTCAGTAAGTGTTTTATTGAAAAACCGGTCTTGACAACCTTGGTACCAGAGCCAGGCTGACTGTAGGAAGCCACTAGGTGTGATCACTAATCGGTTATTAGCGTATTGAGTGCTATTTCAGCATTTTTACATTTTTAGCAATTTTCTGTTAGTCATCATAAATTTATGATTTGACTATTCGGAATTTTTGTCTACTTTTGTAGCTGGCCAGCAGCGACTGTGAGTCACAGGTGTTCGCCAACATACCCGAGGGGTTTATCAAGCTCCTCATCTCCATCACCAAGGTTGCGATTGGGCCATCGACTCGTCCAGTGTTCACACTCTACCAGCACAAGATCAGCGACAACGTGTCGATGCACCAGGCCGTGGTGCAATTCAAGGGAGGGCGTTCTGAGGCACGCCGCTTCCGATTTGTGGGCAGGGCCAGGCCTACGGAGAGGCATGCCATGCAGATGGCTGCCCGTGAGGCGATAGCTCATCTCCGGGATGCTCTTCCTTCAATGAAGACTCGTCGCTACCGCTACCTCCCATGCCACGTGCCTTACACATGTCACTATGAGTTTGCTTGTGCAAGAGGAGAGCGTGATGAGGCTATCGAATCATTGGTTGAGTACCTCAAGGCTCTTGAGGCAGCCTTTGATAACCTTGTGGACGACTTGGTGGCTGCTCGTATGGACTTAGTTCAGAGCGGTTCCGCCAATAGGAGGGAGCTCCTCCATACTTCACCACCAATGACATATGTCTCATCCTCAGCATCCTATGCACCTGCCATCTTAGCCAACGCTCGCCGCCTGCCTACCACTGAGGAGTTTGACCAAGTCATTGCTCCTACTCCAATCAGAGCTGCACCACCTGCCGCACCTCCACCAACTCCTCGAACCAGTATTCCACGCCTGGAGCCTATTAGTGAGGAGGAGGTTGAGTCTCCATCGCCACTGGGTCTTACCCTCGGCAGGCCGAAGGAAGTCTTCACCATCTCCGACTAAGTACGCCCGTCCGCCGCGCGTTGTGTCCGCTTGTATGATATGTTTATATGTAAAATAGGTTGGTGAGAAGTAGTTTGTGTGTGCATCATGTAGGAACTCAGAGAAGTGCACTAGCCTAAATAACATGTCAGGATTGTGTATGCACATCCTGAGTGATGTATTGTATAATTACGACTCGTGTGTAAGATATGTACTGAGCGGTCCTTCTCCATGCGCAATCAAGTATTTTATTGCAAAATATTTGGAGTTCGTATATTTTCTGCATTTGCAAAACTGTTTGTTTGTTTTTGTGTCGGGGGAAACTGTCCACCACGAGCACCTATGGGACTGGAGCCCCTTGTATGTTGCGGTAAGGGAGCGGAGGGAGCACAAAGAGCAGATCGTAGAACACACGCGGGCAGTTTACCCAGGTTTGGGCCGCGATGGACGCGTAAAACCCTACTCCTGCTTTGGTTGTATTGAGCTCGGGAGCTTGAAGAGCTACAGTACTCGCTACACCGAGCGTGCGAGTTGCTAAGGATTCGAACCCTTTCTACGTTGTGCATGGGCCTCCTTTTATAGCTCAAGGGGTCACCGACAGGTGTCAACGTAGAGGAGGGCAAAAATGTAACTTTGGTGGTAGTTGTAATAGTGCGGGAACAGTGCATGAACAGTGGATGAACAGTGGTCATCACCTAACCTTGATAGTGGGGGACAAGGGCATTAAATGCCCGTCACCGTCGACCCCAAAAGCACCCGCCCGTGTGTCTCCGTTCACCACGGCGATAGCCTCGTCACCGTGGAGTGCCACCGTGTCCCCCAGGCTGCACAGCCATCCGCCACGCGTCCCTGGAAGGGCCCCAGGGCGACGCATGGGCCGATGAGCTGGAGCGCGGGCACACAGTGCAGGCCTCCCCCGGCAAGCACCTTGCCGGGGTCTTGATCTTGCCGGGCCCGGAAGCTTGTCACTCCCCGGGCCCTGCCGGGGCGCAGGGCGCGCCGAGGCGTGTCTTCTGAGATGCAATCTTCTGGTCTTCCTGGCAAGCTCCTCTTGCCAGGGTCTTGTGTTAATGTGATAGTCTTGAGCCTGGGATGGCCTTCCCGGCAAGCTCCACTTGCCGGGGTCTTGTTCTTCTGTCTTGTATACTTTGTTTTTGAATGGTTTAATAGGGACCAGAGAGGTTTCCGGCAAGCACGTGGTAGACCCTGCCGCGGGAAGCTGCTACTGCCCGTGCACAAGTTGGGGTACTAAGGTACCCCTATCTTAGTACGCCGACAGGAGCCCCCGGGCCTGGGCCACACACGGTGCCAAGCGCTGTTGGGCCAGGCCCAAAACAGTGCACGGGCACGCGCGGCCCACGGCGAGCCGTAATTCCCCTTCCGCATTCACCGCGTCCCTCCCTAACGGCACGCGTCGATTGCGGCGTCGTGGGAGAGATCGTGGCCACATTCTTTAATGGGAAATGCGGAGCGTCCCCCACTTCCCCCTTAAAAGCAGAGGAAGCAGGGGCCGTTACCTTCCTTCGTCTTCATTGCTTCTTCCACCTCCAGAAATCCCCCTCTGCCTCTTTGCCTCCGCACCTCTCCTCCGCCGTCTTCCGCATCCGTGGTGCCGTCGAACTTCTCGCCCCCCCCGCCGCCCCCGCCATGGCCCCGAAAGCCGAGAAGGCGAAGGCGGAGAAGGCCAAGAGGGAGAAATCCGAGCAGGCGGCGAAGCTTGTCGCCCTGCGGAAGATGAACGTCGTCTTCGCGCCGAGGCTCAGCGCAAGGGAGCTCTGGAACAAGTATTATCTCTTCTGGGCCAAGGAGACCAAGGCGCATCCCCGCACCAGAGTCTACCCGGCCGCCGCCAGAGATCTGTAACCCAGCGGGTATTTCTTCTTTGCTGTCTTCTTTCACTGCGGCTTGTGCCCTCCGTTCTCGGAGTTTTTCTGTGACATCATGAACACGTACAATCTCCATCTCTTAGACTTCACCCCCAACGCCATCCTTACGATGGCGGTTTTCGCACATCTGTGCGAAAACTACATAGGGATCTATCCAAACGTAGCGCTCTTTCGCCATTTCTTCATGCCTAGAGCAGAGGCTGGCGCTCCCCTCTCCGGAGGTATCTCCTGGATCTTCCGCTTGAATAAGAAGGAATCATATCTAAAAGGAGAACTCCGCGGCAAGTGGGAAGAATGGCGCGCAGATTGGTGCTGGGTAGTGGAGGACAAGCCGGAGCCTTTTACTGCGCCGCGCACAACAGCCATAGTGCGCGGCAGGGACTGGAGCGAGTTGGCCCCGGATGATGTCAAGCTCAACGTCGCCCTCGTCAGGATACTTCGTCTCCGGGTAGCTAAACTGACCATCGGAGAGGTAGGAGCAGATTTCCTCCGCCGCCGCATCGCTCCTTTACAAGAAAGGAAAAGGCCAGCATGGGAGTTTGGCAATGCGGCGGACATTATGAGGTTGCGCCCGGGGTTGAACTACAACTTCACGGCGCTGGAGCTGAAGGGGATGGTCCGGGAGCTTTTTAAGCACGACCCGGCCCATCCGGAGTGGTTTAGACCTCCCCGGGGAGTGGTACCGCTATGCAATAGCACCGCCCGGGACGCATTGCGCGCAATGATGCCCGCGTGTGACTCTCACGGCGTCGACCCCACCTGGATAGTGCCTACGCCGGATGCCATCATGAGCTTCTTTGATAACTTGGTTGAGGTGCCGAAGAACTCCGAGGAGATCAAGGGTCTCACCCGGGCCACCACGGACCGGGACATAGCCTATATTGCTTCCCGGATGGAAGAGGCCGCCGCAGCCGCAGCAGCAGGAGACTTCGGATTCACTGTCGACGAGGCAGAGGCTGAGGACGCATCGTGCCAAGCAGAGGAGGCAGAGATCCGCAGACTGCTCAAGCTCCCGCCCGACGAGCTTGCCGGGATTCCCTCCCTGAGGCATGCCGGGATCCCCGGGGTTGTGAGCGAGGCCGCCACAAGGGGCGAGGTTGTCGGAGGGAGCAGAGGTGCCGGAGGGAGCGGAGGTGCCAGAGGGAGCGGAGCCACCGGAGGGAGCGGGGCCGCAGGGCAAGGTGCTGGGCCTAGCGAGCCTGCCGAGGAGGAGGAGGAGGACGCCGGGGCCGACGAGGATACTGGTGGATCTCTGGGGCTCGACGACGACGCCTCCTCGTCCTCGGAGAACTCCCCGCCCTGGGCAAGTCCCAAGAGAACACCGCCGAAGCGCCTCCGCAAAGCGGCTACGGCGACGAGGACGCAGGCGCCCCGTCAGCAGCCCGTTCGCCAGGCGGCGCGCGCCACCAGAGCGAGCCAAGCCACGACGGAGGCGCCCCGCGCACCAGCGCCAAGCGGAGGAGGATCCTCCCAGAGCGGAGTGGCTGCTCCGCCTGCTCCTCGGGCCTCGGCGTCAGCGGAGGCTGGGTCTTCGCAGCCCCCAGCCCCGGGGACCGCCAAGCGCCCGAGGGAGCCTTCTCCTCCTGCTCCTCGCGCGGAAGCGCCTCAGGTGGAGTTCGATTTCTCCGCCCTCAGCGACGACGACGAGGAAGAGGAGTAAGTGTCTGTAATTTGTTACTTCTTCGATCTTGTCTTGATCTTTTCTTCGAAGATTCTGATCTTGCTTCTTGATTTGCTTGCAGGACCCTGACCCAGCGGATGGCAAAGAGGGCCAAGGTCCCTGTGGTTGAGGTCGACGACGACTCGCCCGTCGCGGCGACAGGGGACGCTCCGGCGACGAACTTGCCGGATCAACCTGCTGCTCCGAGGAGCAGCCCCCAGCGCAGCCCCCAGCGTAAGTCTGGTCATGTGTTTTTCCGTTTGTCGGGCGCGCCTGGGGTTTTTGCTTGTATTAACATTTCGTTGCTCTGTTTGTCTTGCTTGTCTTGTGCAGAGGTGGAGCCGCAGCCACAGGAGCGCCCGGAGACCGCTCCCGAGGAGTAGCAGATTCCACCCTCCCCGCCAAGGGTGAACTCCCCGGCGAGGGAGGACGTTCCGCCAAGGATGGGCTCCCCGCCAAGGGCGGGCTCCCTGCCAAGGGCGAGCAGCCCGACGAGGGTGGCCACCCCGCCAAGGGAGGACTCCCCGGCGAGGGAGCCAGTTGTCGACGAAGTCCGCGAAGGTAAGTCTTGCAGCTTCATCTCCTTGGACTTGTCTTTTTGGATATTTGCTTGATCTTTTCTTTTCTTCTTCTTCTGTTAGATCCTCCTCCCCCGGAGCGGATGGAGACGGAGGTTGTCGTCGAGGAGGAGGGTGCGCAAGGCGACGCCGGCAATGCCACTGTCGTCGAGGACATGGCAGGAGCCGACGAGCCTGCCGCTGAGGAGACGGCCCCGACTGCAGACGCCGCGGCCAAGGAGGGGGACGGCGACCACACTGCCGGCCCGGAGGCGGCAGGAGCGTCGAGCGCTGCGCCGGCCGCCGACCCCTCCGCCGGCAAGGAGCAGTCGGGCTTCTATCTTGAGGCCCCCAACAGCGTCTTCATACAAGTGCCGTGGGGGTCTTCGTCGCGAGCCCCCGAGGAGGGAGAGACCTTTGATGGGGAGGTCCTCGCCTCCGCGGGGTTGAAGATCGTTGAAGCGCCCGGTGGGAGCGACGAGCCCGAGGAGGAGAAGCTGCTTCACCGGCTCCTGGCCCTTTACCGGGCCAGGCAGGCGAAACTGGAGTCGCGAGAAGCCCTCACCGCCAAGGCTGGAGCAGAGTTGGAGAAGCGCGCTGCTGAACTCCGTGCCGCCAACCAGGCGGCCCTCCACGACTTGGCGGAGGAGCGCGAGAGGCTTGCCGGAGAGCAGCAGGAGTTCCTCCTGGAGAAAGCTGAAGCCGAGGAGCAGCAGCGACTGGTCAGTGAAGAGCTGTCCCGGCGAGAAGGAGAGCTCACCCAGCGGAAGGTCGACCTCGACGCTCACGAGGAAGACCTTACCGCCCGGGAGCAGGCCCTTGGCGGAGAGTTGAAGGAAGCGAAAGCCGCCGTAGCCGCCGCGGAGACCGCCAAGAAGGACCTTGAAGCTAAGGTGGCGCAGCTGGAGGAGTACCTGAAGGCGAGCACGGAGAGGGTCACCGCGCTCAACATAGAGCGCGAGAAAGACGCCCATACCAACTCAGAACTCCAGGTACGCCTCTCCAAGCAGGGCGACGAGCTCAAGGCCGCCAAGGACTCAATTGCTGATCTGGAGCTGAAAGTCTCCACGTTGACTGACTCGCTGGACGCCGTCCGGGATCGGGAAACGAAGCTGAAGGACGACCTCCGCAAGGAACGAGGCCTGGTGGAGAGCGCCGCCACTTCAGCTAACAACTTCCGCCGGACCGTCGAGATATGGACTGAAGATCTGGTGGCTTCTGCTGCTAACATCGACAAGGAGCTGATGGCCCTGAGGGTGGAGCACCTCATGTACTCTCCGGATCCAAATCTCCCCCACAGCGCCAAGCTCAGTCTTTTCTTCAGGGGGATCGCGCCGGCGCTTGCACGGCTGCAGGAGAAGCTCCCCGCGCAGCTGGCCGAGGAGTCGCGCCAGCTCTGCGCGGGTACCTTGGAGCGCGTCCTGACGAAGATCGTCTACCGCAACCCTGGCATAAATCTCATCAACGTCCTCCGCAGCTTGCCGGCCGACGCAGATATGGAGGCGCTGAAGGCGCAGGTCGCCCACATCATCGCCAAGGTGAACAAGATCTCCAGGCGTGAAGGCGATCGCGTAGATTAGGCCTCTTTCTTTTTATTTCCTTTGCTGCTGCAAAGTGTGTCATGAACATGAATCTATTAATCATTGTAACAAGTTATCCTTGTAATATATTATCTTATTTCTGAGCAATGAATGCAGTGTTATCTCCCTTGCTTTGGTCCTTTACTTTGTATGCTTTCAACCCTACGCTTCAAGGGGACTCGCCGGCAAGGGACCCTTGCCGCGAGCGCTGAGTGCTGGACTCTGAGCAGCCTGCTGGCAAAGGACTTACCGGCAAGCAACCTTGCCGCAGCTAGTCGCAACGCACTTGGCTTGCTGAGCGAACTCGAAAACGAAGCAAGGGCGCGACACTTGTCGCAGCTCACTTAAGTCGTTGAGCGTACTCGAAAACAAGACAAGGGTGCGGCTAGCCACGGGTAGGTTCCTCCGCGCACAGGTTTTCCATACAAAGTGTGGTTGTTCAAGGAAGATAACTAAAATTTTAAAAATTTGAACTGCTCAAATTCTGGCAACTTAGCTTTCATATATTGCTTGTTCTCCGGCAAGCTCCTCTTTCTTGAACAGCACTTGGTCCATCCTCCGTCTCCTTCCCCCCCAGCAAACTTGTGCGTGAGGAAAATTCCTTCTGCTTAAGAGGGAAAGGAAAAGAAGAGGGGGAAAAAGTATATGGCCTTTCGGCGTGCTAATGCTTACCGGGTACGTGTGTTGCACAAAAACGCCAAACAATGCATGCAAATATCGAAGAAAAGCATGGAAATGGCAAATAGTGCAAAACACAAAAGCTTTACTGATGCACGGGATCTGCGCCCGGCTTTGTACAAAGGATTACATGCAACAGCGGCAAGACTTGTACAAAAGGTGGTTGCCGGAGCGGATCACGGCAACCGCGCCTTATGGGTGAAACTTGCGAAGATGCTCTATGTTCCAGGAGTTGCTCACCGGTAAGCCTTCTTCGGTCTCAAGGCGGACAGCGCCGGGCCTTGTGACTTGTCTCACCCGATAAGGGCCTTCCCACTTCGGCGTCAACTTGTTGGAATTCTTGGCGGACTGAACACGTCGAAGAACAAGGTCGCCTTCCTCGAGACTCCTGGCCTTGACCTTGCGGCTATGGTAGCGACGCAAGGCTTGCTGGTATCGAGCAGCTCGTACAGCAGCCTGGAGACGTTCCTCCTCGAGGAGCAACGCGTCATCTTGTCGCAGTTGCTCTTGCTCGAGCTCATCATAAGCGAGCACTCGAGGAGCAGAGGCAGTTCTCCCCACGGAACTCGTATACGGATCTCCTCGAGTGCTCGCTTATGATGAGCTCGAGCAAGAGCAACTGCGACAAGATGACGCGTTGCTCCTCGAGGAGGAACGTCTCCAGGCTGCTGTACGAGCTGCTCGATACCATCAAGCCTTGCGTCGCTACCATAGCCACAAGGTCAAGGCCAGGAGTCTCGAGGAAGGCGACCTTGTTCTTGCGCAGAGTTGTCCTTGTCGGTGCCAGAGCTTGTCGGAACAGCCCCCTGCTTGTCGCTGGATTCGCTTGCCGGTGGTGTAGACTCCTCGTCGGCCTCCCTCTCCGCTACCAACGCAGCACTAACCACTTGATTGGTTGCTGCTAGATATAGCAGCAACTTCTCCTGCGGCCTAGGTGCGACAAGTATAGGAGTGGAGGATAGGTATCCTTTCAAGTCTTGCAGCGCTGCCTCTGCTTCCGGAGTCCATTTCATAGGACCTGCCTTCTTCAAGATTTTGAAGAAAGGGAGGGCGCGTTCTGCAGACTTTGAAATGAACCTACTGAGGGCAGCTACACAACCTGCAAGTCTCCTTACGTCCTTGACGTGCTTCGGGGCTTCGATCTGCTCAATGGCTTTTATCTTGTCGGGGTTGGCTTCTATGCCCCTCTGGGACACAAAGAGCCCGAGAAGCTTGCCGGAGGGGACTCCAAAGACGCACTTCTCGGGATTCAACTTAAGCTGTATCTTGCGCAGGTTCTCGAATGTCTCTTCCAGATCTTGGATCAGGGTATCTTTGCTCTTGCTCTTGACCACTATGTCATCCATGTAGGCTTCTACGTTTCTGTGGATCTGTGGCTCAAAAGCAGTGTAGACCACCCTGGCAAATGTGGAGCCTGCATTCTTCAATCCGAAAGGCATGCGAATGAAGCAATATGTGCCGCATGGAGTAATGAATGCAGTCTTCTCTTCATCTTCCTTGGCCATGAAAATCTGATGGTAGCCTGAATATGCATCAAGGAAGGAAAGCAGCTCACATCCAGCGGTTGAGTCGACAATCTGGTCAATGCGCGGCAAGGGAAATGGATCCTTGGGACATGCTTTATTCACATCGGTGAAGTCTATACACAGTCTCCACTTCCCGTTGGCCTTACGCACGACAACTGGATTTGCTAACCACGTCGGATGGATCATGCCTCTAACTAGGCCTGCTGCTTCTAGCTTTTTGATTTCTTCGGCAATGAATTCTTGGCGCTCCACGGCTTGCTTCCTGACCTTCTGCTTGACGGGCCGTGCATGAGGACAAACAGCAAGCTTGTGCTCAATTACCTTCCTGGGAACACCGGGGATGTCAGATGGTTGCCATGCAAACACATCGACATTCGCCCGCAGGAAGGCAACGAGCGCGCTTTCCTATTTGCTGTCAAGTGTAGCACTGATGGTGAAGGTACCACCAGTGCCATCCTCCTTGGCGGACACCTTCTTGGTTGCCGGTGGAGCGACCATCCCTTTCTTGCTCTTGCCGGTGGAGCTCGATGGAACGTCCTCGACGGCAGCGCAGCACTCCGAAGAGGTGCGTTTGCCGGAGTGGGTCCCAGAGCACTTGCCGGGCTTGGTCTTGGTCTTCTTCCGCTTCGGGGCTTCGATCTGCTCAATGGCTTTTATCTTGTCGGGGTTGGCTTCTATGCCCCTCTGGGACACAAAGAACCCGAGAAGCTTGCCGGAGGGGACTCCAAAGACGCACTTCTCGGGATTCAACTTAAGCTGTATCTTGCGCAGGTTCTCAAATGTCTCTTCCAGATCTTGGATCAGGGTATCTTTGCTCTTGCTCTTGACCACTATGTCATCCATGTAGGCTTCTACATTTCTGTGGATCTGTGGCTCAAAAGCAGTGTAGACCACCCTGGCAAATGTGGAGCCTGCATTCTTCAATCCGAAAGGCATGCGAATGAAGCAATATGTGCCACATGGAGTAATGAATGCAGTCTTCTCTTCATCTTCCTTGGCCATGAAAATCTGATGGTAGCCTGAATATGCATCAAGGAAGGAAAGCAGCTCACATCCAGCGGTTGAGTCGACAATCTGGTCAATGCGCGGCAAGGGAAATGGATCCTTGGGACATGCTTTATTCACATCGGTGAAGTCTATACACAGTCTCCACTTCCCGTTGGCCTTACGCACGACGACTGGATTTGCTAACCACGTCGGATGGATCATGCCTCTAACTAGGCCCGCTGCTTCTAGCTTTTTGATTTCTTCGGCAATGAATTCTTGGCGCTCCACGGCTTGCTTCCTGACCTTCTGCTTGACGGGCCGCGCATGAGGACAAACAGCAAGCTTGTGCTCAATTACCTTCCTGGGAACACCGGGGATGTCAGATGGTTGCCATGCAAACACATCGACATTCGCCCGCAGGAAGGCAACGAGCGCGCTTTCCTATTTGCTGTCAAGTGTAGCACTGATGGTGAAGGTACCACCAGTGCCATCCTCCTTGGCGGACACCTTCTTGGTTGCCGGTGGAGCGACCATCCCTTTCTTGCTCTTGCCGGTGGAGCTCGATGGAACGTCCTCGACGGCAGTGCAGCACTCCGAAGAGGTGCGTTTGCCGGAGTGAGTCCCAGAGCACTTGCCGGGCTTGGTCTTGGTCTTCTTCCCCTCGGGAGCTTCAGCGGCAAGTGTGCTGCTCTCCGCTGCGGCTGCTGCATCCCGGTAGATCTTGTCGGCGCAGATAAGCGCATCCTTCTTGTCGCCATGGACAGGGATAACGCTTATCGGCCCCGGCATCTTGAGTACATTGTAGGCGTAGTGGGAAGCTGCCATGAACTAGGCGAGGGCAGGACGTCCAAGTATCCCATTGTATGGCAATGGGATATCGGCAACATCGAAGGTTATCCTCTCCGTCCTGAAGTTAAGCTCCCCGCCAAAGGTCACTGGCAGAGTAATCTTCCCCTTGGGCTTGCTCCTTCCCGGGTTTATTCCTTGGAACGAACCGGTCTCTTCGAGCTCGCCATCTGGGATTTGGAGTTTCTTGATCACAGCCGAGGAGATCAAGTTTAGGCCGGCCCCGCCGTCAACCAACATTTTGGTGACCTTGAGGTTGCGGATAGTTGGTGAGACCAACATCGGCAAGCACCCGACCGCGGTGGTGCGGTCAGGGTGATCCTCAAGATCAAAAATGATGGGCGTGCTGGACCACTTCAGTAGCCTGCGTGACTCAACGGGCGGCTCAGCTGCGTTGACTTCCCGCACCCACTGCTTGAGTTGGCGATGGGAAGTGTGCAGAGAGGCGCCTCCGTCTACACACAGGACTTCCGTGGCCTTCTGGAACTCCTGCTCGCTGTCATCACCTTCGTCCATGTCATCTTCGTCGTCTTCATCCTTGTCGCGGCCCCGTGGGGGGCGATCACCTTGCCGCTGCTTGGCCTTGCCGCGGCGTCCTCCCCGGCCATTGAACGACCGCTTCTTGCTGGGCTCTCCTCCGCCACCTTGGGCCTTCTCCTTGTCGCGCCGCTCGTACTCAGCTTTCTGCTGCTCGACGAGGTACTCGACGCGCTTGCAGTTGGAGAGGTCGTGGCCCTTGGTGCGGTGGATCTTGCAGTATTGCTTGTCGGAGCCGTCCTGCTTGTCGGCTGCCGCTACAGGGGCAGGCTCCTTGCCGGAGCCGCCAGCCTGTGCTTGCTTGGCGGGAGCCGCCTTGCTGGACTGCTCGACGACCAGCACTTCCTTGTTCTTCTTTCTTCTGTTGTTCCGCCGCCGGCTCTTCTTTGCCGGGGCGGCATCCTCGCTGTCGCTTCCTCCTGCGCCAGCATCCTCCCCGGGGAGTTTCCTCCCCTCTTCGGCGCGCGCGCACTTGTCAGCCAGAGCGTAGAGCTCGCTGACGTCCCGGATCTTCGTCATGGCCATTTCTTCCCGCATGCGGCGGTTACGCACGTTCTGGTGGAACGCGCTGATAACCGCAGCAGGGTGGACGTCGGGGATGTTGTGCTGCACGCGGCTGAATCGTTGGATGTACTTGCGCAGGGGCTCTCCTTCCTTCTGGGCCAAGATGTGGAGATCACTCTCCTGGCTGTGGGGCTTGTGGCCGCCTGTGAAGGCGCCAACAAACTGATGGCAAAGATCTGCCCAAGAAGAAATGGAGCCTTCCGGCAAGTGCATAAGCCAAGAACGGACGTTCGGCTTAAGCACCAGCGGGAAGTAGTTGGCGAGTATCTTCTCGTCGCGCCCCCCGGCAGCCTGTACTGCGATAGTGTATATGCTGAGGAACTCCGAGGGGTGCGTCTTGCCGTCGTACTTCTCCGGTACGTCGGGCTTGAAATTCTTCATGCTGGGCCACTGGACGCGCCGCAGCTCACGGGTGAACGCAGGGCAACCTGCCGCGTACGGCAAGTCGCCTGGTTCACCGGGCGCGTGCGTGTCGACAGCGGTCCCAGCGCGTTGGTCCGATTGTCGCCGGGCTTCTCGGCGGCGCTCGATCGTTGTCCGAGCGTCTTCTTGTCGCCGGTCGTCAAGGACCTGGCGCTGGTCCCGACGAGCCCGCGGATCCGACGACGCCGTGGAGTCGCCGTCGACGTTAATCCGGCGGGGAGGCGTCTTCTGCTTCCGCGGCGGGGAGTGCACGGTGGTTGCACCCCCGGCGGTCTTGTCGCCATCGGCCTTCGTCCTCTCGACTCACCGCGGCCGCGATGTCGCCGGCTGCTGCGGCGTATCGTTGTTGGCGAAGGCGATGAGGCTTTGGATCGTCGCCCTCCAGTCTTCGGCTTTGTCTGCCGCTGGAGGGAAATCGAGGAGCAGTTGCGCTCTTGCGAGAGCTTCTGCTGGAGAGGAGGGGAGCGGGGGCGAGCGGTGCGAGGAGCGAGATATGCTCGGACTTCTAACAGGGTTAGAAGGAGCAGTTTCTCGCCCCGGCGACCGCGCCTTGCTCGTGCCAGCTCGGTGGCCCGGAGCATCCCGCGAACCTCCGGTCTGTCCTTGCCCCAGCAAGCGGATGGTACCTCCTGTACCACGGCGCTGCTGGGTTGTCGTCTGCTGAGATGGACGTGGCGCGTCCACGGACACCGAGGCTCGGTCGTCCGTCTTGTCCTTGGATTTGGTGGCGCAGTGAGTTTCCTCGCCGGCGACCACCCTTCCGACGGCGTCCCCTCCACCCACCGTTGGCTCCGGTGGCGGTGGAACGGACGCAGACGGGCCCGCGACCTCAGAAGCCTTCTTCTTCGGGGCCATGTTGCTGTTGCTGATGAAGTTGTTGACGAAGCTAGAGAAGTTGATGAAGAATGCGCCCGCGTGAGCGCCGGATCAGGTTCGCACAACCTCGACGCCCCCTACCTGGCGCGCCAAAGATGTCGGGGGAAACTGTCCACCACGAGCACCTATGGGACCGGAGCCCCTTGTACGTTGCGGTAAGGGAGCGGAGGGAGCACAAAGAGCAGATCGTAGAACACACGCGGGCAGTTTACCCAGGTTCGGGCCGCGATGGACGCGTAAAACCCTACTCCTGCTTTGGTTGTATTGAGCTCGGGAGCTTGAAGAGCTACAGTACTCGCTACACCGAGCGTGCGAGTTGCTAAGGATTCGAACCCTTTCTACGTTGTGCATGGGCCTCCTTTTATAGCTCAAGGGGTCACCGACAGGTGTCAACGTAGAGGAGGGCAAAAATGTAACTTTGGTGGTAGTTGTAATAGTGCGGGAACAGTGCATGAACAGTGGATGAACAGTGGTCATCACCTAACCTTGACAGTGGGGGACAAGGGCATTAAATGCCCGTCACCGTCGACCCCAAAAGCACCCGCCCGTGTGTCTCCGTTCACCACGGCGATAGCATCGTCACCGTGGAGTGCCACCGTGTCCCCCAGGCTGCACAGCCATCCGCCACGCGTCCCTGGAAGGGCCCCAGGGCGACGCGTGGGCCGATGAGCTGGAGCGCGGGCACACAGTGCAGGCCTCCCCCGGCAAGCACCTTGCCGGGGTCTTGATCTTGCCGGGCCCGGAAGCTTGTCGCTCCCCGGGCCCTGCCGGGGCGCAGGGCGCGCCGAGGCGTGTCTTCTGAGATGCAATCTTCTGGTCTTCCTGGCAAGCTCCTCTTGCCAGGGTCTTGTGTTAATGTGATAGTCTTGAGCCTGGGACGGCCTTCCCGGCAAGCTCCACTTGCCGGGGTCTTGATCTTCTGTCTTGTATACTTTGTTTTTGAATGGTTTAATAGGGACCAGAGAGGTTTCCGGCAAGCACGTGGTAGACCCTGCCGCGGGAAGCTGCTACTGCCCGTGCACAAGTTGGGGTACTAAGGTACCCCTATCTTAGTACGCCGACATTTTGCCACTCAGTTTTTCTCATGAGTTCTACAATAATACCCCATAGTGGAAAATGACACGTCCCTGGACTCGTTCCATGCCAAGTTCGCCAGAGGAAAATTATGGTGCCCAGACAAGTAACAATTTCGCGCAGGGACAGTCAAGTCAGCAGGGCAGTGAAACAACTTTTTCTCAAGTATGCTGCCTTTACGAGCAAAGCCAGCAGCAACACCAAGAAATGATGAACCATGTTATCAGTATGGGAAATCACCGTGAACCACATCAGCAGCATTCAAAATTATCTGAACTACAGAAGACACGTCCGCCAACATTTTCTCACACTGACAGACCTCTTGAGGCTGATGATTGGCTTCGAGACATTGAAAGGAAATTAATTATTGCACAATGCTCGGACCGTGAAAAGGTACTTTATGCACCGCACTACCTCATTGGAGCAGCTGCGTCATGGTGGGAAAATTTTCTACACATGCACCCCAATGAAAATGATATCACATGGGAAGATTTTAAAGAAGGTTTTCATGGGGCGCACATCCCTAGAAGCATTATGAAGATCAAGAAAAGGGAGTTTGATGACCTCAAGCTGAGAGGCATGATAGTGATTGAGTACAATAGTCAGTTTACCCAACTATCCCGTTATGCCAACGAAGAGCGTATGACTGAAAATAGAAAGATGGAAAAATTCCTGGACAGTCTGGCACCAGCACTTAAATACCAGCTAGTCTTGCATACCTTTCTGGATTTCAAGACACTTGTGGACAAGGCTATTACCTTGGAAAATGAACACCGCAGCTTGGAAGATATTCGCAAGCGCAAAAGGGATAAGACTACACACCCTCGCAACAACCGGAGCAAGACAAATTTTCAGAAAAATGGGGCGAACAAATCCATGACCAATGACCCACGCCCGCACAAAAAATTTCATGCAAGGGATAAGGATTTTACGTATCGCCCAGGCGTTACTTGCTACGCATGTGGAGAAGAGGGACACTATGCCAAACAGTGCCCAAAGCCAAGGAACTCGGCCCCAAAGCCGAACAGAAGTGGAAACAATTCAGCACCCAAGCGTAACAACTTCAACCCCAATAACAACCACAAGAAAGGTCACCTGAACCATGTGACCAAGGAGGAAGCACAGGATGCCCCGGATATCGTACTCGGTACATTCCCTGTCAACACAATACCTGCCACGGTTTTGTTTGATTCTGGAGCTTCTCATTTGTTCATTTCAAAGAACTTTGCTTTGCAACATGATTTTTCGATGCTCCCCTTGGGAAAATCAATGACCATCAAGTCCCCCGGAAGTAAGCAAATCACTCAAAGTTACTACCAAGGTGTGCTTATTGAGATTGAAGGACTAAAGTTTCAGGCAAACCTCGTCGTATTGGAAAATAAGGGACTGGATGTTATCCTAGGTATGGATTGGTTAACCACCAACAAAGGATTTATCGACTGCTTCAATCGAACTGTGATTCTTACTCATCATCACGGAAAGACGATAAGAGTCACAGCTCAAGAAAGACCAGTGTCACGGCAACCAAAATTGAACAAGGTAGACACTTCAGAGTTAAACAAGGTTCCAGTAGTATGTGAGTTCCCGGACGTATTCCCCGAAGAATTGTCAGGCATGCCACTAGACCGGGAAATAGAGTTCATCATTGAGCTAGCACCTGGAACCACCCCCATTTACAAGAAACCATGCAGAATGGCACCTTCCGAATTGGTTGAACTAAAGAAGCAAATAAAAGAATAACTGGACAAACGATTTATACGGCAGCTCCTCATCTCGGGGTTCACCAATATTATTTGCCAAGAAAAAGGATGGGACACTGAGATTGTGTATAGACTATCGATCACTCAACATGGTCACCATATAAAAAATCCGATGCCACGGATAAATGATTTATTTGACCAGCTCGCACAAGCCAAGGTTTTCTCAAAAATTGATTTAAGGTCGGGGTATCATCAATTAAAAGTACGGACAGAAGATATCCCAAAGAAAGCATTCACCTCTAGATACGGACTATATGAATTTACAGTAATGCCGTTCGGACTGACAAATGCTCCCGCATATTTTGTCCACCTCATGAACAAAGTGTTTATGAAATTTATGGACAAATTTGCTGTGGTGTTTATCGATGATATCCTGGTATATTACAAAACACCAGAGGAACATGCTGAACATCTCCGGATTGTACTGGGAGAATTAAGGAAACATCAACTATACGCCAAATTCAGCAAATGTGAATTTTGGTTAAGACAGGTTGGTTTTCTAGGCCACATATTGACACAAGAAGGAGTTGCTGTGGACCCAGAAAAAGTCAAGGCCGTACTTGGCTGGAAACCACCGGCCAACGTAACAGATGTACGAAGTTTCCTAGGAATGGCTGGATATTACCGAAGGTTTATTGAGGGATTTTCCACCATAGCAAAACCAATGACACAGTTACTCAAGAAAGATAAGAAATTCATGTGGACTGAAGCTTGTGAGAAAAGCTTCCAGGAACTCAAAAGGAAATTAACAACCGCCCCAGTATTGGTTGTACCAGACATACACAAAAGTTTTGAGGTATATTGTGACGCATACCGGAAGGGCCTCGGATGCGTACTGATGCAAGAAGGCAAGGTAGTCGCATACGCTTCCAGGCAACTACGAAAGCATGAAGAAAATTACCCTACTCACGACTTGGAATTAGCAGCAGTCATTCATGCACTCAAGGAGTGGAGGCACTTTTTGCTTGGGAATCGTTGTGAAATATATACGGACCATAAAAGCCTCAAATATATTTTCACGCAACCAAAACTCAATTTACGACAACGACGCTTGTTGGAATTAGTGAAAGATTATGATGTTGGCATTCACTATCATCCGGGAAAGGCGAATGTAGTAGCAGATGCCCTCAGTCGCAACCCCAGCTCGGACAACGACAGTCTACAAAACTTGAGACCTGAGTTTCAGCAGGAGTTCGCCAAACTCAACATGATGATGGTCACCGAAGGCGATGTGTAAAAATTAGAGATACAACCTACCCTAATAGAACAGATTAAGAAAGCTTAGCATGGACACCCCAGCATCGAAGGCATAAAAAGAAATGTGAGTCTCGGCAAGGCCTCAGAATTCGTCATAGACGGTGAAGGAATATTATGGTTCGGAGGCAGGCTTTGCGTACCCAATATAAAAGACCTAAAATAGCAAATTCTGATAGAAGGCCATACCGCTCCATATTCAATTCACCCTGGAGGGACCAAAATGTACAAGGACATTCATGAAAGATTTTGGTGGCACGGTATGAAGAGGGATATAGCCACATTCATTGCATGTTGTGATTCATGTCAACGCATTAAAGCCGAGCACCAAAAACCAGCAGGATTATTACAGCCAAACAAGATACCTGAGAGGAAATGGGACGATATTGGGATGGACTTTATTGTCGGACTACCTCGATCACAACACGGAAATGATGCCATCTGGGTCATCACACACAGATTAACTAAGGTGGCACACTTCATCCCAGTCAAGACAACCCACACCACCCAGAAGCTTGCCAAACTTTACCTCTCCCGTATAGTTTGCCTGCAAGGAGTTCCGAAGACTATAATATCCGACAGAGGCACTCAATTCGTCTCTAAATTTTGGGATCATTTACAGCAGGCTTTGGGAACGCAACTAGTATTCAGTACAACATATCACCCCCAGACTGGAGGACAAACTGAACGTGTAAACCAAATTCTAGAAGACATGCTGAGGGCATGTGTTCTCACCTATGGGACCAGTTGGGAAGCAAGCTTGCCGAATGCCGAGTTCGCATACAACAATAGTTACCAAGCCAGTCTGAAGATGGCACCTTTTGAAGCCTTGTACGGACGAAGATGCCGTACCCCATCAAATTGGTCAGAAACAGGAGACAGTCGTATCTTCGGCCCAGACATGCTCAAGGAAGCTGAGGAGAAGGTTAAACTAATCAGGGACCAACTCAAGACAGCACAGAGCCGACAAAAGAGTTATTACGATCAAAAGCATCGTGAAGTCAGCTTTGAACCCGGTGAAAATGTGTATCTACGTGTATCTCCTATGAGGGGCCTGCAACGATTCAAAGTCAAAGGAAAGCTAGCACCATGGTTTATTGGACCCTTTCATATAATTGCACGGAGAGGCACAGTAGCCTACCAGTTAGACCTACCCAAAGAGCTGTCAGACGTCCATGACGTGTTCCACGTCTCACAGTTTAGAAAATTTGTACGCAACCCGGAGAAGCATGTATCGCATGAAAACATTGATGTACAACCAGACCTCACCTACAGGGAGCGCCCGATAAAAATATTGGAGGAATCTGAAAGAAGGACCCATCAGAAGACAATTAAGTTTCTTAAGGTTCAGTGGAGCAATCACACCGAGGATGAGGCAACATGGGAAAGGGAGGATTTTCTTCGAACTAAGTACCCACACCTATTTGAGGATCAGCTGAAATCTCGGGGACGAGATTTTTTCTAAGGGGGTAGGTGTTGTAACACTCCAAAAATTTTGGGTTGGTTTTCATCAAATTATTTGGTCTCTCGGAAGGAGGTTATTTAAATCTTTCTTAAAACCCCTCCTTCTCCAAAGCTTTTATGACAAAAGATTTTCATGTCTTTCTCAACCTTCATTTCTGGTCTTGAAGGTTTTCACCTTGTGTTGGCTCAACACAAATTATTTTCAAAAGGATTTTTGACAAATTCTCTTTATGAAAAGCCTTCATATAAAAACCTTGGGCTTATTCTACCCCATTCAAACTTTTCTTTTGCCATGACACCCAATGAAGATCTTTCTTCCCAAAACCTTCACTCCCACCTTGGAACAGGTCTATCATCAATTCCAGTAGGTTTCAACCTCATTTAGATTTTTCTTCTAATTATTTTATACCAAAAGCATTTTCTGTCATTTAATTTGAGCCTTGGTGATTTACAAAGGAACTACTAGTTTCCTTTTGAGTTTTGACTCCAAACAAACTCCCCTGACTAGTCCTAAGTACCCTCAACCTAGAACCATCATGATCTACTGGTCCATAGTTCAAAATTTTCAAATTTTGCTTACTGCAAGTTTGGACCAGATTTGCCATTTTTGATGAAATTCATATTTTCTCTCTTCCTAAAAATCTGTAGAAATTCAGGCAGCCTCTAGATGCATCAAGAGACCACCTCACCAAAATTCAGCTCAAGAAAAATTCTGCAAGTGCATGAATCATTTCATCAAACAGTTGACGTGCACTGTTCCTGTTAAAATTCAGAAAAGTTAACTGAAGTTTTAGTCGATAGTGCAGTTTCGTCAGACGCCGCGTCAATCTCACCAGTGTTGCCTTGGCACCTTGCTGCACTGCTCCTCTCCTTATCCAGAGTGCCGCACGATCGCTTGGCCGGTTGCGAGCGTTGGTGGCGTCGTGGCCTGCCTGCGCCGGCGTCTTCTGCGGCGACAGAGCCACCCGTGGCGGCCGACAGGAGCCACCATGCAAAGCGACGCCGTTCAGCACCGCCCAAGCCACCTGAGATCTCCACGTGGCCGTCTCCTCCCCTGTGCACGCTGCAGCACCGTCGCCATGGCCTGAGAGGCGCAGAACGCGCTCTGTGCCGCTGACGTGCCCGCACGGCCGTTCAATTGAGAAAGTGCCATAATCACCCATGACTTGCTAATCTCTGCAGCGAGATGGGACCAGTAGACCATCACGTCGATGCCCAGGACCGTAAACCACTCGTTCGGCTACGGCCTCGCCGTAATCGCTTGGCGGACTTATCCTGTTTGCGGCAACCGCCTCGGGCCGGCTATAAATAGCACCCCCGAGCTCGCACTCGACCCCGCACAGCTCCACCATCTCACCAGACCCCGCGCAGCCACTGGAAGAACCTCGAGGAGCCTTTCTTCCCCAACTCCGGCCGCCCCGATCCGCTTCGGGCTCCGGCAGCTCTCGCTCTTGTGAAGGCTCCTCCGCCTCCCTAGTCGTGCCAGTAGCCTTCTGACACACCTAGACGCCTAACCCCTACTTCAATTTGACCTCCGCAGCTCTCTCCGACGAGATCCACAACCACCCGAACCGCCGTCCGCCGGAGAGAAGGTCGCCGTCGACGTGGTGCTCGCCGACGTCCAACTCCACCACCCACAGACACGAAAGAGCACCATGAACCCGTAGGTACCACCCACTTCCCCTACCTCGCCGTGGATCGGCGCCGGCGACCACCGCGGCTCTCTGGCGCCGGCGCGCTCTGTTTTTCCGTTCGAAGTTTCAAACCTGACGGGTGGGACCCCCTCGTCAGTCTCTCTGTTTTATTCAAATCGTTTTTCTGGAAAGCGCCTTCGGGCAAAATACGCCTTCCCTTCTCAGCTGGCGTACTGCTTACTGAATCATTTTCTGTTTTTATATTCTAGCCCCTGGAAACTTTCTATTTCATTACAGACAAGTCCCTGGACTAAAACCTGAATAACTTTTAAACAAAAAATGATTTTGAGTCGATTCTTTTTCTGTCCTCTTTATTTTTCTGTTTAGTTTTTTATCATACTTATTTCAAAATTAATTGGGACAACTTTTATGCGCGCACGGTATTTATGTTAGTACCCGTTTTATTTTATCCGTAGATACCGAAGGAAGTGACGGAGCCGCGAACTTCACCGAGTTAGACTCCGACTACTCCGAACCAGGCAAGCATGTTTGAACCTTTGATATGATGAGTGTGTTGCATGTTTGCTTGAGTAGTTTTTCTCATGGCATGGTTATATAAGCCTTTTGTGGATGTTATATTTCATGCAAGACAAGCTCCGTGTGAGCTCCAAAAGTTGATGGTGAGCCAACCTGATCAAGTGGTGACATGATAGGTTGTAAGTTGTTATTGTTGAAGCATGCAAGTCAACCGTTAACTCCAGTGTTAACGTGGATCAAGTCATGATCCCGTTCGTCTCCTTTTTGGTACGGTCACATGTCTTTTGCAAAGAATACGGTTCAGTCAGCTGCAAACCTCTTTCCTTGTGCACACCAAATAGAGGGGCCGGGATGAGGGTTCCATGGCCCTGGATTAAAGCCCGTCATCCGGTCAGGGGGCATGGGTGTTTCCGGTTAGGACAGAGAGGGGAGCAACCCTTAGAGCGCGCGGCATAAATTTGATCCCATGCTATTCGAGGTTGTAACCTCCCCGTCTTAGAGTTTTTCGTGAACGTTGCCTAGGGTGATTCCGGGCAGCGGGATGTGGAATGGGTGTGTACTGGTTAGTTGTGTTTCTGCTAAAATACCGTAGACGGAACTAGTCCTTTGTGGCTATTGAAATCTGTCGACTGTGATTGAAGAGTACAAACTCTGCAGAGTCAAAACCCTCCGAGTAGCCATGTCTATGGCCTAGCGTCAATCTCCATGTCAACCTCAGTAACCGTCTTGGATACTCTAAGATAGCGATAAGAGTGGTAATCTAGTCAAGGGTCATCCGGGTAGATGAACTAAACAGTTATTTCTGCACTGAGTAATCTCTTGAGATGATTTACCATCATGCCAAATGATTATATAAGCCCTTTATGTGATGTCGCTCAGACGTCCGACTATGGCATTCTCGTTATTTACTTTTGATATACGCCCTTTATGTGATGTCGCTCAGACGTCCGACTGTGGCATTCTCGTTATCTACTTTCGATATATGCCCTTTGTGTGATGTCGCTCAGACGTCCGACTGTAGCATTCTTGTTATTTACTTTTGATATAAGCCCTTTATGTGATGTCGCTCAGATGTCCGACTATGGCATTCTCGTTATTTACTTTTGATATAAGCCCTTTATGTGATGTCGCTCAGACATCCGACTGTGGCATTCTCGCTATTTACTCTTGATATAAGCCCTTTATGTGATGTCGCTCAGACGTCCGACTGTGGCATGTTTATTCATTTTCCTTGCGAGGTGTCGTTCAGACACTCGATCGGCATTCTTTTATTTCCTTGGGATTTCGGGAGGACTACCGCCCGACTTCCATTTTTTTTATTTTGCAGGGCAAATTTATTCTTTGAGTACATATTGTTGGCCTGCTTGTATGCATCATGTTTGCATTTGTTATATCTTATGTCCGAACTGTCTTGCGAGTACATTCAAAGTACTCACCTGGCTTGTTGATTTGGCCAGATGTTGACGAAGGCGATCTCATGGATGAAGAGTTCGATAGCGAGTCTGACGCCTAGAGGAGTCCCAGTCAGTATCTTGCGATCCTGGAGTTGGTCTGTGTATTATAACCGCTTCCGCTACCACCAAATAAATTCATCGGGTCTCACTCCGACACTCGATGAGCTGTAAGATATTGGAGTCGTGTCACCCACTACACTGTGATATATCCACCACCACTTTTATTACGAGTCAGTAGTTATGCCACCCCACCCTTGTGTCATATCCGCCTTTATGTAAAATATCGGCGTGATTGTAATAAATTGTTGGGCAGCCTCAGCTCAACCTTGTATAATATTCAGTACTCTGGAATTCTGTATCAAGGATTTGTCTACCAGTAAGAAGGATTCTTCTATACTGGGCTGATAAAAAGGTCGGTTTCTCATTAAGTGTTTTATTGAAAAACCGGTCTTGACAACCTTGGTACCAGAGCCAGGCTGACTGTAGGAAGCCACTAGGTGCGATCGCTAATCGGTTATTAGCGTATTGAGTGCTATTTCAGCATTTTTAAATTTGTAGCAATTTTCTGTTAGTCATCATAAATTTATGATTTGACTATTCGGAATTTTTGTCTACTTTTGTAGATGGCCAGCAGCGACTGTGAGTCACAGGTGTTCGCCAACATACCCGAGGGGTTTATCAAGCTCCTCGTCTCCATCACCAAGGTCGCGATCGGGCCATCGACTCGTCCAGAGTTCACACTCTACTAGCACAAGATCAGCGACAACGTGTCGATGCACCAGGCCGTGGTGCAATTCAAGGGAGGGCGTTCTGAGGCACGCCGCTTCCGATTTGTGGGCAGGGCCATGCCTACGGAGACGCATGGCATGCAGATGGCTGCCCGTGAGGCGATAGCTCGTCTCCGGGATGCTCCTCCTTCAATGAAGACTCGTCGCTACCGCTACCTCCCATGCCACGTGCCTTACACGTGTCACTATGCATTTGCTTGCGCAAGAGGAGAGCGTGATGAGGCTATCGAATCGTTGGTTGAGTACCTCAAGGCTCTTGAGGCAGCCTTTGATAACATTGTGGACGACTTGGTGGCTGCTCGTATGGACTTAGTTCAGAGCGGTTCCGCCAATAGGAGGGAGCTCCTCCATACTTCACCACCACTGACATATGTCTCGTCCTCAGCATCCTATGCACCTGGCATCTTAGCCACCGCTCGCCGCCTGCCTACCACTGAGGAGTTTGACCAAGTCATTGCTCCTACTCCAATCAGAGCTATACCACCTGCCGCACCCGCACCAACTCCTCGAACCAGTATTCCTCGCCTGGAGCCTATTAGTGAGGAGGAGGTCGAGTCTCCATCACCACTGGGTCTTACCCTCGGCAGGCCGAAGGAAGTCTTCACCATCTCCGACTAAGTACGCCCGTCCGCCGCGTGTTGTGTCCGCTTGTATGATATGTTTATATGTAAAATAGGTTGGTGAGAAGTAGTTTGTGTGCGCATCATGTAGGAACTCGGAGAAGTGCACTAGCCTAAATAACATGTCAGGATTGTGTACGCGCATCCTGAGTGATGTATTGTATAATTACGACTCGCGTGTAAGATATGTACTGAGCGGTCCTTCTCCATGCGCAATCAAGTATTTTATTGCAAAATCTTTGGAGTTCGTATATTTTCTGCATTTGCAAAACTGTTTGTTTGTTTTTGCCACTCAGTTTTTCTCATGAGTTCTACAATAATACCCCATAGTGGAAAATGACACGACCCTGGACTCGTTCCATGCCAAGTCCGCCAGAGGAAAATTATGGTGCCCAGACAAGTAACAATTTCGCGCAGGGACAGTCAAGTCAGCAGGGCAGTGAAACAACTTTTTCTCAAGTATGCCGCCTTTATGAGCAAAGCCAGCAGCAGCACCAAGAAATGATGAACCATGTTATCAATATGGGAAATCACCGTGAACCACATCAGCAGCATTCAAAATTATCTGAACTACAGAAGACACGTCCGCCAACATTTTCTCACACTGACAGACCTCTTGAGGCTGATGATTGGCTTCGAGACATTGAAAGGAAATTAATTATTGCACAATGCTCGGACCGTGAAAAGGTACTTTATGCACCGCACTACCTCACTGGAGCAGCTGCGTCATGGTGGGAAAATTTTCTACACATGCACCCCAATGAAAATGATCTCACATGGGAAGATTTTAAAGAAGGTTTTCATGGGGCGCACATCCCTAGAAGCATTATGAAGATCAAGAAAAGGGAGTTTGATGACCTCAAGCTGAGAGGCATGACAGTGACTGAGTACAATAGTCAGTTTACCCAATTATCCCGTTATGACAACGAAGAGCGTATGACTGAAAATAAAAAGGTGGAAAAATTCCTGGACGGTCTGGCACCAGCACTTAAATGCCAGCTAGTCGTGCACACCTTTCCGGATTTCAAGGCACTTGTGGACAAGGCTATTACCTTGAAAAATGAACGCCGCAGCTTGGAAGATATTTCCAAGCGCAAAAGGGATAAGACTACACACCCTCGCAACAACCGGAGCAAGACAAATTTTCAGAAAAATGGGGCGAACAAATCCATGACCAATGACCCATGCCCGCACAAAAAAATTCATGCAAGGGATAAGGATTTTATGTATCGCCCAGGTGTTACTTGCTACGCATGTGGAGAAGAGGGACACTATGCCAAACAGTGCCCAGAACCAAGGAACTCGACCCCAAATCCGAACAACAGTGGAAACGATTCAGCACCCAAGCGTAATAACTTCAACCCCAATAACAACCACAAGAAAGGTCACCTGAACCATGTGACCAAGGAGCAAGCACAGGATGCCCCGGATATCGTACTCGGTACGTTCCCTGTCAACACAATACCTGCCACGGTTTTGTTTGATTCTGGAGCTTCTCATTCGTTCATTTCAAAGAACTTTGCTTTGCAACATGATTTTTTGATGCTCCCCTTGGGAAAATCAATGACCATCAAGTCCCCCGGAATTAAGCAAATTACTCAAGGTTACTGCCAAGGTGTGATTATTGAGATTGAAGGACTAAAGTTTCAGGCAAACCTCATCGTATTGGAAAATAAGGGACTGGATGTTATCCTAGGTATGGACTGGTTAACCTCCAACAAAGGATTTATCGACTGCTTCAATCGAACTGTGATTCCTACTCATCATCACGGAAAGACGATAAGAGTCAGAGCTCAAGAAAGACCAGTGTCATGGCAACCAAAATTGAACAAGGTAGACACTTCAGAGTTAAACAAGGTTCTAGTAGTATGTGAGTTCCCGGACGTATTCCCCAAAGAATTGCCAGGCATGCCACCAGACCGGGAAATAGAGTTCATCATTGAGCTGGCACCTGGAACCACCCCCATTTACAAGAAACCATGCAGAATGGCACCTTCCGAATTGGTTGAACTAAAGAAGCAAATAAAAGAATTACTGGACAAAGGATTTATACGGGCCAACTCCTCATCTTGGGGTTCACCAGTATTATTTGCCAAGAAAAAGGATGGGACACTGAGATTGTGTATAGACTATCGAGCACTCAACATGGTCACCATCAAAAACAAATATCCGATGCCACGGATAAATGATTTATTTGACCAGCTCGCACAAGCCAAGGTTTTCTCAAAAATTGATTTAAGGTCGGGGTATCATCAATTAAAAGTACGGAGAGAGGATATCCCAAAGACAGCATTCACCTCCAGATACGGACAATATGAATTTACAGTAATGTCGTTCGGACTGACAAACGCCCCCGCATATTTTGTCCACCTCATGAACAAAGTGTTTATGAAATTTATGGACAAATTTGTTGTGGTGTTTATCGATGATATCCTGGTATATTCCAAAACACCAGAGGAACATGCTGAACATCTACGGATTGTACTGGGAGAATTAAGGAAACATCAACTATACGCCAAATTCAGCAAATGTGCATTTTGGTTAAGACAGGTTGGTTTTCTAGGCCACATATTGACACAAGAAGGAGTTGCTGTGGACCCAGAAAAAGTCAAGGCCGTACTTGGCTGGAAACCACCGGCCAACTTAACAGATGTACGAAGTTTCCTAAGAATGGCTGGATATTACTGAATGTTTATTGAGGGATTTTCCACCATAGCAAAACCAATGACACAGTTACTCAAGAAAGATAAGAAATTCGTGTGGACCGAAGCTTGTGAGAAAAGCTTCCAGGAACTCAAAAGGAAATTGACAACCGCCCTAGTATTGGTTGTACCAGACATACACAAAAGTTTTGAAGTATATTGTGACGCATCCCGGAAGGGCCTCGGATGCGTACTGATGCAAGAAGGCAAGGTAGTCGCATACGCTTCCAGGTAACTACGAAAGCATGAAGGAAATTACCCTACTCACGACTTGTAATTAGCAGCAGTCATTCATGCACTCAAGGAGTGGAGGAACTTTTTGCTTGGGAATCGTTGTGAAATATATACGGACCATAAAAGCCCCAAATATACTTTCACGCATCCAGAACTCAATTTACGACAACGACGCTGGTTGGAATTAGTGAAAGATTATGATGTTGGCATTCACTATCATCCGAGAAATGCGAATGTAGTAGCAGATGCCCTCAGTCGTAACCCCAGCTCGGACAACGACAGTCTACAAAACTTGAGTCCTGAGTTTCAGCAGGAGTTCGCCAAACTCAACATGATGATGGTCACCGAAGGCGATGTGTCAAAATTGGAGATACAGCCTACCCTAATAGAACAGATTAAGAATGCTCAGCATGGACACCCCAACATCGAAGGCATAAAAAGAAAAGTGAGTCTGGGCAAGGCCTCAAAATTCGTCATAGACGGTGAAGGAATATTATGGTTCGGAGGCAGGCTTTGCATACCCAATATAAAAGACCTCAAATAGCAAATTCTGATAGAAGGCCATACCGCTCCATATTCAATTCACCCTGGAGGTACCAAAATGTACAAGGACATTCAGGAAAGATTTTGGTGGCACGGTATGAAGAGGGATATAACCACATTAATTGCATGTTGTGATTCATGTCAATGCATTAAAGCCGAGCACCAAAAACCAGCAGGACTATTACAGCCAAACAAGATACCTGAGAGGAAATGGGACGATACTGGGATGGACTTTATTGTCGGACTACCTCGGTCACAACACGGAAATGATGCCATCTGGGTCATCACAGACAGATTAACTAAGGTGGCACACTTCATCCCAGTCAAGACAACCCACACCACCCAGAAGCTTGCCAAACTTTACCTCTCCCGTATAGTTTGCCTGCATGGAGTTCCGAAGACTATAATATCCGACAGAAGCTTGCCAAACTTTACCGTGCTGCACTGCTCCTCTCCCTTATCCAGAGCACCGCAAGCTCGCTTGGCCGGTTGCGAGCGTCGGTGGCGTCGTGGCCTGCCTACGCCGGCGTCTTCCGCGGCGGCAGAGCCACCCGTGGCGGCCGACAGGAGCCACCCTGCAAAGCGACGCCGTTTGGCACTGCCCAAGCCACCTGAGATCTCCGTGTGGTCGTCTCCTCCCCTATGCACGCTGCAGCACCGTCGCCGTGGCTTGAGAGGCGTAGAGCACGCTCTCTACCGCCGACATGCCCGCACGGCCGTTCCGTTGAGAAAGTGACATAATCACCCATGATTTGCTAAGCTCTGCAGCGGGATGGGACCAGTAGACCATCACGTCGATGCCCAGGCCCGTAAACCACCCGTTCAGCTACGACCTCGCCATAATCGCTCGCCGGACTTATCCTGTTTGCGGCAACCGCCTCGGGCCAGCTATAAATAGCACCCCCGAGCTCGCACTCGACCCTGCACAGCTCCACCATCTCACCAGACCCCGCCCAGCCACTGGAAGAACCTCGAGGAGCCTTTCTTCCCCAACTTCGGCCGCCCCGATCCGCTTCGGGCTCCGGTAGATCTCGCTCTTGTGAAGGCTCCTCCGCCTCCCTAGTCGTGCCAGTAGCCTTCTGACACACCTAGACGCCTAACCCCCACTTCAATTTGACCTCCGCAGCTCTCTCCGACGAGATCCACAACCACCCGAACCGCCGTCCGCCGGAGAGAAGGTCGCCGTCGACGTGGTGCTCGCCGACGTCCAACTCCACCACCCAGAGACGTGAAAGAGCACCATGAACCCATAGGTACCACCCACTTCCCCTACCTCGCCGTGGATCGGCGCCGGCGACTACCGCAGCTCTCTGGCGCCGGCGCGCTCTGTTTTTCCGTTCGAAGTTTCAAACTTGACGGGTGGGACCCCCTCATCAGTCTCTCTGTTTTATTCAAATCAATTTTTTCTGGAAAGAGCCTTCAGGCAAATGACGCCTTCCCTTCTCAGCAGGCGTACTGCTTACTGAATCGTTTTCTGTTTTTATATTCTAGCCCCTGGAAACTTTCTGTTTCATTACAGACAAGTCCCTGGACTAAAACCTGAATAACTTTTAAACAAAAAATGATTTTGAGTTGATTCTTTTTCTGTCCTCTTTATTTTTCTGTCTAGTTTTTTATCGTATTTATTTGAAAAATATTTGGGACAACTTTTATGTGCGCACGGTATTTATGTTAGTACCCGTTTTATTTTATTTGTAGATACCGAAGGAAGTGACGGAGCCGCGAACTTCACCGAGTTAGACTCCGACTACTCCGAACCAGGCAAGCATGTTTGAACCTTTGATATGATGAGTGTGTTGAATGTTTGCTTGAGTAGTTTTTCTCATGGCATGGTTATATAAGCCTTTTGTGGATGTTATATTTCATGCAAGACAAGCTCCGTGTGAGCTCCGAAAGTTGATGGTGAGCCAACCTGATCATGTGGTGACATGATAGGTTGTAAGTTGGTACTGTTGAAGCATGCAAGTCAACCGTTCACTCCAGTGTTAACGTGGATCAAGTCATGATCCCGTTCGTCTCCTTTTTGGTACGGTCACATGTCTTCTACAAAGAATACGGTTTAGTCAGCTGCAAACCTCTTTCCTAACACACCAAATAGAGGGGCCGGGATGAGGGTTCAATGGCCCTGGATTAAAGACCGTCATCCGGTCAGGGGGCATGGGTCTTTCCGGTTGGGACCGAGAGGGGGGCACCTCTTAGAGCGCGCGGTATAAATTTGATCTCATGCTATTCGAGGTTGTAGCCTCCCCGTCTTAGAGTTTTTCGTGAACGTTGCCTAGGGTGATTCCGGGCAGCGGGATGTGGAATGGGTGTGTACTGGTTAGTTGTGTTTCTGCTAAAATACCGTAGACGGAACTAGTCCTTTGTGGCTATTGAAATCCCTCGACTGTGATTGAAGAGTACAAACTCTGCAGAGTCAAAACCCTCCGAGTAGCCATGTCTATGGCCTAGCATCAATCTCCGTGTCAACCTCAGTAACCGTCTTGGATATTCTAAGATAGCGATAAGAGTGGTAATCTAGTCAAGGGTCATCCGGGTAGATGAACTAACCAGTTATTTCTGCACTGAGTAATCTCTTGAGATGATTTACCTTCATGCCAAATGATTATATAAGCCCTTTATGTGATGTCGCTCAGATGTCCGACTGTGGCATTCTCGTTATTTACTTTTGATATACGCCCTTTATGTGATGTCGCTTAGACGTCCGACTGTGGCATTCTCGTTATCTACTTTTGATATAAGCCCTTTATATGATGTCGCTCAGACGTCCGACTGTGGCATTCTTGTTATTTACTTTTGATATAAGCCCTTTATGTGATGTCGCTCAGATGTCCGACTGTGGCATTCTCGTTATTTACTTTTGATATAAGCCCTTTATGTGATGTCGCTCAGACGTCCGACTATGGTATTCTCGCTATTTACTCTTGATATAAGCCCTTTATGTGATGTCGCTCAGACGTCTGACTGTGGCATGTTTATTCATTTTCCTTGCGAGGTGTCGTTCAGACACTCGATCGGCATTCTTTTATTTCCTTGGGATTTCGGGAGGACTACCGCCCGACTTCCATTTTTCTATTTTGCAGCGCAAATTTATTCTTTGAGTACATATTGCTAGCCTGCTCGTATGCATCATGTTTGCATTTGTTATATCTTATGTCCGAACTGTCTTGCGAGTACATTCAAAGTACTCACCTAGCTTGTTGATTTGGCCAGATGTTGACGAAGGCGATCTCATGGATGAAGAGTTCGATAGCGAGTCCGACGCCTAGAGGAGTCCCAGTCAGTCTCTTGCGATCCTGGAGTTGGTCACTGTATTATAACCGCTTCCGCTACCACCAAATAAATTCATCGGGTCTCACTCCGACACTCGATGAGTTGTAAGATATTGGAGTCGTGTCACCCACTACACTGTGATATATCCACCATCACTTTTATTACGAGTCAGTAGTTATGCCACCCCACCCTTGTGTCATATCCGCCTTTATGTAAAATATCGGCGTGCTTGTAATAAATTGTTGGGCAGCCTCGGCTTAACCTTGTATAATATCCAGTACTCTGGAATTCTGTATCAAGGATTTTTCTACCAGTAAGAAGGATTCTTCTATACTGGGTCGATAAAAAGGTCGGTTACTCAGTAAGTGTTTTATTGAAAAACCGGTCCTGACAAGGACATCCGTTCCACAGAAGAACTCCATTTGCGGAAAAGAAGGGCAAGAAGATTGTGAACCGATAGCTAGCTAGCTAAGATCGATTGTATTTAAATTGTAGTCTTCATTTCTCAATTGTATTTCATGGGTACTTTTTGAACTATCATGAATATTTTTAAATTTCATGGGCACTTTTTGAATTCATGAAAAAATATTGAATATTCATGAGGACACTCGATCTCGACCCCCCTCCATCTCGATCGCTATCCCCCCTCGCCAGATCCCCCTTGCCAGATCCCCATCGCCGCCGAGCACCCCCCCGCACCCTCCCCCACTCCACCACCGCCGATGACCCCCATACCCTCCCCCGCTCCACCGTCACAAATGAATGCAACTAAAAATACAGAAAAAACAAATTTGATTATATTTTCAAAAAACAAATTTGATTATATTTTCAAATAACAAATTTGATGGTATTTTCAAATAACAAATTTGATGATATTTTTTTATATTCATAAATATTTTCAAATAAAAAATCTAATGATATTTTTAAAAAAATTATTACTGTTTTATAAAAATTTATTACTGTTTCATATTCATATTCATTTTCTAAAAAACTATTAGATGCAACAAAAAATAATAATAATAAATAATTACTTATGGCGCACCGCTGGCTGGTGCGCCATTGCTATCTAAAAAAAGAATACTTATGGCGCATCGTCCCGTTGGTGCGCCATTGCTATAAAAAAACATTCTAATGGCGCACCGCCAGGGGGTACGCCATTAGTATTCTTCCCCCATAGCTAGTCCTCCCTCTCGTCCCTCCCTCGCCCCTACCTCTCACCAGATTCACTTCATCCCTCCCTCCACCGCGCCGCTCCCTCCCTCGTCTCTCCCTCCACCGCGTCGCCGCCGCCGCTGCCCTGACCCACT
>LR738709.1:100664476-100786085 GCA_902687465.1 Secale cereale
GCGCCGCCACCGGACCCTCCGCCGCCTCCGACAAGACCCTCACTCGGCAAGGAAGGAGGAAGAGGCCGCCGCCCCATCAAGGAAGGAGGAAGAGGCCGCCGGCGACCTTCATGCGTCGTCGAGATCCAGTCCCGCAAGTTGCAGTTCACTTGTAAGCATGCATGATTCCCTTTGCCCCCTTCTTCCTTCACATCAGCCAATCTATCTAGTTATGCTGGCCACCAGCTAGTTCTTCCATGTGACTCTGAAAGGTGGGAGATGCATGACGATACTTCCTTGTAGTACTATTACTAGAGACTGTACAATGCGAGAGAGTTATGGTGAAACTTGAATCTTGAGCAGGCAGACAGACAATTGAATAATCTGCAGTAGAGTGTGTAAATGGATTGAAGGTCACACTAGTGCATGCTATGGATAGAACTAGGACGGCGCCTATGGGGGCTGCGGCTAGGAAATTTCTGTTGCTCATCTGAATATATGGTATGTGTAGGTCAATGAGTAGAATATGCCATGGTATATGCATTTGTAAAAATGCCAAGTGTTGGATAGTGAAGTGAGTAGGCAACATATGCATTTAGCTGGATAATTTGCATGTGTAGACACTGCATTTAGGTATGGCAGTGTTATATGATCTGAATATATGGATAATTAAAAATGATATGGCAGTGCTAGATAATTTAAATAGATAGATAATCTGTAACATATGCATTTAGTTGAAGCAGTTTCCTTGTATAGTGTACATTTTTATTAATAGACAGGCACAATTTGTTACATTTTGCCCCCAAGTAATTCTTTTTCTATGAGATTTTGAGAGAGAAAGAGAGAGAGAGAGAGAGAGAGAGAGAGAGAGAGAGAGAGAGAGAGAGAGAGAGAGAGAGAGAGAGAGAGAGAGATAAGATACACATTTGTTACATCTGTGGCATCATATTAACCAGGCAGAGCATTTGAGGGAAAGAAATAGTTTATCATAGTGGGCATGCTATTCATTATTCATTTTTGAGATAACAGGCAAAAGATTATACTTGTACTAAATACACATTTCAGAGTGATGAACAACCAGTGCCCATGTCCTAAATATAAGATGTTTTAGCTTTCCTCTATTTTCTCAGATTTGTATGCATCTAGACTTGTTTGTTTTAATCTGTATGTAGTCCATATTACAACAATATCTAAAACATCTTGCATTTAATCTGTATGCATCTAGACTCGTTTGTTTTAATCTGTATGTAGTCCTAAACAGAGGAAGTGGTAGTACAATGCATTTCAGAGTGATGAACAACCAGTAGCCACAGGAACTTGTTTACATCCTAAAGTTGAAGAAGGCTTGTTACCTTATACCGGTGAGCATGGCTGAAAATCAAAAGCTACTGCTTTGAAACCAGCGACCAGCAGTAAGTATTTCGTCCTGGAGGGACATGTTGTCAAAGTTCCTGTTTCCAGGGAGCACACATTGTCCACTACTGGTAATATGCCAGTGGTATTTTTGCTGGGTTTTGTCTCCGACCATCGTGTCGTGATGATTTTGCAGGTACCCCGAGAGGCCCTTGAGTTTGCTGGAATGTCGATTAACTTCCGTTCCGGCAAATTCGGGTACTCCATATGTCCTATTTTCAGCAAAGGTCATGCTGAAATTTTCTGTGAATTTTAGCATGACTTTGCTAAAAATAGGACATATGGGGTACTTGTGACTAATACATGGGCCGGGGTATCTTAGTACTTAAATAAGTAGGATCAACTAACCCTTTATTCTTGTTGCATTAAACCATAGGCGGCAATAGAGCCAAGTGATTAGGCCCAACTTAGAATTCTCCTTCCCAGCTTAGCTTTTAGGATGCCTCGGTGTCGACAAACCATAAATTATAATACCTTGGCTTTTAGGGTGCCTCGGTGTCGATAAAAACCTAAATGATGAAAGCCTAGGCTTTTAGGGTGTCTCGGCGTCGAAAAACCCTAAATGATAAAAGCTTAGCTTTTAGGATGCCTCGGTGTCGACAAACCCTAAATGATGAGACCATGATCTTGTTCCTTGATAATAACCAACTTTTTGACCAAACTTTTTTCCTATTTAGAGAGAAACATGGCCCATAACGATGAGGCCGGCGGTTCGGGCGGCAAGGCATTCTGGGAGCTGTCCCGGGAGGTGGAGGAACAACCTCACTGCTATGAGGACGTCGCGAAAGACACCGATCCTGACACCACTGATGGTGCCACCGAGGATGACACCACTGATGGTGCCGTCGGGGATGACACCACTGATGGTGCCGCCGAGGATGCCACCACTGATGATGGCAGCACACGCACAGATGGCAGCCAACCAAAGAGGCAACGAAAGGACCGGCGTCCGATCGTGCTCCGCACCGTCAAGGAGGAATTTACTGAAGTGAACTCCGACGGGCATCCAACGGCGCCCAAAGAAATAGTCAAGGGGTACTCAGTTTAGCTCGGGTGCATTCTCTGGAGCACCGTCTCGATCAACACCGAGAACCTAAGGCATAAGGACCGAGGGAATTTGCGCAACCTCCTCTTCACGAAGCTGCACGAACGATACAAGTTCCCCGCTGAATTTGAAAACACACGCCTCACAGGGAATAAAGTGAACAATGCCGCCATCACGAGGATGAGCACGGCCCTGTCTACTTGGAGAAGCTCGGTGAAGAGAATGATTGACAAAGGTTTTAGTTATGAGAAGATCAAGGCGAAAAATCCTTCGATCGGCGAAGATGACTACAAGGAGTTCAAGATCAAGTGCGAGAGCAGCGCAACCTCCGAATCAAGTCAGTGGGGGAAAGAAATGCGGGAGTTGAACTTAGGGGAACACACACTCGGTCCCGGCGATTACAGAGTGGCGGAGCCTATATGGGACAAGGAGGACGCGGAGCGTGCCGAGCAAGGCCTACCGCCCCTCTTCGATAAATACGGTGACAAGCAGACCAGGAACTTTGTCAGGGCCCGGTACAAGGAGGACCCGGTAACAAAGGAGCTCACCACGGATCCGAAGACCAGGGCCCTTGAGGTTGTTCTGGTAAGGAATACACCCCCGCGTAATTAGCTCCATATGGTTCCATTCTAATTAATGAAGCCAAATTTCTAAATGGTTCACATTCCTTCCGCAGGCGACTGAAAGCAGTAGCGCGGGGTCGACTCAGAGCACGCCTGGGACACCACTCTAAATAGGGCGTTGAATGTAATGAAAAAAGGATAAGTTCAGTAAGCCGTCGTCAGCTGGTCGTGTGGCCGGCAAAGGCTTGTCCACAAAATGGTCGTCATACTATAACGCTGGTGGACGAAAGGAGAAAAAGACCAGCTCGGAAAGCCAGTCGCGCGAGGTTCAAGAACTCAAGGCACAAGTGGCGCAGATTCCGGAGATTGTCCAAGAGCAAGTGCAACAACAACTGGGATCGACGCTCACCGGCATTATGCCTACCTTGATTCATGGGCTGACGACGTGGATTGCAGGCGGCCAACAGGGGCCGCCCCCGATTCCCAGCTTCACGTCCAGCAACTCGGAGAACGCACAGGCGGGGCCATTGGTGTCTCCGATGGAGGTGGCATTGGTGTCTTCGACGCCGGCACAGGCATTGGAGCTTAATGCACCCGGGTGTACGCCGGCCGGCACCTCTGCAGCAAGCGGCCCCTCCGTCAATTGCACGCCCACCGTTGGCGGTGCCTCGACATTAGCCGAGCTCGACACCATCATCACGGTAACTAATTAAGCCTCTCGGCCGAGGACTTCATCTCCTTGCCTTTGACTGGGCATCCCTGACGCCCTACATGTTTTCGCAGGGCGCCGCCGATATTCCGTGCACTCTCCTGCACTTCGTGAATGACGAGTTGGTCGATGTCGCCAAGGGCAGAATCGTTCAACCTGGCAACCCCATGTTCCACGGTAATCTGATGCCACCCACTGTGTATAGGGTTCAACTGGTTCGGGTGCTGCCAGGCTGCAACGAGTTGTTACCTCCGGTTCGACCCACCGGGGCCGACGAAGATGATGTGATGACCCTCAGCGCCTGCCTAAGCTGGCCCCTGCTTTGGACGAAGAGCCAGATTCGTTTGGGGGCGGGGGACACCACCCAAAAGACAACACCGCCAGTCGTGTCGGCGCCAAGCCATGGCAAGACCGCCGCAATGCTACCGGAGATGCCGGACATCCCTGCACAGGATTCGAACATGCATATGGCACAGGATCCGGACGACGACGACGACAACGACGACGGTACATTTGCCAACGTCGATAAGTACTTTGCCGATCATGGGTACGATGGTGAATTCATGGGGCCTCCTTCTCAAGAACCCAACCCTACAAAAGACGATCGCGATCTAGCTGGTACCGCGGAGAAACCAAGTTGCAACAGGCGTCGTCTGGCGTTCAGTTCTCAGGAGAAGCCTCCAGCTGCCGACTTCACCGAGCCTCAGATAGCCGACGTGCGAAATATTATCAGCCCCAACACACTCAAGAAGGCGGTATGTGAGCAGAACTCGGTCCCATTACAGCAGAACAAGAAGGGACGAAAAAGAAAGAGTAACAAGGGTGCGAGCCAGCCGGCACCAAGTACGATCCGTGCTCAGGACGGGCCACCTTCACCTAAGGATATAATGAGGAGGGTGCATGTGGCGGGTAGGCCGATGCTACCGACTAATATGCTCAATGCTGCAACCGGTGCTATGCGGAGTCTGCATGACAGTGTTCTTTCTTTGGAGAAGTGGCGTCTCACAGAGAAGGATGTGGCATACCCGGTTTTCGTGGCCATGGTGCGAGAGGGCAAGGGCTTTGTGGATAACTCCATCGGGGGTATGATCGCCCTGCGGTTTGATGACATCTTCGCTATGTTTAACCTTCATCCGCTGCACTACACCTTCGTTCGGCTATTTTCGCTCAGTATGGAGATGCGGATCATTAGAGACAAGACCCCGGACATCATGATAGTCGACCCCTTCTACATGCGTGCCAAGATCTTGGGCAGCGCCGGGGACCGGCAAGTCGCGAGTTCTTACCTCGAAGGCATCATTCTGGCAAATCGAGATAAGGATAACTTCCTCGTGCCTTACTTTCCCGAGTAAGTCGTCCCCTCAACCGCCCCGTAACATATGATTTCTTAGATTTCGATCGTTTTTTTTACATTCCGTGTTTTGTGCAGTGACACACATTGCACACTCATCCTCTTAAGCCCGAAATATTCCATGGCCATGTATTTCGACTCGGACCGTCAGTCGAAGATAGACTACACAAATGTCAAGAAAGTTCTTGATGATGTTCTCCCCGGCTACGCCAAATCTGGAGGCGCCTTCACCAGGCCAGTTCGTAAGTACGGCAAGCACGTGTTCACCCACAATACGACGTTCTGCTGTGTTAAGCATCCGCCTGGCATTCAAAAGGGTGCCTACTACGCCATCCATCACATGCGGGCGATCGTACGGGACCATAATCACCTTCTGCTACCAGATAAACTCAAAGATTGGGCCGCGAGCTTGTCGGCAATCCAGGACGCGGACATCAGACAAGAATTCTTTCGCATCCAGTCGGAGTTTGCGGAAATCATCCATCAAGACTTCCTTCGTACCTCAGGGTAGTTCAACCTCAAAAATCAACCGTCCAACAGTGACATAGACACAACGCTACAAATGCAAGGTGACAACGCCCGCGATTTCATGACTCCCACGATAGACGGCGGCTTCATCCATGCTCCGGTCCCTTGAGTCGAGTCGAAAGTAGTGATGCTATGTCTAGTTCTGAAACATCGATTGGCTCATGTTGTAATTAAACTTTAATGAACTTGTATGTCTCTTCGGTTTGGACAGTCGTTCAACTTAGATGTAATTGATGCTATTAATGTCTTGCTTTTCTCTTCCGATCCTTTTGTTGCATACTTATATATTGCTTATGTATTGTCTGTGAATTGGTACTAACGTTTCGTTTGGCTAGAGCATAGCGATGCCGTCGTATGTCGTGTACAAGGGTAAGGTTCCTGGAGTCTACGACGACTGGGAGGAGTGTTGGAGCCAGGTTCACCATTTCAGCGGTAACAGTTACAAAGGGTACACCACTAGGGCGGAGGCGGAATCTAGATACGCGCGCTATCTAGCGGGAGAGAGGAGGGAGCACTGGAGGAACCGGATGAAGACGAGTTTCATCGCGATGATGCTCATCGTGATGACCGTAGCTCTCTTCTATGTGATGGTAGTTTAGATGATCGATATCGACTTGTAATGTGAAGACAAACTCACTACTCGCGGTCTCGAGACTTGTAATGTTCTATCTTTGTTCGGTCTTTTGAATTCGGAGACTAATATGATGAATTGTATTCGGAGACTAATCTTCTATTGTATTCGATGAATCTGCTGTTGCTATGTGGTGTTGTCTAAATTCTGCCCAATAATATATTTTGTATCCTATGAAAATATCAGAAAAGAAAAAAAATCCCTAATATGCATACTAGTGGTGCACCACTCAAGACACTAATGGTGCACTGTTCAAATGAAACTAATGGCGCATCACCCACTAGTGCACCATTAGTATGCCAAAGCACATGGGTACATATGGCCCCCTGGGAGGCATACTAATGGCGCACGGTGGGCTATACTAATGGCGCACTGCCTGGTGCGCCATTAGTACACCAGATACCAATGGCGCACCAGGGGTGCGCCATTAGTATTTAATTCTAATGGCGTGGTGCTAGTGGCGCGCCACTAGTGCGCCATTAGTAGGCAAAAGTGGTGCGCCACTAGCATGCCTTTTCCTAGTAGTGATTGGTTATCCACTACAAAGGGCCAAAAGAGGAACCTATTCCTCCTGAGATTGATGTAGGGGACTTTTGTCCCATTAAATTTAGCCATTTTGATTACTTTTTCTTGCCACAAAGGAAGCTTTCTGCTGAACGTAGGGAATATGAGATGAGCTTTCGCTACATATCATATCATTATGGCATTCCCTAGATTTATCTTGTATCGTGCCTAGCTAGGGGCGTAAAATGATAGCGCTTGTTGGGAGGCAACCCAACTTTATATTTTTTTTCTTGCTGTTAGGGAATAAATATTGCATCTAGCCTCTGATTAGATGTGGTTTCATGTTTTGTTTAGTGTTTATGCCATGTAGAACCTTTGGGAAGATTTGTGTGAAGTTTATGTGATCTTGCTGTGAAAAACAGAATCGTTAGCGCTCGCTAAAGTGGTCTTCATATTTTACTAGAGCGTGATTTTTAGTTGATTCTTTTTGCAGATGATTGGTAGACAAATTCCGCAAATTTAACAATTTAGTTTGAATTTTTTGGAGTTCCATAAGTAGGCGAAACCTGCAGATTACTACAGACTGTTCTGTTGTTGACAGATTCTGTTTTTCGTGTGTTGTTTTCTTATTTCAATGCATCTATGAGTAGTATTGGAGGATATGAACCATAGAGAAGTTGGAATACAGTAGGTTTAACACCAATATAAACAAGGAATGAATTCATTGCGGTACCTTTGAGTAGTGGTTTGCTTTCTTATACTAACGGAGCTCAGGAGAATTTTTGTCTAAGTTTTGTGTTGTGAAGTTTTCAAGTTTTGGGTATTGCTTTGATGGACTATGGAACAAGGAGTAGCAAAGGCCTAAGCTTGGGGCTGCCCATGGCACCCCAAGTAAATGCAAGATAATCAAAAGCCTAAGCTTGGGGATGCCCCGGGAAGGCATCCCCTCTTTCGTCTTCATCCATCGGTAACTATACTTGGAGCTATATTTTTATTCGCAACATGATATGTGTTTTGCTTGGAGCGTCTTGTATAATTTGAGTCTTTGCTTGTTAGTTTGTCACAATCATACTTGCTGGACACACCTATTTGAGAGAGTTAAATATGGCCTAGAAATTGTTAGAACACTCTATGTGATTCACTTATATCTTTTGAGTTGAATAGTTTTTGCTCTAATGCTTCACTTACATCTTTTAGAGCACGGTGGTGGTAATATTTTGTAGAAATTGTTGAACTCTCATGCTTCACTTATATCCTTTGAGAGTCTATTGAAACAGCATGGTAATGTGTTTAGGCTAAAGAAACTAGTCTTCACATGATAGACATCCAATGTCAATGTAGTAAAAAAATTCACTCCAAGTGCATTGAATATGATGAGATGTTGGATGCTTGATAATTGTTTTGAGATATTAGGATAGTGATATTAGAGTCATGCTAGTGGAGTTATTATGAAATTGAGAAATACTTGTGTTAAGGTTAGTGATTCCCGTAGCATGCACGTATGGTGAACCGCTATGTGACGAAGTTAGAGCATGATGTATTTGTAGAGTGCCAACCTTTGTGTGGAGGTCGGGGGCGCGCGATGGTTAACTCCTACCAACATACCCCCTAGGAGCATGCGTTGATTGCTTTGTTTTGATGACTCGTATATTTTTGCAATAAGTATATAAGTTCTTATGACTAATGTTGAGTCCATGGATTATACGCACTATCACCCTTCCACCATTGCTAGCCTTTCTTGTACCGCGCAACTTTTGCCGGTGCCATAAACCAACTATATATCCTTCCTCAAAACAGCCACCATACCTACCTATCATGGCATTTCCATAGCCATTTCGAGATATATTGCCATGCAACTTTCCAGCGTTCCGTTCATATGACACGCATCATATTGTCATATTTCCTTTGCATGATCATGTAGTTGACATCATATTTGTGGCAAAGCCACCATGCATAACTTTTCATACATGTCACTCTTGTTTCATTGCACATACCGGTACACTGCCGGAGGCATTCATATAGAATCATACTTTGTTGTTGTAGTATCGAGTTGTAATGAAAGTGTGATGATCATCATTATTAGAGCATTGTCCCATGGGAGAAAGGCTAAATCTATAAAGCCCCTCCACAAAAAAATGCCAAAGAAAAAAAGAAAGCCCCCCCCCCCCAAAAAAAGGGACAATTGCTACTATCTTTTTTTCACACTTGTGCTTCAAAGTAGCACCATGTTCTTCATTGTAGAGAGTCTCATGTTTAGTCACTTTCATATACTAGTGGGAATTTTCATTATAGAACTTGGCTTGTATATTCCAATGATGGGCTTCCAGAAATGCCCTAGGTCTTCGTGAGCAAGCAAGTTGGATGCACACCCACTAGTTTTTTTTGTTGATCTTTCATTCATACTTAACTCTGGTGCATCCGTTGCATGGCAATCCCTAATCACTCACATTGATATCTATTGATGGGCATCTCCATAGCCCGTTGATACGCCTAGTCGATGTGAGACTGTCTCCCTCCTTTTTGTCTTCTCCACAACCACCTCTATTCCACCCATAGTGATATATCCATGGCTCACGCTCATGTATTGCGTGAAAGTTGAAAGGTTTGAAAGAATAGAGTATGAAAACAAGTGCTTGGCTGAAATCGGGGTTGTGCATGATATGAATATTTTGTGCGATAACGAGGGAGCATAGCCAAACTATATGATTTTGTAGGGATAACTTTCTTTAGCCATAGTATTTTGAGAAGACATGATTGCTTTGTTAGTATGCTTGAAGTATTGTTATTTCTTATGTCAATATAGACTTTTATCTTGAATCTTTCAGATCTGAACATTCATGCCACAATTAAGAGAATTACATTGAAAAACTATATTGGTTAGCATTCCACATCAAAAATTCTTTATTTATCATTTACCTACTCGAGGACGAGCAAGAATTAAGCTTGGGGATGCTTGATACGTCTCCAACGTATCTATAATTTTTTATTGTTCCATGCTATTATTTATGAAGTCTTGGATGTTTAATCGGCTTTATCATTCACTTTTATATCATTTTTGGGACTAACCTACTAACCCAAAGGCCCAGTCTAGATTGCTGTTTTTTGCCTGTTTCAGGATTTTGCATAAAAAGAATATCAAATGGAGTCCAAACGGAATGAAACCTTCGCGAGATATTTGTTGGAGAAAATCACGCACACGGAGCTTGAGAACCACGTAAGGTGATCAAGGGGTGGCCCACGAGGGTGGGGGGCGCGCCCCCCTGCCTCGTGGCCCCCTCAAGCGTCCCCCGGTGCCCTCCTTCTTCCTATATAAGTCTACGTACCACAAAACCTCCGTGTCGGGGATATACCCCGCGGTGTAACCCGGCCAAAAATATGACCCGGCCGGACTTGGCGGTTTACTTGAGACCCGGTTTATACTTGGCGATTCACTGGCGACCCGCCCTGACCAGACGGTTTACAAGCAACCTGCCTGAACATTATGACTCACTGGTAACCTGGCGGGCGGCAGACAGATGACAAGGCCCAAAGCCCAGAAGGCCGGTTCATGTTATGGTGGGCCGGTTTATGAGGAAAGCACAAGGAATATTCTCCTACAAAGGAAGCAAGACTAGGACTCCACTTGTAATAGAGTAATTCTAATCCTACTAGGACTAGTCATGTAACCCGCCCCTTCAACATATATAAGGAGGGGCAGGGCTCCCCAAAGAGGGAGAGAAAAGAAGAAACAATCTCTAGGGCTAGACACAAAGAGCCGGTTTAGCCGGCGATTCTCTCGTGATCATAATGAGATCTAGCCTCAAACAGCATGTAGGGTTATTACCGGATGATGTTTCCCGGGGCCCGAAGCTGTCTAAATCCTTGTCTTGCGTTGCGTCTCTCGATTACGCTCAACCCCTCTCAAGCTACTACATAGATGCGTTGGCCTCATGACTAAGTCCTCACACTAGGACATCTGCCGTGACAATTCCACTGCACTCTGTGAAAAGAGAGAAAACCCTAATTCCACAACCGTACCTTCTGTTCCCGTGAGACCCCATCTTGGAGCCTGTTCAGGAGCTCCACCGGGGGGGGGGGGGATCCATCACGGAGTTCTTCTTCATCATCATCATCGCCCTCACCATGAGTTGTGAGTCGTTTACCACAGACCTTCGGGTCCATAGCTAGTATCTAGATGGCTTCTTCTCTCTCTCTGGATCTCAATACAAAGTTCTCCTCGGTCTTCGAGGAGATCTATTCGATGTAATCTCTTTTTGCAGTGTGTTTGTCGAGATCCGATGAATTGTGAGTTTATGATCAAGGTTGTCTATGAAACATATTTGGTTCTTCTCTGAACTTTTTATGTGTGCTCATAATATCCTTGCAAGTCTCTTCGAATTATTGGTTTGGTTTGGCCTACTAGATCTATAGTTCTTGCAATGGGAGAAGTGATTGGCTTTGGGTTCAATTTTGCGGTGTCCTTTCCCAGTGACAGTAGGGGCAGCAAGGCACGTATTGTATTGTTGCCATCAAGGATAAAAAGATGGGGTTTATATCATATTGTTTGAGTTTATCCCTCTACATCATGTCATCTTGCTTAAGGCGTTACTCTGTTCTTATGAACTCAATACACTAGATACATGCTGGATAGCAGTCGATGTGTGGAGTAATAGTAGTAGCTGCAGAATCGTTTCGGTCTACTTGTCTCGGACGTGATGCCTATATACAATGATCATGCCTAGATAGTCTCATAATTATTCGCTTTTCTATCAATTGATCGACAGTAATTTGTTTACCCGCCGTAGAATATCTCTATCATGAGAGAAGCCACTAGAGAACACTATGGCCCACGGGTCTATTCTCAACATACCAATCTACATCTACTTTACTTTTATCGCTTTTATTTGCTGTTCTTATAAATCAAAAATACCAAAAATATAAACTATCATCTCTATCAGATCTCACTTTCATAAGTGACCGTAAAGGGAATGACAACCCCTTATCGCGTTGGCTGCGAAGTTCTTATTTGTTTGTGCAGGTGCGAGGTACTCGCGTGTGGTCTCCTACTGGATTGATACCTTGGTTCTCAAAAACTGAGGGAAATACTTACGCTACTGTGTTGCATCTCCCTTTCCTCTTCGAGGGAATACAACGCAAGCTCGAGAAGTAGCAGTCGTCGTCTCCGTCCACCTCCCGGCTAACCGAGCACACCTCCGTGCTTGTGGTACGTTCGCGCACCTCCCCGTGCCTTTTTCCCCTTCGCCCGCGTCGTCTAGCACATAGTTCACCGTGCACCCGAGCTCGTCGCCGTCGGGCCTCGTCTCCGGTGAGTGTTCCGACCACCTTAGTGTTGGGGAACGTTGCATGGGAAACAAAATTTTTTCCTACGTTCACCAAAATCAATCTAGGAGATGCATCTACGAGGGGAGAGTTGGATCCACATACCCTTGTAGATCGCTAAGCGGAAGCGTTCAAGAACGCGGTTGATGGAGTCGTACTCGCCGCGATTCAGATCGCCGAAGATCCTAGCACCGAAGCAACGGTGCCTCCGCGTTCTTCACACGTACAGCTCGGGGACGTCTCCTCCTTCTTGATCCAGCAAGGGGGAAGGAGAGGTTGATGGAGACACCGGCAGCACGACGGCGTGGTGGAGATGGTGATGGAGGATTCCTGCAGGGCTTCGCCAAGCACCGCGGAGTTCACGAAGATGGATGTGGGAGAGGGAGGGCAGCGCCGAGGCACGAACGTGTGTGGCTGCCCTCCCTCTGCCTCTCTTTATATAGGGGGAGTAGAGGGGAGGGGGCACCCTAGGGTTTACCCCTAGGGGCGGCGGCCAAGGGGAGGTGGGAGGGGGCGGCGCCCCAGGGTTAGGGTTCCCCCCCCCCCCAAGTGCCTTGCCCCCCAAGCCTAGGGGGGTGCGGCAGCCCTAGGGGGGGCCAGCCCCCCTTGCGCATGAGGAGAGGGCCCAGGGGGGGGGCGCACAGCCCTATGAGGGCTGTTGTGTCCCCCTTTGTGGCCCATTAGGCCCGAAACTCCTTCCGGGACCCCCGAAACCCTTTTCGGTCATCCGCCGTCTTCCCGATACTCCCCGGAACACTTCCGGACTCCGAAACCTTTCATCCTATATATCAATCTTCGTCCCCGGACCATTCCGGAGACCCTCGTCACATCCGGGATCTCATCCGGGACTCCGAACAACCTTCGGTAACCATGCACTGTTCTCACTAACAACCCTAGCGTCACCGAACCTTAAGTGTGTAGACCCTGCGGGTTCGGAAACTATGCAGACATGACCGAGACACTCCCAGGTCAATAACCAATAGCGGGATCTGGATACCCATATTGGTTCCCACATGTTCCTCGATGATCTCATCGGATGAACCACGATGTCAAGGATTCAGGCAATCCCGTATACAGTTCCCTTTGTCTCGTCGGTATGTTACTTGCCCGAGATTCGATCGTCGGTATCTCTATACCTAGTTCAATCTCGTTACCGGCAAGTCTCTTTACTCGTTACCGTAATACATAATCCCGTGACTAACTACTTAATCACTTTGAGCTCATTGAGATGATGTATTACCGAGTGGGCCCGGAGATACCTCTCCGTCACACGGAGTGACAAATCCCAGTCTCGATCCATGTCAACTCAATAGACACCTTCGGAGATACCTGTAGAGTACCTTTATAGTCACCCAGTTACGTTGCGACGTTTGGCACACACAAAGCACTCCTACGGTGTCAGTGAGTTACATGATCTCATGGTCATAGGAACTTATACTTGACATGCAGAAAACTATAGCGATAACTGATACGATCAAAAGCTATGTTTAACGTTTGGGTCTCGTCCATCACATCATTCTCCTAATGATGTGATCCCGTTATCAAATGACAACTCATGTCTATGACCTGGAAACCGCGGTCATCTTTGATCAACGAGCTAGTCCTGAAGAGGCTTACTAGGGACACAAAGTTTGTCTATTTATCCACACATGTATGTGAGTTTCCAATCAATACAATTATAGCATGGATAATAAACGATTATCATGAACAAGGAAATATAATAATAACTCTTTTATTATTGCCTCTAGGGCATATTTCCAACAGTCTCCCACTTGCACTAGAGTCAATAATCTAGCATTACAAGGTAATGAATCTAACACCCATAGAGTCTTGGTGTTGATCATGCTTAGCCCGTGGAAGAGGCTTAGTCAACGGATCTGCAACATTCAAATCCGTGTGTACTTTGCAAATGCTTATGTCCTCCTCCTTAACTGAATCGCGGATGGAATTGAAGCGTCGCTTTATGTGTCTGGTCCTCTTGTGAAACCTTGGTTCCTTGGCTAGAGCAATGGCACCAGTGTTGTCACAAAACAGAGTCATTGGGTTTAGTGCACTAGGCACAACTCCAAGATCTGTCATGAACTCCTTCATCCAGACACCTTCCTTTGCCGCCTCCGAGGCAGCTATGTACTCCGCTTCGCATGTAGAATCGGCTACCACGCTTTGCTTGGAACTGCACCAGCTTACCGCTCCCCCGTTGAGAATATATACGTATCCGGTTTGAGACTTAGAGTCATCCGGATCAGTGTCAAAGCTTGCATCGACGTAACCCTTTATGACGAGCTCTTGATCACCTCCATAAACGAGAAACATTTCCTTAGTCCTTTTCAGGTACTTTAGGATATTCTTGACCGCTGTCCAGTGATCCAAACCAGGATTACTTTGAAACCTTCCGGCCATACTTATGGCAAGGCTGACATCTGGTCTTGTGCACAGCATTGCATACATGATAGAGCCTATGGCTGAAGCATAGGGGACGACACTCATCTTTTCTCTATCTTCCGCAGTCACTGGGCATTGAGTCTTACTCAACTTTGTACCTTGCAATACCGGCAAGAACCCCTTCTTGGATTGATCCATTTTGAACTTCTTCAAAACTTTATCAAGGTATGTACTTTGTGAAAGTCCTATCAAGCGTCTTGATCTATCTCTATAGATCTTGATGCCCAATATGAAAGCAGCTTCACCGAGATCCTTCATTGAAAAACTCTTGTTCAAATACCCCTTCACGCTATCCAAAAATTCTATATTGTTTCCAATCAGCAATATGTCATCCACATATAATATTAGAAACGCTATAGAGCTCCCACTCACTTTCTTGTAAATACAAGCTTCATTGTAAACTTGTACAAACCCAAACGCTTTGATCACCTCATCAAAGCGAAGATTCCAACTCCGAGATGCTTGCACCAGCCCATAAATGGAACGCTGGAGCTTGCATACTTTGTCAGCATTCTTTGGATCGACAAAACCTTCCGGTTGTATCATATACAACTCTTCCTTAAGAAAACCGTTAAGGAACACTGTTTTGACATCCATCTGCCAAATTTCATAATCGAAATATGCAGCTATTGCTAACATGATTCGGACGGATTTAAGCATCGCTACGGGTGAGAAAGTCTCATCGTAGTCAATCCCTTGAACTTGTGAAAAACCCTTTGCCACAAGTCGAGCTTTATACACGGTGACATTACCGTCAGCGTCCGTCTTCCTCTTAAAAATCCATTTATTCTGAATGGCCTTCCGCCCTTCAGGTAATACTTCCAAAGTCCATACTTTGTTTTCATACATGGATCCCATCTCGGATTTCATGGCCTCTAACCATTTGTCGGAATCCGGGCCCACCATCGCTTCTCCATAGCTCGTAGGTTCACCGTTGTCTAACAACATGACCTCCAAGACAGGGTTACCATACCACTCAGGTGCAGTGCGTACCCTTGTCGACCTACGAGGTTCGGCAGTAACTTGATCAGAAGCTTCTTGATCATCATCATTGGCTTCCTCTTCAACCGCTGCAGGCTCCACAAAAACATCTTTCTGTGCTGTGCAACTCTCTGGTTGAAGCAGAGGTTCAATAACCTCATCAAGTTCTACCTTCCTCCCACTCAATTCTTTCGAGAGAAACTCTTTCTCGAGAAAGGACCCGTTCTTAGCGACAAACACTTTGCCTTCGGATCTGAGATAGAAGGTGTACCCAACAGTTTCTTTTGGGTATCGTATGAAGACACATTTGTCCGCTTTGGGTTCGAGCTTTTCTGGCTGAAGCCTTTTGACATAAGCATCGCAACCCCAAACCTTGAGAAAAGACAACTTAGGTTTCTTACTAAACCATAGTTCATACGGTGTTGTCTCAACGGACTTAGATGGAGCCCTATTTAAAGTGAATGCAGCTGTCTCTAACGCATATCCCCAGAACGATAGTGGCAAATCGGCAAGAGACATCATAGAACGCACCATATCTAATAGGGTTCGATTACGACGTTCGGACACACCATTACGCTGTGGTGTTCCAGGTGGCGTCAACTGTGAAACAATTCCACATTTTCTTAAGTGATTGCCAAACTCATAACTCAGATATTCTCCCCCTCGATCAGATCGTAGGAACTTGATCTTCTTGTTACGATGATTTTCAACTTCACTCTGAAATTGCTTGAACTTTTCAAAAGTTTCAGACTTATGCTTCATTAAGTAAATATACCCATATCTACTTAAGTCGTCAGTGAAGGTGAGAAAATAACGATATCCACCGCGCGCCGTGACACTCATCGGACCACACACATCAGTATGTATGATTTCCAATAAGTCACTTGCCCGTTCCATTGTCCCTGAAAACGGCGTCCTCGTCATCTTGCCCATGAGGCACGGCTCGCATGTGTCAAGTGATTCAAAATCAAGAGACTCCAAAAGTCCATCAGCATGGAGCTTCCTCATGCGTTTCACGCCGATATGACCCAGACGGCAGTGCCACAAGAAAGTGGTATTATCATTATCAACTCTACATCTTTTGGCATCAATGTTATGAACATGTGTATCATCACTATCGAGATTCAATAAGAATAAACCCCTCACTTCGGGTGCATGACCATAAAAGATATTACCCATATAAATAGAACAACCTTTATTCTCTGATTTAAATGAGTAACCGTCTCGCATCAAACAAGATCCAGATATAATGTTCATGCTTAACGCAGGCACTAAATAACAATTATTCAGGTTCATAACTAATCCCGATGGTAATCGAAGAGCGAGCGTGCCGACGGCGATCACATCAACCTTGGAACCATTTCCCATGCGCATCGTCACTTCGTCCTTCGCCAGCCTCCGTTTATTCCGCAGTTCCTGTTTAGAGTTGCAAATGTGAGCAACCGAACCGGTATCAAATACCCAGGCACTACAACGAGAGTTGGTAAGGTACACATCAATAACATGTATATCACATATACCTTGCTTGTTGTTGTTGTTGGCCCCCTTCTTGTCTGCCAGATACTTGGGGCAGTTCCGCTTCCAGTGGCCGTTCCCCTTGCAATAGAAACACTCAGTCTCTGGCTTGGGCCCAGCCTTGGGTTTCTTCACTGGATGAGCAACTGCCTTGCCACCCTTCTTAGAGTTACCCTTCTTGCCCTTGCCATTCTTCTTGAAACTGGTGGTCTTATTGACCATCAACACTTGATACTCCTTCTGGATGTCTGCCTCAGCGACTTTCAGCATCGAAAACAGCTCGGCGATGGTTTTGTTCATCCCTTGCATGTTATACTGCTGCACGAAGCTCTTGTAGCTAGGCGGGAGTGACTGGAGAATTCTGTCAATGATAGCCTCATCCGGGAACACAAGTCCCAGATCAGCTATGCGGGTATAGTACCCAGACATCTTCAGTAAGTGCTCACTGACAGACGAATTCTCCTCCATCTTGCAAGCAAAGAATTTATCGGTGGTCTCATACCTCTCGATCTTGGCATTCTTTTCAAAGATGAACTTCAACTCCTGGAACATCTCATATGCTCCATGACGTTCAAAACGCCTTTGAAGTCCTCCTTCCAAGCTATACAATATGGCACACTGCACTACTGAGTAGTCATCCGAACGCGACTGCCAGGCGTTCATAACGTCCGCAGAGGCCTGAGGAGCGGGGGGTTCACCTAGCGGTGCATTCAGGACATAAACCTTTTGGGCAGCTGTGAGGATGATCCTCAGATTGCGGAGCCAGTCCGCAAAGTTGCTCCCATCATCTTTCAGTTTAGCTTTCTCTAGGAACGCATTAAAATTCAGGGGAGCTACTGCGCGAGCCATCTACAACAAAAGATTTGCAAAGACATTTTAGACTATTGTTCATGATAAGTGAGTTATTACCTAATCAAATTATTTATAACTCCCACTCAAATTGACATCCCTCTGGTCATTCGAGCGTGACATGATCCAGATCCACCAACCCAAGTCCGATCATCACGTGAGATGAGGTGGTGTCAATGGTGAACATCTACATGTTGATCATATCTACTATATGACTCATGCTCGACCTTTCGATCTTCCGTGTTCCGAGGCCATGTCTGTACATGCTAGGCTCGTCAAGTCTAACCCGAGTGTTCTGCATGTGCAAAACTGGCTTGCACCCGTTGTATGCGAACGTAGAGTCTATCACACCCGATCATCACGTGGTGCTTCAAAACGACGAACCTTCGCAACGGCGCACACTCGGGGGGAACACAATTTTATCTTGAAATTTTTGTGAAGGATCATCTTATAATGCTACCGTCGTCCTAAGCAAAATAAGATGCATAAAAGGATTAACATCACATGCAAATCATAAGTGACATGATATGGCCATCAACTCGTGCTTTTGATCTCCATCTCCAAAGCACCGGCATGATCTCCATCGTCACCGGCGCCACACCATGATCCCCATCATCATGATCTCCATCATCGTGTCGCCATCGGGGTTGTCGCGCGCCCACCATGCTTCTTACTACTATTGCTACCGTTTAGCGATAAAGTAAAGCATTACAAAGCGCTTAATGATTGACACGCAGGTCATACAAAAATTAAAGACAACCCTATGGCTCCTGCCGGTTGCCGTATACATCGACATGCAAGTCGATATTAACTATTACAACATGATCATCTCATACATCAAAAATATATCTCATCATGTCATTGGCCATATCATATCACATACATACCCTGCAAAAACAAGTTAGACGTCCTCTAATTTGTTGTTGCATGTTTTACGTGGCTGCTATGGGTATCTAGCAAGAACGCTTCTTACCTACGCAAAGCCACAACGGTGATATTTAAGTTGCTATTTAACCTTCTACAAGGACCGCCTTGTTCTGTTCCGATTCAACTAAGATAGGAGAGACAGACACCCGCCAGCCATCTTATGCAACAAAAGTCACATGTCTGTCGATGGAACCGGTCTCATGTACGTGGACATGTAAAGTTGGTCCGGGCCGCTTCATCCCATAATACCGCTGAATCAAGAAAGACTAAGGAGGGAAGCAATCTAAACATCAACATCCACAAACCCTTTTGTGTTCTACTCGAGAAAGCATCTACGCAAGATCCTAGCTCATGATGCCACTGTTGGGGAAGGTTGCATGGGAAACAAAAATTTTTCCTACGTTCACCAAAATCAATCTAGGAGATGCATCTACGAGGGGAGAGTTGGATCCACATACCCTTGTAGATCGCTAAGCGGAAGCGTTCAAGAACGCGGTTGATGGAGTCGTACTCGCCGCGATTCAGATCGCCGAAGATCCTAGCACCGAAGCAACGGTGCCTCCGCGTTCTTCACACGTACAGCTCGGGGACGTCTCCTCCTTCTTGATCCAGCAAGGGGGAAGGAGAGGTTGATGGAGACACCGGCAGCACGACGGCGTGGTGGAGATGGTGATGGAGGATTCCTGCAGGGCTTCGCCAAGCACCGCGGAGTTCACGAAGATGGATGTGGGAGAGGGAGGGCAGCGCCGAGGCACGAACGTGTGTGGCTGCCCTCCCTCTGCCTCTCTTTATATAGGGGGAGTAGAGGGGAGGGGGCGCCCTAGGGTTTACCCCTAGGGGCGGCGGCCAAGGGGAGGTGGGAGGGGGCGGCGCCCCAGGGTTAGGGTTCCCCCCCCCCCAAGTGCCTTGCCCCCCAAGCCTAGGGGGGTGCGGCAGCCCTAGGGGGGGCCAGCCCCCCTTGCGCATGAGGAGAGGGCCCAAGGGGGGGCGCACAGCCCTATGAGGGCTGTTGTGTCCCCCTTTGTGGCCCATTAGGCCCGAAACTCCTTCCGGGACCCCCGAAACCCTTTTCGGTCATCCGCCGTCTTCCCGATACTCCCCGGAACACTTCCGGACTCCGAAACCTTTCATCCTATATATCAATCTTCGTCCCCGGACCATTCCGGAGACCCTCGTCACGTCCGGGATCTCATCCGGGACTCCGAACAACCTTCGGTAACCATGCACTGTTCTCACTAACAACCCTAGCGTCACCGAACCTTAAGTGTGTAGACCCTGCGTGTTCGGAAACTATGCAGACATGACCGAGACACTCCCAGGTCAATAACCAATAGCGGGATCTGGATACCCATATTGGTTCCCACATGTTCCTCGATGATCTCATCGGATGAACCACGATGTCAAGGATTCAGGCAATCCCGTATACAGTTCCCTTTGTCTCGTCGGTATGTTACTTGCCCGAGATTCGATCGTCGGTATCTCTATACCTAGTTCAATCTCGTTACCGGCAAGTCTCTTTACTCGTTACCGTAATACATAATCCCGTGACTAACTACTTAGTCACTTTGAGCTCATTGAGATGACGTATTACCGAGTGGGCCCGGAGATACCTCTCCGTCACACGGAGTGACAAATCCCAGTCTCGATCCATGTCAACTCAACAGACACCTTCGGAGATACCTGTAGAGTACCTTTATAGTCACCCAGTTACGTTGCGACGTTTGGCACACACAAAGCACTCCTACTGTGTCAGTGAGTTACATGATCTCATGGTCATAGGAACTTATACTTGACATGCAGAAAACTATAGCGATAACTGATACGATCAAAAGCTATGTTTAACATTTGGGTCTCGTCCATCACATCATTCTCCTAATGATGTGATCCCGTTATCAAATGACAACTCATGTCTATGACCTGGAAACCGCGGTCATCTTTGATCAACGAGCTAGTCCTGAAGAGGCTTACTAGGGACACAAAGTTTGTCTATTTATCCACACATGTATGTGAGTTTCCAATCAATACAATTATAGCATGGATAATAAACGATTATCATGAACAAGGAAATATAATAATAACTCTTTTATTATTGCCTCTAGGGCATATTTCCAACACTTAGTTCCTCTGCTGTTGCCCGTAGTGTTCGCCATGTCGCGTAGATGCTGCTAGTGCTTTCGCCGCTCCGTTAAGGCCCCTGTTTTGTCTCATCGAGGTCTGCCGCCGCCGCTGTGTTTGATGCTCGCCGGCGTCGTTGTAGTCGTCGCTAGGTGCTGCAAGTGCACGTCCTGGATGCGGAGTTCCCCCAGGAACAGACCGCGCCATCCCGCCGCCAGATTGGGTCGCCGGAGCAGCTCCGACGAGCTCCTCCGACGGGCTCTGTTTCCCCTTCGCTCTGCGTCTTCACTTATCTCTTAAGGCAATGTTCGCCTTATCTGTCGGCAACACTCGCCTAGCCCAGTGGCTCGTCTCTTTGTCAGTTAACCAGAGGGTAGGGTTCGAATCCCGTCGGGGGCAGTGCTTATTCCCCCTTTTTGCAATTTCTGAGCCACTGACAGGTTGGCCCCACCTGTCATCCCCTCTATGCGGTCCACCCACACCCGCACCCACTCTGCCACCTCAGCGCCTCTGGACCCACGGGTCAGTGGCTCAGGCTAGATCCAGTCTGGGTGTGATAGCCCCTTTTCTTTTGTTTTTCTTTTCTGTTTTTTTCTGTTTTTCTTTTTCTGCATTATTTTTGCATATTTTATATCTTTTAAAATATGCATCTAATGAAATGCTTTATATATGAAAACTGCCTAGTTTTTCATGTAGAATATTAATATGCAGTTTGTTGCCATGTTAACAACATTTAAAATGCTGTTTGACATTTATTTGTGTTTAAAAATGCTTAAACTTGTGAAAAATCATAACTAAATAACTACAACTCCAATTTTTGGCAAACTTTATATGTATTTCGGGTGGGAATATGTGTAGATTAATGTGGTACTGTTGCTTTGCATGTTTAACAACTTAAAAATATATCTTTCTTAGATCTGTCCTAATTGTATTCATATGAATATGGGAGTTTCCGGAAAATGTTGTTTGTTCTTTCCGGCCCATTCAAAATGCTAGCATGTTGCTGTTTGTCCTAGATGCACCCCTTGCCATGTTGAACAACTTTTAAAACTTGTTGGGTGCTTGTTTAAATAATCTACATAACCACTTGTGGCATGTTAGTTGTGTTACTTTTGCTTGTGTTTCACATGTGTGTGATCTTATTATTGATATGTTGCTTGTGCACTCAACTTGCCCCTAGGAGTTGCGTCATACCCTACCCATGTTCATATGCATCATGTGTTTGAGCATTGCATGATGTTTGATTGTTGTTCCAGTGGTTTCATTGTTGTGTTGGTTAGAGCCCGGTGACGATTCGGAGTTCGAGGTTCCTTTCGAGGCTGAGTTTGAAGAGCAAGGTTACGATCCCTCTGTGGAATCAACAGGCAAGATGACCATTCCCAGATATCACTTCTATCTTTGCCTATGCTATATATCTCGTTCTTTAGGTATTGCCTCGATGCCTATTCCTGTTTGTCAGCCCTCCTATTGTTGCCATGAAACACTCTAACCACCTTCCTAGCAAACCGTTGTTTGGATAAGTACGCGTCGCTCAGCCCCTCTTATAGCGTTGTTAGTTGCAGGTGAAGTTCTGAAGATTGCTCCACAATGAAGTTGTTGTTGGGATAACACAATATAAATACCTGATAAACTAATTCACCTATATATTGGTAGTGGGTGGAAGGCTAATCCTTTCTGCTTGGTGTTTTGTTCCACTCATGCCACCTTAGGAACCGATAAACCGGTGTTATGTTCCTTGATTTTTCGTTCCTAACACGGTTGGGGTTTATGGGCCCCTCCTTGGTTATTCGCTCTGTTTAAAGCTTTTCCAGCATGGCCCAACATTGGTTTTACATTTTCCTAACAACTAAAACTTGCATAGGGCGTTGCAAACCCAAGTTCTTAATCCACCCCCCGGGCCAGTGCTCCTCATGGGTGTTGGTCCAACCCAGAGTCGTGTGCGGTACCCCGCTTGGCAACTTGGGTTTTTGGTCACTGTACGCTGTGCTCATCTGGTCGTGGCCTGAGACGAGATACGCTCGGCTACTATTAGAGTGTCAGCACGCCGGGAGGTCTTGCTGGATTAGTTTTACCTTTGTTGAAATATCTTGACCACGGGATTCCGAGGATACTCGGGTCTTCCCACTTTGCAGTTGCGACTCCGCAGATCATGAGCTTATGATGGGCTAAGTTGGGACACCCCTGCAGGGTTTGATCTTTCAAAAGCCGTGCCCGCGGTTATGTGGCAGATGGGAATTTGTTAATACCCAGTTGTAGATAACTTGACACCTTATTCATGAATACACTACATGTGTGAGTAACCGTGATGGTCTCTTTCCGAAGGGCTTCGGGAAGTGAACACGGTGGGGTTATGTTTGATCGTGAGTAGTTAGGATCACTTCTTGATCAACTTGGCAATTCTGGCACTTGTTCTCTTCTCGCTCTAAACTCGTAAGCTAGTGCTTAGTGCTTGCCGCATACCCTATTTATAGCCTTTCCACACCTAAGGTTTTGGTAGTTTTGATACCCGGGAACGGAATTGTTGAGTCCTCTGTGGCTCACAGATTCAACACACACCAGATGCAGGTACCGCTGAGAACAATGCAGGAGATGGTTTGGAACTTCACTTGGAGTTCGATGAAGAGCGTAGTCGTTACTATGTTTCGTATCCCGATGATTAGTAGTGGTTCTTACTAGGAGGATACAGGCTTGAGTTTTATGGTATCTTTCTCGTGTTGGATTTTGTCTGTAGTCGGACCCTGATGTTCTTGGGTGATGTATGCTATTGTATTCATTGTGTGACATGGCGAGTGTAAGCCAGCTATCATTTTACAATTTAATCCCTGAATTTTTACATGAGATGTGCAAAGAGACCATACTTGAGATCATTCTAGTATGCGCTTATGTCCTTAAGTCATGCCTCGACACGTGGGGGACATAGTCGCATACTGGGCATTACAAGTTGGTATTCAGAGCCTTCTCCGACGTAGGAGCCCCCTGATTGATCGAATCGCTGACGGATGAGTCTAGGCACACACACAAAATGTTTTGAGTCCTATATATATATTAGAGAGTAGGATTTTTTTTGCTCCTCATCCCCTTCATCGCTCTGGTGAGGACTCCTGACGTTGTTCTATCTCCTCTACTCTCAAGATTTCACTGAATTTTTTTTTAGGATCACGCGGGTATTGTTTGGATTGTTCTGATATCTTTGTGACGAGAACATTGTTCTCGATGCCTCCTGTCATTTAGGGGTTGTGGCAGTGTCCCGGGGAGTTGAGCTCCGAGGTGTTGTCGTCACAAATGCATCGTAGCGGTTCTAGAATACCAGAGTCGGCCGACATCAAAAACTCTTCTATGCGTTTAGTGGTGAGATAACCCCGACGTCACCCAATACTGGTGGGATAGTTCGGGAGTATTGCCATAGCTAGTATAGCGGATAAGTTTCGAAGGTCTGAGGTAAATAGTTTCTGAGGATGACTGGTTATGTGTTAACGGATGGATACAGCTGGATGTAGGTTTAGAGTTGAGTGCGCGGTGCTTCCCCTGTATCCCCAACACCAGATTGCATAACCGGAAAGCTTCGGGAATTAATAGGTGGGTTTCAAGTAGCTCGTAGGTATTCTTCCAACGAGTGCATGGTATGAGGTTTGGGGTTAAACATCGAGTGAAGAGGTTTCATGGGCGTTGTTCCAATTGGGAATTGCATCTTAAAGGGTCCTTGGCTATGCTGATACGGGGATTGCAACACCCTTTGTAACACGTACCATGGGGCATTCAGTACGAACATGTGGGACGAAACTTCTATCATGTATTTGTTCCATCTGTACCTTGTTGTTTTATTTTACCTTTTGTTCTCCCAAGTGGCTTCTCGACAAGATTGTTGTACCATTAAGCTGTGGAATTCATCCGTTCATTTTGTTCGAATGCTCATTGTGAAGACTTTATGTTGCAAATTTCTAGTTGTTGATTCAGCTTACCTGTTTTGCATCAATGGCTAACAGTTGTCATCATATTCAGGATGGCTCCTAAGAAGGTTCCCAACCCAAACCAAGAGGGTGAAGAAGAGCGTCCTCCTGAACGTCCTCCTTCCCCTCCTCCTCCGTCTGAGGCATGGAGAGCGATTATGCATGCAACCAACCAGAACACTCAGATGCTCATGCAGATGATGCAGAATTTTCAAGCCAATCAAGCAAATCAAGGCAATCATAGGAACCAAGGCCAAGGCAATCTGTTCAATCAACCTCACTTTGCAACACTGAACCAATTCCTGGCAAACCAACCGAAGTCGTTCGGTTACTGTGTGGACCCGCTAGATGCTGAAGATTGGATCACAGACATCAAAAAGCACTTTGAATGCAGTAACATGAGGCCTGAAGATTATGTCAAGTTTGCCACTTTCCAACTCAAAGATCAAGTTGCTGATTGGTGGCAACATTGCAAAGATTCCAGAGGTGGTCGTGAGATCTCGTGGACTGACTTCTGCAGAGATTTTCGTTCTCATCACATTCCAACCAGTGTCATTGAAGGCATGCGTGAGCAATTCCGCAACGTGAAGCAAGGCACCATGTCCGTCTATCAATACAATGTCAATTTCCAGAATCTTGCCCGTTATGCGAAGCAAGACATCCTCGATGCCAAGAGCAAGATATATCAGTTCCGAGGTGGTCTGAAAGATGAACTCCAACTTGCTCTCACCTTGTTCGAGCCGGGCGAATTTGACCAATTCTACAATATGGCTGTCAAGCAAGAGGCAGCTCAGCTCAAGTGTGAAGCTTCCAAAAAGAGGATAAGAGATGTTGTTCACTCCTCCTCTTCCTCTCAAGTGGTTGCCAAGCAGCAGAAGTTCTGGCTACCGCCTCCTCCAGTGCTCCATCCTCCAAGCAACAACAAGCACTCAGGTCATCGTGGATTCTCCCACCCACCCAACCCAAGCAATCAGTCCAAGCCTCAGTTCCAAGCTCCAAGATCAAGTGGTCCTTATCTTTGGCCTCTTTAAGAAGTTACTTGCAACAAGTGTTCTCAGAAGGGTCACTATGCCAACAAGTGTCCCAACCCAAGGCGCCTTCCGCCTCCTCCACCAGTCAGCACAGCTATTGTCAAGCATAACCCCAAGTCAGCAAGAGTGAATCTGATGAATGCAGCTCAAGCAGAGAATTCTTCCGATGTGATATTGGGTAACCTCTCAGTTAACTCCATTCCTACAAAAGTCTTGTTTGATTTAGGGGCATCACATTCTTTCATATCAAGACCTTTTGCATTGTCACATGATATGCCATTGCAAGCTTTGCCTAGTCCAATGTTCGTGCTTTCTCCGGGTTTGCTAATGAACTCCAACAACTTTGTTCCGGATATATCTATTCATATGGGTGATTACAGTTTTCTGGTTTCACCGGTTGTTCTCGGCAACTCCGACATTGATCTTATTCTTGGGATGGATTAGCTCTCCAAGCATGATGCAAACATTGATTGTGCAAACAAGGAAGTCAAGCTTACTCATCCTGACGAAGACGTGATTATCTTTGTAGCTCGAGATAACACAATCAGGCTATTCTCTCCCAATGAAAAGGGCGAGATTTAATGCCATTTCTCAGGTTCCGGTGGTTCGTGAATATGAGGATGTATTCCCTGAAGAGCTTCCAGGCATGCCTCCCCACCGTCAAGTTGAATTCGTCATTGAACTTGAACCCGGTACCGAGGCAGCATGTCGGCATCCGTACAAGCTTTCTCCTGATGAGTTGAAGGAGCTGAAGAAACAACTCGATGAGCAAGAACGTATGGGTCTAATCAGACCAAGTACTTTTCCTTGGGGTTGTGGTGTTCTATTTGTCAAGAAGAAGGATGGGACGGAATGCCTTTGCATTGATTATCGGCCATTGAACAAGAAGACAATAAAGAATAAGTACCCGCTCCAAAATATCAATGAATTGTTCGAGCAGCTCAAAGGGGCAAAGGTGTTCTCGAAGCTCGATCTCCGGATGGGTTACCATCAGATTCGTATCTGTGAAGAGGATATTCCCAAGACCGCATTCAGAACGAGTTATGGCTCCTATGAATACACGGTCATGTCTTTCGGCCTAGCAAATGCTCCACCCACTTTCTCTCGGATGATGCACTTCATATTCAACCCCTACACCAATGAATTCGTTCTCGTCTACCTCGATGATATCTTGGTATTCTCCAAGAATAAAGAAGACCATGCCAAGCACCTCCGTTTGGTCCTTGACAGGCTCTGTGAGCACCGGTTCTATGCGAAGTTATCCAAATGTGAATTCTGGCTGGATAAAATCCTCTATCTTGGCCATATTATCTCTGCCGAGGGCATTTCTGTTAACCCCGAGAAGGTTGAAGCTATTGTCAACTGGCAACATCCGCAGAATGTCAAGCAACTCTGAAGCTTCCTTGGTCTCGCTAGCTATTGCATAAGGTTCGCTGAGAACTTCTCCAAGATTGCCAAGCCTCTTTCCAACCTGTTGCAGAAGAATGTCAAGTACTCGTGGACTCCTGATTGTGATGTGGCATTCAAGACACTCAAAGACAAGCTCATTTCTGCTCCGGTTCTTACTCCTCCGGATGAGTCCAAGCCTTATGAAGTCTTTTGTGATGCTTCATTGCAAGGTCTTGGTGGTGTTCTCATGCAAGACAAGAAGATTGTGGCATACACTTCTCGTCAGCTCAAACCAAATGAGAAGAATTACCCCACACATGATCTTGATCTAGCAGCGGTTGTTCATGCCTTGATCACGAGGAGACACCTTCTGTTGGGCAGAAAAGTGGACATCTTCACCGATCACAAGAGCTTGAAGTACATCTTCACTCAGCCAAACCTTAACCTTCGCCAGACTCGTTGGTTTGAAATGATTCAAGAGTACGATCCAAGCATTGAGTATACTCCTGGCAAGGCCAATGTCATTGCAGATGCCTTGAGCAAAAAGGCGTATTGCAATAGTCTCCTTCTCAAACCGTTCCAGCCTGAACTTTGTGAATCATTCAGGAAGCTCAACCTCCAAGTTGTTCCGCAAGGATTCCTTGCCAACCATCAAGTTGCTCCTACCTTGGAAGATCAAATCCGTGAGGCCCAACTCAGTGATGCTATGGTGCATAAAGTGAAACATGGTATTTCTAAGGGTACTCCCAAGTACAAGTGCTATCGCGATGATGAGAAAGACACCTTGTTCTTTGAGGACAGGATCGTGGTTCCCAAAGGTGATCTCAGAAAGCTCATAATGAACAAAGCACATGACTCACTTCTCTCGATACATCCAGGAAGCTCCAAGATGTACCATGACCTCAAGCAATCATATTGGTGGACTCGCATGAAAAGGGAGATTGCCCAATTCGTGAATGAATGTGATGTATGCAAAAGAGTGAAGGCAGCGCATCAACGCCCAGCCGGACTCCTTCAACCTCTACCTATTCTCGAGTGGAAATTCGATCACATTGAGATGGATTTCATCACCGGTTTTCCCAAGTCCAAGAAGGGAAATGATGCTATCTTTGTGGTGATTGACAAGCTAACTAAAGTAGCTCATTTTCTTCCCGTCAAGGAATCCATCAACGCAGCTCAGCTGGCAGAGCTGTACACCTCCAGAATTGTTTCTTTGCATGGCATTCCTCAAGTGATCTCCTCAGACCGTGGAAGCTTGTTCAGTTCCAAGTTTTGGGATTCTTTTCAGTTAGCCATGGGCACAAAGATTCGCTTCAGCACTGCGTTTCAGCCTCAGACTAGTGGTCAAGTCGAAAGAGTGAACCAAATCCTTGAAGAGATGCTCAGAGCTTGTGTCATCTCCTTCGTTATGAAATGGGAAGATTGCCTTTCCATTTGCCGAATTTTCCTACAACAACGGTTTCCAAGCAAGTGCCGGCAAAGCTCCTTTTGAAATCCTCTATGGTAGAAAGTGGCGTACCCCTCTCAACTGGTCCGAGACTGGTGAACGTCAATTCCTTGGAAATGATTTGATCTCAGAAGCCGAAGATATGTGCAAAGTCATATGTGAGCATCTCAAAGCCGTGCAATCGCGTCAAAAGAGCTACTATGATGGCAAGCATCGTGACTTGGCTTTCGACATTGGAGACCATGTCTATCTCCGTGTTTCTCCCATGAAGGGCACTCAGAGGTTCGGTATGAAGGGCAAGCTTGGTCCAAGATGTGTGGGCCCTTTCAAGATTCTTGGCAAGAGAGGCGATCTAGCCTACCAACTCGAGCTTCCCTCCAACTTTGCAAATGTGCATGATGTGTTTCACGTGTCTCAACTCCGCAAGTGCTTCAAGACGCCTGAACGCACCATTCCGTTCAAAGAGATTGATCTTCAACAAGACTTGTCTTATCGTGAGCACCCCGTTGCTATTCTTGAAGAAACTGAGCGCAAGACCTGCAGCAAATCCATCAAATTCTTGAAAGTGTAGTGGTCACACCATACCGACCGAGAAGCTACATGGGAACGATAAGATCATCTCCGTTCTGAGTATCCCGCCTTCTTTCAGTCCTAGATCTCGGGACGAGATCTTTTTGTAGTGGAGGAGAGTTTGTAACACCCCATATGTGATACCTTCCATTTTTGGCAATAAAGCTTTACCAATTGATCCTTGTCCTTTCCTTGGGGGTTCTTTTTCAATTATGCATTCTTATTGTTATTGCATTGTCTTGTTATTTTTTTCTTTTGCATTCATGCATTACTCCATCATCATCATTGCATCATGACCATCATAGCATTCTTTTACTTGCCAATGTGTTATGCATCCTTAGTTTGTTGTGTTGGTCCTTGATCTTGTTCTCGTGTTGGTGGTGATAAGCAAGACCATAGCTATGCTAACCCTACCCCTCTTGTTCTTGCACCACTTCTTCTCCTTCTTTCTTTTCTTTCCATTCTCTAATCAATTTTGCAAGTGACTTAGCCTCTTCCAATAATGTTCATCTCCTCCCCACATCTAAGTTACATTGTCCCAAGCCACCATGCAAAGCCTTGCCCCATTTTAAATAGATTTGGTCAGGTTAAAAAATGATGGAAGTTTGAACCACATTCAAACTTATTTTATTTTTCTACCTGTAAAAATGCCCAAGTCATTTTTATAAAATAGGGCATAAATCCAGGAGCATGGGGATATTTTATTTATCTCCTAATTCCTTTTCCTTGAGCCTGTGCTTTTTCTTTTTTTTCTGTCTGAGGAAAATGGAAAAAGAAAAGGTTTTAAACAGCAGCAGCCGCAGCAGTGCAGCCCAGCCAACCTGGGCCTCCTTTTCCCCCTCGGCCCAGCTAAACCAGCCCGCAACGTCCCTGCTACCTATTTGCACCCGCGCACCCGCACGCCCCCCTCTGCTTCGCAGCCACGTGGACGTCTCGACCCCACTTGTCATCGACTACGCCAGAAATCTCACCCACCTTTTCTTCCTCCTCCCGAGACGCCATGGGGACCGCAAGCACGACGCCGTCGCCGCACCGTCGTGGCTCTGGCCCTCCTTTTAAACCCTCTCCGTGTCCAACCCATCCTCTAGGGTTCCCTCTTCCTCCTCCCGCTGCCTGGTGAGCTGAGAACCACCAGATCCACCGCTCCGCAGCTATCCAGAGCGCATCTGAGAGCGCGGGCTCGTCGCCGGCGAGCTTCCCGTCCTCCTCTGCCTCACCAACCTTGCCGGTCTTCTTCCTCGACGTCGTCTACGTCCACTACACGGAGCCGATCGCCTCGCCTGCGACTTCTTCTTCCTCTTCTTCAACTCCGACAGTCGCGGGTGTTCGATCATAGCCGCCGTCGACTCCGCCCACCTCCCGGCTAACCAAGCACACCTCTGTGCTTGTGCTACGTTCGCGCACCTCCCCGTGCCTTTTTCCCCTTCGCCCGCGTCGTCTAGCACATAGTTCACCGTGCACCAGAGCTCGTCACCGTCGGGCCTCGTTTCTGGTGAGTGTTCCGACCACCTTAGTTCCTCCGCTGTTGCCCGTAGTGTTCGCCATGTCGCGTAGATGCTGCTAGTGCTTCCGCCGCTCTATTTAGGCCCCTGTTTTGTCTCGTCGAGGTCCGCCGCCGCCGCTCTGTTTGATGCTCGTCGGCGTCGTTGTAGTCGTCGCTAGGTGCTACAAGTGCACGTCGTGGATGCGGAGTTCCCCCAGGAACAGACCGCGCCATCGCGCCGCCAGATTGGGTCACCGGAGCAGCTCCGACGAGCTCCTCCGACGGGCTCGGTTTTCCCCTTCGCTCTGCATCTTCAGTATCTCTTAAGGCAATGTTCGCCTTATCTGTCAGCAACACTCACCTAGCCCAGTGGCTCGTCTCTTTGTCAGTTAACCAGAGGGCAGGGTTCGAATCCCGTCGGGGGCAGTGGTTATTCCCCCTTTTTGCAATTTCTGAGCCACTGACAGGTTGGCCCCACCTGCCATCCCCTCTGTACAGTCCACCCACACCCGCACCCACTCTACCACCTCAGCGCCTCTCGACTCACGGGTCAGCGGCTCGGGCTAGATCCAGTCTGGGTCAGATAGCCCCTTTTCTTTTGTTTTTGTTTTCTGTTTCTTTCTTTTTTCTTTTTCTGCATTATCTTTGCATATTTTATATCTTTTAAAATATGCATCTGATGAAAATGCTTTATATATGAAAACTGCCTAGTTTTTCATGTAGAATATTAATATACAGTTTGTTGCCATGTTAACAACATTTAAAATGATGTTTGACATTTATTTGTGTTTAAAAATGCTTAAACTTGTAAAAATCATAACTAAATAACTACAACTCCAATTTTGGCAAACTTTATATGTATTTCGGGTGGGAAAATGTGTAGATTAATGTGGTATTGTTGCTTTGCATGTTTAACAACTTTAAAATATATCTTTCTCAGATCTGTCCTAATTGTATTCATATGAATATGGGAGTTTCCGGAAAATGTTGTTTGTTCTTTCCGACCCATTTAAAATGCTAGCATGTTGCTGTTAGTCCTAGATGCACCCCTTCCCATGTTAAACAACTTTTAAAACTTGTTGGGTGCTTGTTTAAATAATCTACATAACCACTTGTGGCATGTTAGTTGTGTTCCTTTTGCTTGTGTTTCACATGTGTGTGATCTTATTATTGCCATGTTGCTTGTGCACTCAACTTTCCCCTAGGAGATGCATCATACCCTACCCATGTTCATATGCATCATGTGATTGAGCATTGCATGATGTTTGATTGTTGTTCCAGTGTTTTCATTGTTGAGTTGGTTAGAGCCCGGTGACGATTCAGAGTTCGAGGTTCCTTTCGAGGCTGAGTTTGAGGAGCAAGGTTACGATCCCTTTGTGGAATCAACAGGCAAGATGACCATTCCCAGATATCACTTCTATCTTTGCCTATGCTAGATGTCTCATTCTTTAGGTATTGCCTCGATGCCTATTCCTGTTTGTCAGCCCTCCTATTGTTGCCATGAAACACTCTAACCACCTTCCTAGCAAACCATTGTTTGGATAAGTACGCGTCGCTCAGCCCCTTTTATAGCGTTGTTAGTTGCAGGTGAAGTTTTGAAGATTGCTCCACGATGAAGTTGTTGTTGGGATAACACAATATAAATACCTGATAAACTAATTCACCTATATATTGGTAATGGGTGGAAGGCTAAGCCTTTCTGCTTGGTGTTTTGTTCCACTCATGCCACTTTAGGAACTGATAAACCGATGTTATGTTCCTTGATTTTGCGTTCCTAACACGGTTGGGGTTTATGAGCTCCTCCTTGGTAATTCGCTCTGTTTAAAGCCTTTCCGGCAAGGCCCAACATTGGTTTTACATTTGCCTAACAACTAAAACTTGCATAGGGTGTTGCAAACCCGAGTTCTTAATCCACCCCTCGGGCCAGTGCTCCTCATGAGTGTTGGTCCAACCCAGAGTCATGTGTGGTACCCCCCTTGGCAACTTGGGTTTTTGGTCACTGTACGCTATGCTCATCTGGTTGTGGCCTGAGACGAGATACGCGCGGCTACTATCAGGTTGTCGGGACGCCGGGAGGTCTTGCTGGATTAGTTTTACCTTTTTTGAAATATCTTGAGCACGGGATTCCGAGGATACTCAGGACTTCCCACTTTGGATTTGCGACTCCCCAGATCGCGAGCTTGTGATGGGCTAAGTTGGGACACCCCTACAGGGTTTGATCTTTCGAAAACCGTGCCCGCGGTTATGTGGCAGATGGGAATTTTTTAATATCCGGTTGTAGATAACTTGACACCTTATTCATGAATACGCTACCTGTGTGAGTAACCATGATGGTCTCTTTCCGAAGGGCTTCGGGAAGTGAGCATGGTGGGGTTATGTTTGATCGTGAGTTGTTCGGATCACTTCTTGATCAACTTGGCGATCGTTGGCACTTGTTCTTTTCTCGCTCTAAACTCGTAAGCTAGTGCTTAGTGCTTGCCGCATACCCTGTTTATAGCCTTTCCACACCTAAGGTTTTGGTAGTTTTGATACCCGGGAACGGGATTGCTGAGTCCTCTATGGCTCACAGATTCAACACACGTCAGATGTAGGTACCGCTGAGAACAATGCAGGAGATGGTTCGGAACTTCACTAGGAGTTCGATGAAGAGCGTGGTAGTTACTATGTTTTGTATCCCGACGATCAGTAGTGGTTCTTACTAGGAGGATCCGGGCTTGTGTTTTAGTATCTTTCTCGTGTTGGATTTCGTCTGTAGTCGGACCCTGATGTTCTTGGATGATGTATGCTATTGTATTCATTGTGTGACATGGCGAGTGTAAGCCAGCTATCATTTTACAATTTCATCGCTGAATTTTTACAGGAGATGTGCAAAGATACCATACTTGAGATCATTCTAGTATGCGCTTATGTCCTTAAGTCATGCCTCGACACGTGGGGGACATAGTCGCATACTGGGCATTACAGTCGGTTGCAGGCCTTCTTTTGTTGCAAGAAATAAAACAATTGGGTAAAAATCCCCTCAAAATATCAGCCCAATTGGTGTTACAGATCTTCTAGAATATAAAAAACAGTGAAGGGGTCTGAAAACAGACACGAAACAGAAGAGAAACACACACACACACACACACACACACACACACACACACAGAGAGAGAGAGAGAGAGAGAGAGAGAGAGAGAGAGAGAGAGAGAGAGAGAGAGAGAGAGAGAGAGATCCAATCTCGGAGGGGTTCCTGCCCTTCGAGAGCCTTGGAGACCAAGGACCAGAGGGTAAATCCTCCTCCCATCTCGGGGGAGGCTAAGGAAGATTAAGAATAATGAGGGGTTCTCTCCCCCTCTCTCCCGGTGGCGCTGGAACGCCGCCGGGGCAATCATTGTCTGATGGCAATCTACACCAACAACTCTGTCATCTTCATCAACACCTGCATCGCGTTCCCTTGTCTAATTCAGTGGCCCACTCTCCTACAACCCGTTGTACTCTCTACTTGAACATGGTGCTTTATTCTTAATATTATTATCCAATGATGTGCTACCATCCTATGATGTTTGAGTAAATTTTTATTGTCCTATGGGTGATGGTGAATTGCTAAGATTGGTTTAAATTACGTGTGGTTATGATGTTGTTCTTTGGTTCCCATCATATAAGAGCGCATGTGGATCACACCTTAGGATTTGTTGTATGTTGATTGGACTATGAATTGGAGGACAAGAGTGACAGAAGCTTCTTCCTAACATAATTAAAAATTTATTCATACGGGGTTCAAGGGGGGCCAATATATCTTAATGCTATGGTTGGGTTTTATCTTAATGAACTTTAGTAGTTGCGGATGCTTACTCAGTTCCAATCATAAGTGCATAGAATTCCAAGTAAGGTATGACATGCTAGAAGTGGCCTCTCCCACATAAAAACTTGCTATCGGTCTAGTAAACTTAGCCAATTACTTAGGAACAATTCCGCAAATCCTACCACCACCTTTTCACACTTCTATACTAACTTAATTGTCCTTTTATTAAAATAGCACCTAACTTTATTTTCTCATTCTTTATTATCTTTCAAACCTATCCCTTTACACCTACAAAGTACTTCTAGTTTTATTCTTGTTCTAGGTAAAGCGAAAGTTAAGTGTGCATAGAGTTGTATCGGTGGTCGGTAGAACTTGAAGAGAATTTTAATTCTACCTTTATCTCCTCATTGGGTTCGACAATCTTACTTATCGAGAAAGGCAACAATTTCTCCCCTATACTTGTGGGCTATCAAGACCTTTTTCTGGCGCCATTGCCGGGGAGCAATAGCGTGGGGTGAATATGAAGGAAATATGCCCTAGAGGAAATAATAATGTTATTATTTATTTCCTTATATCATGATAAATGTTTATTATTCATGCTAGAATTTTATTAACCGGAAACTTAATACATGTGTGAATACATAGACAAACAGAGTGTCACTAGTATGCTTTTACTTGACTAGCTCGTTAATCAAAGATGGTTAAGTTTCCTAGCCATAGACATGAGTTGTCATTTGATGAACGGGATCACATCATTAGAGAATGATGTGATTGACTTGACCCATCCGTTAGCTTAGCAAATTGATCGTTTAGTTTTACTTCTATTGCTTTCTTTATGACTTATGCATGTTCCTATGACTATGAGATTATGCAAGTCCCGATTACCGGAGGAACACCTTGTGTGCTATCAAACATCACAACATAACTGGGTGATTATAAAGATGATCTACAGGTGTCTCCGATGGTGTTTGATGAGTTGGCATAGATCGAGATTAGGATTTGTCACTCCGATTGTCAGAGAGGTATCTCTGAGCCCTCTCGGTAATGCACATCACTATAAGCCTTGCAAGCAATGTGATTAATGAGTTAGTTGCGGGATGATGCTTTACGGAATGAGTAAAGAGACTTGCCGGTAACGAGATTGAACTTGGTATGATGATACCGACGATCGAATCTCGGGCAAGTACATACCGATGACAAAGGGAACAACGTATGTTGTTATGTGGTTTGACCGATAAAGATCTTCGTAGAATATGTAGGAGCCAATATGAGCATCCAGGTTCCGCTATTGGTTATTGACCAGATATGTGTCTCGGTCATGTCTACATAGTTCTCGAACCCATAGGGTCCGCACGCTTAACGTTCGATGATGATCGGTATTATGAGTTTATGAGTTTTGATGTACCGAAGGTAGTTCGCAGTCCTGGATGAGATCACAGACATGACTAGGAGTCTCGGAATGTCCGAGACATAAAGATTGATATATTGGACGACTATATTCGGACACCGGAAGTGTTCCGGGTGTTATCGGGTAAAACCGGAGTGCCGGAGGGGGTTACCGGAACCCCCCGAGGAGTATGGGCCATAGTGGGCCTTGAGGGAATAGAGAGAGGCGGCCCATAGGGCTGGCCGCACCCTCCCCGGACTAGGAAAGGGGGGAGGCGCCCCTCTTCTTACTTCTTCTCTCCCCCTTCCTTTCCTACTCCTAGTCGGAATCGGAAAGGGGATTCCTATTCCTACTAGGAGTAGGAATCCTACTCCTTGGCACACGTATAGGGGCCGACCGGCCCTCCCCCTTGCTCCTTTATATATGGGGGCAGGGGGGCACCTATGAACGCACAAGTAACATTGTTCTAGCCGTGTGTTGTGCCCCTCCATAGAAACACACATCGGTCGTACAGTTGCAGTGCTTAGGCGAAGCCCTGCGTCGGTAGCTTCATCATCTCCGTCACCATGCCGTCGTGCTGATGAAACTCTCCCGTGAAGCTCAACTGGATCAAGAGCTCGTAGGACGTCATCGAGCTAAAGGTGTGCTGAGCGCGGAGGTGCCGTACGTTCGGTGCTTGATCGGTTAGATCGGGAAGACGTTCGACTACATCAACCGCGTCACTAGGCACTTCCGCTTTCGGTCTATGAGGGTACGTAGACACACTCTCCCCTCTCGTTGCTATGCATCTAGTAGATAGATCTTGCGTGATCGTAGGATTTTTTTGAAATACTATGTTCCCCAACAGTGGCATCATGAGCCAGGTCTATGTGTAGATCATATGCACGAGTAGAACACAATGAGTTGTGGGCGATAATAGTCATACTGCTTACCAGCATGTCATACTTTGATTCGGCGGTATTGTGAGATGAAGCGGCCCGGACCGACATTACGCGTACGCTTACGCGAGACTGGTTTCACCGTTATGAGCACTCGTTTCTTAAAGGTGACCGGCGGGTGTCTGTCCCTCTCACTTTAGCTGAATCGAGTGTGGCTACGCCCGGTCCTTGTGAAGGTTAAAACATCACATACTTGACGAAAAATCGTTGTGGTTTTTGTATGCGTAGGTAAGGAAGGTTCTTGCTAAGCCCGTAGCAGCCACGTAAAACTTGCAACAACAAAGTAGAGGACTTCTAACTTGTTTTTGCAGGGCATGTTGTGATGTGATATGGTCAAGACGTGATGAGTTATACGTTTTTTATGAGATGATCATGTTTTGTAAAAGTTATCGGCAACCGGCAGGAGCCGTATGGTTGTCTCTTTATTGTATGAATTGCGAAGGCCATGTAATTGCTTTACTTTATCACTATGAGTTAGCGATAGTAGTAGAAGCAATAGTTGGCGAGGCGACCACGACGCTACGATGAAGATCATGGTGTCAAGCCGATGACGACGGTGATCATGACGATGCTTTGGAGATGAAGATCAAAAGCACAAGATGATGATGGGCATATCATGTCACATATTTTGATTGCATGTGATATTTATCTTATTATGCTTCTTATTTTTCTTAGAACGGCGGTAGCATTATAAGATGATCCCTTACAAAATTTCAAGGTATAAGTGTTCTCCGTGAGTATGCACCGTTGCGAAAGTAAACATTTCGGGGGAAGAGGATTGTGGCCGCCTATATAAGTAGCTAGAACTCCCACTACAAAGGGGATCGACTGATACACTCTGCCACCACTCAAGGAGCAAGAACACTTGCCTCCTGACCCTCCTGAGCTCAGGAACCATTGTACTAGCTCATATCCTCGCTCGCCCGAGGCTAATCCACCAAAGGTGGCCCGAACCTGGATAAACTCTTGTGTGTTCTGTCTGTTGTTTGCTTGAATCCTCCCACCGAGACAAGAGCGAGGCGCTAGGTAGACGTGAGTGGGAGATATCTTCATTCACGCCCCTGTGTTCGAACCTAACGGGTTTTGCGAAGCCCTAAATGCGACATTTGGCGCGCCAGGTAGGGGGCGTGTCGGAATCTCGCCTCTCCGACGACCTCGTGGTCGTCTAGGTTGCCCTCGGCTTCGGCTAGCTGGCGCTCCATCGTCTCCAGGCGTTCACGCTCCATGCTCAGCTCCATCGCCTCAAGGGCCAGCGCCTCCTCCCACGCCGAGAGGCCCGTTGGACTATCATCATCAACCATAGGTGCAGCAAGAGCAGCCCTTCGAGCACGAACCTGGCGCTCGAGCATGGCGTTTGAGGCTTCAAGCTCGCGCTCACGCTCCTCGGCGATCGCGCGACGGCGCTCGGCATCTCGAGCCTCCTCCAGGGCACGGTCGCACGCCTCCTGAGCCGCGGCGGCCGACGCTTCCGCCTTCCTTAGGGCGGATTCGTGCTGCAGCTGGCTCAGGTTGACGGCGGTCCTCAGCCGGTGCCAACCGTTCGCCAGAAGCAGACCTTCGGCCTCGACACGCCCATCTACCTCAGCAGCCTCGACTTTGAGACGCTTCAGGGCGTCTGACGCCTCCCGCACAAGGTCATGACGGACCACGCTCCTGCGCACTGCAAGTTCCAGAAGACGACCAAGCTCGTCCCCGGCATCCGCACCGCCCAAAGGGGGCTCCCCCTCTCCCTCATGTTTAGCGTGTGCCTCAGGGCTAGCGCCGGGGCGCGCGATACATCCAGCGCAGGGAGCAGGCGTGGTCCTGATGGACGGACAGCTGCTCGAGCTGCCTCAAGAGCTTGCTGGCCCATAGTGAAGGCAAGACCCGGGACACTGAGCGGGCTCCCGATGTACCAAGAGCTGCCTTGCCCCAGAAGCGCTCGGGGGCTGGGAGCACGACCTGCACAGTAAGATCCGGGCGCGGCTTTAGGAGCTCGCGCGAGGCCTCCAGAAGGCCCGGCATGGTCCGGAGGAGGGATGCAGGCGGAGGCTTATGCGGGCCTCATCGAGCGGCGCGAGGACAAATCGGAAGAGACTCTGCGGAGCGAGGGGTCAGCAGAACCACATTGGGAAAGACGGGAAGAACTGAAGAACATGCACCTACTGGGTACATCCAGCTTCATCCTCTTCAGGGCCCTCAGGGCAGGGCCGTAGATGCCCCTCAACCTCCGCCTCTTGCCTAGCACCGCGAAGGATGGCTGGAGGCCGCTGGAAGCAGATGTGCCCGAATCCGGGGCAGGGTCGCGGCCGGCGCCTCGATCCCTGTTGCGGTGCTTCCCGGACTCGCTCTGACCGGAGACCGATGCGCCTCCCCTTCCATCGCTTCGGGAGCCAGCGGCACCTCGGCATCTTCCGCCACCTCCGTCAACACCGACGCCTGAGCTTCGTCCGCTTGCTCCAAGGATGAAGTCGACCCCATGCCAGGGGCTCCGCCAGGTGCGTCCGCCCTGAAAAGGGAGGATGGGCTCGCAAGCCCTGATATCACCACCCAGGGGTCACCATGATGATCGGGGATGCCCCCCGGCAACAGTCTCCGTGCATCGAAGCGGGGCATCCTTTGAGCAAGAGCCTTTCCGGCTACGGGAGCCAAGTACAAGGGAGCCGCAGAGCCAGGGCAAGCTTCAGGCACTCCACCGACGAGCAACCGCACCAGTCCCTGGAGCGTGTTAGGAGGGGGCTGCTTCCGCTGGAGGCGCGCGCGATCATCAAGAACCCACATTGGGCTGGAATGGCACTGGAGTGGGGCGACGCGTAGGACAAGGAAGTCCCTCACCACCATCACCAGGGTCAACCCACTCTTCCTCAGGTTGGCCAGTCGGCGCATCACAGGCTCCGGCCGTGGATCTGAAAGGGCCTCATGCCCCCAGCCCGAGTTCGGCACCGTCGGTGCATCAGGAAGATAGAATTGGGGGCTGTACACGGCGGCGTCAACGAACACCCATTGTCGGTGAAACCCTTCTGTGGTTGGGTGAAGCGAGAAGTCAATTCCGGAGGCAGCAGTCGCTTCCACCGTGCGCAACGACACGCACCCCGAGCGCTGCCCCCCATCAACCAAGGAGAGAGCGAAGAAGTGGTGAAGCAAGGCCACGGAAGGGGAACCACCAACGAAAGCTTCACACAGGAACGTGAAGCTGGAAAGCAGGATGATGGACCCAGGGTCCAGGTGTAACGCCCGAATATGGTAATGCGTGAGCACTGCATAGAAGAAGGCGGAGAAAGGGGGAAGGAGACACACGAAGATAGCGTGGAGATGAAGTTGGATGTCGTTAGCACCAAGCTCCGCCACTGGCCGGGAAGCAAGCCGGACCCGGGTCGGCCCCCACTCGTTAGATGCATCGACCAAGGCGTGACGCACCTTGTCCAGACCCTCCCGGTTTACTATGGCGGAGTGGCCCAGCGCTGGCTCGAGCACTGGCGGCGACGCGGCAGGCTTGCCATCCCCGCTCTTCTTCGCCTTGCGCAGCATGACGGCAAGGGGGAAGGGGCAGAGAAGGCAAACAGAGAAAGGGAATGATTGGGAGGCAGAAAGCAGACGCGGCAGCAAGAAGCCCTACTGGTCGTGCGATTGGCAAGGCGCATGACTACCAAGATTGCGTGGGAAACGGGGCAGCCCACGTCACATCCAACCGTCGCACGCCAGCCTGGCCCGCAGCCTTTGGGGCCCGCGGCGCTTCATCCTCGACTAAGGCTTCGCTCCGAAGCCAACTCCGCGCGCGCCTTGGGCCCGGGGACTCTACTATCGGCGTACTGGGAACCAGGGTACCCAGACATGCATGTCTGCGGGCCGCGACGAGCTCCTACTACGGCCTGGTACGGCCCAACTGATCAAACCAGCTGCCCAAGACCCTCGCGAGGGAGCCAAGCCTCGCGAGGAGAACGACGTCAAGACCTCCTCAGGAGCAGCCTCAGCAAGGTGCTCCGGAGGGGCAGAGAATCCAAGGCCAAGCCTGCCTCAGGAGGAGGCAGTGATATCAGCAGTGACGCATCGCGCCAGCGGGTGCCAGCGCGCGCCAGCGGCGCAGTTACCATTTCGATGCAAGGGGGACAGCGCAGCCGCAAGTTCCCGAGGAGCGGGGCAAAGGTTTCCTCATTGGTGCAACGAGACCGAAGACCGCAAGGACGACAAGGAGGATGTCATGGTTGAGCCCACCACCGCGTCATCGCTTGGTCCTTTTGCAGGCGAAGACTGCTTTTGTCAGGGTAGGAACGTCCTTGTGTTCCCGCTCAAAAATGGCCATTGTGGGATCCCTTCCCGCCTAGACATTTCGGGGGAAGAGGACCGTGGCCGCCTATATAAGTAGCTAGAACTCCCAATGCAAAGGGTATCGACTGATACACTCTGCCACCACGCAAGGAGCAAGAACACTTGCCTCCTGACCCTCCTGAGCTCGCCTCCTGAGCTTAGGAACCATTGTACTAGCTCATATCCCCGCTCGCCCGAGGCTAATCCACCAAAGCAGGAAGTAGGGTCTTACACCACAATGTGGCCCGAACCTGGATAAACTCTTGTGTGTTCTGTCTGTTGTTTGCTTAAATCCTCCCACCAAGACGAGAGCGAGGTGCTAGGTAGACGTGAGTGGGAGAGATCTTCGTTCACGCCCCTGTGTTTGAACTTAACGGTTTTGCGGAGCCCTGAATCCGACAATAAGCTCTATGTTCAAATACAATGGGTGTAAGATAGTTTTGCACATGCAGAATACTCGGGTTAAACTTGACGAGCCTAGCATGTACAGACATGGCCTCGAAACACTGGAGACCGAAAGGTCGAGCGTGAATCATATAGTAGATATGATCAACATAAGATGTTCACCATTGAAAACTACTCCATCTCACGTGATGATCGGATATGGTTTAGTTGAATGGATCACGTGATCATTTAGATGACTAGAGGGATGTCTATCTAAGTGGGAGTTCTTTAGTGATATGATTAATTGAACTTTAATTTATCATGAACTTAGTCCTGGTAGTATTAGCATATCTATGTTGTATATCAATAGCTCGCGATGTAGCTCCCCGTTTATTTTTATATGTTCCTAGAGAAATATAAGTTGAAAGATGATAGTAGCAATGATGCGTACTTGTTCAGTGATCTGAGGATTTTCCTCATTGCTGCACAGAAGAATTATGTCCTTGATGCACCGCTAGGTGACCGACCTATTGCGGGAGCAGATGCAGACGTTATGAACGTTTTGACAAAAGCTCGGTATGATGACTACTTGATAGTTTAGTGCACCATGCTTTGCGGCTTAGAACCGGGACTTCAAAAACGTTTTGAACGCCACGGAGCATATAAGATGTTCCAAGAGTTGAAATTAGTATTTCATAGTCATGCCCATATCAAGAGGTATGAGACCATTGACAGTACTTTGCCTACAAGATGGATGAGAATAGGCTAACCAGTGAGCATATGCTCAGATTGTCTGAGTACTACAATTGTTCGAATCAAGTGGGAGTTAATCTTCCAGATAAGATAGTAATTGACAAAGTTCTCTAGTCACTATCTCAAAGTTACTAGAACCTCGTGATGAACTATAATATGCAAGGATGACGAAAGTAATTCCCGAGCTCTTCGCGATGTTGAAATCGGCGAAGGTAGAAATCAAGAAAGAGCATCAAGTGTTGATGGTTAACAAAACCACTTGTTTCAAGTAAAGGGCAAAGGGATAGAAGGGGAACTTCAAAAAGAATGACAAGCAAGTTGTCACTCCCGTGAAGAAACCCAAAGCTAAACTCAAGCCTGAAACTAAGTGCTTCTACTGCAAAGGAAATGGTCACTGGAAGTTGAACTGCCCTAGATAATTGGCGGATAAGAAGGATGGCAAAGTGAACAAAGGTATATTTGATATACAGATTGTTGATGTGTACTTTACTAGTGTTCATAGCAACCCTCGGGTATTTGATACCGGTTCAGTTGCTAAAATTAGTAACTCGAAATGAGAGTTGCAGAATAAACAGAGACTAGTTAAAGGTGAAGTAACGATGTGTTTTGGAAGTGGTTCCAAGATTGATATGATCATCATCGCACACTCCCTATACTTTCGGGATTAGTGTAGAACCTAAATAAATGTTATTTGGTATTTACGTTGAGCATGAATATGATTTGATCATGTTTGTTGCAATACGGTTATTCATTTAAAGTCATAGAATAATTTTTGTTCTGTTTACATGAATAAAACCTTCGATGGTCATACACCCAATGAAAATAGTTTGTTGGATCTCGATCGTAGTAATACACATATTCATAATATGGAAGCCAAAAGATGCAAAGTTGATAATGATAGTGCAACTTATTTGTGGCACTGCCGTTTAGGTCATATTTGTGTAAAGCGCATGAAGAAACTCCATGCTGATGGGCTTTTGGAATCACTTGATTATGAATCACTTGGTGCTTGCGAACCATGCCTCATGGGCAAGATGACTAAAACTCCGTTCTCCGGAACAATGGAGCGAGCAACTGACTTATTGGAAATAATACATATTGATGTATGTGGACCGATGAGTGTTGAGGCTCGCGGCGGGTATCGTTATTTTCTGACCTTCACTGATGATTTGAGCAGATATGGGTATATATGCTTGATGAAGCATAAGTCTGAAACATTTGAAAAGTTCAAAGAATTTCAGACTGAAGTAGAGAATCATCGTAACAAGAAAATAAAGTTTCTACGATCTGATCGTGGATGTGAATATTTGAGTTACGAGTTTGGTCTTCATTTGAAACAATGTGGAATAGTTTCACAACTCACGCCACCCGGAACACCACAGCGTAGTGGTGTGTCCGAACGTCGTAACCGTACTTTATTAGATATGGTACGATCTATGATGTCTCTTACCGATTTACCACTATCATTTTGGGGTTATGCTTTAGAGACGACTGCATTCACGTTAAATAGGGCACCATCTAAATCCGTAGAGACGACGCCTTATGAACTGTGGTTTGGCAAGAAACCAAAGTTGTCGTTTCTTAAAGTTTGGGGCTGCGATGCTTATGTGAAAAAGCTTCAACCTGATAAGCTCAAACCCAAGTCGTAGAAATGTGTCTTCATAGGATACCCAAAGGATACTGTTGGGTACACCTTCTATCACAGATCCGAAGGCAAGATATTCGTTGCTAAGAATGGATCCTTTCTATATAAGGAATTTCTCTCGAAAGAAGTGAGTGGGAGGAAAGTGGAACTTGATGAGGTAATTGTACCTTCTCCCGAATTGGATAGTAGTACATCACAGAAACTAGTTCCAGTGATTCCTACACCAATTAGTGAGGAAGCTAATGATGATGATCATGAAACTTTGGATCAAGTTACTGCTGAACTTCGTAGATCAACCAGAGTATGTTCCGCGCCAGAGTGGTACGGTAACCCAGTTCTGGAAGTCGTGTTACTAGACCATGATGAACCTACGAACTATGAGGAAGCGATGATGAGCCCGGATTCCGCAAAATGGCTTGAGGCCATAAAATCTGAGATGGGATCCATGTATGAGAACAAAGTGTGGACTTTGGTTGACTTGCCCGATGATCGGCAAGCCATTTAAAATAAATGGATCTTTAAGAGGAAGACTAACGCCAATGGTAATGTTACTGTCTACAAAGCTCGACTTGTTGCGAAAGGTTTTCGACAAGTTCAAGGTGTTGACTACGGTGAGATTTTCTCACTCGCAGAGATGCTTAAGTCTGTCCGAATCACATTAGCAATTGCTGCATTTTGTGAAATCTGGCAAATGGATAACAAAACTGCGTTCTTTAATGGATTTATTAAAGAAGAGTTGTATATGATGCAACCAGAAGGTTTTGTCAATCCTAAAGGTGCTAACAAAATGTGCAAGCTCCAGCGATCCATCTATGGACTGGTGCAAGCATCTCGGAGTTGGAATATACGCTTTGATGAGGTGATCAAAGCATATGGTTTTATACAGACTTGCGGTGAAGCCTGTATTTACAAGAATGTGAGTGGGAGCACTACAACCTTTCTGATAAGTATATGTAAATGACATATTGTCGATCGGAAATGATGTAGAATTTTCTGGAAAGCATAAAGGAGTGTTTGAAAGGAGTTTTTCAAAGAAATACCTCGGTGAAGCTACTTACATATTGAGCATCAAGATCTGTAGAGATAGATCAAGACGCTTGATAAGTTTTTTCAATGAGTACATACCTTGACAAGTTCTTGAAGTAGTTCAAAATGGAACAGTCAAAGAAAGAGTTCTTGCCTGTGTTGCAAGGTGTGAAGTTGAGTAAGACTCAAAGCCCGACCACATCAAAAGATAGAGAGAGAATGAAAGTCATTCCCTATGCCTCAGCCATAGGTTCTATAAAGTATGCTATGTTGTATACCAGAACTATTGTCTGCCCTGCCCTGAGTTTGGCAAGGGAGTACAATTTTGATCTAGGAGTAGACCACTGGACAGCGGTCAAAATTATCCTTAGAGGATTAAGGAAATATTTCTCGGTTATGGAGGTGGTAAAGAGTTACGTCGATGCAAGCTTTGACACTTATCTAGATGACTCTGAGTCTCGATCTGGATACATATTGAAAGTGGGAGCATTAAGCTAGAGTAGCTCCATGCAAAGCATTGTAGACATAGAAATTTGCAAAATATATACAAATCTGAATGTGGCAGACCCATTGACTAAACCTCTCTCACAAGCAAAACATGCTCAGACCTTAGTACTCTTTGGGTGTTAATCACATGGCGATGTGAACTAGATTATTGACTCTAGTAAACCTTTTGGGTATTTTTCACAGGGCGATGTGAACTATAAAGTGTTAAATCACATGAGAATGTGAACTATTGGTGTTAAATCACATGGTGATGTGAACTAGATTATTGAATCTAGTGCAAGTGGGAGACTGAAGGAAATATGCCCTAGAGGCAATAATAAAGTTATTATTTATTTCCTTATATCATGATAAATGTTTATTATTCATGTTAGAATTGTATTAACAGAAAACTTAATACATGTGTGAATACATAGACAAACTGAGTGTCACTAGTATGCCTCTACTTGACTAGCTCGTTAATCAAAGATGGTTAAGTTTCCTAGCCATAGACATGAGTTGTTAATTGATGAACGGGCTCACATCATTAGAGAATGATGTGATTGACTTGACCCATCCATTAGCTTAGCAAATTGATCGTTTAGTTTTACAGCTATTGCTTTCTTCATGACTTATACATGTTCCTATGACTATGAGATTATGCAACTCCCGAATACCAGAGGAACACATTGTATGCAATCAAACGTCACAACGTAACTGGGTGATTATAAAGATGCTCTACAGGTGTCCCCGATGGTGTTTGTTGAGTTGGCATAGATCGAGATTAGGATTTGTCACTCCGATTGTCGGAGAGGTATCTCTGGGCCCTCTCGGTAATGCACATCACTATAAGCCCTGCAAGCAATGTGACTAATGAGTTAGTTGCGGGATGATTCATTACGGAATGAGTAAAGAGACTTGCCGATAACGAGATTGAACTAGGTATGATGATACCGATGATCGAATGTCGGGAAAGTAACATACTGATGACAAAGGGAACAACGTATGTTGTTATGCGGGTTTGACCGATAAAGATCTTCATAGAATATGTAGGAGCCAAAATGAGCATCCAGGTTCCGCTATTGGTTATTGACCGGAGATGTGTCTCGGTCATGTCTACATAGTTCTCGAACCCGTAGGGTCCGCACGCTTAACGTTCGATGACGATCGGTCTTATGAGTTTATGAGTTTTGATGTACTGAAGGTAGTTCGGAGTCCCGGATGAGATCACAGACATGACGAGGAGTCTCGGAATGTCCGAGACATAAAGATTGATATATTGGACGACTATATTCGGACACCGGAAGTGTTCCGGGTGTTATCGGGTAAAACCGGAGTGCCATAGGGGGTTACCGGAACCCCCTGAGGCCTTGTTTGGTACTAGGGTTTTTGAGGGGATTGGTGTGGATAATCCCCATAGGGATTGGGTGAAACCCCAACCTTCACCCAATCCTTTCAAATCCCCATTTATCCCCAATACACTTGGTAGGGGTAGTGTATTGGGTATTGAGAAAAATGCACTAGAGCTTGGTGATTTGTGGGGAAATGTGGGGATAAAACATGTCAAATGAAATATAACCAAATGGTGTTTCGGGATATGTGGGGATTTAGGGGTTTGACCGGGATAATCCCCACCAATTCCCTAAAATACACTAGTACCAAACAAGGCCCGAGGGAGTATGGGCCATAGTGGTCCTTGAGGGAATAGAGAGGCAGACCATAGGGCTGGTTGCACCCTCCCCCTAGGAATCCTAGTTGGACTAGGAAAGGGGGGAGGCGCCCCTCTTCTTCCTTCTTCTCTCCCCCTTCCTTTCCTACTCCTTGTAGGAGTAGGAAAGGGGATTCCTATTCCTACTAGGAGTAGGAATCCTACTCCTTAGCGCGCCTATAGGGGCCGGCCGGCCCTCCCCCTTGCTCCTTTATATACGGGGCAGGGGGCACCTTTTAACACACAAGAAACATTGTTCTAGCCGTGTGCAGTGCCCCCTCCACAGAAACACACCTCGGTCGTACCGTTGCAGTGCTTAGGCGAAGCCCTGCGCCGGTAGCTTCATCATCTGCGTCACCACGCCGTCGTGCTGACGAAACTCTCCCGTGAAGCTCAACTAGATCAAGAGCTCGTGGGACGTCATCGAGCTGAACGTGTGCTGAACGCGGAGGTGCCGTACGTTCGGTGCTTGATCGGTTGGATCGCGAAGACGTTCAACTACATCAACCGCGTCACTAGACGCTTCCGCTTTTGGTCTACGAGGGTACATAGACACACTCTCCCCTCTCATTGCTCTGCATCTAGTAGATAGATCTTGCGTGATCGTAGGATTTTTTTGAAATACTACATTCACCAACAGAATATTCTCGTGTGCGCATGTTGGCTTTATCACTAAGTAGTTTTTTCTCTTGTTTTCTATCTCTAGTTATGGGTAGGAGATGCAAAATACCAAAAAAATAATAGTTGTACTTGCTAACCCAGTGATTGAGGAACCACCCAATATCTACCATACTGCTGAAGCTTTTTACTTGGATTATCTTCAATCCATTTGTTCTTTTATTGAAAACCGAACTAGCTTAGTTGAGGGAAAATTATTATATGGGCATGCTTATTTTGTGGGACACCGATTGTCTGAAAAGGGGAAACTCTTAAGGTATCAGGTTAATTATTTGCAATACTATGCTTGGCATTTATGCGAAATATATTATTTTACTTGTTGTTCTCAAGACCCTAAGAAACACCTTCCCTACCATTGTGAGTTTAAGGATAATGAAATCTTATATTCTTATGCTAAAGGTGTTTATAATTACTATGATACTGAACAAATTGAAGAATATGTTTCTTTTAAGGGTGCCTATGAAATTGCTTCTTTGATTGAAAAGTATGATGCTACTCTTTATAAATCTGAAAATTTTGCCATACTTAAATATTGCTATGAAAACTATGCTTATAATGCTTATGTTAAAGAATATTTTGAGGAAGCCTCCGTTGTCCAAGAAGAGACTAACATTTTGCAGGAATCTATGGAAGGATAAAATGTTGAAATTATGAGCTCACTAGATGAAAAAGATGATGAGGAGAGCGAAGAACAAAAGGAGGACGAGCGGATTAGCTACCTGTGCCCACCTTCTAATGATAGTAACTCTTAATCTCATACATTGTTTAATTTCCCTTCGTGCTTACCGAAGCATGAATGCTATGATCACTCATATTCGTTTGAAATATCCCTTTTGAGAAAATTGATACTTTATATGATTGTGGCCATGATGCCAATATGAATTATGATTATGGGGATGAACTTGCTATAGTTCCTTATGTTCAAAATGAAATAGTTGCTATTGCTCCCACACATGATAGTCCTATTGTCTTTTTGAATTCTCCCGAGTCCCAACTACACTATATCAGAGAAGTTTGCTCTTATTAAAGACTATATTGATGGGTTGCGTTTTACTATTACACATGATGATTTTGTTGAATATATTATTCATGTCCTTGCTGCTCCTAATTGCAATTGTTATGAGAGAGGAACTACATCTCTGCCTCTCTATGTTTCCAACACGATAAAATTGCAAGAAACTATTTATACTATGCATTGGCCTTTACTTTATGTGCATGAATTGTTATTTATGACATGCAGATGCATAGGAAGAGAGTTAGACTTCGTCATTGCATGATATATGTTGATTTATGCTCACTACTAATTATAAATCATTGTTAATAAAATTGGCTTTGATATACCTTTAGATTATGGTGGATCAATTACCAGGGCACTATATGCGTAGCTTAATGGCTTTAATGAAAGCACTGCCTGGGAGACAACCCAAAAGTTTTAGAGAGTCATTTATTTATGTTGTGTGATTTTCAAATTTTGAAAATCAAAAAAATATATAGAGGGGAACCTAAAACTTTTACAAAAGAAAAGTGAAAGTAAGAAAGATGAACGCCGTCGAAGTGGGGTACGTCCTTGAACTTTGTTCATGCCCATGCAAACTTTGTGAATCTTGATTATAGAAACTTTTCAACAAAATAATTATCCTCTTGTACAAATCCACTATGTTATCAAAGTAACGTGCCATGATATTCCAATAGGATGTTTAAATTGCTTTCTTGGTGTGCGCACTTCAAAAACAAAAGCTTTGGCTCTAGTGCATGAATTTTCATATTTTACTGGAACTACAAAAGTTTCTGAATTTTTTACACATTACTGCTAGGAAAATTGTTTATCATGTCCTAATTGTTCAGAATTTTTATATTTATAAAAGTATATGTTTTATCAGCATCTTTATAGACTGTCCTATTTTCACAGAGTGATGTTATAGTTTTTTATCTGCTTATGTTTGAAACCTTGTTGAGCCCCATTGATTTGAGAGCCATAGAGTTGTGATAGCGTATAGTGGGTAATGTTTTACTATAATTATACAATAATGTTACAGCAGGAGATGTTGGGATTTGGTTTTATATGTACTGACCTCTCTAATAAAAAGTTTGTTTAAGTTTTGTATGGATGAAGTGTTCGAAGATCGAGGAGGATAAGGAGAGGCAAGAGTTAAAGCTTGATGCCCAAGGCACTCCAAGTAAATATATTCAAGGAGACTAAAGCTTCTAAGCTTGGGGATGCTCTGGGAGGCATCCCATCTTTCTTCTTCGACAATTATTGGTATGTCTCTATTTTTGTTTTGTTCACATGATATGAGTAAATTCTTGGAGCATCTTTGGTGTTTATTTTTCCTTTTATTTTATGCACCATGCTGGTATGAGATAGTCCTTCGTTGATTTATAGAATGCTCTTTGCATTTTGCTTATATCTTTTGAAAATGGCTTTATAGAATGCTTCATGTGCTTCACTTATATCATTTGAAGTTTGGATGCTCGTTTCTCTACATTTGGAAAACCGTCATTTGTACAATGCTCTTTTGCTTCACTTATATTTATTAGAGCATGGTCTTTTTTAGAAAATTAAACTCTCATGCTTCACTTATATCTATTTAGAGAGTCAACAGGAATTGGTCATTGAAACCGGTACTGATAAAAATGCAATTAGCAGAGTTAAACACCACAAGGCAGGTGCTGCCAGAGCAGATAATGGCCCAGTTGACTATAAAAAGGTAGGGAAAATAGCTCAAACGTGTTAGGCATGTTTACTACAACATGCTTAATACATCAATCGTACAAACACATAGCCATTAATTGCAACTGGTATTGGTAAGATTGAACTAGTGAGTACATACTTGGTAAGTCTTGAGAGGTTAGTTGCTGGGGCACTTCATCTTCGCCAGAGCCCGCCCAAAGTCAGCGCCGGCGGAGGCGAAATGTTCCTCCTTGTCAAAGTGTGGATCAGTGCCACTGACATGTGTACCTACAGGCAATCGGTAAATGGTAGAAGTTAAACTGCAATTGCACAAATGATGTGAAATACTGCAAGACATGGGATGCAGCTAACCTCGATGGCAAACAACATCATCGGCCGTTATGACCCTGCATCAGTACATGGACAGGCATGTTAAGTACAACAGGGTTAGCATCCACCAAAAATAGCAAATGGGCAGCATCTCTAGTATATCTTCATTGTAGAGAGTAACATGGTAGCAAAGGGACAGATTAAGAAATGGATACAACTGTTAATTGTAACAGGCTTAACATCATCCTAAGTCATGTTTTGTAAGTTTGTAGCCATTGAAATACAACTATTTAAAAATGGATTCAATTGTTAATTGCAACATGCTTAATGGCCATTGAAACCGGTACTGATAAAAATGCAATTGGTATAGTTAAACATCACAAGGCAGGTGCTGCCAGAGCAGAGAATGGCCTGGATGTCTATAAAAAGGTAGGGAAAGTAGCTAAAACGTGTTAAGCATGTTTACTAGAACATGCTTAATACATCGACCTAAAGAACATAGCCATTAATTGCAACTGGTATTGGTAAGATTGAATTGGTGAGTACATACTTGGTAAGTCCTGAGAGGTAGTTGCTGGGGCAATTCATCTTGGCCAGAGCCCGCCCAAAGTCAGCGACGGCGGAGGCGAGTTGTTCCTCCGGGTCGAAGCGTTGATCAGTGCCACTGACATGTGTACCTACAGTCAACCAGTAAATGGTAGAACTTAAACTACAATTGCACAAATGATGTGAAATACTGTAAGACATGGGATGCAGCTAACCTCTACGGCAAACAACAACATCGGCCATTATGACCCTGCGTAAGTACATGGACATGCATGTTAAGTACAACAGGGTTAGCATCCACTAAAAAAAGCAAATGGACAACATCTCTAGTGATATCATGAGTCATGTATTGTAACTTTGCTGCTGGTATTGGTGAAATTGAGCTGGACACAGTAATATTTGAACATCACACAGTGTGCAGTACTAAAATAAACAAGGCACGAACATGCTTAATACATCAACCGTACAAATCATAGCTGTTGCAAGTGGTATTGGTAAGATTTAGCTGGTCAGATATTTCCTGTTAAGTCTCGGGGGTAGTCTCTGGGGCACTTCATCTGGGCCAGAGCCTGCACCATGTCGGCAGCGGCGAAGGCGAGGTGTTCCTCCATGTTAACACGCACAACGGCCATCGTGCCATGGACCGCCATCAGCTCCCGGCGGTGGGTATTTGGAGGCATGAGGATGTTTCGCAGACGCCATTTAAGCAATCAGGCCGGGGCCGTGATAGAGATCGGTGGGTCACCTGACTGGATCCGAGCGGAACGTAGATGTGGTTGAAGTTGTGGTTGTGGCGGCGGCGGTTTGAGATGCCGGTAGGGGGAGGCGCGGGGGGGAGGGAGAGATACTGAGGAAATTTGATGGGTGGGGATGTCGTTGGAGGAATAAATTCTGAAATCACGCGCCTAATGAAAATTTTGGTGCGAAACTTGAAACTTCGATGGGGCAACACACAACGCAGACGAAGCGCGTAAAATACTTGTGTGCGAGAAAACATAATATTGGTAGATCCCATCTCCAAAAAAATGTACACGTGTCATTTATTTTTTCGGGCAATGGTACGTCTGGTTTAGTAGGAAACATCGCACAGGTAACTGACTTATGGACCATTAACGCAAAAAAACACAGACGGGTACGGCATAGAAACGATGTGTTTTGTGATCTTCTAATGATTAACGCAAAAAACGCACACGGGCACACATGCTAATCAATGCTCAAAGCCCTCAAAGGATGCTCTTACGAACATTGTACGTTAATACTACAAACTTAAAGTACTACTGGTAATTTGCTCTAATACTACAAACTTAAACTACTTCTCACATGCTACCATCGGGGCATGCTGGCCAGACGACGATGTTCTCCTTCTCGGCCTTGTAGGCGTCATCCCATCGTGCTTCGATCTCCGCCAAGCTCTCCTCACCACGGCGTGCGGCCTCTTATTTCTTGCGGCGGTGGGACTCTCTTTTCTTGACTGCTTTTTGCCTTTTCCGCTTCTTCTGTGCGGCTCTGGCCGCATCTAGATCCACCACCGTTCGGCCATGGCAGCCTCAAAGTCCGCCCATGTAACTATGTGGCCGCCGGCGGCGATGAACTCGGTGCGGCGAGATCATCGCTTCCTTATCATGTGTGCGGTCACGGGCGGCGAGGAACGCGGTGCGGCGGGATGCCATCGCTTCCTTACTAGTTACTGTGCGTCGCGGTGCCATGGACGACGCCTGGAGAGAGCTCTAGGACAGAGGGGCCGGGCAGCCATACACTGCGGTGGTATTCAAGAGCTCAACAACAAACGACAAAAAAAATTTGGCTTCCCTTACAATTTTGCTCGTTCATTATCGCACACGGTTCATCTCCGTCGCTTTCGGAAACAGTGTGTTGCGTTATGATTGGTCGGAACCCCGGCCACACGGATCGCGCGTTTGCACAGTAGGATGCGCCGCGATCGAACAGCAATCCACATCCCTCACATCACACCCGTGTAGCTATAGCTGGATTGGATTTATATGCGCTAAATGCCTAGAAAATGTACATAATCCCCTAAATATGGTAAATGAACCCGAAAAAATGCCAAATTTGAACATGGTGATTTGCAGGGTGTATGTTCGTCGTAAAAAAACTCCAGGGCAAAGGACGAAGAAAATTTGGATTCCCCTTCAATCTTTGTGATTTCCCTCTCGAAAGCATGGAACTTCCTCGGTGATGGTTCGATTTATGAAGGGTGTGCATGATGACATAAGCCAAACCTTCTCAAATTTTTACCAGGGCATGGTGAGGTCATACCATGGCACCATGCCAGGCAACATGTTTTTGAAGCATTTATTTCATTTTTTCTATAGTTAAAACCCCAATAAACAAACGTTTGTGGTTGACTATTGCCACACATTTCATCGAAATATCTGTTCATTCCTTGTAAAAGGCATGAGAATTTACTAAATGGCACGAGCATGGTTTTTCAGGCCGTTCTTGTGCACCATTTCATGCACCGATTGTTTGATCTTGAATTATGTGCATTAATGCCTAGGAAATGCACATAATCCCCTAATTATGGTAAATGAACCCGGAAAAGTGCCAAATTTGAACACGGTGATTTGCAGGGTGTGTGTTCATCATAGAAAAAAACTCGTGGACAAAGGACAAAGGAAATTTGGACCCCCCTTCAATCTTGGTGATTTCCCCCTCGAAACAATGAAACTTCCTCACTGATGGTTCGATTTATGAGAGGCGTGCATCATGACATAAGGAAAACATTCTCCAATTTTTACCAGGGGCGAGGCCATACCATGGCACCACGCCATGCGTCATGTTTTTCAACCATGTATTTCATTTTTTGTGTAGTTGTTAACCCAGTAAACGACGCGTTTACGGTTGACTATTGCCACAAATTTCCTTGAAATATCTGCCCATTCCTTGTAAAAGGCATGAGAATGTACTAAATAACACGAGCATGGTTTTCCAAACCATTCTTGTGCACCTTTTCATGCACCGATTGTTCGAATTTGAATTATATGCATTAATGCCTAGAAAATGCACATAATCCCATAAATATGGTAAATGAGCCCGAAAAAATATCAAATGTGAACATGTTGCATTTGAGGCGGTATGTTGATCGTTGAAAAAAACTGAATGACAAACTAGGACATAAATTTGGATTCCCCTTCAATCTTGGTGATTTCCCTCTCGAAAGCATGGAACTTCCACGGTGATGCAATTTATGAAGGGTGTGCATGAAGACATAAGCCAAACCTTCTCAATTTTTTACCAGGGCATGGTGAGTTCAAACCATGGCACCATGCCATGCGCCATGTTTTTCAAGCATTTTCTTTATAGTTGAAAACCCAACAAAAAAACATTTGTGGTTGACTATTGCCACACAATTCATCAAAATATCAGTCCATTCCTTGTAAAAGGCATGAGAATTTACTAAATGGCACGAGCATGGTTTTCGAGGCCGTTCTTGTGTACCCTTTCATGCACCGATTGTTTGAACTTGAATTATGTGCATTAATGCCTAGGAAATGCACATAATCCCCTAAATATGGCAAATTAACCCGGAAAAGTGCCAAATATGAACACGATGATTTGCAGGGTGTATGTTCATTGTAGAAAAAAACATAGGAAATTTGGACTCCCCCCTTCAATCTTGGTGATTTCCCCCTCGAAACTATGAAACTTCCTCGGTGATGGTTCGATTTATGAAAAGCGTGCATGACGACATAAGGAAAACATTCTCAAATTTTTACCAGGGCACAGTGAGGCCATACCATGGCACCACACCAGGCGTCATGTTTTTCAAGCATGTATTTCATTTTTGTATAGTTGTTAAACCAGTAAACGACACGTTTATGGTTGACTATTACCACACATTTCCTTGAAATATCTGCCCATTCCTTCTAAAATGCATGAGAATTACTAAATAGCACGAGCATGATTTTTCCAGACCGCTCTTGTGCACCTTTTCATGCACCGATTGTTCGAATTTGAATTATGTGCATAATTAATGCCTAGAAAATACACATAATCCCCTAAATAAGGTAAATGAGCCCAGAAAAATGTCAAATGTGAACACGTGATGGGCCTCGAACCCCTCGTTGGTTACCCCAAGTGGAAGGTGTAAGATGCAGTAAGTAGAAGTGTTTTCCCCTAGCAAAGATGCCAAGGATTGAATCCCCAGAGACTCCTAGGTTCAACAGGTAGGTGTCAACTGCTAACGGCGCAATTAGCAATCAACGTGGACCTGCACACAGATACAAATAACTTTGCTCCCAACGAGTACAGAGAGGTTGTCAATCTCTCCGGCCTTGTAGTTCACAAAGGGTTAAAAGCAATATGATAGTAGTGATAGATAGTGTTTTGCAATAGTAAATAAATAACGGAAAGTAAATAGTGGATGTGATCAATGATGGTAATATGGACCGGAGTCTCATGATGTTCACTAGTGATGTCTCTCTCCCAAAAGACGATAAAACAGCTATGCGAGGTAAACAAATTACAGCTGGGCAATTGACAGGACCACGAACGCAAACCAATGCTGACTGCATTGCAAGAAAGGTTGAGGTTCAAAGCATGGGCGGTACGCCAAAGTAAGTAGACCGAAATCCATCAATATCTACTACTAATCATCCACCTTGAGATATCTATCCAGAACATCTCGCTGGTATTAAGTTGCGAGTCCCACCCATAGTGTAAACTCAATGCAACAGACAACTGCATTAAAAGAACTTTGTGTAAAGTAAACAATCCTTGCACCCGCGGGCACAAGCACCGTTGTTTTCCCCCTTGTGGCAACAGCACATCCCCTAGACTCATGTTTCTGTCACTCAAGCTAGTCATCGAGGGGCATGAACCCACAATCGAGCATAACGTTCCCTCTTGGAGTCACTACTTACTACTCGGCCAAAGCAATAAATAACAACGGAGAACATGCAAGAATTACTTATGAACTAAAATATAAAAGAGGTGAATCAAATATATTACTCAAGATCAATCTGAACATAATCTCATAATCCATCGGATCCCAGCAAACTCAACATAGCAGCAGCATAAGGATTACATAGGTGCCTCGATCATGTAGGGCAGCTCACGAGGACTAATTAGTGAAGCACAAGAACGGGAGGAGAACATCACATAGCTACTGGTCATGGACTCATGGTCCAAGGGAGACTACTCACGACTCATCCGGGAGGCGTCCATGGTGGTGGAGAAGCTCCCGGTGGTGATCCTCCCCTCCGGCAGGGTGCCGGGAAGAGTTCTCCTGGTGCTCCCGATCTTGGAAGCGGCGGCGGCGGCGGAACGGAGATGGGATCGCGAAAAGAAGTCATGTTTCGAGGGTTTCGGAGAGTCCTTTAAATATATGCCAAAGTAGGGCACCGGGGGGTCCTCGGGGGGCCGAGGCGCCCCCCCCCCCCCGGCGCGGCCCAGGGGGGCGCGCCCACAGGGCGCCTGGAGCCCCTGTGGCCCCCCCAGGCTGCCCTTCGGACGCAGTGTTGTTTCCGGTTCGCTGATTTTTTATATAATTTTTCTGGATTTTTCTGGGCAGTTCTCGAAACATGAAAACCTGAAATACAAAAACAGCCGAAAACAGAAACTGGCACTGGGGTGCACTGGATTAGTAAGTTAGTCCAAATATGATCAAAAGTGTATGGAAGTGTATGAATATCATAGCAATATCACCCAAAAGTGGCATGGAGCAAGCAGAAATTATAGATACGTTTTGGACGTATCAACACGTTGCATTTGAGGCGGTATGTTGATCGTTGGAAAAAACTGAATGGCAAATTAGGATGGAAATTAGGATTCCCCTTCAATCTTGGTGATTTTCCATTCGAAAGCAATGAACTTCCTTTGTGATGGTTCGATTTATGAAGGGCGTGCATGACGACATAAATCAAACCTTCTCAGCTTTTAACCACGGCACGGTGAGGCCATACCATGGCACCATGCCAGGCATCATGTTTTTAAAGCATGTATTTCATTGTTCTATAGTTGATAAGCCAGTAAATGATGTGTTTGTGGTTGAGTATTGCCACGCATTCCCTTGAAATCTCTGTCCATTCCTTGTAAAAGGCTTGAGAAATTACTAAGTACCACGAGTATGGTTTTTCCAGACCATTCTTGTGCACCTTTTCAAGCATCAATTGTTTGAATCTGAATTATGTGCATTAATGCCTACAAAATGCACATAATCCCCTAAATATTGTAAATGAACTCGAAAAAGTGTCAAATTTGAACACGGTGATTAGCAAGGTTTATGTTCATCATAGAAAAAACTCATGGATGAAGGACAAAGGAAATTTGGGTTCCCATTCAATCTCGGTGATTTACTATCGCACACGATTCATCTCCGTCGCCTCTGCGAACCGTGTGTGTTCACTCACACATGCAAAAGGAAAAAAGAAAACCCTTGCCCACTTCGTCCCCACCCGCTCACCGCGGACTCCTTCGCATCTCTGCACCTCATCAACTTCTATTGCGGCAGCCACCCTAAGCTCGATGGCTGTTGTCGGCGGGCGTAGGTCGCGCTCCAAATGGCATGGGATTTCGCCCCTATCGCTTTCCACCGTCTATCTACACCGACATTCTTGACTCTGGTCGACTGGGGTTTTCTGCGGGATTGGTCCGGGGATTTTTCTCATGGAGAAGGTAATCAACTTACCGAAATATTCACCCATCTCTTATCGCAGTCCGTCCGTCATTATTAATCAACCGGCGGAAATCACCGCGGAATCATTTTTGTTCTAGCTGATTCGTGGGTGTTCATTCATGTGTCCACAGTGCGAGCACAAATCGGGAAAGTGTGGTCGTCACCAGTCGGAAACGAAGTTCTATCTCACCATTCCGGATGACTTCAGGGAGCGCTCGGTATGTTCAATCTCAACCCACTACGTTCGTCGTATGCATCAAATCTTTGTTACATTATCTATTTTTAATTCTATATTTTGTACTTTGCTTTCATCTATATATTGATCTGTTCTATCAGTTACTCCCATATTTTCATCTTGCTCTGTTATTTCAATATATCTAATTTACGATCTTAATTTTCCTTTCAAGCAGTACATCCCTTGCTTTGCAAGAACAGGAGTAGAAGGAAGTCTTGGGCTTTACTTTGTTTATGACTCCCAGGATGTCATATTGACAAGCAACATGGATTTACAATGACGGTTAGCATAAAACTTGATAAAGATGGTCACTCCTATTTTAATGCGGACCTTTGGAGAAAAATGTCTAAGTGTTATGAACTGAAAGCTGACAATAAAATTCTAGTGCGTGCACCGCAGCCTGGTCTAATTAACATGGATGTTTACTCCCCCAACGTCATCAGCCGATCAAAGTCTGATCGATGTTAGTGTCCTTTCAATTTTGTCCATGCTGTCATGTTACTTAGCAAAATCGAGGTATTTGTTCTGACTAATTGATCACTATTTAAGCAACCAATTGTGATTTCATATTCTGACTCTATTCTTGGGCAGTAACAAATTATATTTACCAATTTATGCGTACTATATATTCTTCTGCCATGTTCTGAATAAATAATACATTTCCACCTTTTAAGCAGGATATGTTGGATGCATAGTGAACGATCTGTATGTTACTAAGCGTACCAAATTTCACTGGAAGGACTTGAAGCGTGTCATAATCTTTGTTGATAATCTGACAGAGATAGCACCGTGTATGAACGCTAGATTTTGGATGAGATTAATTATACCTATGATGCACACATTGAACAAGACCAATTATGTGCACAAAATGCTGGTAAAAGATGCTCATAAACTATATATATCTTTAACGATATGTTACAATTGAAATTTATTCTACATTTCAACATAAATTGCCCGCTGTAGCAGTTCCTGGATCGATTTCCCGGCGTGGTCGAATTACACATGTGCCTGCTAATAACGCCAAAGTGGTTGCAACAGGTACTGCATTTCCCGTGGAAATGGAACCATTCAAATTAACAAGTTCTCGCCTGTCGTGGCAATGCATCCATATTGGAAAATTGGAGACAACGTTCTACTCATGCTCTACCAAGGCACAGGAGGGCTCTTCCTTTTCATTGACGAGATGCCGAGTCACAGTGATCAGTTGTTGGCCCTCAGCCTCTTAAAATATGCTAGCTGTTACTATGTTAAGTATGTAGATATGGACCATATGGTTGTTGGCCCTTAGCCTCTTAAAATGTGATAGTTGTTACTATGTTAAGTATGTAGATATGGACCATATGGTTGTCAAAACCATGTTACGAAGATCCTCCTTTTGTCGAATAGTGTAACCACTATATATATGTTACTCAAATGATGTTACCCAAGTTCTTAAATTTTCATGGAAAGTATTAGTATCGTACACAGTTCATTGAGTTTAAGCATGTGCCCGATGTCCAGAAGGCATTTGCATATTAATTGTCCATATTGCAAATTCATACACATGTTAACATAAGGAAACGTATGTGTAACTTACTAATCATCGCACACGAATACTCGCGGATGCATCGTGTGCGATGCTCCTAGCCACCACAAGCAGCTAGTTTGCATTTTTTTAAAGTTTTTTGTACACACTTAATTGCACACGAACTAACTGTATTAACCGTCTGTGTTGTAATTTCTAGACGAGTTTCATCAGCACGACAGCGTGGTGACGGTGATTGTGATGTGCTCCGTGCAGGGCTTCATCTGAGCACTACGAAGATTTGACCGAGGGTGTAATCTGTGGAGGGGGTGCCGCACACTGCTAACAATTGTTGGAGTGTGTTCTAGGTGCCCCCTCCCATGTATATATAGGTTGGAGGGGAGGAGAGGCAGCCAAGGAGGCGCCCCAAGTAGGAGGAATCCTACTTGGGGTCCTCTCCAATCTTGCCAAAACCCCCTCTCCTATTCCTATTCGAAGTAGGAAGGGAAAAGGAAGAAAGGGGGAATCCTATTCCCTTTTTCGTTTTTGCCTTCCCCTTTCCTTCTCCAATTTGGCCAGACCATATGGGGGGGTGCACCAGCCCTTTTGTGGCTGGTGTGTTTCCCTTCTTGGCCCATAAGGCCCATATCTTTTGTCGGGGGTGCCCGAAACTCCTTCCGGTGACCCGATAAGTACCTGGTACCCCCGGAACACTTCCGTTGTCCGAATACCATCGTCCTATATATCAATCTTCACCTCTCGACCATTTCGAGACTCCTCGTCATGTCCGTGATCTCATCCAGGACTCTGAACAACATTCAGTCACCAAATCACATAACTCATATAATACAATATCGTCATCGAACGTCAAACGTGCAGACCCAATGGTTCGGGAACTATGTACACATGACCGAGACGACTCTCCAGTCAATAACCAATAGCGGAACCTAGATGCTCATATTGGCTCCTACATATTCTACGAAGATCTTTATCGATCGAACCGTTATGACAACATACGTTATTCCCTTTGTCATCGGTATGCTACTTGCCCGAGATTTGATCGTCAGTATCTTCATACCTAGTTCAATCTCGTTACCGGCAAGTCTCTTTACCCGTTCCATAATGCACCATCCCGCAACTAACTCATTAGTCACATTGCTTGCAAGGCTTCTTATGATGCGCATTACCGAGAGGGCCCAGAGATACCTCTCCGATACTCGGAGTGACAAATCCTAATCTTGATCTATGCCAACCCAACAAACACCTTTGGAGATACCTGTAGAGCATGTTTATAATCACCCAGTTACGTTGTGACATTTGATAGCACACAAGGCATTCCTCTGGTATCCGGGAGTTGCATAATCTCATAGTCGGAGGAATATGTATTTGACATGAAGAAAGCAATAGCGGTAAAACTGAACGATCATTATGCTAAGCTAACGGGTGGGTCTTATCCATCACATCTTTCTCATAATGATGTGATCACGTTCATCAAATGACAACACATGTCTATGGTTAGGAAACTTAACTAACTTTCATTAACGAGCTAGTCTAGTAGAGGCTTACTAGGGACACTGTGTTTTGTCTATGTATTCACACATGTATCAAGTTTCTGGTTAATACAATTCTTGCATTAATAATAAACATTTATCATGATATAAGGAAATATAAAATAACAACTTTATTATTGCCTCTAGGGCATATTTCCTTCACCCCTTGCCACTTGGAGATGTCCAGGAGGATCCTCGACGTCGACTACGTCGCTTGCGCCACTGAATTGAAGCCGGTGAACCGCATCGACACCGTCTTCATCGATCTCCTTCGTCGGACGCCACCACCACCTCGCAGTCGATCCACTCGACTCCGACCACCCCGGCTCCCCTGGGCCCCTGACGTGCTTCATGGTGAGCCGCCATGTCGGATGTGCCCTTCCCCTTTCTCTGGTCATCTCTAGCACCACTTCCACCCCACTCGTGAGCTCACCGCCATGGTGGAGCTTGTCGCCGTGGCTACCGGTCATCCAGGGCCAGCTGAGCACGTGGATGTGCTCAAGGCACTCATGTGCTATCGCCTGGCCCACTAGATCATCGAGCCGAGCCCCTGCGCTCAAATCCGTCGAACCCGAGCTCCGATCGCCACTGCTCGTCGCTATAGTGCCCTGCTCCGGCCACTTCTTCTCGCGCAGATTGCTCCACTAAAAGTGCCCTGCTCTGCTGAGTCAAACATGCCCCTCCGCCGTCCCTATGGTCGCCGGAGGTTGAGACCCATGCGTCGCCGTCACGTCTAGCCTCGTCGCTAGCGCGTGCGTAGTTAAACACCCCCAGGGTCATTACCGGCGGGCCCAGGCCGTCAGACCGATTAGATTAGCCATAGTGGCGCACTGACCATCAGGCCCCACTACTAACTAAAATGATTAACCCACTATTTTAAATAACTGTCCCAATGACAGGTGGCCCCCCTGTCCAGACTAGTCAAACTGTTGACTGGGTTTGGCCAAGCCACTGACTAGTGGGTCCCGTTGACCCCGTTAACCAGCCAATGTTGACAGTGGAAAAAAGCTAACCATGCATGCTGACTCGGCCACTGGACCCCGCTGTCAACCTCTATTGCATATTGCCGGGTACACTTTCTATGTACCCATAGCATGTACATTCAATATAATTTCGAATTAGATTAAATCTAGTAATTTCAGAAAATCGTTTGAACTTTGAAAAATCATATAAAATAAACCGTAACTCGGATGAAAATAATTAAATATGAAAAATAGAAAAATATAATGAATCTGATTATGCTTTCCACATACCAGCCACACCCCTCTATCATAGTGAACATCAACATTTTGCCCCTGGATCTATGTACCGAAAAAGACCTGGAGCTGGGAAAACATTGCCAGATGTTTTCCCTCTTCTTTTAAATAGCCTAGGGATGCGTTAGAGAATATCATCATCACATATTGCCGTGACATGCTTCTATGTTGCACTTGTATGCTCGTTATTTATCTGTTTCCCCCCTCTCCTCTATTATTTCTGTAGACCCCGGGATTGTCAGTTACACCCAGTATGACTACATCAATGACGAACCTTCCTTCTCGGCAGAGCTTTCATGCAAGCAAAAACTCCTTGATCATCCAAATGTCGCACATTCTTTCTCTCTTATTCTTGTATTAGGTTTTGCTACCGTGGTTGTTCTGATAACTCCTATTATGATACATATATAGTCTATTTTTTATAGGTGAGTTGGTGTATACATATATGACATGCTGTTGATACTTTACCTGTTAACCTATATCCGTAGTATAGGTGAGTTGGTGTCGCATCAATGGCCCTACACTCTTGTCTGTGTCGCCATTCCATTCTATCTCGGTTATCCGAGATAATTGATCACGGTACCAAGACTAGAACACGCCTAAAGGACCTTACGATTTTACGACTCTACCAGCTATATCAAGTGTGATCTACTGAGGGTGATTTCTTATATTTCACTCTCGATGACGACTATGTAGTTTAGCGCATCTAGTGTGACCTACTAAGGGCGATTCCTCGTATTTCACTCTCGATGATGTCTCTGTCACGTAGTATATCATGTGTGAACCTATCAAGGGTGATTCCTCAGTTTCACCTTGATGGTATGGACCTGAAACCCGACTGTTAGAATGATAAAGACGGGTCGGCCCCAAGGGTACCTGGGAGAGATAATGTGGCCGAGAGACCGGGCAGGTCGAGACCACCTAGGCGAATGGTGGGCCTAGTCATTGGTCGTGGTCCGCGAGTTACCAAGTCGGCGCGACATGAGACCTGTTCGTGTCCGCAAGCTTCTAATAATACACTAGCGGATTTGGGTATTTAATCTGAGTTGAATGTTGGCATAAACGCACTAACCACCGCACTGGATAATGGTATATGGGACCCTCGGCGTTGTACGATTTCTTTCAAAAGCTCTTTCAGACGTCACAGTTCAGAGATGCGGCGTGGAGACTAGCATATATCATGTAGATCAGGTGAAGCTGGACCGCCCACGCAACGTGCAGGAGTGCTTAGGGTGAGCGGCCGAACTACCATTTGCGATTAGGATGTAGGCCGGCGCGCTGACCTCTCTGGAGAGCCTAGGTAGGACCATACGTGTTGATTACCCAAGGCCGAGCATTACCTAGAAAAGTGTGTCCGGCCAGGTAATTGAGCATATCGGATATTGTGGTGCACCCCTACAGGGAAGTAATCTATTCGAATAGCCGTGTCCATGATAACATGACGCTTGGATATATGAGAGTATCCCGTTCTTATACAACTTGAACAAGATACTTGATGAGATACATTGCTTAATAAATATGGAGTGCCCGCGGATCTTTTCTCGCAGGGAGTCGAGGATGGATTCCAGGGTATTGTATTATTGTGTTAATCAGAAGTTGGCATTGTATGTGCTCATATACCTTCCCTTGCTGCAAGATGATCTGCTCTGCTCTCGTCTATTGCTACAAGATGGTGGCCCTTGTGATGCATAGAGCTTTCTCCCCCTTATTTTGGCATTCCGCAGTTTAGTCCAGAGATATACCCCATTCCTTTGATACCGATGCATATGTAGTATAGATCTGATGTAAGTCTTGCGAGTACTTCAGATGAGTACTCACGATTGCTTTGCTACCTCTTTTCTTCTTCACGAATATTGCGATCAGATGATGGAGTCGAGGAGCCAGAGGATCCCTAGGATGATTCTACGTGGAGTTCGACTTCGAGGAGTAGTTAGACTTCAGATGAGTACTCACGGTTGTTTCGTGCACGATTAATTTCGAGGGCGTCACAGTTGGTCGGTAGAGCAGGTGCCTCTGAAACCCGGTCGTTCTAGATCCCGCCCACAAGTACGACAATAAGGTTTTTGGGGAGCATCTCAACGCGACTGCTCCCGATCCGTCCTCATCTTCGCCCTCTTCTACTTCCACTACTTCCCTTGCGTCCACACCATAGTCGTTGCCGCCGCCGCCAAGAAGAAGGCCATGGACGACGCCGAAGCTGCTGCTGCCACTGCCGTGTTGGCCTGGCCGACCGGAGGGTATGATCTGTTCATCCGTCATTTACTCGTTCATGTTTTAGCCGTATATATTGTGTTCATAGATGTTTCGATTCTATGTATTATATGTGCTCACATGCTTAGGTATCGGTATGTTTACTCGTGCATTAGATTAATCGAAAAGGCGCTGATTTTTCCATCAGATTCAAAGTCAAATAAATCAACTGTAAATCAATTAACAACATACCGCAATGTTTGAACCATTTAAGTAAGTTTGCCGAAGAATTGGCCATGGCTGTACATCAAGCCAAAAAGAGAAGTCACGCTACTGTTCAACGGCCACTTGTGATTTCCTGTCGTTTTTCTGTTTTTTTTCCACTGCACACTTTTGGCCCATAGTAAAATATGTGCGGCGGGCGTGAAGATTTCCTACCATTTTCCTTCAATAAAAATCTGACCCAGCATATCATGGAGCCATTTTTCTATTGTTGTTGTGCTGTTGAGACCCTCTTTGTTGTGTTCCGTCAAAAAAGGTGTTCCCTCGCGGATTTCATCGACGAAGAAAGCGGCAAAAGTCATCAGAAGCGCTCAAACGGAAGCTTCGTTCCCACATTCCACACTCCACTTGTACGCGCGCACTCCTCCCGGTCTTGGTCGTCGTCATCCGCATCTCTCCACCCCGCCGCCTCACATCCTCCCCGGCTCCTCCTCCGACCACGAGCCGGGCCGGCGGCCGCACGCCGCTCAGGCGAGGTAGGAGCTACTGTACCTGCCTGCCCTACAACTCATCCGCGCTCCACCCTCGCCACCTTGTACGTTCCTCCTCCTCCTCCCCGAAACCGTCATGCATTCAAGGTGTTTGGTCGGCGGACCATACACACTCCCGCGGTTCTGCAGAGTGCGCTGTACTTGTACATTTCCCTGCGCCAAATCTGATTGATATCGATCGTGCTAGATGATTGGTTGGACACTCTATCCACAACGATTTCTCCTGGAAAATTGTTCTTACCAGTAAAGTCACGCTCTTGCTTGTTCTCTTGTGTGGATAAACCGTGGATGTTTGGGTCCCCTGTCTTGCTCTCATTTGCTAGGCTGCTACTGCCAGTTTCTTGCTTGCCACAGTTGTTTAACTAATCTGCAGCCATTATTCTCTCGCATGAAAAAAGTAGACCATACCGACGGATGACCGATGAAATAGTTTAGTTTTAATATATATATAAAAGCAGGAGAAATACGTGTCCTGCTTGTCTTGGTTCGCTGTCTTGCCCTCACCTGCTGCTGACAGCTTCTCGTGTGCTATAGTTTAAAATTTTATCTGGAGCTATTATTTCCCTCTTACAAAAAATAAAGACCCTACCAGCAGATGACCGGGGAATAGTATAAAGGCAGGAGAAATACTTGTTGTTTCAGAGAAGTGTCCAGGCAGACGCATCAAACTTCTCAGCAGCCTCTCAAGGACCTTCTTCAGCAGCGCCGTGAGGAAGAATGGATAGGCTCGACAGCTCTGCGCGCCTTATGATCGTTTCGGATCTTGACCAGACGATGGTGGGTATCTGAGTTCGATCCTTTGGTTTGTCCAGCAAGAAAGAACCCGCACTATTGTGGCTGTGTGCCTGGCCAATGTTTGACTTTTTGGATTGTGCACTTGCAGGTTGATCACTATGATCCGGAGAACTCGGCCTTGCTCCGTTTCGAGGCGCTCTGGGAGTCTGAGTACTCCCAGGATTCTCTGCTGGTGTTCTCGACTGGAAGAACGCCGGTCAGTTACAAGGGTCTGAGGGAAAGAAAGCCTTTGCTCACACCGGACATCACCATCATGTCTGTGGGCACTGTGATAGCATATGGCCAGGAGATGACTCCTGATGTTGGCTGGGAGGAATTTCTGAATAACAAGTGGGATAGGGATATTGTTGTTCAGGAGACAGCTACGTTCCCTCAGCTAAAGCCACAGGCATGTCCAATGAGTTGTCTGCCTAGTTTTTCCTGGGGTTTTCAAATTTTACTACTAGCTGAACTAAGATATTTGTGTTACTTTGTCTTCGTGCGGTGCAGCCAGAGAGGAATCAGGGTCCTCATAAGGTCAGCTTTTCCGTTGACAAGCAGGGTGCTCAGGAAGTGATTAATTCACTCCCTCAGAAACTTGAACAGCTTGGGGTAAGACAAGGCAACCCTTGGTGACCTTCCTTTTCTCTGTTCTTCTTTTTGACAGGGCTTTGTTCAGACCAGAGTACTGCTTAGGTGTTTTATTGATTTCATTGCTTTCTTTTTGGGATCAGCTAGATGTGAAGATAATCTATAGCAGCGGAGAAGCCCTAGATGTATTGCCACGAGGCGCAGGGAAAGGGCAAGCTCTTATATATTTACTCGAGAAGTTCAGTTCGTGCGGAAAATCACCGAACAATGTTCTTGTGTGTGGTGACTCTGGCAATGATGCAGATTTATTCACTGTTCCATCTGCCTATGGTGTCATGGTCAGTGTATAAGTTGCTTGGTTTCAGTGTAGTTCATGGGTGATGATGATTACTCATATAGGCTTATTACAGAGTTTTGGAATCATGTTCAGGTTAGCAATGCCCAAGAGGAGCTTCTTCAGTGGTATGAAGAGAATGGAAAAGATAATCCTAACTTGCTTCATGCAACTGAGAGATGCGCTTCCGGTATCATGCAAGCTATCGGTCACTTCAAACTAGGACCTAGTTTTTCTGCAAGAGATCTTGAATTTCCATATCCGAAGGTAGACACCATCAAGCCTGCAGATGTAGTGGTGAAATTCTATGTTCTTTACGAGAAGTGGCGGAGGGGTGAGGTTCAGAAGTCTCCATCAGTTATACAATACTTGAAAAGCATTACTGTAAGTACATTTCCTTGTCGAACTCTTGGATTAACCCATTCAATGTTTGTTCATACCATTCTGTCTTTTAATATGCAGTTTCTTTTGTACATTTTAATATTACTGATCCCAATACTGCACGTTCGAATTGGGATCTGGATCCCATTTATGGTTTCCGGGGAGCAAATTTTGGTTGTTTCTTGAGCTTACTTTAGATCAATCGTCTATTTTGGATAGCACCAGAATGGCACACTGATTCATCCTTGTGGAATGGAGAAGTCACTTCATGCATCCGTTGACGCACTGAGTTCATGCTATGGTGACAAACAAGGCAAAAAATTCCGAGCATGGGTGGACCGACTTGTTGCATCACCAATTGGTACAAGTAACTGGTTGGTGAGGTTTGACAACTGGGAGATGGAAGGTATACCCGACGAACTCTTCACATAACGAAGTTATTCCACACCATCAGTTACCAGTTTGTCCAAACCTTCTTGGCATCATTTTTCAATTGTAACGAGCCCTTCCATAATCTTGGGATGCGCCACAATTACTCGTCTTGTGTTATATCATTGACTTGTGTGTCGATGTTAATGCTTCTGTCACACTCAGGTGATGTGCAATATTGCTGCCGGACAACACTTCTGCTGAATGCGAAGGTAAATTCCCGCTTCCCCCCTGAAATTCTTGCGCACCGTCCAGTTGTATAGAATCTTTTGCGCACAGTTTATGCTGAACTACCCAACTGCCTGAACTCGCAGCCTGAGACTCCAGAGGGATTGGAACTGACACACATCCACAAGACCTGGCTTGAAGGATACTCAGCTGGGAATGATCATACCTTCATCTTATAGATCAGTTAACCACTCGCCATATATGCACGGACCCTCTCAGAGTCGGGATAGATTTACAAAGGTACTGGTTCTTGTGTAAATGGATCTCTCGGCTGATTCAAACTACTGTACTGTTCCGAGGCTCCCAGAGAGGGTCAATCTTCATGTTAATCTCATGCACTAATAAGAAATGTTCAGTGGTTCTATCTCATGAACTTAATGAGATCCATAAGTTAAGTCCTTACTGCACCAGAATGTTGTAAATACATAGAATCATTCTCGATGTACTTGATGCTCACGAGCTGGTGCATCTAGGGAAAGAATCTTGCCCATGACAGTTGAAGCTGTTAATCTGTTCCTGACAGATAACTCCAATGTTTCCTCAGGTTACCGAGGTTGATTATTTTTTTATTTTTTTTTTGGAAAACGACCCTTGTCTCTCTCAACACTTTCGTCCACATAAACATCAATGCCAGAAATTTCTGCCTTCATTGGTTTATAAATGGCCCCTTGCTTGTTCAACATCTCAATGACTTTCTGCAAGTATTCGCAAAAAAAAAAAAAAAACTGCAAGGTCAAATGCAACATTCATGACATGTGCAAATAGATGATACAAAATGAAATACAGGGCAGCAGGAGCTTTCGTCAGCGGCGTTGAGGCGATGCCGAGGCTGCGGGTGGACGGCGGATCGGGGGATGGCCTGCAGGCTCTGAGGATGAAGATTCTCCTCCAAGCTGTGCTCACCGGTCGGTGACCAAGCTCGCCGCCGTCAAACTCCGGGTTTTTAGAATTTTGCTGGCGTGACCACGATTCCTGCGTTGGCTAACTCCTCTGCGAGTGCTCTACGGCGTCATGGTGGTCCGCCGGTTTGATTTTGGACGAAACAAAGCTCAGCAGTGACCTTTTGCGCCCGTTCGAAAGGAATCTTTAGCCGAGAGCTTTTTTCGGCCGCTTAAATTTTAGAGCCGACGGCGGGTTCTCCTCAAGTTTTTGACCAGTTAAAGTGAATAGAAGTTTGGCTAGTTGTTGCTTTACTCCTCAAAATGGATCTTTTAAGGAATTGGCTAGTTGTTGCTTAACTCCTCAAAATGGATCTTTTAAGGAATTAAGCCCTTGTAGTGATTCGGCTAGGGATACTCTAAAGCCTTCACTATGTTATCGGGGCCATATTGGTCAAAAAGGTGCCACATCATCACCGATGTCTGAAGAAAACTTTATAGCACCAGCTCCATGGTGTATGGCACCGCTCTGAGGAATTGATAAACAAGTCCACTGATCCGGTTGCCAGCGTCCTTCGAGCTAGCTTTGGAGAATTTGGCATCGGAGCACCTACTTGCTCCGATGCCCAGAATTTTATTTATTTTTGCCTCCTGCTGGGCTATGTAGGGCATCGGTGCCCAAAGACTAGAAGATGAATTTGGCATCGATTTTGATCTACATTCTGAAGGGCCTAAGTCTGTTATAATTGGGTAGAGGAACGGAGTTGTAAACTTGGGAAGAAGAATCGTGAGCTGATATAAACTTTTTTTTAGTGGAGTGAGCTGATATAAACTTGGTACTGTATTTTTATGTCTTGTTACTAGTCCATTATAAACTTGTATAATACGACGATCACGAACGGGTACAGAGTACTGGCAGTGAATGAATACGTACATTACACACGTGGAAATTTATTAGGAACAGAGCATAGTAGTAGCAGTAGTAGTATCTCGCTCGCGTTGCGTGTAACGAGCGCATATCTTTGGGGTCTACTAACTTAGTAAGACGACAAAGTCGGCGACGCAAGTTTCTGGCTCTGCCCCATGGCAGCCGCGCAGGCGCCCACAAAGGCGGCGTTGATGTAGGTGGCCGGCTCGGAGTGCGCGGAGTCCCCCCTGTTATCCCCGAACTGGTCGTTCTGGTCAGGCCCTCCGACGATGGCGCCGACGTGGACGTTCGGGTTGGGGTCGCTGGTGGGCAGCCAGGAGGAGAAGCCCTCGTTGCAGGGGACGGTCCGGGCGAGCACCTTGATGGAGGGGATGGACGCGGCGCGGTGGTGGATGCGCCGCGGGAAGGCGCCGCCGAAGCCCACCATGTACGACGTGCCCATCGGGTTGCTCCCCAGGATGTAGTCGACCTGCGATGCGGCGAAGGAGGCGATCTGGTCCGGGGAGAAGCTGGCGGCGCTGCAGCGGACCCCGTCGGAGACGCCCCATGACCGGAGCGTCTTGGAGTAGATGGACAGCACGAGGGCCGCCGTGGTCGTGTACTGCATGTTCACTGAGTCGCGCGTGAAGAGAAGCCCTCCTGCAGCAGGTCATGTGGAGAAGATGAATGAGAGGTTTTGGCCGGGCTATTGTTGAGAGTTCAGAGTGAGGTACGTAATATATATACCACGAGTTGTGCGTATCTGCGTATTGCCGCTGTCAGGCATGAGGGCGCAGACGAAGGAGTCCAGGTTGTCCTTGTACCTTGCTAGCTCCCTCCTTCCTTTCAGATACTCCTGAAGAAATCACCGTGCAAAAAACAAAAACAAAACTCCTAAAATCAATCAAGATGGTACGGCGGTACGGCCCTTTTCTGAATCCATGTATGGGGGCATGCATGCATGAATCGATGTGCGTGAGACCCACCTGTGTTGCCAGCATCTGGGCTCCAGCCTGCTTGTTGTCCCAGCTGAACTCGTTGACAAGGTTGCTGGAGCCCTGGTTCTGGCTCAGGAAGTCGAGGTACTTGCCGTCCTTGGTCGCCCGGTAGAGCCACGCCGAGGCCCAGAGCAGCTCATCCTGCGGTACATAGATTGATTGTTAGATTTTGTTTGTTAATAACCAGTAGGAGTAGATCGACCCAACAGTGAGTGGATCTCTACCTGGAAGCCGGAGTAGGAGCAGTAGAAGGGGCAGGACGACTGGAAGGACCCCCTGTAATTGTTGGCCAGCTCAAAGAGCTTGACCAAGCCAAAAAAACACAAACCGTTATCGTGATTCCTTTGAATTTAACGAACGAGAAACAACACCACATGCATGCTTCGTGCGTACCGATTTGGACGCGGCCAGGAGCCGCGAGGCGAACGCCTTGTCGCCGTCTTCCTTGAGCACTAGGTAGGCCGCTGCGAGCGCCGCAGCCGCCTCCCCGGCCGCCTCCGACCCGGGCGAGTCCGCGGTGACCTTGTACAGAGTCCTCGGCGTGTCCATGTCCTCCGGCCGCTCCCAGCACCCGTGGTCGGCGTTCCCGTCCCCCACCTTCAAGGCAACAACGATGAAGGAACATCAAAATAAATATAGTCCATCTCATAGTTTCATTGATGTGCTTGTTCTTTAAACGTTAAAATTAGTGGCAAACCAACCAGACCTGGGTATAGAGGGTGGTGGGAGACGTGTGTGCGCGGAGCAGGAAATCGGCGCCCCAGTGGACGGCGGCCCGGAGGTTGGCGAGCTCCCCCGCGGCCGCGACGTCGCCGCGGTACTCGATGGCGCTCCAGCTCAGCAGGGTCACCGTGAAGGCCATCGGGAACCCGAACTTGACGTTGTCGCCGGCGTCGTAGTACCCACCGGTCAGGTTAACCTGTGATCGGCGTTCCACAAATCAAATTTCATGGATTGTTTCTCATTTTTCTGGCTCGTGATTCCATTGATTAATTGCCTCAAGTATATAGTATTTCACACTGGGTCCATATAGTGTGCCAAAATATGGTCCGCTCTTGTTTTGCATGTGCTAAAGAGAAAACTTAGGAGAGGAGCAGTGGCTCATGATCATGTAAGTTAACTATAAGAGACCATACGTTTTCAGGTCGGCCGTCGGTGAGCGCGGAGTTGCCGCGCCACCTGACTCTCTGGTTAGCCGGCAGCCGGCCCGACCGCTGCCCCTCGAAGAAGAGGATGGCCTTGGCCAGCGCGTCGCTGTAGTCGGGCGAGCCGAGGCACAGGCCATCGCCTCCGGCTCCAAGCCCTACGTCGAAGCAGTGCACAGCCAGCATCATTGCCACCACCCACACCTTAACCGCCATTGTCGCCATCTATCTAGGTTGTAGCTAGCGAACAATGTGTCTATGTGTAGCGTGTGAGCGCGCGCGCTGTGTCTTCTTTCCTTTTCCTTCCTGTGATGGATGGATGCGAAGTGCCATGGGCTTGAGCCTTGGGCCATGTATTTATAGTGTGATGATGGTGTGATGAGAATCGAGATTCCATCGAGAGCTGCATGTGCATGTGGTGTGCTGGGGCAAAAGCAAACGCAAAGAGTGTAGCATTTGTGCACTAATTTGCCCTAGAAATGCTGACCTCCTAATAGTAAGGCCCATGCCCATGCATTTATCACACTATTGCAGATTTCTGGGTCGCACACGGCGTGGGAAACCGTCGCACAGAATTCAGGCTATCGGGATCGAAGCCAAACCAAACGAATTTGAAGCATTTCTTTCAACAGCACCAAATCATCCCACCTCGGATGAGGAGTAGTTTCAAATAGAAATTCAAGTAAACAAATGCAAGTTAGACCAGTGTGGGACCTTGAAAACTACTCCCTCCACTAAATATAAGTCTTTGTAAAGATTCCACTATATAGACTACATATGAAGCAAAATAAGTGAATCTACACTCTAAAATATGTCTATATACATTTGTATGTAGTTTGTAGTGAAATCTCTAAACAGACTTATATTTAGGAATGAAGGGAGTAGTTCAAATCGAACTCAAAAGCCACTAGGCAATCCAACTTCTATTGAGGCAGTGTGATGTGCTATGGGGGTGCCTCAAAAGCAACTAGGCAATCCAACTTCTATTGAGGCAGTGTGGTGTGCTATGGGGATGCTCGACGCACAGGATAACCGAGGGTCGGGACTCCCGGGTGCTACCACACCTTTTCGGTGCCTCAAAACACACTACGAAAATACTTATGTGTGATGCCAACTTTGCATCGCACGGGTTATTAGATACAAATGCATGTGGTGTTAAACTTTGCATCGCGCGAGTTGATAAATACAAATGTCTGTGTGATGCCAAATTTTTGTGGCACACGGTTGGCTAATTATAACCATGTGCAATGTTACAACTGGGTTTAAATAAAAATATGTGGTGCACTCGTTCGATAGTAGGTCGCACCTTCTCATCTTGGTGGATAAGGTGACCAACAAATTCATTCCTTGGAGGGCTTCTCCCATGCACAAGGGTGGCCGTCTTGTTCTTGCGATATTCACTCTAATGGTGATGCTGATCTACTCCATGATGTTACTAGATCTACCTCCCAATACCACCATGGACTTGTTGGAAATATGCCCTAGAGGCAATAATAAAAGAGTTATTATTATATTTCCTTGTTCATGATAATCGTTTATTATCCATGCTATAATTGTATTGATTGGAAACTCAAATACATGTGTGGATGAATAGACAGACTTTGTGTCCCTAGTGAGCCTCTACAGGACTAGCTCGTTGATCAAAGATGACCGCGGTTTCCAGGTCATAGACATGAGTTGTCATTTGATAACGGGATCACATCATTAGGAGAATGATGTGATGGACGAGGCCCAAACGATAAACATAGCTTTTGATCGTGTCAGTTATCGCTATAGTTTTCTGCATGTCAAGTATAAGTTCCTATGACCATGAGATCATGTAACTCACTGACACCGTAGGAATGCTTTGTGTGTGCCAAACGTCACAACGTAACTGGGTGACTATAAAGGTACTCTACAGGTATCTCCGAGGGTGTCTGTTGAGTTGACATGGATCGAGACTGGGATTTGTCACTCCGTGTGACGGAGAGGTATCTCCGGGCCCACTCGGTAATACGTCATCTCAATGAGCTCAAAGTGACTAAGTAGTTGGTCACGGGATTATGTATTACGGTAACGAGTAAAGAGACTTGCCGGTAACGAGATTGAACTAGGTATAGAGATACCGACGATCGAATCTCGGGCAAGTAACATACCGACGAGACAAAGGGAACTGTATACGGGATTGCCTGAATCCTTGACATCGTGGTTCATCCGATGAGATCATCGAAAAACATGTGGGAACCAATATGGGTATCCAGATCCCGCTATTGGTTATTGACCTGGGAGTGTCTCGGTCATGTCTACATGGTTTCCGAACCCGCAGGGTCTACACACTTAAGGTTCCGTGACGCTAGGGTTGTTAGTGAGAAAAGTGCATGGTTACCGAAGGTTGTTCGGAGTCCCGGATGAGATCCCGGACATGACGAGGGTCTCCGGAATGGTCCGGAGACGAAGATTGATATATAGGATGAAAGGTTTCGGAGTCCGGAAGTGTTCCGGGGAGCATCGGGAAATCGGCGGAGTACCGGAAAGGGTTTCGGGGGTTCCGGAAGTAGTTCTGGGCCTATTGGGCCACAAGGGGGGACACCACAGCCCTCAAGGGGCTGTGTGCCCCCCCTGGGCCCTCTCCTTGTGCGCCAAGGGAGGTGGACCCCTCTAGGGTGGCCGCACCCCCTTAGCCTTGGGGGGCAAGGCACCTAGGGGGGGAAACCCTAGGGCCTGCCTTGGCCGCCGCCCCTCCCCTTGCCCTGGCCGCCGGCCCCCTAGGGGAAACCCTAGGGCGCCCCCCTCTCCTCCTTCCCCCTATATATAGAGAGGTAGAGGGAGGGCAGCCAACACAAGTTCGTGCCTCGGTGCTGCCCTCCCTCTCCCGTAACATCTTCTTCTCCCGCGGAGCTCAGGCGAAGCCCTGCTGGAATTCTTCTACACCATCACCACCACGCCGTCGTGCTGCCGGTTCTCCATCAACCTCTCCTCCACCCCTTGCTGGATCAAGAAGGAGGAGACGTCCCCGAGCCGTACGTGTGAAGAACGCGGAGGCACCGTTGCTTCGGTGCTTGGATCTTCAGCGATCTGAATCGCGGCGAGTACGACTCCATCAACCGCGTTCTTAACGCTTCCGCTTAGCGATCTACAAGGGTATGTGGATCCTACTCTCCCCTCGTAGTTGCATCTACTAGATTGATCTTGGTGAACGTAGAGAAAAATTTTTGTTTTCCATGCAACGTTCCCCAACAGTGGTATCAGAGCTAGGATCTTGCGTAGATGTTTTCTCGAGTAGAACACAAAAGGGTTTGTGGCGTTGATGTTTAAATTGCTGCCCTCCTTAGTCTTTCTTGATTCAGCGGTATTATGGGATGAAGCGGCCCGGACCAACTTTACATGTCCACGTACATGAGACCGGTTCCATCGACAGACATGTGACTTTTGTTGCATAAGATGGCTGGCGGGTGTCTGTCTCTCCTATCTTAGTTGAATCGGAATAGAACAAGGCGGTCCTTGTAGAAGGTTAAATAGCAACTTGAATATCACCGTTGTGGTTTTGCGTAGGTAAGAAGCGTTCTGGCTAGATACCCATAGCAGCCACGTAAAACATGCAACAACAAATTAGAGGACGTCTAACTTGTTTTTGCAGGGTATGTATGTGATATGATATGGCCAATGACATGATGAAATATATTTTGATGTATGAGATGATCATGTTGTAATAGTTAACATCGACTTGCATGTCGATGCATACGGCAACCGGCAGGAGCCATAGGGTTGTCTTTATTTTTTGTATGACCTGCGTGTCAATCATTAAGCGCTTTGTAATGCTTTACTTTATCGCTAAACGGTAGCAATAGTAGTAAGAGCATGGTTGGGCGCCGACAACCCCGATGGCAACACGATGATGGAGATCATGATGATGGAGATCATGGTGTGGCGCCGGTGACGATGGAGATCATGCCGGTGCTTTGGAGATGGAGATCAAAAGCACGAGTTGATGGCCATATCATGTCACTTATGATTTGCATGTGATGTTAATCCTTTTATGCATCTTATTTTGCTTAGGACGACGGTAGCATTATAAGGTGATCCTTCACTAAAATTTCAAGATAAAATTGTGTTCCCCCCGAGTGTGCGCCGTTGCGAAGGTTCGTCGTTTCGAAGCACCACGTGATGATCGGGTGTGATAGACTCTACGTTCGCATACAACGGGTGCAAGCCAGTTTTTGCACATGCAGAACACTCGGGTTAGACTTGACGAGCCTAGCATGTACAGACATGGCCTCGGAACACGGAGGACCGAAAGGTCGAGCATGAGTCATATAGTAGATATGATCAACATGTTGATGTTCACCATTGACACCACCTCATCTCACGTGATGATCGGACTTGGGTTGGTGAATTTGGATCATGTCACGCTCGAATGACCGGAGGGATGTCAATTTGAGTGGGAGTTATAAATAATTTGATTAGGTAATAACTCACTTATCATGAACAATAGTCTAAAATGTCTTTGCAAATTTTTTGTTGTAGATGGCTCGCGCAGTAGCTCCCCTGAATTTTAATGCGTTCCTAGAGAAAGCTAAACTGAAAGATGATGGGAGCAACTTTGTGGACTGGCTCCGCAATCTGAGGATCATCCTCACAGCTGCCCAAAAGGTTTATGTCCTAAATGCACCGCTAGGTGACCCCCCCGCTCCTACAGCCCCTGCAGACGTTTTGAACGTCTGGCAGACACGTTCGGATGACTATTCGATAGTGCAGTGTGCCATGTTGTACGGCTTGGAAGGAGGACTTCAAAGGCGTTTTGAACGTCATGGTGCATATGAGATGTACCAGGAGTTGAAGTTCATCTTTGAGAAGAATGCTAAGATCGAGAGGTATGAGACCACCGATAAATTCTTTGCTTGCAAGATGGAGGAGAATTCGTCTGTCAGTGAGCACTTACTGAAGATGTCTGGGTACTATACCCGCATAGCTGATCTGGGACTTGTGTTCCCGGATGAGGCTATCATTGATAGAATTCTCCAGTCACTCCCTCCAAGCTACAAGAGCTTCGTGCAGCAGTATAACATGCAAGGGATGAACAAGACCATCGCCGAGCTGTTTTCGATGCTGAAAGTCGCTGAGGCAGACATCCAGAAGGAGTATCAAGTGTTGATGGTCAATAAAACCACCAGTTTCAAGAAGAATGGCAAGGGCAAGAAGGGTAACTCTAAGAAGGGTGGCAAAGCAGTTGCTAATCCAGTGAAGAAACCCAAGGCTGGGCCCAAGCCAGAGACTGAGTGTTTCTATTGCAAGGGGAACGGCCAGTGGAAGCGGAACTGCCCCAAGTATCTGGCGGACAAGAAGGGGGCCAACAACAACAAAGGTATATGTGATATACATGTTATTGATGTGTACCTTACCAACTCTCGTTGTAGTGCCTGGGTATTTGATACCGGTTCGGTTGCTCACATTTGCAACTCTAAACAGGAACTGCGGAATAAACGGAGGCTGGCGAAGGACGAAGTGACGATGCGCATGGGAAATGGTTCCAAGGTTGATGTGATCGCCGTCGGCACGCTCGCTCTTCGATTACCATCGGGATTAGTTATGAACCTGAATAATTGTTATTTAGTGCCTGCGTTAAGCATGAACATTATATCTGGATCTTGTTTATTGCGAGACGGTTACTCATTTAAGTCAGAGAATAATGGTTGTTCTATTTATATGAGTAATATCTTTTATGGTCATGCACCCGAAGTTAGAGGTTTATTCTTGTTGAATCTCGATAGTGATGATACACATGTTCATAACATTGATGCCAAAAGATGTAGAGTAGATAATGATAATACCACTTTCTTGTGGCACTGCCGTCTCGGTCATATCGGCGTGAAACGCATGAGGAAGCTCCATGCTGATGGACTTTTGGAGTCTCTTGATTTTGAATCACTTGACACGTGCGAGCCGTGCCTCATGGGCAAGATGACAAGGACCCCGTTTTCAGGGACAATGGAACGGGCAAGTGACTTATTGGAAATCATACATACCGATGTGTGCGGTCCGATGAGTGTAACGGCGCGCGGTGGATATCGTTATTTTCTCACCTTCACTGACGACTTAAGTAGATATGGGTATATTTACTTGATGAAGCATAAGTCTGAAACTTTTGAAAAGTTCAAGCAATTTCAGAGTGAAGTTGAAAATCATCGTAACAAGAAGATCAAGTTCCTACGATCTGATCGAGGGGGAGAATATCTGAGTTATGAGTTTGGTGATCACTTAAGAAAATGTGGAATTGTTTCACAGTTGACGCCACCTGGAACACCACAGCGTAATGGTGTGTCCGAACGTCGTAATCGAACCCTATTAGATATGGTACGTTCTATGATGTCTCTTGCTGATTTGCCACTATCGTTTTGGGGATATGCGTTAGAGACAGCTGCATTCACTTTAAATAGGGCTCCATCTAAGTCCGTTGAGACAACACCGTATGAACCGTGGTTTGGTAAGAAACCTAAGTTGTCTTTTCTCAAGGTTTGGGGTTGTGATGCTTATGTCAAAAGGCTTCAGCTAGAAAAGCTCGAACCCAAAGCGGACAAATGTGTCTTCATAGGATACCCAAAAGAAACAGTTGGGTACACCTTCTATCTCAGATCCGAGGGCAAAGTGTTTGTCGCTAAGAACGGGTCCTTTCTCGAGAAAGAGTTTCTCTCGAAAGAATTGAGTGGGAGGAAGGTAGAACTTGATGAGGTTATTGAACCTCTGCTTCAACCAGAGAGTAGCGCAGCGCAGAAAGATGTTTTTGTGGAGCCTGCAGAGGTTGAAGAGGAAGCCAATGATGATGATCAAGGAGCTTCTGATCAAGTTACTACCGAACCTCGTAGGTCGACAAGGGTACGCACTGCACCTGAGTGGTATGGTAACCCTGTCTTGGAGGTCATGTTGTTAGACAACGGTGAACCTACGAGCTATGGAGAAGCGATGGTGGGCCCGGATTCCGACAAATGGTTAGAGGCCATGAAATCCGAGATAGGATCCATGTATGAAAACAAAGTATGGACTTTGGAAGTATTACCTGAAGGGCGGAAGGCCATTCAGAATAAATGGATTTTTAAGAGGAAGACGGACGCTGACGGTAATGTCACCGTGTATAAAGCTCGACTTGTGGCAAAGGGTTTTTCACAAGTTCAAGGGATTGACTACGATGAGACTTTCTCACCCGTAGCGATGCTTAAATCCGTCCGAATCATGTTAGCAATAGCTGCATATTTCGATTATGAAATTTGGCAGATGGATGTCAAGACAGCGTTCCTTAACGGTTTTCTTAAGGAAGAGTTGTATATGATGCAACCAGAAGGTTTTGTCGATCCAGAGAATGCTGACAAAGTATGCAGGCTCCAGCGTTCCATTTATGGGCTGGTGCAAGCATCTCGGAGTTGGAATCTTCGCTTTGATGAGGTGATCAAAGCGTTTGGGTTTATACAAGTTTACAATGAATCTTGTATTTACAAGAAAGTGAGTGGGAGCTCTATAGCGTTTCTAATATTATATGTGGATGACATATTGCTGATTGGAAACAATATAGAATTTTTGGATAGCGTGAAGGGGTATTTGAACAAGAGTTTTTCGATGAAGGATCTCGGTGAAGCTGCTTTCATATTGGGCATCAAGATCTATAGAGATAGATCAAGACGCTTGATAGGACTTTCACAAAGTACATACCTTGATAAAGTTTTGAAGAAGTTCAAAATGGATCAATCCAAGAAGGGGTTCTTGCCGGTATTGCAAGGTACAAAGTTGAGTAAGACTCAATGCCCAGTGACTGCGGAAGATAGAGAAAAGATGAGTGTCGTCCCCTATGCTTCAGCCATAGGCTCTATCATGTATGCAATGCTGTGCACAAGACCAGATGTCAGCCTTGCCATAAGTATGGCCGGAAGGTTTCAAAGTAATCCTGGTATGGATCACTGGACAGCGGTCAAGAATATCCTAAAGTACCTGAAAAGGACTAAGGAGATGTTTCTCGTTTATGGAGGTGATCAAGAGCTCGTCGTAAAGGGTTAGGTCGATGCAAGCTTTGACACTGATCCGGATGACTCTAAGTCTCAAACCGGATACGTATATATTCTCAACGGGGGAGCGGTAAGCTGGTGCAGTTCCAAGCAGAGCGTGGTAGCTGATTCTACATGTGAAGCGGAGTATATAGCTGCCTCGGAGGCGGCAAAGGAAGGTGTCTGGATGAAGGAGTTCATGACAGATCTAGGAGTTGTGCCTAGTGCACTGAACCCAATGACTCTGTTCTGTGATAACACTGGTGCCATTGCTCTAGCCAAGGAACCAAGGTTTCACAAGAGGACCAGACACATAAAGCGACGCTTCAATTCCATCCGCGATTCAGTCAAGGAGGAGGACATAAACATTTGCAAAGTACACACGGATTTGAATGTTGCAGATCCGTTGACTAAGCCTCTTCCACGGGCTAAGCACGATCAACACCAAGACTCTATGGGTGTTAGATTCATTACCTTGTAATGCTAGATTATTGACTCTAGTGCAAGTGGGAGACTGTTGGAAATATGCCCTAGAGGCAATAATAAAAGAGTTATTATTATATTTCCTTGTTCATGATAATCGTTTATTATCCATGCTATAATTGTATTGATTGGAAACTCAAATACATGTGTGGATGAATAGACAGACTTTGTGTCCCTAGTGAGCCTCTACAGGACTAGCTCGTTGATCAAAGATGGCCGCGGTTTCCAGGTCATAGACATGAGTTGTCATTTGATAACGGGATCACATCATTAGGAGAATGATGTGATGGACAAGACCCAAACGTTAAACATAGCTTTTGATCGTGTCAGTTATCGCTATAGTTTTCTGCATGTCAAGTATAAGTTCCTATGACCATGAGATCATGTAACTCACTGACACCGTAGGAGTGCTTTGTGTGTGCCAAACGTCACAACGTAACTGGGTGACTATAAAGGTACTCTACAGGTATCTCCGAGGGTGTCTGTTGAGTTGACATGGATCGAGACTGGGATTTGTCACTCCGTGTGACGGAGAGGTATCTCCGGGCCCACTCGGTAATACGTCATCTCAATGAGCTCAAAGTGACTAAGTAGTTAGTCACGGGATTATATATTACGGTAACGAGTAAAGAGACTTGCCGGTAACGAGATTGAACTAGGTATAGAGATACCGACGATTGAATCTCGGGCAAGTAACATACCGACGAGACAAAGGGAACTGTATACGGGATTGCCTGAATCCTTGACATTGTGGTTCATCCGATGAGATCATCGAGAAACATGTGGGAACTAATATGGGTATCCAGATCCCGCTATTGGTTATTGACCTGGGAGTGTCTCGGTCATGTCTACATGGTTTCCGAACCCGCAGGGTCTACACACTTAAGGTTCGGTGACGCTAGGGTTGTTAGTGAGAATAGTGCATGGTTACCGAAGGTTGTTCGGAGTCCCGGATGAGATCCCGGACATGACGAGGGTCTCCGGAATGGTCCGGAGACGAAGATTGATATATAGGATGAAAGGTTTCGGAGTCCGGAAGTGTTCCGGGGAGCATCGGGAAATCGGCGGACGACCGAAAGGGGTTTCGGGGGTTCCGGAAGTAGTTCTGGGCCTAATGGGCCACAAGGGGGGACACCACAGCCCTCAGGGGGCTGTGCGCCCCCCCCTGGGCCCTCTCCTCATGCGGCTAAGGGGGGTGGCCCCCCTAGGGCAGCCGCACCCCTTTGGAGTGGGGGGCAAGGCACCTAGGGGGGGAAACCCTAGGGCCTGGCCCTTGGCCGCCGCCCCCCTGCCTTGGCCGCCGCCCCCCCTTGCCCTGGCCGCCGGCCCCCTAGGGGAAACCCTAGGGCGCCCCCCTCTCCTCCTTCCCCCTATATATAGAGAGGTAGAGGGAGGGCAGCCAACACAAGTTCGTGCCTCGGTGCTGCCCTCCCTCTCCCATAACATCTTCTTCTCCCGCGGTGCTTAGGCGAAGCCCTGCTGGAATCCTCCATCACCACCACCACCACGCCGTCGTGCTGCCGGTTCTCCATCAACCTCTCCTCCACCCCTTGCTGGATCAAGAAGGAGGAGACGTCCCCGAGCCGTACGTGTGAAGAACGCGGAGGCACCGTTGCTTCGGTGCTTGGATCTTCAGCGATCTGAATCGCGGCGAGTACGACTCCATCAACCGCGTTCTTAACGCTTCCGCTTAGCGATCTACAAGGGTATGTGGATCCTACTCTCCCCTCGTAGTTGCATCTACTAGATTGATCTTGGTGAACGTAGAGAAAATTTTTTGTTTTCCATGCAACGTTCCCCAACAGGACTTCACCCATATCTGGCACGCATTCCTTTGGAAAGGACGGAAAGATATCAATGACCGTCATTGTGTGATCGCGCGGAGCAAAGTGTCCACCCCTAGATTGGCTGGTGTCCTTAGCCTCCCCAACCTTTGCCAACTTAACATCGTGTTATGCATCAGGTGACTTTGGCTTATGTGGATAGGTTTGACGAAGCTGTGGGCCAAATTCAACATCCAGGTTCCTTTGGAATCGTGAGCCATGCACATTCGAATCAGCTACTCAAGAGTTCGTCTGTGACGATGCTACACCTTCTTCTTGATAGACAAGTGGACTCATCATGGAAGGTATGTGTATTGCTCCCCACTCGCCACTACTGAGATGTGTTTTAAGGCCTTGTGGTTGCGTACGGTGGGTGATAGCATGTTGGATGCTTGGATAATCGAATCTCCCTGAACTTGGTACCAGTGGAGATCGACGAGTTTTGCAGCTCTCGGAGCTAGTCAACACCATTCACCTTGAATAAGGGGGTGGCTCCATATAATTGAACTGGGAATCCAGTGGGGTCTATTCCTCTCGATTGACCTATGTTGATTTTTAGGTGGGTTCGGCGTCTGCTCTGGCTACTGAAAGATCTTAGCGATGGCGTGCACTAGCCTCATGCAGGTTCTTCGCTTGGATGGCTACCAACAATAGGTGTTGGATGGTTGATCATGCTTGGGTGGCGGAACCTTGCAACTTCCATGCCAACCACGGCTTCAGAGCTCTTGGACTGGTGAACCAACCTAGCGTCATCGCATTCCAAGGAGAAAGACCTTTAGACGACTGGCATCCTCATCATGTTCTAGTGTAGCTAGGCCATCAGAATAATGTTGTCTTCATGTGTCATCGTCCACGCCGTTCGATGGGAGGGGGTGGGCAATGGTGAAAAGTTGGTCTGCTGCATATTAGTCATTTCGTGGTCTTGGGCACATTGTTGTTGACGTCGGTAGGAAGATGAGTAGACTTTAGAATGATGGCTGGCTAGAGCCTTTCTAGCTTGTATACCTAATCGTTTTGTTGGTCTTTTGCCTATCCTTCTATGAAACTGGATGATACCCCGCTCATTGTTGCGGTAATCTTATTAAAAAAATTGCATAATTAGGTGCTACATAAACACCTAATTTTTTTTAAAAAATGTAAGAGTATTCTCAATCAGAGATGAGAATTAACAAAGTCTCAACTAACTCCTGCACCATTTGATTAACAAATAAGTGAAGATGAAAAATCTGCATGAATCTCCAAGTGAAATCAAACGGTATAGGTGTTAGATTAGACTTAGTTAATTCTCACCTAGATAAGAGCTAGCCACACCCATTCTAGATTTACACTTTCAAACATGAACAAATATGAAGCGTATAACAAAATGATGTATAAAAGAGAAAAAAATAGATTCGGTTAAAAGAGTGCCATCTAAAGAAAAATGAAGCATCAACTATATAGGTATGCTCCAAGCAGCCAACACATATACCAATGTCCATGAGAACACAAAACTTAGTGCAAAAATTAACTGATGACTTACATGCATGAACTAAGATGTGGCATGAAAGCATTTCATGGATATTTTTCTTCGAACCGGAATGGATATAGTAATGCAAAATTGTAACTTATAATTTACAAGTATGACTTGCTAACGTGGCATAGTTGCAAGACTACAAAAAATAGGAAGTGGTTCCCAGTGCATGTCACAAAGCATGTAGATCAGATCGTGAGGGATATGCCGGCGTTTAGGGTTCACATGCGCATGCATTGATAAACGGATGCTAGTGGGTCAAGTTAGTAAATCTAACGGCTACAATAATTTTGATGATGCGAAACCATGCATGTTAAGATAATTAAAAGTAGTGGGGATGACTCTTTTAGATGGATTCATATGCTTTTCTATGGCGTGGTCTCAAAAGAATACGATCTTGGGTGTCAGATATGGTCAGTTTCTCCATCTTGCAACGCAGGCCATTGTTGGTTCATCGTTGCTATTCATACTAGCTACATGCATCAGCGATAACTTAATACCACATGCAGATCATAAAACAAAGCGAAGGCTTGTCGACTCAGGTATCGAATCAATGCACACAAACATAAGTGAACAGGAAAGATGAGCTTCCCAGCGTACTGAAAACTGAACGAAATAATTGATCATGGAGAAAAGCAGATCTGCAGGCATAAACAGTACCGTTTGAGTCAATTTCATGCGTTCTGAGAAAGCGTATTTCTGGTGGCGGACAAGCACCTTTGGCACTATATGTGAAAAAAAAGTAATTTTAAAAACAGTCAAAAAATTATAAAACTTTTTGAGAAACAAACTTGACCTTCTGGTGTATTCGTATACAAAGTTTCATCACGAATGACCTTAATGGTATTCTGGGTGAAAAATAAAATAAAATCAACACTATTACAAGTTACTACTGCTATTCATGCTTTTTGTCCTTGAATTTTTTCCCCCTAGAGTTGACCTGAGTTGTGCCTCCTCCTCCTCCAAAACAAAGCTAGAGTTCGCGTCTCCCGCCGGCACTGCCGTAGGTCCACCTCGTCTCCATTGGCCCTAGGGCCATGGAGCACCGTGTTAGTCGTTCCTTCAAGTTTTGTTAGAGTTTGTGTCCTACTCAGGGAGACGAGACGACACGGCTCCTTGAAGATAGAATAAAATCCCCCCTAACCCCGTTCCGGTAGTGCGTATAGCATCGTTAGTGGGCGTGTGGGGTGTGTGTCTCCGGCGGATCTATCCTCGGTGGATTTGCTCGGATATGGTTGTTGTTCGTCTATGTTCGTGTGTGTTTGGATTGGATTCTTTTGATCTACGTTATTCTTCATCGACGGTGGTTGTTGTTCTGGTGTGTTGGTCCTATGAGGCCTTAGCACGACGACTTCCCGGTTGTCTGCTTCAACAAGTTGTGCCCGACTTCGGCAAGGAAGGGACCATGACGACGACGCGCCTTCAACTCGCTTCAGCGCTTATAGTCGTTGTTAGGTGGTCTATGGATCTGGATGTAATTTCTATTTTATTTTTTATGTTCATTGCACGGCCATGATTGAAGATAAATAAGATCAGAAGTTTTCTCGCAAAACAAAAATAGCCGACCCATGTTTTTTCTTGGTGAGACTTTTTATACAAGTGAAAGGTTAAATTTGTTCCTGAAAAATTAGAGAATTATTTATGTTAGTATTTATTTCCCACATAGGGTGCATCTACATCGAAGAGGGAAATGACTATAAGGCACATATTTTGAATAACTGTTTTCCATATAGAAAAAAATTATTTTCTCAGTTCAGAATAAAGTTGACGCTCAAACGGATGTATCTAATTAAGAGAGTAAATAATTAATATTTTTTGTAAACTAATATAAAATCGTTTAGATCACTACCGAGTGCAATATAAAATTTATGCACCATTGCATCATGACGTACTAGACCATGTAACTTTTTACGGTAACCACCACGTAAACTGGAATTTTGATGAGCTAAAATACAGTACTACTCCCTCTGTTATAAAATAGTAACTCAATTTTATATTAATTTTATTAAAATTAGTACTCCCTCCGTTCCATAATGTAGTGCCTATAGATTTTTTGAGAAGTCAAACTTTGCAAACTTTGACCAAGTTTGTAGAGAAAAATATTTATATCTGCAATAGCAAAAATATATAATGTGAAACTACATCTTATGATGAATCTAGTGATATATATTTCGCACTCTAGATGTAAACATTTTTCTCCATAAATTTGGTCAAAGTTTGTGAGGTTTGACTTTTCAAAAAATCTATAGGCACTACATTATGGAACGGAGGGAGTATAAAATTGAGTCATCTATTTTGGAACGGAGGAAGTAGTTGTCTTACCCCGTTTGCTCGCTTTTGGATAAGAATGGATCAAATCACTGTATTGGGAAGGCTGTCACAGTTGACTTAGCCGCAGTGCAACCAACCATGCGCATCGGAATTCGGAAGCCATTCTCCTTTTTAATTTTGTATTTTTCTTTATTTTCCACAGACATTTCCTTTTCAACTCAACGTGTACTACATGCGATGCGCTCCTTGTTTCTTGCACCTTGACATAGTTCACAACGAAATTGACTCTTGAACAGTATTCTCTCGGGTCCTTTTTAGTTTGCATATAAGTTTTGTCTAAAGTCAAAATATCTCTATCTTCACTAAACTTATAAAAAGAATATCAACATTCACAATGCCAAATCAATATTATTAGATTCATTGTATTGTAGATATTGATATGTGATATTTTTTAATATAAATTTGGTCAGACTTTGTAGAATCCGACTTGATAAAAAACAAATACGCAGAGTAAAAAGGACAAAAGGAGTACTGGAATATATACAATCATGACTTTTGGACAAGCTAGGCTCTACAATTTTCCCGTGCACTGACAAAGTGATCGGCTCGGCTGGTACACAGACTAAGAGCAACTCTAGTAGACCCCGCATCCACCCCCGACCCGCAAAATAACCGTCAAAATACGGGTACGGGCCGGAAAGCCTGCCCAACCAGACCCCGCACCCTGCCCCGGCTCGTAAATTTTTTTTGGGGGCGCGGTAAATTCCCGACCCCAACCCGGGAAAACGCGGGTTTCCCCTCGCGGTTGCGGTACCCTGCATCACAGAGAAGCAGTTGGCGGGAGAGACATTTCAGCCCCGCGCTCTTTTCCCCCTCCTTCCGCCGCTGCCTCACCTTACTTCCGCCCGCCCGCCGCCGGCGATTTCGGCCATACCAGCGGGCGGAATCGCGCCGCGGGGCCGCGCCGCACCCTCCCGTGCCAAGCCGCTGCACCGCCCCTCCGGATCCGGCGAGAAGAGCCCGTCCCCCCCCATCGCCGCCATCGCTGGGGATCGACCACCGTCGAGCGCACCCCCTCGTCGCCGCCCTGGGATCACCCGCCACCGGTTAGTCCCTTTTTTGTGGTTTTTGCGAGCTGTGTAGTAGATTGATGCGCCGGTGTGCGTGTAGATGGAGTTGACCCCGTGCGAGGAGTTTTTGCTATCCGATTCGTCCGATTCGGATGACTCGGTTGTTGAGACCATGCTTGCGACCTTTCGGTAGCAAGCATTAGTCATGGCGCTTGCCGTGAAGGAGCATGAAGACGAGCACCGGAAGAGGAGGCGATGATCTACTGTCGGGCGTCTGTGCATTCCTCGGAATCGCCATCTTGGGAACGAGATGTTGATGCAAGACTATTTCGCGGAGAATCCTATATATCCTCCACACCTCTTCCGGAGAAGGTACCGAATGCACCGATCCCTCTTTGTGAAACTTGTTTAAGCTTGCGAGGCAAATTGTCGGTATTTTACTCAAAGAAGGAATGTCGCGGGCTTAAAGGGATTTAGTGCACATCAAAAAATCTCCATAGCTATGCGGGTGATTGCATATGGCGTTCCGCAGACTATGCCGATGAGTATCTTCGCATTGGTGAAGATAGCACAATTGAGTCTGTGCGTAGATTTGCGAAAGTGATCGTCGATGTCTTTGGTCCTGAGTATCTTCGGGCACCCAATGAAGATGACACAAAGAAACTGATGGCAGCTAATGAGAGGAGAGGTTGGCCTAGCATGCTAGGTGATACGTCTCCAACGTATCTATAATTTTTGATTCTTCCATGCTATTATATTATCCTTCTAGGATGTTTTATGGGATTTTATATACACTTTTATATGATTTTTGGGACTAACCTATTAACCCAGAGCCCAACGTCAGTTTCTGTTTTTCTCATGTTTTAGAGTATCGCAGAAAAGGAATATCAAACGGAGCCCAATTGACCTGAAACTCAACGGATGACGTTTTTGGACCAAAAGAAGACCAGAGAGTACCGGAGGAGGACCAGAAAGTCCACGGGCTGCCCACGAGGGTGGGGGGCGCGCCCCCTCTCCCTGGGCGCGCCCTCCTGCCTCGTGGACAGCCCGGAGACCCCATTTACTTGCCCCCAACTCCAACACCTCCTATATATACTGAAACCTCCGGAAAATAACCTAGATCAGGAGTTCCGCCGCCGGAAGTCTCTGTTGCCACCAAAAACCAATCTAGACCCTGTTCCGGCACCCTGCCGGAGGGGGAATCCCTCTCCGGTGGCCATCTTCATCATCCCGGCGCTCTCCATAACGAGGGAGGAGTAGTTCACCCTCGGGGCTGAGGGTATGTATCAGTAGCTATGTGTTTGATCTCTCTCTCTCTCTCTCTCTCTCTCTCTCTCTCTCTCTCTCGTGTTCTTGAGATGGCATGATCTTGATGTATCGCGAGCTTTGCTACTATAGTTGGATCTTACGATGTTTCTCCCCCTCTACTCTCTTGTGATGGATTGAGTTTTCCCTTTGAAGTCATCTTATCGGATTGAGTCTTTAAGGATTTGAGAACACTTGATGTATGTCTTGCGTGGGATACCTGTGGTGACAATGGGGTATTCTATTGATTCACTTGATGTATGTTTTGGTGATCAACTTGCGGGTTCCGTGACCTTGGGAATCTATGCATAGGGGTTGGCACACGTTTTCGTCTTGACTCTCCGGTAGAAACTTTGGGGCACTATTTGAAGTTCTTTGTGTTGGGTGAATAGATGAATCTGAGATTGTGTGATGCATATCGTATAATCATGCCCACGGATACTTGAGGTGACAATGGAGTATCTAGGTGACATTAGGGTTTTGGTAGATTTGTGTCTTAAGGTGTTATTCTAGTACGAACTCTATGATAGATTGAACGGAAATAATAGCTTCGTGTTATTTTACTACGGACTCTTGAATAGATCGATTAGAAAGAATAACTTTGAGGTGGTTTCGTACCCTACCATAATCTCTTCGTTTGTTCTCCGCTATTAGTGACTTTGGAGTGACTCTTTGTTGCATGTTGAGGGATAGTTATGTGATCCAGTTATGTCATTATTGAGAGAACTTGCACTAGTAGAAGTATGAACCCTAGGCCTTGTTTCCTATCATTGCAACACCGTTTATGCTCACTTTTATCTTTTGTTACCTTGCTGTTTTTATATTTCCAGATTACAAAAACCTATATCTATCGTCCATATTGCACTTGTATCACCATCTCTTCGCCGAACTAGTGCACCTGTACAATTTACCATTGTATTGGGTGTGTTGGGGACACAAGAGACTCTTTGTTAGCATGGTTTCTTGAGAGAGACCATCTTCATCCTACGCCTCCCACGGATTGATAAACCTTAGGTCATCCACTTGAGGAAAAGTTGCTACTGTCCTACAAACCTCTGCACTTGGAGGCCCAACAACGTCTACAAGAAGAAGGTTGCGTAGTAGACATCAAGCTCTTTTCTGGCGCTGTTGCCGGGGAGGTGAGTGCTTGAAGGTACATCTTTAGATCTTGCAATCAAATCTTTTAGTTTCTTGTTTTATCATTAGTTCAGTTTATAAAAGAAAACTACAAAAAAATGGAATTAAGATTACCTCATATGCTTCATCTTTTTAATATCTTTCGTGAAAATGATGGGAAGGAAAATTGTGCTCAAGTACTAGAAGAAGAATTACATAGAATGCTAGGCATAAAATATGTGCATGATGAGCATGATTGCAATGTTGTTAGTATGAATTCTTTGAATACCCATGTTGCTAATGATATGCAAAGCCACAAGCTTGGGGATGCTATGGTTGATGAAGATGATATGTTTAGTCCCGCGAGTTTTGATGAGCAAATTTATTATGATGAAAGCATGCCTCCTATTTATGATGATTATTGTGATGACATATATGCTATAAAGATTAATGATAACCATGAGACTTGTCATCATGATTTTAGTTTTCAATTGGCTTATGCTTCACATGATAGTTAATTTGTTGAGTTTCCTCCCACCACTATGAATGAGAAGAATTTTGCTTATGATGGGAGTAGTAAAATTCCTATGCAAGTAGATCATGAAAAGAACACTTTATGTGCTGGTTATATGGTTTAATTCATTCATGATGCTACTGAAAATTATTATGCGAGAGGAACATATGTTTCTACCTATTGCAATAATATCAAGTTTCCTCTCTATATGTTGAAAGTTTTGAAGCTATGCTTGCTTTGCCTTCCTATGCTACTTGATTATCGTTCCCATAAGTTGTTTGCTCACAAAATCCCTATGCATAGGAAGTGGGTTAGACTTAAATGTGCTAGTTATATTCTTCAAGATGCTCCCTTTATGTTTCAATTCTTATCTTTTATGCGAGCATCATTGAAATCATCATGCCTAGCTAGGGGCGTTAAACGATAGCGCTTGTTGGGAGGCAACCCAACTTTATTTTAGTTCTTTGATTTTTGCTTCTGTTTTTGGAATAAATATTGCATCTAGCTTCTATTTAGATGTGGTTTTATGTTTTAATTAGTGTTTGTGCCAAGTAGAACCTTTGGGAAGACTTGTGTGAAGTTTAGGCGATCATGCTATAAAAAAACAGAAACTTTAGCGCTCACGAGATTAGCTACCATTTTTTTACTGGAGAGTGCTTTTTAGTTGATTCTTTTTTAGATGATTAATAGACAAATTGCTCAGGTTTAACAATTTATTTGAGATTGTTTTGAGTTACAGAAGTATTCGAAAGTTATAGATTGCTACAGACTATTCTGTTTTTGACAGATTCTGTTTTCTATGTGTTGTTTGCTTATTTTGATGAATCTATGAGTAGTATCGGAGGGTATGAACCATAGAGAAGTTGGAATACAGTAGATATTACACCAATATGAATTTAGAATGAGTTCACAATAGTACCTAAGTGGTGGTTTTATTTTCTTATACTAACGGAGCTTACGAGTTTTCTGTTGAGTTTTGTGTTGTGAAGTTTTCAAGTTTTGGGTAAAGATTCGATGGACTATGGAATAAGGAGTGGCAAGATCCTAAGCTTGGGGATGCCCAAGGCACTCCAAGGTAAAATTCAAGGACAACCAAAAGCCTAAGCTTGGGGATGCCCCGGGAAGGCTCCCCCTCTTTCGTCTTCGTCTATCGGTAACTTTACTCGATGCTATATTTTTATTCACCACATGATATGTGTTTTGCTTGGAGCGTCATTTTGTTTTAATTTGTTTTGCTTGATGTTTGAATAATATACCAAGATCTTAAATTCTTAAATGTTAGAGAGTCTTCACATAGTTACATGATTATTCAACTACTCATTGATCTTCACTTATATCTTTTTGAGTAGTTTGTCATTTGCTCTAGTGCTTCACTTGTATCTTTCAGAGCACGGTGGTGTTTTTTTTGTAGAAATTGTTGATCTCTCATGCTTCACTTATATCTATTTGTGAGTCTTTTAGAACAGCATGGTAATGTGCTTTGGTTATAAAACTAGTCCTAATATGATAGGCATCCAAGATGAATGTAGTAAAAACTTTCATGTAAAGTGCATTGAATATGATGACAAGTTTGATACTTGATGATTGTTTTGAGATATGAGGATGGTGATATTAGAGTCATGCTAGTGGAGTAATTATGAATTTGAGAAATACTTGTGTTAAAGTTTGTGATTCCCGTAGCATGCACGTATGGTGAACCGCTATGTGACAAAGTTAGAGCATGAGGTATTTATTGAGTGTCATCCTTTGTGCGGAGGTTGGGGGCGCGCGATGGTTAACTCCTACCAACCTCCCCCCTAGGAGCACACGTTGATTACTTTGTTTTGATGACTCGTAAATTTTTGCAATAAGTTTATGAGTTCTTTATGACTAATGTTGAGTCCATGGATTATACGCACTCTCACCCTTCCACCATTGCTAGCCTCTCTTGTACTGCGCAACTTTCGCCGGTACCATACACCCACCATATACCTTCCTCAAAACAGCCACCATACCTACCTATCATGGCATTTCCATAGCCATTCCGAGATATATTGCCATGCAACTTTCTGCCGTTCCGTTCATATGACACGCTTCATATTGTCATATTACCATGCATGATCATGTAGTTGACATCGTATTTGTGGCAAAGCCACCGTTCACAATTCATTCATACATGTCACTCTTGATTCATTGCACATCCCGGTACACCGCCGGAGGCATTCACTTAGAGTCATATTTTGTTCTAGCTTCGAGTTGTAATCTTTGAGTTGTAAGTAAATAAAAGTGTGATGATTTCCATTATTAGAGCATTGTCCCGTGTGAGGAAAAAAAAAGGAAAGGCCAAAAAAAAAGAGATGGCCCAAAAAAAGAGGTGGGCTAAAAAAAAGAGAAAGACCCCTCCCAAAAAAATGAGAGAAAAGAGAGAAGGGACAATGCTAGTATCCTTTTCCACACTTGTGCTTCAAAGTAGCACTATGATCTTTATGATAGAGAGTCTCTTGTTTTGTCACTTTCATATACTAGTGGGAATTTTCATTATAGAACTTGGCTTGTATATTCCAACGATGGGCTTCCTCAAATGCCCTAGGTCTTCATGAGCAAGCAAGTTGGATGCACACCCACTTAGTTTCTTTTTGTTGAGCTTTCATACACTTATAGCTCTAGTGCATCCGTTGCATGGCAATCTCTACTCACTCACATTGATATCTATTGATGGGCATCTCCATAGCCCATTGATAAGCCTAGTTGATGTGAGACTATCTTCTTCATTTTGTCATCTCTACAACCACCACTCTATTCCACATAGTGCTATATCCATGGCTCACGCTCGTGTATTGCGTGAAAGTTGAAAGGTTTGAAAAAATTTGAGTGTGAAACAATTGCTTGGCTGAAACCGGGGTTGTGCATGATATGAATATTTTGTGTGATGAAGAGGGAGCATAGCCAGACCATATGATTTTGTAGGGATAACTTTCTTTGGCCATGTTATTTTGAGAAGACATGATTGCTTTGTTAGTATGCTTGAAGTATTATTATTCTTATGTCAATATAGACTTTTATCTTGAATCTTTCGGATATGAACATTCATGCCCCAATAAAGAATTTATATTGAGAATTATGTTGGTTAGCATTCCAAATCAAAAATTCTGTTTTTATTATTTACCTACTCGAGGACGAGCATGAATTAAGCTTGGGGATGCTTGATACGTCTCCAACGTATCTATAATTGTTTATTGTTCTGTGCTATTATATTATCCTTCTAGGATTTTTTGTGGACTTTTATATACACTTTTATATGATTTTTGGGACTAACCTATTAACCCATAGCCCAGTGCTAGTTTCTGTTTTAATCCTGTTTTAGAGTATCACAGAAAAGAAATATCAAACGGAGCCCAATTGACCTGAAACTCAACGGAGGACGTTTTTGGACCAAAAGAAGACCAGAGAGTACCGGAGGAGGACCAAAAGGTCCACGGGCTGCCCACGAGGGTGGTGGGGCGCGCCCCTCTCCCTGGGCGTGCCCCCCTGCCTCATGGACAGTCCGGAGACCCCCTTTACTTGCCCCCGACTCCAACACCTCCTATATATACTGAAACCTTCGGAAAATAACCTAGATCGGGAGTTTCGCCGCCGAAAGTCTTTGTTTCCACCAAAAACCAATCTAGACCCTATTCCGGCACCCTGCCGGAGGGGGGAATCCCTCTCCGGTGGCCATCTTCATCATCCTGGCGCTCTCCATGATGAGGGAGGAGTAGTTCACCCTCGGGGCTGAGGGTATGTATCAGTAGCTATGTGTTTGATCTCACTCACTCACTCTCCCTCTCTCTCTCTCTCTCTCTCTCTCTCTCTCTCTCTCTCTCTCTCTCTCTCTCTCGTGTTCTTGAGATGGCACGATCTTGATGTATCACGAGCTTTGCTACTATATTTGGATCTTATGATGTTTCTCCCCCTCTACTCTTGTGATGGATTGAGTTTTCCCTTTGCAGTTATCTTATCGGATTGAATCTTTAAGGATTTGAGAACACTTGATGTATGTCTTGCGTGGGATACCCGTGGTAACAATGGGGTATTCTATTAATTCACTTGATGTATGTTTTGGTGATCAACTTGCGGGTTCCGTGACCTTGGGAATCTATGCATAGGGGTTGGCACACGTTTTCGTCTTGACTCTCCGGTAGAAACTTTGGGGCACTCTTTGAAGTTCTTTGTGTTGGTTGAATAGATGAATCTGAGATTGTGTGATGCATATCGTATAATCATGCCCACTGATACGTGAGGTGACAATGGAGTATCTAGGTGACATTAGGGTTTTGGTTGATTTGTGTCTTAAGGTGTTATTCTAGTACGAACTCTACGATAGATTGAACGGAAAGAATATTTCGTGTTATTTTACTACGGACTCTTGAATAGATCGATCAGAAAGAATAACTTTAAGGTGGTTTCGTACCCTGCCATAATCTCTTCGTTTGTTCTCCGCTATTAGTGACTTTGGAGTGACTCTTTGTTGCATGTTGAGGGATAGTTATGTGATCCGGTTATGTTATTTTTGTTGAGAGAATTTGCACTAGTGAAAGTATGAACCCTAGGCCTTGTTTCCTATCATTGCAACACCGTTTATGCTCACTTTTATATTTAGTTACCTTGCTGTTTTTATATTTTCAGATTACAAAAACCTATATATATCGTCCATATTGCACTTGTATCACCATCTCTTCGTCGAACTAGTGAACTTGTACAATTTACCATTGTATTGGGTGTGTTGGCGACATAAGAGGCTCTTTGTTATTTGGTTGCAGGGTTGCTTGAGAGAGACCATCTTCATCCTACGCCTCCCACGGATTGATAAACCTTAGGTCATCCACTTGTGGGAAATTTGCTACTGTCCTACAAACCTCTGCACTTGGAGGCCCAACAACGTCTACAAGAAGAAGGTTGCGTAGTAGAGATCACTAGGTAGCATTGATTGTGTGCATTGGAATTGGAAAATTTGCCCCAAGACTTGGCAAGGAATGTATTGTGGCAAGTCTCGTGATGCAACAATTGTGCTAGAGGCCATAGCATTCGAGGATTTATGGATTTGGCATTGCTTTTTTGGTATGCCGGGCACTCTGAATGATATCAATGTGTTGCAACGGTCTCATTTGTTTGCTAGACTTGCTAGCGGTGATGCTCCTGCTTGCAACTACACTATCAATGGGCATGAATACACAAAGGGGTACTATCTTGCAGATGGTATATACCCTCCTTGGTGCACATTTGTCAAGAGCATCAAAGAACCCAAAACAAAAAAAAACTATGTGAATTTGTAAAGGTGCAAGAGGCAGCCCGAAAAGACATTGAAAGAGCATTCGGTGTTTTGCAATCTAGGTTTGCCATTGTCCGTGGTCCTGCTTGTTTTTGGGATAATAAAACCTTGAAGAACATCATGACATGCTGTGTTATCCTGCACAATATGATTCTTGAAGATGAGAGAGGAATGAACTTAGAATTCTTTTACACCAATGTGGGTATCTGTGTCAAACCAGCTAGAGACCCAAACCGCATTAGAGCTTTTCTTCAGACATACAAGGAGATTCAAAATGCAGACACACACTTTCAACTTCAGGAAAATCTCATTGAGCACCATTGGCAAAGGGCTGGACAGTGACTAATTTTTGTATTCATTTGTATTTGTATTCATGACAAGTTTTGTATTGCATTATTTAAGTTTACTACGGTGATTTGAATAATTATTTGTAATGCAGATGATTATTGTATTATGTTTAATTTGAATAATTCAGTTTGTTTTCGATTGTTGAATTATGTTGGATTTGATATTTGCGGGCTGATGATATGCGGGATGCAGAGGCACAAAGAGCAGAACCCGCATAGCCGACCCGTAAAAAAGCATATTCCACGAATATACTTTTTTACGGATCCGTTTGGGGGTCTGCATCTGTGCCAGTCCGAGCTATTGAACATGTGTACATGTACGTAAGTCTGGGTTTTTGTATGCCGCACCTATAGTGTCTCTCTACCTCTGTATTTACTTGTATCTTAGGAGACAAGACACCGGTTGCACCCCTTGTACATATATATATGTGCCTAGTGCACGATCAATCAATTATCGATGCACGAAATCATTCTCTATATGGTATCTAGCGCAAGTCGATTCTCCCGCTTCCGCTAACCCTAGAAACCGCCACCTCGGGCCGCCACTGCCGTCGCGATCTACCGCTGCCGCCGCCGTGTCAGGCCCAAGATGTGATTCTATCCCGACCACGTGACGAACTCGTGATTGGGGCACAACCGCATTTCGGGCGCTTAGCAAGATGGATATCATTACATCGTACCATTACAAAAATACATGGGGATACAACAATTCATACTAGTCACATGAATACAACAACAACAATACAAGACATCCGACTACAGATGCAAACATGAAAAGTACAACGACATCCATCTTCTATCCTAGGCTGCCGACCCGGAACCTAACCCAAGACTGACGAAGCAGAAGAAGAAAGAACTCCATGATACGTCTCAAACGTATCTACTTTTCCAAACACTTTTGATATTGTTTTGGCCTCATTCTTGCATGATTTGGACTAAACTAACCCGGACTGACGCTGTTTTCAGCAGAGCTGCCTGTATGGTTTATTTGTGTGCAGGAAAACGGATTTCTAAGTATCTCAGAAAAATCCACGAAAAATCAGAGAAAATCCACGCACCCGAAGGAACCAAATGCCAGAAGTGGGGCCAGAGGGGGGCCAGGGGGTGCCCAGACGCCCTGTGGGCGCGCCCCCCTGGGCCGCGCCGGGGGGGCGCCTGGGTGGGGCCCACACCCCCTGGTGCCCTACTTTAGCCCGTATTTTTACTCCCGACGCAGAAACCCCAGATCAGAAGTTCTTTCGCAGTTTTTCGTCGCGGAGCCGCCGCCACCCTCTGTTCTTCCTCGGGAGGGCTAATCTGGAGGCTGAATTGGCCTCCGGAGAGGGAAGATCGTCGCCATCGTCATCATCATCACCACTCCATCATCCCTCCATGACTTCCCCCTTCATGTGTGAGTAATTCCCCTGCTGTAGGCGAAGGGGATGGTAGGGATTGGATGAGTTAGATCATGTAATAGTTCGTCAGATTGTTGGGGGCATGTTGCCTATCATCTACTATGGTGTTTATCATCTTTGCTTCAACTTGTTATTCTTAATGCTTGACACTTAGGGCCCGAGTGCCATGATTTCAGATCTGAACCATATGTGTTTGTATGAATATATTTGTGTTCGTGATCCTATCTATGAGTTGTTTGCACCTGTTACGGTTCGGAACCGGCGATCCCAAAAGTGACAGCTTGGGACACCAAAGGGGATGGTCCGTAGTTTGAGGATTACATGTATCCATTGAGTTCATTGCTTTGTTCCGGTGCTCTTTGACAAGAGCACCTTAATATCCATTAGTTCCTTTTGGCCCCGTTCGTAGCGGGATGGTAGGACAAAAGATGTTGTGCAAGTTCTTATTGCAAGCACGTAAAACTACCTATGGGATACATGCCTAATGTTTGATATTTGCCTAGATGATCATTACTTTTCCGTGTGCCATGCCCCAAGTTAGAATCTATCTCATCCATGCAGCGCCCAACCATCCATCTCCCTAGCCTACAGTATTTTAAATCCTGCTTGTTACTAGTCGCTACTTGTGCTATTTACTTTGCTATCTATTGTTGCTATTTACTTTTGCTGTTTACTTTTACTATTACTATCATCACCATCATATTACTGTTACCACTTATCTTTTGTTGCAAGTAAGTATATTTCAGGTGCGGTTGAATTGACAACTCAACTGTCAAAGCTTATAAATACTCTTTGGCTCCCCGTGTGTCGAATCAATAAATTGGGTTATTCTTACCCGCGAAGACTATCTCGATCCCTTACGGTTGAGGGTTATCAAGTACCGTTTTCTGGCGCCGTTGCCGAGGAGCATAGCAATATTTACAAGTCTACTTGAGGTATCCTACCTGCTGCACTTTATTCACTATGGGTAAGAAAGGAGACCCCAAGGTTCCGGTCTTACTATCCACTACAAGAAGAGGTACTGCTCTGAGCACTAGTGCTACACTTGATTCACCTTCCGTTATGAGTAAGTTTGCCTCGCCACCACCACATGATGCTACTACTGAATCTATTACTATGTCTGATACTCTTGATGATGCTTCTACTACTTTTGATGATATTAGTTCGCTTGGTTATGCTCTTGAGAAACAAATTGCTGCTGCTGCTAAAAAGTCTGGAATTGAACTCCCTGTTACTCGCTACCCTATTGGTGAAACTTATGATTATCCTGACTTGAGTAAACTCAAGGAGAGTCTCCTTGATGATGATTACTATATACTTGATGAAGAATTATGCAGGGAACTGACAGAGTTTTCTGGCTCTGACCCTGAAGTTATTAAGAAACTATTTGAAAAACACTCTTTGAAGAACAAAACCGTTCCTAATCCTGAATTTGCTACATCTCCTATATGCATTGATGATCCTGATTTTGATTTCTCTGTTGATCTTTCACTTATACCTATGGTTGGAGCTGACCCTTTTTATGGCAGAGAAAATGATGATGCTATTGCACACCTAACTAAACTTGGTGAGCTAGGTAGCCTGTTTACCAGAGATGAGAAGATACGATACTTTTATGTGACCAAGCTTCTTCCTTTCTCCTTGAAGGAGGGTGCTAAAGCATGGTATGATTCACTCCCATGCGGTTCCATTAAGAGTTCTCAGGACTTAGCTCACTCTTTTGTTGATAAGTACTTTCCTGCTCACATGCAACATGCTGCTTTACAAAGAATTTATAACTTTAAACAGTTGCAGGATGAGTCCCTCCCTAAAGCTTGGGGGAGGTACCGTGGTCTGATTCGGGCTAGACCAGGACATGAAATCCCTAAGAATGAATTAATCGATATATTCTATGCTGGTCTAACTGATGAATCCAGGTCCTATTTGGACAGTTGTGCTGGTTGTGTTTTCAGGAAAAGAACACCGGATGATGCGGAAGATTTAATGGGTAGGATTGCCAAAAACCATGAAGATTGGTCCGTCCCTGAACCACCCCCACCAACAAAGAAGAGGGGCATGTTTGTTCTGAGCCCCGAAGATATGCGAGAAGCAAAGAAGTCTATTAAAGAGAAAGGTATTAAAGCTGAAGACGTGAAGAATCTACCCCCTATTGAGAAGTTGTGTGAGCCTACCACTCACCCTCCTATGGTAGAGGTACACTCTCTTTTAGATTTCAATGCAAGTGACATCCCTCATGGTAAGCCTCCTGATCAATGTTTAGATGAATTTGATAATTTTATTATGAAACAGAATCATTTTAATGAGAGGATAGAAAGTCAGTTGCATGATAATTCCCTTGCTATCAAAAGACTGCTTGATGTTTTAGATAGAACAGTTAATGATGTTCAATGTCTTGTGAAGCATTTTCATATGGTTCAAACTCAGCTTGATCAAATTTCTAATGTGCAAAGAGATTTGCTTGCTAACAATGCCAAACAAGATAATTTGCAGGCTTTTGGGATTAAGACCCGAGGAGGAACTAGTACTCAAGATCCTCTTTATCCAGAGGGACATCCGAAGAGAATCGAGCAAGATTCTCAAATGCAGGAAGAAAAAATTGTTGTCTCTCCAAATAAGAAGAAGAAACATAAGGAGACTGACAATTCTAACGACCCTATTGCAGACGAAGAGCCAGCTATTGATCCCAACAGTGTATCTATTTCCGATGCTGAGACTGAAGACGGTGCTGAACCTGAAGGTAATGATAATGAGAAGAATGATCTGCCTGAAGTTCGAGAAGAAGAAGCACCTGACAAACGTAAGAGGTACACTAAAGAAGACTTCATCGCAAGAAAACATGGGAAGGAGAGAGAACCATGGGTACAGAAACCCATGCCCTTTCCAAGTAAGTCCATCAAATCTAAAGAAGAAGAGCATTATAATAAGTTTTGTGAATGGATTAAACCTCTTTTTCTTCAAATCCCATTGACTGATGCTATTAAGTTACTTCCTTATTCAAAATATATGAAAGATATTGTCACTAACAAAAGAAAAATTCCTAATGATGCAATATCTACTATGCTTGCTAACTATTCTTTCAGTGGAAAGATTCCTGAGAAGCTCGGTGACCCAGGTATACCCACCATTCCTTGCTCCATAAAGAATAATTATGTCAAAACTGCTTTATGTGATCTGGGCGCAGGAGTGAGTGTTATGCCTCTCTCTCTTTACGAGAGGCTTTGTTTAGAGAAACTAATTCCTACAGATATCTCCCTTCAGATGGCTGACAAGTCAACCGCTGTTCCGATAGGTATTTGTGAGGATGTTCCAGTTGAAGTTGCTAATTGTTTAATTCTTACTGATTTTGTTGTACTTGACATGCCCGAGGATGGAAGCATGTCCATTATTCTTGGTAGACCTTTCCTTAACACCGCAGGTGCTATTATTGATTGCAATAAAGGGAAGGTTACCTTCCATGTGAATGATAAAGAGCACACGGTATATTTTCCGAAGAAGACCGACAGGAGGCATGCCCTCAACTCTATAGAGAATATCGAGACCGTGAAAATTGGAGAATGGGACTGTCCACTACATGTGCCTCACAAATATAAAACTATCATGGTGGGGACAGTGTCCATCAAGGTAAAGGTTCAGTGATTACTTCGTAAGAGGTGAGACTTTTTGCTCTATATATCGCTTGTTTGTTGGTAAGACTTGATCAACCTTACTAGTGAACATGTTTTATATGGATAAAAAGTTGAGCTTGTTATGTTTTCATTTGTTTTTAGTTTTGTCCTACTTGCTGTACCAAGTATTTATGTTTTTGAAGCTTCACAATACTACTAACCGCTTCAAGTTTTCAGAGAGTTTCGCAGCTTTTTGAACTTCGAAAAATTCTCAACAGTGAAGTTTTCAGAAAAATTCCAGAAAAAATATAATAAAAATTTCCACGACGGGAGAGACCCGGAAAGTCCTGGGGCCAGCCAGGAGGGGCCACCAGTGGCCCAGGCAGCCAGCTGGCGCGGCCCAGCCCCTGGCCGCACCCACAGGGTGCCTGGGGCCCACGGGACCCCCCTCCAGGTATGTCTTCTTCCTTCCTCTCTCTCTTTCTCCAAAAACGCGAGTTCTGCTCTTGTTCTTGTGTTCTTGCTGTTCTTGGAGGCGATTCTTCGATCTCTCTCTACAGCCCATCATTTGTGCTGAAATTTTGAGCAACTACTCCCTGGTATGTGACTCCTCCACCCCTCCAATTAGATTTTTGATTGGTGGCCTCATTTGTGAGTATTTAGTAGTTCTTGGTGCTGTAGAGATGAGCTTGCATGCATATGTAGAAAGTTATTTTCCAAGTTTTGATGCAAGTTTATGCCTTGGGCAAGTGAGTTGAGTAGTTTGCCTTAGCTCACTTTGTTTTAATCCTCGTTTTTGTAAATTGTAAAAAAATTCAGAAATGAGTTTGTTAGGAAGGGCAAAAGGATGGCTTGAGAAGAGGAGGCCCGCACACTCCGATCGAGTCACTAGAGCCGCAGCTTCACCATCGACTGCTAGGGTGAGCTATAATGAAGATCATGTGCCCCTGGAGTTGTTGGACGACACAAGTCCAGCACGTGCGATGACATTTCCATGTGATGAATTCATGGAAGCTGCGGGAATCAAGGATGAGTTTTATAATCTTTGTGCTAATGCAGGTTTGACACGACTCGTCACGAGCCGTGTTAGTCAGTATCAAAAACTCACCTCCAGTTTCATTAACAGTTTTAGATATAATCCTGATTCAGGTGCTATTGAGTTTAAAATTTATAATGATCTTATCACCATGACTTTGGGAAATTTTTGTGAAGTGATAGGTGTGCCGAACGTTGGGAGGACGGCTAGGATGGCCACTCAGCCCTCCGAGCTGAAAACCATCATCAACTCTCTCTGCAGCATGGGTACGAGGGATATTCATCGGTCGAAGATCTCCAGCATCTTGTTTCCTCACCTCAGGTATTTTGCATATTATATTGCTAGAGGGGTGTTAGCTCGTGACAACACGAGCAGCATTTCTGCTCCGGATATTGCTATCCTGGCAGCAGCCCTCTCAGGGAGGTCTGATTATAATCTTGGTACCTTAATTGCTCGACGCCTTGCTATGAACAGTAACAAGGGGGACTTATATGGTGGCATTTATGCCACACTTATCTTAGAGCATCTTGGAGGCACCCCACACCCTGATGATACTCCTTTTACTTATTTAAGCTTTGATCTTGCTGCTATGAAAAGGCATAAGTTTGTTACCATGGGTTCTGAGCTTGATAACCTTGTTTATATCTTGCGTTTCGGAACTACCGCGGAACGCGAGATCCGTCTACCTGCACCTCTTTTGTTTGATTTTTCTCGCAGGAACGGATGGTCCTTTGATGTTGTCCAGTTCGATGAGTTCATGGTCCAGCATCAGTTTCATAACCCCATGGAGGGGGTTGTGCCCGACGAGGAGAGGCACGGTGAGATACCACATTTTCAGGAAGAGACCGCCACCGAGTTTGGTGAAGGGTCTTCCTCTGTTTGGCGTTCGGAACCTTCCTCGTGGGAGACTCCGAGGAGTTCGGTGTACGCGCCAGCAACCTTCTACGACCCGTGGACTCACCACCACACCCCCGGAGCAGGAGGCTCCTGGGGGCAGTAGCTGCTACCAACTTAGGCCAAAAGCCTAAGCTTGGGGGAGTACGTGCCCTTCTCACTTTTCCATTGTATTATCCGTTTTATTCGCTTTGATATTTTCGAAGTTTTTGCCCGTTCTTCTTTATTTCTCTCTTTGCAAAAACAACAAAAAGATTTTCTCTTTCTTTTGCTTTTTATTCAACCTTTGAAAAATCCAAAAAGATTTCCTTTTTCTCTTTAGTTTGCTTTGTTTTTAGAGATCAGCTCGAGTCCGTGATGGCATTTGATTATATTTCCTACGTTCGATCGTGCAAGTGACAAGCAGTGATGACGAAGATCGACTGGAGGGAAGCAACAAGGAAGACCGGTATGAACTCTTATTGTTTCTACTTTTGTACATATGCCTGTACTTATGATCTAGAGACCAGCTTGTAGCGACATAGTGCTATGTTTACAATGCTCTTCCAGTGGTTCATGCTTTCCTTGTGGCTAGTCCCGAATAACTAGAGTATATAATGTGTTATTGAAATGATCTACATGCATGGCACTGTTCATAGTCTGGTATACTAAGGTGGTATTTCCCTTTAGAGAATTTTTGGATTGACTTGGCACATGCTTACACATGTTTAAGACTAAAAGTCTACTTTGCCTTGATGATCTTTGAGTTTTAGAATAGTTATATCACTTTCATGCCCGATTAAATGTTGCTTTGTCGCTCTGCATGATTATGACCGTTATTGCTCTCTAGTTGGTCGCTTCCCAGTCTTTTGCTGAACCTCCACCTGTACTAAGCGGAATGACTGCTTGTGCATCCAAACCCTTTAAACCAGTTATGCCATATGAGTCCACCATACCTTCCTATACATGGTATTTACCTCCCATTCCTAACGAAGACTTTCATGTACCATCTCGAAATTAATCAAAAGCATTTCCCTTTTTGTGCCTATGTTTTAAGCTCATGAGGAAGTAGTAGTTAATTCATAATCTTTTTAAGTTGGACAAGTTTCACCCCTGGATTGCATGTATAATGTGCAAACCCCTAATATGAAAAGGAACTAGCATTGAGTGCGCCCGGCTCGAAAAGATAATATAACAAACAAACCCTCCTTCACGCTTTGTTCATGAGAAATCAGAAAACTTTGGAAGTGATAAACAAAGGAGATTAAGAGGATGTGATCGTCCTCATGCGGGAGCCGTTCCTCGAGACTTGTCTAGCTTAAAAAGTGATTGAGTTATCTGCTAGCATTCGTTGACGAAATATGCACCTCTCAAAAACATATTTACTTCTGTTTTTAAAACCAAGAGCTCTGGTACATGTTTAGTTTTTGTTTCCGATCACGGGCTTTCAACTTTGCCAATAAAAGCCACGGTTCGAGAGTCTCACCTTCTTTCTTCAAAGCACTGACTAGGAGAGCATAAATGTCATTCTGAGTGCAATGTGCATTGTCCCAAAGTATTACATTGTCTTCTGCATACTTGTGATATGATTTATTCTGAAATTCTTAGTTCTAGTCTCCTTTAAAACTCTGGAGTAGTCTCTGCATTTATGTTTTGCTTCACTCATGGAGGCTAGCGAGATACCACCCTAATATGCTCAAGCTATGTGCAATGTAATCTTGTCTTGATTTTCAATAATATATTATTTACTTTTAAGTATTTGTGACTGGTCACTTGAAAGAAGGATTGCTCCTTGCATTATCCTCATAAGTACTGTTTCAATACTTGCTAAACTCTTTTCGTAGTACATGCTTATATACATCTAATGAAGCAAAAGAGTTTGTCAAAGTTTTCTTTGTCACGTCCATTTCGTCGGACTGAATTGCTTGAGGACAAGCAATATGCTAAGCTTGGGGGAGTTGATACGTCTCAAACGTATCTACTTTTCCAAACACTTTTGATATTGTTTTGGCCTCATTCTTGCATGATTTGGACTAAACTAACCCGGACTGACGCTGTTTTCAGCAGAGCTGCCTGTATGGTTTATTTGTGTGCAGGAAAACGGATTTTTAAGCATCGCAGAAAAATCCACGAAAAATCAGAGAAAATCCACGCACCCGAAGGAACCAAATGCCAGAAGTGGGGCCAGAGGGGGGCCAGGGGGTGCCCAGGCGCCCTGTGGGCGCGCCCCCCCTGGGCCGTGCCGGGGGGCGCCTGGGTGGGGCCCACACCCCCTGGTGCCCTACTTTAGCCCGTATTTTTACTCCCGACGCAGAAACCCCAGATTAGAAGTTCTTTCGCAGTTTTTCGTCGCGGAGCCGCCGCCACCCTCTGTTCTTCCTCGGGAGGGCTAATCTGGAGGCTGAATTGGCCTCCGGAGAGGGGAGATCATCACCATCGTCATCATCATCACCACTCCATCATCCCTCCATGACTTCCCCCTTCATGTGTGAGTAATTCCCCTGCTGTAGGCGAAGGGGATGGTAGGGATTGGATGAGTTAGATCATGTAATAGTTCGTCAGATTGTTGGGGGCATGTTGCCTATCATCTACTATGGTGTTTATCATCTTTGCTTCAACTTGTTATTCTTAATGCTTGACACTTAGGGCCCGAGTGCCATGATTTCAGATCTGAACCATATGTGTTTGTATGAATATATTTGTGTTCGTGATCCTATCTATGAGTTGTTTGCACCTGTTACGGTTCGGAACCGGCGATCCCAAAAGTGACAGCTTGGGACACCAAAGGGGATGGTCCGTAGTTTGAGGATTACATGTATCCATTGAGTTCATTGCTTTGTTCCGGTGCTCTTTGACAGGAGCACCTTAATATCCATTAGCTCCTTTTGGCCCCGTTCGTAGCGGGATGGTAGGACAAAAGATGTTGTGCAAGTTCTTATTGCAAGCACGTACAACTACCTATGGGATACATGCCTAATGTTTGATATTTGCCTAGATGATCATTACTTTTCCGTGTGCCGTGCCCCAAGTTAGAATCTATCTCATCCATGCAGCGCCCAACCATCCATCTCCCTAGCCTACAGTATTTTAAATCCTGCTTGTTACTAGTCGCTACTTGTGCTATTTACTTTGCTATCTGTTGTTGCTATTTACTTTTGCTGTTTACTTTTACTATTACTATCATCACCATCATATTACTGTTACCACTTATCTTTTGTTGCAAGTAAGTATATTTCATGTGCGGTTGAATTGACAACTCAACTGTCAAAGCTTATAAATACTCTTTGGCTCCCCGTGTGTCGAATCAATAAATTGGGTTATTCTTACCCGCGAAGACTATCTCGATCCCTTACAGTTGAGGGTTATCACTCCAACACAAAGAACATCGCTCTCGCGTCAAGTCATCGGAAACCTGCACCTGCAACTGTTGTTGTAGTAACTGTGAGCCACGAGAACTCAGCAATCCCATAACCATGGGTATCAAAACTAGCAAAGCTTAATGGGTATGGAGAGGTAAAGTGGTGAGGTTGCAGCAGCGGCTAAGCATATGTATGGTGGCTAACTTACAAGTACAAGAATAAGATGAGCATCTATGCAAACGGTCGCAAACTAGAAATGATCGCTAAAGATCCTGAACTACCTACGAGTCAAACATAACCCCTGTAAGTGCATCTAGTGCCACCCCTAATTGGTTTTGGAGTATTGACGACAAACCTGGTTGAGGGACTAATGTGTTTGTGAGAATTGTAGGATAACACAAGTAGTAGTCCCTCATTGATTCGGTTTACCTACCGGAGATGACCCCTAAAAATGTATGAAGACATTGACATCAGTGGTGGTATATGAAGATAATCATATTGAAGACTATGACAAGAGAAGACATTGTGTGAAGACTATGGAGAACGAAGACTTAGATGTTTCGTTGTTTCCTTTCTTCTTTGTTGAGTCATAGGAACCACCGTACTGTTAAGTGGGGTCCAAGTGATCTAAGTCAGAGTGACTGAAGTGATGCTCAACCAAATCCTATGTCTTCGAGCGAAGACTATGAGAGCAAATTTTATCCAGAGTTGGATGAGTCAGCCTTACTTGTAGCCCAAGTAATGTTGCCGTGTGAGTGTTTGAAATCTGACCGTTGGAACACGTGTCAGTTCCTTAGTGACCCAGGGTCACTTCGGACAAATCAGGTCGGGTTGCCCAGTGGCTATAAATAGCCCACCCCCTACACCATAAATTGGTGGCTGCTCAGAGTTATTACACGGCTTTTGTCGTTTGAGAGCAACCCACCTCCGAAGCATTTGAAAGAGAAATCCTTGCGAGGACAAAGCCAAAACACCGAGAGCCAAAGAGTGTTAGGCATCATTGAAGTCTTTCTGTCTGTGTGACCTGAAGACTTATTACACTTGAGGACTGTGTTTCCTCCAGCCGGTTAGGCGTCGCGTTCTGAGCATCCAGGAGTCATTGTGGATCGCCTGTGAACGAAGTCTGTAAAGGTTTGGAAGTCTACCTTGAAGACTTACCAGAGTGATTGGGCGAGGACTAGGTGTCCTTAGCTCAAGGGGAATAAGGTGAAGACGCGGTCTTCTGAGTTAAATCTCAGCCTCCCTAACCAGACGTACAGTTGTCACAGCAACTGGAACTGGTCTAACAAATCACTGTCCTCCCCGAGCTACTGGTTCTATCATTTCCTTCCCTTTACTTACTGTTCTATGTTGTGAAGTCATTGCATGTTTGCCTTATCTGATTGACTTCACTGAGTATCTACTTGTTATGATTGGCTTCATTCCTTCTTCCATCATGATCCTTACTGCCTAGCTGCTATTAGTCTTCGTGCTTTCACTTCATTGAATACTTGACCATGGCTTGTCTAGTGTAGTCTACTTTCCGCTGCATACTAATAGGATTGAGTTTATCCTTTGTCTTCAAAACTACCATGTTTTGAAGCATTTCATAAAAATCGCCTATTCACCCCCCCTCTAGTCGATATACTGCACTTTCAATTGGTATCAGAGCCAGGTACTCCCTTGTTCTGTGTGATTCGGTTTAACCACCTGGAGTTTTAGCTATGTCGACTGCAGGGATAATTAAAGTCTCCGTTGCGTGCCCCGTCTTCGATGGCACCGAATATCCCTACTGGAAGAACAAGATGCGCATGCACCTTGAAGCCAGTGACGTGGACCTCTGGTTTGTCGTCAAGAACGGCGCTCCCAAGACTGGTGAAGGTATCACCCCTGCTGATGTCAAGAGGCTCGTTCAACTGGATTCAACGGCCAAGAACATCATCTGTGGTCATCTAACCAAAGGAAAGTATGGTCGTGTAAGTGCTCTGGACACGTCAAAGGAAGTCTGGGACTGGCTCTCAAAGGTCAACGAAGGTGTTTCTACCCAGAGAGATCAAAGGATCAGCGTCCTTCGCAATCTCTTCAATCGCTTAAGAGACATGACAATGAGAATGTCCAGCACACATCTGATCGTCTCACTGACATCACAAATGAGCTTCAAGCGCTTGGCGCCACTGAGATCACCAAGCATGAAATCGTCAAGACTCTCCTGAGATCACTCGACAGCTCATTTGATATCCTTGACCTGATGATTCAAGAACGCCCTGACTTCAAGACTCTCGATCCGTATGACATACTTGAGAGGCTCAACACACATGAGTTCTAGCTATCTGAGAAACGTGACATCTATGGCCCCAACTATGGCCGATCTCGCACCTTAAAGGCCAAGGCTGTTTCTTCATCTGAAGAAGAATCTGACTGCAGTTCTGATGATCCTGAAGATATTGGAAAGGAACATGCCATGCTTGTGAAGAAGTTCCAGAAATTCACTAGGAAGAAAGGCTTCAGAAAGTCTTCACGATCCAGCTCAAGAAATGATGAAACTTCTACTCATGACTACAAGAAGAGAACATGTCATAAGTGCAAGAGACCTGGTCACTACATCTCTGAGTGTCCTCAGTGGGACAATGAGAATAAGAAGAAGAAGAGCAAGGAATATGATTTTGATGACAAGAAAAAGAAGAAATATTCAAAGTCTTCTTCCAAGTCTTCATCAAAGTATTCAATACACAAGAAGAATTCATCTGGCAAGGCTCGCGCGTTTGTTGACAAGGAGATGGATTCTGAGGAGGAGTCTGCTTCTGAAGAGGCGGAGGTGGAGTCGGAGGAGGAGTCTGATTCTGGTGCTACGAGTCTGGCTCTAGCCACTGCCTACGTGGCCAAGTCCATCTTCAACACTGAAGACAATGGCATCGTCCCCAACATTGTTGATGAGGACGACGACTCTGCTCCCACCTACTGCTTCATGGCACGCGGTGCCAAGGTAAAATCATGCGATGCTTACTTTCAAACATCTAGTGAAGATGACTCTGATTGTGAATCAAAACCTAGCTACAAAACACTTGCTAAAATTGCCACTAAACAACAGAAAGCCATGGAACATATTCAAAAACTGTTAGACAAAAGTAATGACCTGTTGGACGCGGAAATGACCCGTTCTCAGTCCTTAATTGAAGACATAAAAAATCTTCATGTTAAGTATAAGGAACTTGAAGGTCTTTATGAATCGCTCTCAATAACTCATGAAAAGCTTTCCCACGATTACATTCAAAGGAAACGAGAACTTGAGAAATTGAAAGTGGCTCATGAAGATCTTCAAAAAGAAAATGAGTCACTCCACGCACAACTGATCAGCTCCACTCACGAAGAGTTTGAACCACCATGTCTAAAATGCATTGAGCGTGATAACGCTACATATGTTGCTAAATGTTCTACTGCTGCCATTGTTGCAATATCTTCAACTACTTATGTGGTAACTAACCCCTCTGCTGAGGATACCACTACTATTGCTGATGAAAATGCTAGGTTGAAGACTTTGCTTGAAACAGGGATGTACAAAAGCCTCAAAGGGCATCAGACTCTATGTGATGTCCTAAAAACAGATACTGAACCGAAATCCTAGGAAAGAGGGTGTCGGGTTCGACAGGAAAATGAATGTTGATGGTTCATAGTGGAAGCCTGAGAAGTATCCCAAAACTACATGGGTTGCTGCAAAGGAACCTTCAATGGATCCATCTGCTCTATCTGGCTTCACTTGTGCTAATCCTGTTATCATTGATGAATCCTTTGATGCAAATTATAAACTGTTTAAGAATCAAAGTGGTGAAGTGTTTGCCAGGTATATTGGTACTAACTGCAGGAACGGGCCACCTATGAAGAAGATCTGGGTACCCAAAGGTTGTCTTGAGAAACTTCCAGCAAATGTTATCATGACACCTCCTGGGAAGAAGACAAACCCGCGGCAAGGAGTTGTGCAGAATAGGTTTCCAGTGTTTGCTCCTTTTCCAGCCCAGAATTCCAGCTGTCGGCATTCCCCCTTCTTCATGTAAACTGTCGGTGTACTAGAGTAGGGGTACCCTAGTATCCCGAACTTGTGCACGGGCAGTCACAGCATCCCGCGGCAAGGCTTGCCAGGTGACCACCAAGGTCCTCCGTGGTTCCTTTGGAGCCATTCAAGAACAAAGTATTCAAGCCAAGGAGACAAGTCCCCGGCAAGAGGAGCTTGCCGGGAAGGCCACTCAAGGCACAAGACCCCGGCAAGAGGAGCTTGCCGGGAAGGCCAACCAAGGCATCTCGAGGAACTTGCCGCGACGCGCCACGCGTCCCGGCAAGGCCCGGTGAGCGACGAGCTCCTGGACGCGACAAGACAACGACCGCGGCAACCAACGTGTCACGCTAGGACCTTTCCACGCGTACGTGGCGGGAGGCTGTGCAGCCAGCGGTGCGCGGTGGCAAGCGGTGCTGACAAGATTGCCATCGTGGCGAGCAGTGGCGTCCCTGACGGTCCCTTTTTTGCACTGTTTGGGCGACACAGATGGGCATTCAATGCCCTTGTCCCCTGCCATCAGGGTTAGGTATGATACACTGTAGCAGGTAGTTGTACCAACCGCAACACCTTTCCATTTTTACCCTTGTCTACGTTGCCACCTGTCGGTGACCCCTTGAGCATATAAAAGGAGGCCCATGCGCAACGTAGGGGAAGGACGAAAAAGACAGAGAAAGACACTCACGCTCGGTCTCGTTAGCTGCTGGTGTGTACTGTAGCACTCAGCGCTCCCGAGCAAGAACTCAATACAAACCACAAAGCAGGAGTAGGGTTTTACGCATCCGTGCGGCCCGAACCTGGGCAAACTGCTCGTGTGTTTCGCCTCGATCCGCTCTTCGTGCGATCTCCGCCCCCCGCCGAACCGAAAGGGACTCGGTCCGCCGGTCCCATAGGTGCTCGTGGATCAGTTTCCCCGACATCTTTGGCAAGACTGCATTCATCACTCCATGTGGCACGTACTGTTTCAAACGGATGCCTTTCGGTTTAAAGAATGCTGGTTCAACATTTGCGAGAGTAGTCCATGTCGCTTTTGAACCACAAATACACAGAAATGTGGAAGCCTACATGGATGACATAGTGGTCAAGAGCAAGGACAAGGCAACTCTGATTCAAAATTTAGACGAGACCTTTGCCAATCTGCGCAAGATCAGCCTCAAGCTCAACCACGAGAAGTGTGTGTTTGGAGTACCTTCCGGCAAGCTTCTCGGGTTCTTCGTGTCTCAGCGGGGAATTGAAGCCAATCCCGACAAGATCAAGGCCATTGAGTAGATTGAAGCACCAAAGCACGTCAAGGATGTACGAAGACTTGCCGGTTGCGTGGCTGCTCTCAGCAGGTTTATCTCTAAGTCTGCTGAGCGCGCCCTGCCGTTTTTCAAAATATTGAAAAAGGCAGGTCCAATGAAATGGACTCCGGAAGCGGAGGCTGCGCTGCAAGACTTGAAGAGATACCTGTCCTCCACTCCAACACTTGTCGCACCTAAGCCACAAGAGAAGTTGCTGCTGTATATAGCGGCAACCAATCAAGTGGTTAGTGCTGCGTTAGTAGCGGAGAGGGAGGCAGATGATGAGCCAGCAACCGCGGCAGGCGCATCCAGCGACAAGCAGGGGGCTTCCCCGACAAGCTCTGGTCCCGACGAAGATGGATCTGCGCAGGCGCGCGAGGAGATACAGAGGAGAATGGTGCAGCGCCCAGTTTACTTTGTCAGTTCCCTTCTACAAGGGGCTAGGTCAAGGTACTCTGGTGTGCAGAAATTGCTTTTCGGCCTTCTCATGGCCTCGAGAAAGCTGCGCCATTACTTCCAAGCACATGAGATCACAGTTGTCACTCGTTTTCCGCTGAAGAGGATACTGCAAAATCCAGAAGCAACAGGCAGGATTGTTGAGTGGGCACTGGAACTGTCAAGCTTTGGCCTCAAGTTTGAGAGCACTTCAACTATCCAAAGCAGAGCATTGGCAGAATTCATAGCAGAGTGGACGCCAACACCAGATGAAGAAATTCCAGAAACGAGCATCCCCGTCAAGGAAGCAAGCCAAGAGTGGCTGATGTACTTTGATGGTGCCTTCTCGCTGCAAGGAGCCGGTAGTGGCGTGCTGCTTATTGCACCCACCGGAGAGCACCTCAAGTACGTAGTCTAGATGCACTTTCCCAAGGAGCAAGCAACAAACAATACCGCAGAGTATGAAGGTTTGCTTGCCGGTCTCAGAATCGCAGCAGACCTTGGGATCAAGAAGCTCATTGTCAGGGGTGACTCGCAGCTTGTCGTCCGCCAAGTGAACAAGAGTTATCAGAGTCCGTTGATGGAAGCCTACGTTAATGAAGTGAGAAAGCTAGAAGAGCACTTTGACGGCCTACAGGTGGAGCATGTTCCAAGAGCTCAGAACGACATTGTCGATGGCTTGTCGAAGTGCGCCACACTTAAGTTACCTGTGGAACCAGGGATCTTTGTGCTCAAGCTGACTCAACCGTCTATAACACCATCAACTGGACAGAGCAAGAAGAGGAAGTTGATTTCTGGTGACTATTTTCCGGCAGAGCTTCCCGAAGCCGCCGCCAGGAAGGTCCCCAAGATCAACACCAAGAGTGTTGAGGAGCAGTCTGCTCCGGCAAGCCCCAGGGTTTGTTCCGTTGAAGCAGAAGCTCCCGACAAGTTTTGCTCCGGCAAGCTTGCCGGGGAATGTCAAGCTCCGGCTGAGCCGCAGGTTCTCGCCGTAGAAGCGGATGTTCCCGCAGCAGCAGATGTGCCTTTAGTCCTTGTTGTCGAGCCACAAGCTCCAGCATGGGCACATCAGATTGTCCGTTTCCTTCAGACAGGAGAACTTCCCGAAGAGCAAGAAGAAGCGGAAAGAGTAGCCTGACAGTCAAGTATGTACCAGTTTGTCGACAATACACTGTACAGAAGAAGACTCAACGGTGTGAAATTGAAGTGTATTCACCGGGAAGACGGACAAAAGCTGTTGGCAGAGATACATGGAGGCATATGTGGTCACCACATTGGCGCAAGAGCACTTGCCGGCAAAGCATTCAGGCAAGGTTTCTTTTGGCCGACAGCCCTCCAGGATGCAACTGCACAAGTAACCAAGTGTGAAGCGTGCCAGTTCCATTCCAAGCAGATACACCAGCCAGCTCAGGCTCTCTGATACGTCCAAAACGTATCTATAATTTCTGCTTGCTCCATGCCTCTTTTGTGTGATATTGCTATGATATTTATGCACTTCCATACACTTTTGATCATATTTGGACTAACCTATTAACTCAGTGCACCCCAGTGCCAGTTTCTGTTTTCTGCTGTTTTTGTATTTCAGATTTTTCCCATTACTTAAATTGCCAGAAAAATTCCGGGAAAAATATATATAAAATCAGTGCTCCGGAAGCTTCCACGCGCCAGAAGTGGGGCCAGAGGGGAGCCAGGGGCAGCCCAGGCGGCCTGCCCAGGTGGCCCCCCTCCTGGCCGCGCCGGGGGGGCGCCTGGGCCCCCCTTACCTCCTATGGTGACCCCCCTTTGGCATATATTTACACCGCGTCCCGAAACCCTCGAGGACGGAACCCTTTTTCGCGATCTCATCTCTGTTCCGCCGCCGCCGCGCTTCCAAGATCGGGAGCACCAGGAGAAGTTTTCCCGGCACCCTGTCGGAGGGGAGAACCACCACCGGGAGCTTCTCCACCACCATGGACGCCTCCCGGATGAGTTGTGAGTAGTCTCCCTTTGTCGGTGTACTAAGATAGGGGTACCTTAGTACTCCAACTTGTGCACGGGCGGTAGCAGCTTCCCACGGCAGGGCTTACCACGTGCTTGCCGGAAACCTTTCCTGGTCCCTATGAAGCCATTCAAGAACAAAGTATACAAGACAGAAGATCAAGGCCCCGGCAAGGAGGAGCTTGTCGGGAAGGCCGTACCAGGCTCAAGACCATCAATCCAGCACAAGGCCCTGGCAAGAGGAGCTTGCCAGGAAGACCAAGGAATACGCACTTGAAGGGATGCCTCGGCGCGTCGTGCGCCCCGGCAGGGACCGGGGAGCGACAAGCTTCCGGGCCCGGCAAGGTCACGGCCCCGGTAAGGTGCTTTTCGGGGGGGAACTTATGCTGTGTGCCCGCGCTCCAGCTCATCTATCCACGCGTCGCCCTGGGGCCCTTCCAGGGACGCGTGGCGGAAGGCTGTGCAGCCTGGGGCACACGGTGGCAAGCCACGGTGACGAGGCTAGCGCCGTGGCGGACGGAGAAGCATGGACGGACACTTTTGGGGTCGACGGTGACGGGCATTTAATGCTCTTGTCCCCCACTGTCAAGTTAGGTGAAGACCACTGTTCATCCACTGTTCACGCACTATTCCCGCACTGTTACAACTACCACCAAATTTACATTTTTGCCCTCCTCTACGTTGACACCTGTCGGTGACCCCTTGAGCTATAAAAGGAGGCCCATGCACAACGTGGAAAGGGTTCGAAACCTAAGCAACTCTCTCGCTCGGTGTAGCTAGTACTGTAGCTCTTCAAGCTCCCGAGCTCAATACAACCAAGGCAGGAGTAGGGTTTTACGCGTCCGCGCGGCCCGAACCTGGGTAAACTGCCCGCGTGCGCTCCTCGATCTGCTCTTCGTGCTCCCTCCGCTGCCTTACCGCAACATAGAAGGGGCTCCGGTCCCATAGGTGCTCGTGGGAGGACAGTTTCCCCCGACATCTTTGGCGCGCCAGGTAGGGGGCGTCGAGGTTGTGCGAACCTGATCCGGCGCTCACGCGGGCGCATTCTTCATCAACCTCTCCAGCTTCATCAACTTCATCAGCAGCACCAACATGGTCCCGAAGAAGAAGGCTTCGGAGTTCGCAGGCCCGTCTGCGTCGATCCCACCGCCGCCAGAGCCAACGGTTGGTGGGGGAGACGCCGGCGGAAGGATGGTCGCCGGCGAGGAAACTCACGGCGCCACCAAGTCCAAGGACAAGACGGACGACCGGGCAAATTCCAAAGCCTCGGTGTCCGTGGACGCACCGTGTCTCTCTCAGCAGACGCCAGGCCAGCAGCGCCGTGGTACAGGAGGTACCATTCGCTTGCTGGGGCAAGGACAAACGGGAGGATCGCGGGACGCTCAAGGCCACCGTCCTGGTACGAGCAAGGCGCGGTCGCCGGGGCGAGAAACTGCTCCTTCTAACCCTGTTAGAAGTCCGAGCATATCTCGCTCCTCGCATCGCTCGCCGCCGCTCCCCTCCTCTCCAGCAGAAGCTCTAGCAAGAGCACAACTGCTCCTCGATTTCCCTCCAGCGGCAGATAAGGCCGAAGACTGGAGGGCGACGATCCAAAGCCTCATCGCCTTCGCCAACAACGACACGCCACAGCAGCTGGCGACATCGCGGCCACGGCAAGTCGACCAGACGAAGGCCGATGGCGACAAGACCGCCGGGGGTGCAACTACCGTGCACTCCCCGCCGCGGAAGCAGAAGACGCCACCCCGCCGGATTAACGTCGACGACGACTCCACGGCGTCGTCGGACCCGCGGGCTCGTCGGGACCAGCACCAAGTCCTCGACGATCGGCGGCAAGAAGACGCTCGGACGCGCATCGAGCGCCGACGAGAAGCCCGGCGACAATCGGATCAGCGCGCTGGGACCGCTGTTGACACGCACGCGCCCGGTGAGCCAGGTGACTTGCCGTACGCGGTAGGTTGCCCTGCGTTCACCCGTGAGCTGCGGCGAGTCCAGTGGCCCAGCATGAAAAACTTCAAGCCCGATGTACCCGAGAAGTACGACGGGAAGACGCACCCCTCGGAGTTCCTCAGCATCTACACCATCGCGGTGCAGGCTGCCGGGGGACGCGACGAGAAGATACTAGCCAACTACTTCCTGCTAGTGCTTAAGCCAAACGTCCGCTCTTGGCTTATGCACTTGCCGGAGAGCTCCATTTCTTCGTTGGCAGATCTGTGCCACCAGTTTGTTGGCGCCTTCACGGGCGGCCACAAACCCCACAGCCAGGAGAGCGATCTCCACATCTTGGCCCAGAAGGAAGGAGAATCCCTGCGCAAGTACATCCAGAGGTTCAGCCACATGCAACACAACATTCCCGACGTCCACCCTGCCGCGGTTATCAGCGCGTTCCACCAGAACGTGCGTAACCGCCGCATGAGGGAAGAGATGGCCATGACCAAGATACGGGATGTCAGCGAGCTCTACGCTCTGGCTGACAAGTGCGCGCGCGCCGAAGAAGGGAGGAGACTCCCCGGAGAGGATGCTGGCGCAGGAGGAAGCGACAGCGAGGATGCCGCCCCGGCAAAGAAGAGCCGGCGGCGGAACAACAGAAGAAAGAAGAGCAAGGAGGTGCTAGTCGTCGAGTAGTCCGGCAAGGAGGCTCCCGCCAAGAAGGCACAGGCTGGCGGTTCCGGCAAGGAGCCTGCCCCTGCAGCGGCAGCCGACAAGCAGGACGGCTCCAACAAGCAATACTGCAAGATCCACCGCACCAAGGGCCACGATCTTTCGAACTGCAAACGAGTCGAGTACCTCGTAGAACAGCAGAAGGCTGAGTACGAGCGTCGCGACAAGGAGAAGGCCCAAGGTGGCGGAGGAGAGCCGAGCAAGAAGCGGCCATTCAATGGCCGGGGAGGACGCCGCGGCAAGGCCAAGCAGCGGCAAGGTGATCGACCTCCCCGGGGCCGCGACAAGGATGAAGAAGAAGACGACGACGACGACATGGAGGAAGGAGATAACAGCGACCAGGAGTTCCAGAAGGCCACAAAAGTTCTGTGTGTCGACGGAGGCGCCTCTCTGCACACTTCACCGCCAACTCAAGCAGTGGGTGCGGGAAGTAAACGCAGCTGAGCCGCCCATCGAGTCACACAGGCTGCTGAAGTGGTCCAGCACGCCCATCATTTTTGATCTTGAGGATCACCCTGACCGCACAACGGCGGTCGGGTGCTTGCCGATGTTGGTTTCACCAACCATCCGCAACCTCAAGGTCACCAAAATGTTGGTTGACGGCGGGGCCGGCCTGAACTTGATCTCCTCAGCTGTGATCAAGAAACTCCAGATCCCAGACGACGAGCTCGAAGAAACCGGGTCGTTCCAAGGAATAAACCCAGGGAGGAGCAAGCCGAAGGGCAAGATTACACTGCCCGTGACCTTTGGCGGGGAGCTCAACTTCAGGACGGAGAGGATAACCTTCGACGTGGCCGATATCCCATTACCATATAATGGGATACTTGGACGTCCTGCCCTCGCCAAGTTCATGGCAGCTTCCCACTATGCCTACAACGTACTCAAGATGCCGGGGCCGATAAGCGTCATCTCTGTCCCTGGCGACAAGAAGGACGCGCTTATCTGCGCCGACAAGATCTACCGGGATGCAGCAGCCGCAGCTGAGAGCAACACACTTGCCGCTGAAGCTCCCGGGGGGAAGAAGACCAAGACCAAGTCCGGCAAGTGCTCTGGGGCCCACTCCGGCAAACGCACCTCTTCGGAGTGCTGCGCTGCCGTCGAGGACGCACCATCGAGCTCCACCGGCAAGTGCAAGAAAGGGATGGCAGCTCCACCGGCAACCAAGAAGGTGTCCGCCAAGGAGGACGGCACTGGTGGTACCTTCACCATCAGTGCTACGCTCGACAACAAATAGGAAAGCGCGCTCGTTGCCTTCCTGCGGGCGAATGTCGATGTGTTTGCATGGCAACCATCTGACATCCCCGGCGTTCCCAGGAAGGTAATTGAGCACAAGCTTGCTATTTGTCCTCATGCGCGGCCCGTCAAGCAGAAGGTCAGGAAGCAAGTCGTGGAGCGCCAAGAATTCATCGCCGAAGAGATAAAGAAGCTGGAAGCAGCAGGCCTAGTCAGAGGCGTGATCCATCCTACGTGGTTGGCCAATCCAGTTGTCGTACGCAAGGCCAATGGGAAGTGGAGACTTTGTATAGACTTCACTGATGTGAATAAAGCATGTCCCAAGGATCCATTTCCCTTGCCGCGTATTGACCAGATTGTTGACTCCACCGCTGGATGTGAGCTGCTTTCCTTCCTCGATGCATATTCAGGGTACCACCAGATTTTCATGGCCAAGGAAGATGAAGAGAAGACTGCATTCATTACTCCATGCGGCACATATTGCTTCATACGCATGCCCTTTGGATTGAAGAATGCAGGCTCGACGTTTGCAAGGGTGGTGCACACTGCTTTTGAGCCACAGATCCACAGAAATATAGAAGCTTACATGGACGACATAGTGGTCAAGAGCAAGAGCAAAGATACCCTGATCCAAGATTTAGAAGAGACTTTTGAGAACCTGCGCAAGATCCAGCTCAAGTTGAACCCCGAGAAGTGCGTCTTCGGAGTCCCCTCCGGCAAGCTCCTCGGGTTCTTTGTGTCCCAGAGGGGGATCGAGGCCAATCCCGACAAGATAAAAGCTATCGAGCAGATCGAAGCCCCGAAGCGCATCAAGGACGTAAGGAGACTTGCTGGTTGTGTGGCTGCCCTCAGCAGGTTCATTTCAATGTCTGCAGAACGCGCCCTGCCTTTCTTCAAAATCTTGAAGAAGGCAGGTCCTATGAAATGGACTCCGGAAGCGGAGGCAGCGCTGCAAGACTTGAAAGGATACCTATCCTCCACTCCAATACTTGTCGCACCTAGGCCACAAGAAAAGTTGCTGCTGTACCTAGCAGCAACCAATCAAGTGGTTAGTGCTGTGTTAGTAGCGGAGAGAGAGGCAGATGAGGAATCCGCACCACCGGCAAGTGAGTCCAGCGACAAGCAGGGGGCTTCCCCGACAAGCTCTGGCCCCGACAAGGACAAGTCTGCGCAGGAACAAGGAGAAGTGCGAAGGAAGATGGTACAACGCCCAGTGTATTTTGTGAGTTCCCTTCTGCAGGGAGCTAGATCAAGATACTCTGGGGTGCAGAAGTTGCTTTTCGGCCTCCTTATGGCCTCGAGGAAGCTGTGCCATTACTTCCAAGCACACGAGATAACAGTGGTCACTCGCTTTCCGTTGAAGAGGATATTGCAGAATCCAGAAGCAACAGGCAGGATCGTCGAGTGGGCACTGGAGCTGTCAAGCTTTGGTCTCAAGTTTGAGAGTACTTCAACCATACAGAGCAGAGCTTTGGCAGAATTCATAGCTGAATGGACCCCAACGCCGGATGAAGAAGTTCCAGAGACAAGCGTCCCCGTCCAGGAAGCAAGCGGCGAATTGGTAATGTACTTTGATGGTGCTTTCTCGCTGCAAGGCGCCGGTGCCGGCGTGGTACTCATAGCGCCCTCCGGAGAGCACCTCAAGTATGTTGTCCAGATGCACTTTCCCAAGGAACAAGCGACAAACAATACCGCTGAGTATGAAGGTTTGCTTGCCGGCCTCAGAATTGCGGCCGAACTTGGGATCAAGAAGTTGATTGTGCGGGGAGATTCTCAGTTGGTGGTCCGACAAGTGAACAAGAGTTACCAGAGCCCTTTGATGGAAGCCTATGTTGATGAAGTGAGGAAGCTTGAAGAACACTTTGAGGGCCTGCAAATGGAGCACATCCCAAGAGCTCAGAATGATATTGCAGATGGCCTCTCAAAGTGTGCTGCAATGAAGTTACCTGTGGAACCAGGGACCTTCCTGCTCAAGCTAACTCAACCATCCGCTACACCATCAGTTGGGCAGAACAAGAAGAGGAAGTTGGTCTCCGGCGACTACTTGCCGGCGGATCTTCCTGAAGCCGCCGCCAAGGTCCCCAAGGTCAACAACCAAAATGCTGAGGAACAGTTTGCTCCTGCGGATCCGAGGATCTGTACAGTTGAAGCAAGCGTTCCCGACAAGCCTTGCCCCGGCAGGCTTGTCGGGGGACCATCAGCTCCGGCAGAGCCGGAGGTTCTTGCCGTAGAAGCTGGGGTTCCCGCAGAAGCCCTCATGCCTTTAGTCCTTGCCGTTGAGCCTCGGGCTCCGGCATGGGCACAGCAGATCATCCATTTTCTGCAAACTGGAGAACTTCCCGACGAGCCAGAAGAGATAGAGAAGATAACCAGGCAGTCAAGTATGTACCAGTTCGTTGACAACGAACTGTACAGAAGAAGACTCAATGGTGTCAGGTTGAAGTGCATTTCCAGGGAAGACGGACAGAAGCTGTTGGCAGAAATACATGGAGGCATATGTGGCCACCACATTGGCGCAAGGGCACTTGCCGGGAAGGCGTTCCGGCAAGGGTTCTTCTGGCCAGAAGCCCTCCAAGATGCAACTGTACAAGTAACCAAGTGTGAAGCGTGCCAGTTTCATGCCAAGCAAATTCACCAGCCAGCTCAAGCTCTCCAGACGATCCCTTTGTCCTGGCCCTTCTCGGTCTGGGGGCTTGATATCCTCGGCCCCTTTCCCCGCGCAGTCGGGGGCTTTGAGTACTTGTACGTTGCGATCGACAAGTTCACAAAGTGGCCAGAAGTGGAACCAGTGAGAAAGGTGACAGCACAGTCAGCGGTCAGGTTCTTCAGGTCAATTGTTTGCCGTTTCGGAATCCCTAACAGGATCATCACCGACAATGGCACACAATTTACAAGTCGCACCTTCATGCAGTACGTCCAAGACCTTGGCGCCAAGGTCTGTTTCGCTTCTGTTGCTCACCCGAGGAGCAATGGTCAAGCGGAGAGGGCCAATGCTGAAGTGCTGCGCGGACTCAAGACAAGAACCTTCGATAGGCTGCGCAAGTGCGGAAGAAACTGGATAGAGGAGTTACCGGCGGCTCTTTGGTCAATCAGGACGACACCAAGTCGAGCCACCGGACAGACACCCTTTGCTCTTGTCTATGGAGCAGAGGTAGTTCTCCCCACGAAACTCGTATACGGATCTCCTCGAGTGCTCGCTTACGATGAGCTCGAGCAAGAGCAACTGCGACAAGATGATGCATTGCTCCTTGAGGAGGAACGTCTCCAGGCTGATGTACGAGCTGCTCGATACCAGCAAGCCTTGCGTCGCTATCATAGCCGCAAGGTCAGGGCCAGGAGTCTCGAGGAAGGCGACCTTGTTCTTCGGCGTGTTCAGTCCGCCAAGAATTCCAACAAGTTGACGCCGAAGTGGGAAGGCCCTTATCGGGTGAGACAAGTCACAAGGCCCGGCGCTGTCCGCCTTGAGACTGAAGAAGGCTTACCGGTGAGCAACTCCTGGAACATAGAGCATCTTCGCAAGTTTCATCCATAAGGCGCGGTTGCCGTGATCCGCTCCGGCAACCACCTTTTGTACGAGTCTTGCCGCTGTTGCATGTAAACCTTTGTACAAAGCCGGGCGCAGATCCCGTGCATCAGTAAAGTTTTCGTGCTTCGCACTATTTGCCATTTCCATGCTTTTCTTTGTTATTTGCATGCATTGTTCGGCACCTTGTGCAACGCACATCCCCGGTAAGCACTAGCAGGCCGTGAGGCTGTATGCTTGTTTTCCTCCTCTTTTTTTCTTTCCCTCTTAAGCAGAAGGAGTATTCCTCGCGCACAAGTTTGCCGGGGGGGG